>CM077814.1:58738000-59465500 GCA_039764185.1 Tamarix austromongolica
CTTGTCCACTTTAGATTACCAAATTGTCTCCTACACTTTTTAGATCACCATTCACCCCTCATAATGACTACACTTATCATATTTCCCTTTTGGTTGGTTATATTACCAAATCGCCCTTCTCCTTTGTTATAATTACAAAACTGCCCTTGAGTTGGATAAATTACTAAATTACCCTCCTTCATTATCATGATTACTATTTTGCCCCTTTAGTTGGTTAAACAATTATTACTTTACCCTTTTATCGGCTAAATTACCAAATTGCCCCTTTAGTTGAACAATTTACCAAATTGCCCTTCTCCTTTATCATAATTACCATTTTACCCCTCTCAATTATTTTAATTGCCATTTACCCTTTTTTAATTATCACAAATCCCAAATTACTCTTCTTCATAATTACCAATATTAATTTACCCTTTTTCATTATCAAAATTACTATATTACCTTCTCCATTATTAAAATTACCATAATGCCCTTTAATTGGTTAATTTACCAAATTACCCTTCTATAGTATCATACTTATCCAATTACCCTTCTACAATCATAATTTAATTGCTAAATTATCTTTTTTCATTATCATAATTACCAAGTTACCCCTTACTCCCAAGTTTACCATAATATCCTTTCATTTACAAAATTACCATTTTACCCCTTACATCCAATTTTACCAATATATCCTTTTATTTATGAAAACTACCACCATACATCTTTTACTTTACAAATTACTATTTTACCCTTTCACATCCAAGATTACCATCTTTATCTTTCCATACATAATTACCATTTTGCCCTTCTTTTCCAAATTACCATATTACCCCTTTACTTATAAATTACCACTTCACCATTCACTTATAAAATTTACCATATTACCCTTTACTTATGAAATTACGCTTTTGCCCCTCTACCTCCAAAATTACCATAATGCCCTTTTTACTTGAACAATTACCATAATGCCCTCCTTCATCCAAAATTACTATTTTACCCCTACTTCCAAAATTACCATTTTACCTTTCTTTCTCACAACTTACAATTTTATCCTTTACTTGTAATTTATCATTTGACCATTTAATCATAAAATTTCCATATTATTCTTTTATCTCAAAAATTACCGAAATACCCTTTCCACCTATAAAATTTCCACTCAACCCCTTTATTCACCTTTTTTATGAATTTACTAACACTACATAAAATAATGATATTAATACTTCATTTTTATCATCTAAGTCCACCAACTTGTCATTTTTCAACATAATACTCATTAGCAACTACACACATTGATTTATATACCTCATAAGCATAGTTAATAAAATACCTTTAAACAATAACATCATTCATGCACTAGCAACATGATACATCATAAACAAGTATTTAACATTTCCATCCATAATCAAACTCCTTCCTTAATTAACATACCTACATATGGCACAAAAGTTATCATGCTTTTTCTTTTTAACAAACAATATAAGAAACCATAAACATATCATGCTAAGCATACAAAACATGCATAAAATCATACTAAACCCTAAATGTGCTAGCATGCGTTTTTCCATATATTTAAGGGAGGATTAACGGTTACCTTAATCCCGCAAAATATCAAATCTTACCAAGCATAATTAGCAACTCAACACCTAAAAATAATATCCATCATTATTGTTAGAAATAAGAAGTTAAAAAGGATAAAACTTTATAAAATTTAATTAGTAAAACACTTAACATAAAATACCATTATACCTTAAAAATTAGCCAAATAATTTTTAAAATGAAGGGGAGCTCACGCTGCATGGGCAGCGTGAGTTTCATGCAAAACCCATGGGGGAAAAAGTCTCAAAGAGGGTGAATGGAGCAAAATACATTATTTTCCGGTTAGGGTATTTAGGCTAGAAAAGAAGGTGGTTGGGGGAGGTTCTAAGGCAAGTGAATCGTGCAGAAGTGAAGAGGGGGTGTAGGTGGAGGCTAAGGGTGGTTTCAAAGCGGCTCAAGGCGGCAGATACGGCGGCGGAGAGGCGGCGAAGGTGGCTGCCAAGATGGGTCGAGGGAAGGGGCTGTGAAGGAAGGAAAAGGAGAGGGGAAAATGGAGGGGTGCAAGAGTTGGTTTCGGCCAACTAAGACATGGCGGTTGTAGAGGGGGTTGTAGGGTGTCGAACGGTGGGTTAGGTGGCGGCAGAGGTGGCCGAACGGCGGCGGTAGAGGTGGTTGCAGGTGGCTCGGCGGTAAGGGGGGGAAAGCTGGGAAGAAAAAGGAAAAGGAGGAGAAGGGAGGAAGTGTAGGGCTCTAAGGGGCTGTGTGGTGGTGCAGGGTGGTAGTAGGCGGTGGCAGAAGGCGGCGCAGGGGCTGGGCTTGGTGGTTCAAGCGGCGGAGGGCGGCGGAAAAAGAAGAACGGGGAGCGAATGGGAGGAGGAGAAAAGAGAGAGGAGGGAGCCCGGGAAGGGGATGATAGGCTTCGAAAAATGTGGTAATGAAGGGCTGGTGAGGGTAAGAAAAAGAAGAGGGTAAGGCACGAGGAGCAGGCGGCCGATCGGTGCTGCGGTGTGGTGGCAGGGCTATCGGTTGGCAGGGGGAGACAGGGAAGAAGAAGGAAAGAAACAGGGGCACGCGGGGTGTGGTCCAAGAGCCGGTTTGGCTCGAAAAGGGAAGAAAAACGACGGGGGAGGAGAGAGAGGGAGAGGGAGGTAGGTGGTGGCCAGGTTGCAGGTGGAGACATGCGCGACCATGGCAGAAGAATGGTCGGGCGTGGGAGAAGAAGGAAGGAGAAGAAGAAGGCTGGGCGGTTGGACCGGCGCAGGAAAAGAAAAGAGCTGGCCGGTCCGGGGGAAAAAAATAAAGGAAGGAGGCAGGCTGGGAAGACGGGCGGCGCGCGAGGGAGAAAAGGGGGAGACGGGCGGAAGGCCCAATGCGAGGGGAGAGGGCTGGCCTGGCGAGGCAGCCCGAGGGAGGAAGAGAAAAAAAGAAAAAGAAAAGAAGAAAGGGAAAAAGGGTAAAAAGGGAAATGGTAAAATAGGGAAAATAATTTAAATTAATTTATAAAATCATAAAACATAATATTCTTGGTAAATTATTTAATTTAATAATTTAATTTATTATAATCTAATATTTTAGTTTAAAAAGGATAAAGTTGGTAAAATATTAGTTTTGGAAAATTATTTAAATAAAACAATATGATAAATAGCAAAATATTTATTTTTAATTTATTAAATACTCTTATCCAAATTTACATACTCTAAAATCTATAAAATAATTAAAATAAATAATTTTCCAGGCAAATTTTATTTCAATAAAGTTATTTATTAAAATATAGATTTTCAAAAATTTTGGGGTATTACAAGCACATTCCAGGAAGCCTTATAAAACCCAGCAGTAAAACCACCAAGTCCTGGAGCTTTGTATTGTCCTATAGACTAAAGAGCCTCTTTAACTTCCAGCAAAGAAACAAAAGGACACTTCATGGGGCCTGGCTCCCATTGCCTAAAAGATCATAATAGAAAGAAACAAAAGCCTTAGATATTCCATCAATCTCTGAACACCATTGGCCATCATAGAGCTTTATTTTCCTTACAACATTCTTCTTATGTCTAGCTTTCATTATGGAGAAAAAGAAATGGGAGTTGGAGTCCCCCAAATTCAACCATTTAATGCCTGATTTCTACTTTAAGAAACTCTCTTCACATCTTGCATAATACTCATACTGCTTAAGGCTTAATGTCTCCTCTTCCTGCAATGATAAGTTCTGAGGTCGTTGAGCCAGTAATTCTTGACTCCTTTTCAACCTTAACCTTGCCTCCTACACCCTGTAAGAAATGCCTCCAAACTTGTCTTTGTTGAAAGAACTCAGCTTAGTTTTAATTTCCCATAGCTTGGCTTTAAAACTCTTATGAACAGATCCAACTAGAGATTGAATCCATATATCAGCCACCAAGGGAAGAAAATCAGGATCCAAAGTCCACATATCATAGAATTTAAACTACCTCTTGCACTGAGGCCTCCTATCAGCTAGGTTGATCACAGTAGGGCTATGATCAGAAAATAGGATTTCCAAAAACTAAGCATAAGAAAGGGGGAACTTAGAAGACCAAGCTAAGTTAACCATTACCCTGTCCAACTTAGCCATAATCAAATTATCTCCCAAACTTTATAGACTAGGTAAATTTCAAACCAGAGAAAGCTAAATCATGAATTAAAAGGGAATTACAACAATCTCTAGCTTCATTGACATCATTGACATTGATAACATTACCTTGGAACTTCTCACTAGGTTGTAACACCACATTAAAATCCCCCAGCACTATCCAAGGCTCATCCTCTAACTTATGTTCATCTAGCCAGTTCCATAGAGACTTTCTACTCACCCCTGAATTAAATCCATAGACTAAAGTTGTATAAAAAGACAAGTTAGAATGAACACTGCTTGCAAGAAGCTGTACATCCCAAACATCTCTATCCCAAATACACCAAATCCTCCCATTAGAATGAGAAACATAGTTATCAAATCTCTCCCGCTTCTTACCAAGTCTTGCACAAATACTGTCTGCTTTACTACACTTCACCCTTGTTTCAAGCAGCCCCATAAAAGACAGTTTATGCACTGATAACCAGTGCTTTAACTCCTTCTGTCTATAGGCCTTATTCAAGCACCTTACATTCCAAACTCCTAACATTATGAAGATCTAAGGAAGAATATGGAGAAGTAGACTCTCCCGTCAGCAAAACACCATTTTCATTTGAAATCACTGCCTACAGGATATCCTCGACATCAGCACTACCCAGACACTTAAATCTATTACCTAATCTTTCAACAACCATTTTCTCTTTTCCTTTCAGAGAGCTCCTTTGCAACCTAGTCTCACTAAATGGAGACTTGGAGCACCCCTCCCCAATGCAATGCTCTACCAACTGACCAACCCCTACCCTGTTCTCTATAGCCCTTGAACTCACTAGCACTACCTTCTCCACTACTTTTGAACTTTCCTTTACCCTGTTCTGAGACACTATCATCTTCTTTTGAACTTTCCTCCATTACTTAACCCCCTGACCAGTATTGAATTACCCCTCAGCTTGATTAGAAGGACCTGCAGGATGCAAATGGGTATTTGAGGCCTTCCCGCATTTCTCTGAAAAATGACCTACTTCATGACACAACTCACATAAAGTAGGTCTCCATTCATACAAAATCTTCTAGGACAAAATTTCACCCTTAGGATCCACCAGCTCCATTGACTCCACAAGTTTTTTCGAGACATCCACCTCAACAAGCATACATGCATAGGAAATTCTTTCTCCCGCTAAGGTGATACCAACCAGAAATAAAGGTCTACCCACAGAATTTCCTATCTGACTCAAAGAATCAAAATCCCAATAGTCTAAAGGTAGATTCATTAACTTCACCCATAATGACATGAATTGAAATTTCTCCTTGGTAAACCAAAACCTTATATGCCACTCTTTTCGAATGAATGGTCGACTAAAGAATGACCAATAGGGGCTTGGACAAGACCCAATCCTTATCCTCCTTCAAATCAAACTTGAACACAACAAAACCTTGATCATGCATCAACACCTTTGGTTCTTTCACACAAGACCACTTTCTTTTGACATAGCAAATCATTTGGCTCAAAGAAGGTCTGAAACCAATGATATAACCCATGATAGCCCATTGCCAATCCTTACAGTTGTGATCGACCTTATCCTTTTGCAACGTAACTTGGATTTTGTCTCCTGCAATCACTAGCGGTATGTAGCATAGGTTTGATCCTCTGGATGGAATCCTGTTACCTAAACACATATCCTTCCAAGATATCGGTTGAGCTAACGAATCATCATGAGAGTCAGGCCTTAATTCATCCCAAAAACCATGATTTTCAACCAAAACAGGAACATTGAAATTCCCTTCGTCAATCCCTAGACCCTCGCCAACCTCTTTATGAGTCGAAGATTCAACCCTATTTGAGGGACTGCGATTGACGTCTGCACCTGCATGTTCCATGCATGCACCAACATCCTACCTTGAAACTGAGTCCAAACCTTCGACAACCCCTTCAACCCTTCCAAAATCAGATATCAAAACTCCAATACCAACAGCCTTATTCAAACTCCCCAACACCATCTTCTTCTTCTTGGCCGCAACCATAGCGTTCCTCATCCGAGCCATGGAGGAGGAGAGAGGAGAGAGTGTTTAGGGTTAATCATATAACACCTTTGGAATATTTGTCTGAAGAAGGATTCCTTGTGGATTAAATGGGTTCATACATATTATATCAAGTAGCAAGATATAGCAACCTGTCATCTACCAAGCACAACTTCCTAGATTCTGCACAAAATTTTTGCATTGAGATATTTGCTCTTACTAGTGTTTCACTTGCAGCAGGTTGTTTCCTTATCCAAGATTTCTGATATATATGAGTTTGTAAAGTCTAAGGCTCCAACTGTTCCCTAGTGGAGAGTTGTGTGGCGTAATCCTAAAGCACCAAATCACAAGTTAATATTTTGGCTTATTGCCCATACTCGTCTACCCACTAAGGATATGATGGCTAAATTTATTCCATCCATTGATTTACAATGCTACTTTTGTGATTAGACTGAAAGTATTATGCATTTGCTGGTGCAGTGTCCTATTATGAAGCATATTTGGTATTTAATCAGAGTTATTATGGGAGGTAGAAGATTTTATAACACTTAGATTGACGTTCTAAAAGACTTATCTTATTCTCAAAGATGAGGTGGTGTCAAACTCCAATTGACTCATGCCTTTTATGCAATGGGCCTTTATGAGATGTGGAAAGCAAGAAATGCTTATCTTTTCTCCAATGTAGGGTGGAATGGTAAGAGTATTATTTTTCACATTTCATATGTTTTGTCCTCTATTTGTAATCATCCTCATAGAATCCATAAGCTTGGTGGGTATGTAGGTTATATAGACCAATTCTATAGACTTGGATGTAATATTTCTTCTTGATATAAAATTTTTCTGCTTTTAAAAAAACATACAATCATTAAGGTATGTATCTATCTTCTCATAACTCATACCCATATATGAAAGGAACTTCTTTGCTTTATAGGTATGATCAGGTAGAATTTTATCATCAGGAAGCATTTCTTTCACCAGTCATTATAATTCTATAAAACTCTTATCACTCCATCCATTACATGCATTTAAGTTCTACAACCATAAAGTACCAGATAATCTAGTAAACTTCTTACAATCACCATATAAAGGTATTTTTGAGTCACTCAGTAACTGCTCAAATATTCTTAGACAATCTCGAATACTTTCCTCAACCTTACGAGTCATCTTCTCTAATAAATCACCCTCATTGTTACTAAATGATCCACTACTATTCCTCCTATCCTTCTCATTATCGTATTCAAACTCTATCTCACTATGCCATATCTAGTAAGTATAACTTTTATCAATTCCATAGACAAACAAATGATCTCTAAAATCATTAGAATTGACACATTGAATATAATAATAGTTCAAATAATGAAAAACTATTCTACTAGCATTCCCAACATGTTCTATTGAGTACTTGATGAAAAATTCAACTCCTTTACCATATTCTCTAGATAAATGATTTATAGATATCCATTTTATATCCATAGTTTTCCAATATATATGTATGCAACAAAAACTATTATTACAAATCAATTCACTCCTACAAACTAATTCACATATTACTATTGCTTATAAAGAATTTATATTTGTATAATGTATATTATGATATTTTGAAGCTATATATATAAATAATTCCAACATGTTTCCATATCCCTTACCAATTAACAAATTGCTCATGGTTGGAAAGAATTCATATTTTTATAATGTATCGTGTTATTTGTTTTGCTATATATACAAACTATTCCAACAAGGGAATAAAAATATACTAATACACAAATCATTCTTGCTTAGAAAAAGTTTATATGTATATACATATCAGATATTTATACAAGAGTTGTAAATTCAAAAGTGAATACATACTATGTGTTTAAAACACGACCCAAGAACTAAGAAAAATCCTAAGATAGTAGCAAAAACATACACATCAAAAGGTTGCTGCAACCTAAAAAACTAACTAACAATACCCCCTAACAATCCTATGAAATCCATCAATAGCCTTACCTAAGCCAACTAGAACTTGTCACTATTAGAGTCCACTCATCTCAATTTGTCATCTACTCACTGAAATCATCAACGAAGAGGTCACTGATAAATACTCTAGGGTAACCGGGGTGGATACTTAGGGGTAAGCAATGACAAAACCTTCACTTATCATCTATGATCATCAACTCTCTAGCAACCTGATCATAATCCCTCACAAACACCTCACCCTCAACAAATCTCAAGTGTGGTACATTGGTATGGTTGAAAAATAAATCAAAATAGCTAGCTAATGCCCCTGATGATGGATCAATATGAGGCAATTTCAAAAGTAAATGATATGATCTGAAATAGACCGGATTATAGTACAACCCGCTCAAGAACAACCAAAAAAGCCCCTCATATAACCTTGAGACATAACTTTGGAAATCTAAATTTGATGTCATGCACAAATTTGATAGAGGTATGTACATAATATGTAACTATTTTATCTCACTAGTCCACTACCTATAGAAGAGAACAACCACTAAATCATGTTACTAAGATTATTATCTAAATTTTTAAATTATAAAATATGGAACACTCCTTCACAATTTTTAACGTGCTATAATCAAATCATGTGTTTCTAGTGCTATCAAAACTTATTTTTTTAAATGATTTCAAAGGCATTAATATTTTCATACATGCATAAACATATAGTGAGGCAAACACAACATGCCACCAAAACCCATAACAACACAACAACAAAGGCTAACAAACTTATATCTTACAAACAATAATACACTAATACCTACTAAATAATTAACATCCATGCTTTTTTTTTTATAATGAAATAAAAAAAAATTATACCTATATCTACGTGAAGGTTCTTTTGGCAAGGAGTAAGGCTGGAAGGTCAACACCAGATGTTATGGTTGCAGGAGCCACAAATGGTGATGAAAGGATGTGGTAGAGAGGCATGAGGTTTGGCAAGAGGTAGAAGAATGGTGGGGAGGGTTGTGGGAGAAAAGGGCAAACGGGATGTACAACCTAGTCAAGAAAGAAAAAAAAAATGATGACGACAATAAGAGAAGAAGGAAAAAATTCATCGATGAGCAAGAGGAAGGGAAAATAGACGTAGAATGACGAAATGAGGATAAATGTCAAGAAAAACAAAGAGAAGAGGAGGATTGAGAGAAAGAGTGTGTGAGCGAGATTTTAATTTCTATAACAAACGTGAATGAACGAGAAGGAATAGAGGGGTGTTTAATGTGCTTGTTTTAATAATAATTATCTAAACATATTTTAATAATAATTCTATAAATAATTGTTATTAAAATTTGGCAGAATTTTGTTTTTAGTAATGGTTAATTTAAAACCGTTGTTAAAATAGGTGATGCTTTAATTTTAATAACAGTTAATGTATGGAGACGTTATTAAAACTTACTCTACATTGTTGCCCCCAAATTTTCACATTTGTTTCAACGATTTCAATCAAACTTTTATTTATATGGTGTTATTAATTGGAGATTAGTTGTTAGTGTGAGGACACATCGATTGTACGCCAAGCTCTAGAAGTGTAAGTTTTAGTTAGACAAGGTAGATTTCTCTAGGCATGTCATCTCGAAGAACAATGTGTTGGTGGATCCTTCAAAGATTTTTTTACTATTAGAGTGGTCAGCGCCAACAAATATCTAGGATATATGTAGTTTTCTTGGTTCAAAAGGCTACTACAAATGTTTCATCCAAGATTTTTCTAGGATTTTTTATCTTTTAACTACCTTATTAAAGAATAAAATGTGCTTTCTTTGGGACAATAAAATTTTTGAGAATTTTGAGAAGCTCAATAGGAGATTGAATTCATCTTCAATGATTACCTTATTGTTAGGTACGAAGAGATTTAAGGTATATAATAATGCATCTGAGCATGGTTTGGGGTGTGTGTTGATGTAGTATGAGCGGTAGTGGAATATGTGTCGCACATGTTGAAGGAGCATGAGAAGAAATATCCCACTCATGACCTTGAGCTAAATATGGTGGTTTCCACCTTACAGATCTAGAGACCGTACTCGTATAGATTGTAGTGTTAGTTTTTCATGGACCATTAGAGCCTCTAGTACATTTTCACTCAGCACAAGATGAACATGCGATAGCGAAAGTGGTTAGAGTTGGTAAAGGACTACAATTTAGAGTTAACCGACTAAGAAGGTAAGGTTGATGACTTAGTGGATGCTTTTAGTAGGAAGCCTTCAAACTATCTGGATTCATTAGTTGTTTCATATTATATTTGGAAGGACCTTCAATATATGGCCATTGAGATACTGGATTTAGGGATCGTATGATGAGAATGAACTCTCTCACAATCACACAACCATTTTTGACAAAATTTAAGCTACCCAACCATTAGATGTCAAGCTCGAATGGGTTGGGAAGGCTATAGTAGAGGGCAGAGCAGTGGGTGCTTAGATTTTTGAGGATGGTAGTATCCATTTCTAAGGTAGATGGTGCATTCAATAAAATTATGGGGAGCTTAAGAGGGAGATTTTGGAGGAGGGTCATCGTGCACCTTATTCGTCCATTCTAAAGGGGATTAGTGTACAAGGACCCAAAGTGGATCTATTAGTGACCCCATATAAAGTGAGATGTTGTACTCTTCATAGCTAGGTGCTTAACTTGTCAAAAGGTCAAGATTGAGCTTAAGTACCTTACAGGGTTTGTTCAACCATTAGAGGTTCTTGAGTGGAAGTGGGATAACATCTCAATGGACTTTGTGGTTAGGTTACCAAAGACCTATAGCGTTTCTAATTCAATCTTAGTTGTAGTTTATTGGTTAACCAACTTGATAGTATTCATACTGATGAAGTTGACCTAGAGTATGGAGCAGATGTTAATGTTGATAGGAAGCATATGGTATGGTACCATAGGGTGCCCAAGGACATTATGTTTGCCAAGCTTCCATATTCTTATCCCACTTTTGGAAGATGTTTCAAGAATTTTTTGAGACATAACTAAAGATGAGCATTAGTTTATATTTGGATACACACGATCAAACTAAGTGCACTATTTAAACTTTCAAGGATATACTGCAAGCATGTGTACTCGAGTTTCAACATAGTTAAGAGGATTGCCTAAACTTGATAGAATTAACAACAACTATCAACATGTGAGCATAGGGATAATACCTTTTCAACCACTATATGGATGGAAGTGCCATAGCCCTTTGTGATGGAGCGACTCAAGCAAGACAACTTTGTTAGGACCATATATGATAAAGGAAACTCCTAAGTATATTAGGTTGGTTTGAGATTAGATTAAGCTTCCCAAGATAGGCAGAAGAATTATGTAAACCAACGGAGGAGGATAGATGGGTATGAGGTTGGTGATTGGGTGCTTTTGAAGGTTTTTTAAACCAAGTGAGTGATGTGTTTTGGTTAGAAGGGTAAGCTTAGCCCAAGGTATATTAGATCATATGAGAGTTTGGATTTGATTGGATAGGTTGCTTACTAACTCACCTTACTTGTTAATCCCTCATACACTCATAACAATTTTCACATCTCTTAGTTAAAGATGTAAATGGAAGATATATCAAACATCATCCAACTAGAGATGATTGAGCTTAATGATGTGTTGTCATATTTGAAGCGACCACTAAGGATCTTTGACACTAAGAATTATGAGACGCGTTCACTAGTTTTCCTACTAGTGAAAATCTTATGGTCACACCATAGAGCTGAGGAGGCAACTTGCGACTTTGAGGATGACATTGAGATGAAGTATTAGTAGTTATTTTATTAGGTGCAATGTATGAGTAATGTCGCCTCTTTTAAGGAGGTATTGCCTTTCTCTTATACACTAACTCTTTGAGTGTTCTTTTATTTTTTCTCAATGGCTTAGGGTTTTGTCATGTTTTTTAGCAAACATTAATATTTTCCTTTGTGTAGTTCAAGTCTTTTAAGGGGGTAGTGTTATAATATCACATCCTAAACTCCTTCAAATTATATTAAAAATTATGTTAATATAAAATAAATTAGTTTTGGTTTTGAAATGGGCTTGAAATTCTAATAAAGTTGTGAATTTTAGGAGCATTGAACTACTATTTTCCCTAACCAACTGACCGGTATGCTCAAAAATTGGCAATTTTATTTTCTGATGAACAAGTTGACAAGTTTACTCAAACCAATCGACTAGTTGTCGTAAGATTTAATATCCATTTCTTATTTTAATTTTAATCTCTTTGTAATGTTTATTATATCTTCACATTAGAATCTATTTGTGCTAATAAGTATCTTTTGGTGATTTGGGATTGTTTTTACATTATTAAGTTCATTTTACATTTTTATTTAGCTAAATTTTCCCAAAAGCACTTTTGAGGCATTTTTCAACTTCTCTCTCTTTTCCTTTACTTTTATCTCTATTCAGGTATCCATAGCTGCATGTTTGACTTTCTATACCTTTTCCTTGACTTACCAACCCCCTAACCCTACCATGCCTCTCAATGATTACACTCTACCTCCCTTACTTCATTATATATTTTCTTTACAACTTGGTTATCCACACTCAATCTAATTCATATTTCTCTCTATCCTTTTCATAGATGTTAACCAACACTCTATTTTATATAATCCATTCATGATTCAATTCACTCCTTACATTCTACACTTTCTCATTCTCTATATTTTCCCTTGTGAAAATTTCGCAAGTATTATGCATTCTCCACTTTTATTCCCTTTTCTTCTCTTCTTAGAAAATAGAGGCTTGCCTCTTGTTTCCTCATCCTTGGGTTGAATTATTTTCTTTACTTTCTTCTTCTAATTTTAGCTTTTTCTCTCCCTTATTTCTTATAAGAAAGGAAGGATTATGGTTTTATGAAAGGTTGAAGATGTTAGCTTCATGCTCCTTGAAATTTTTATTTTGAAAAGGTTGAGTTATGGAATTTTTCTTCTTCTTCTTATTTCATTTTATTATGTTTGGAAAAAGTGATTTGTAATTTTTTAGATTTTGTATTCTCTTAGGAATAGAGGTCTCGGTAGACAGCCATGAAGTTAGTAGCATTTTAGGCTAATCGAATTATTTAGATGTAAGGTATTCTTATCTCTAATATGAATAAGGTATTTTATTTTCTGTTGGGGTTTCATGATCTTGGTGTATTTTTTTATTTTTTATAAGTAAATTGAACTCTTGGGTTTGAGCGTGTGGTAAAGTTTTCTTCTTTGAAGTTTTAAGCATATATTGGGTTCCCTTTTATTATGTATGATATCGTAGTTTCGAGCATCATTTTGTTACATGTGGATTATACTATGTACCCATGTGATTTTATGTGTGTAATATGTCTTTTAACATTTTTTATATCCTAGAACCATTCTAGGATTAATATGGTATAGTTAAGTAAAAATTATAAACATGGATTGCTAGTTTGGGTGTTATTTCATCCAAACCAATTGATCGATTTGTGTGATCGATTGACTAGTATTGTGAATATTCACTTGGTTTGGAATTATTGATAGGTTATAGTAAATTGGTTTGACAAATTAATACACTAGTTCCCAAGAGTGGTCAATCAATTTTCCAAACCTATTGATTGGTTACCTTGTAACTAAAGTGGTGTGGTCTCTACATAAAACCATTGACTGATTTGGTTAGGTCCATCAATCAGTTTAGTCAAATCCATCAATTGGTTCCTATGAAAAGTTCATCCTTAGGACCAACAAGTCAATTGGTTCAATTATTTTATTTTTAACTAAGGTATGGTACAACCAATCTAGTCAACTAGTCCAATGGAAAGATTAATTGGTCTACTCGATTTTTTCCATGTTTGCTTAATACGTAATGTTATTTATTTGGTAATTCCATATTAATGTTTCAATGTAATTACAACATTTTTTATCATGATCTCAGCCATGGTTAACTTGAATTTAATATGGTTCAAAATGATAACATTATGGTGCCTTGAGTGTTTAAGTTTGGTGTCACCTCCAAATATATAATTGGTAGCACATATGGCTTATATGTGTTTGGTATTATCACTTAGAAACAACTAATTAGTTATTAATGGAATTAAATTGTGATTTGTGATATCACTTGATAATTAATAATTGATTAACATTTTGTCCAAGCCTTTTTCTCTATCTTTTGGGGTAGCTAGTCAAGAGTTAGTGGATGGGTCACCCTATGTTTTTTTATATTTTCACTCGCTACCTATTTCCTTCTCTATCAGATTGTGGTCGGTATGAGGTATGTGTATATCTTGAAGGATTAGGACTATACTACAGAAGGACATCATGGCATTGGTGTCCAATAGGGGTAAGTGAGGTATCGTAATACAAGTCGTAGGAACTTTTTATTATCCATTGCTTAGAAGGATGTGGTGTCCCAATATTTAGAGCCCTTGTAGTAGAGACATTCAAGGTGTGGAGGGTGTGGTATCCTAATACAATATCTCTTTATGTGCTCCAAGCACATATGGTGGGTGTGGTATCCCAACTTGTGCTAGCCCTCATGAAAGGTGCATTCGCTGTGTGATGGGTGTGGTATCCTTGGAAAAAAAAAACCCTTCAATTTATCGTAACCCTATGCAGTGGGTATGGTATCCCATTATATGTGTATCTTGCTATTAATTGTGTTCATGGTGAAGAAATGAGTGTGGTTTAATGGACTATCTTAATAACTACAAATTATGTGGTCACTAGAGGAAGATTTATAATATGGTTTACGTTAAATGGTTCTAATGCATGATCTATATTATTATTCTTCTATAATTTCCATAGTGTTATACTACGTTAGTATGCCTATCACCATGCTATTATGTGACTTCAATGTTCAAAATGTGCCCTTATTATGTTTTAAGTAGTTTATTTCACTAGTACTTCACTGTATTGATACTATATTTATGTAATCACTTCAATTATCTGGCTCCGTATATGATGAGCACAAGACGATTTGTGGGGTTATATGAAATGCCTCAAAACCCTAATTTTAAGAATTTTAGATAATTAAGGATTTATTTTGGAAATTAATTAAATAAATTATTTTATTTAAAATAAGAGGGAGTAAATAGGGCTAAATGAATAGGAATTTTATAAATAATTTAATTGGAGAAAATTAGAGTGATTTGCTAGCTAAAAGGAATTTAGGGAAAATCTTTCAAAAATCCTAAAATTTTGCCTAAAAATGATATTTAATATTATTTTATTTAAATATTATTATTTTTAAATATCCCAAATTATCAAAATAATCCAAATAACCCAATCCACCTATTTTTTGCTTTTCGTTTTTCCTTTTCTTTCCTTTTTCTTTATTTTCTTCCTTCTTCTCCTTTTCTTTTTCTCCTCTTTTCCCCGAATTGGGTCTGTTCCGCAACCCAAATCCCTTCTTTTTCTTTTCTCCTTCGGCGGCCCAAAATTTTGCGTTCCATTTTTCCTCCCCTCCCCGTCACCCGGTTCGGTCTTTCTTTTCTTTTCTTTCTTTTCTTTTCCCCAATCGGCCAGTCAACGCACGTCCTTCTTCATCCTTCTTCATCCTTCTCCCTTCCCCCGTCGGAGCTTACAACTGCCCAAGGATTCTACCGCCGGCCATGCTCGATTTGACTGGCCGTTTCCTCTCCTCTCTCCTCCCCTAACTCGCTATTCACTTTGACTCAACCCACTCCCCTCTCTTGTTGCGCCTGATCCCCTCTTTGCTGCCCAACCATCCCTACCATGATTTGAATTTCACCAACCTACCGTCACCGCCCTGTGAACCCTAACCTACCTACCCCGATTCTTTCGTCTCCTCTCTGACCTTAGCCCTCCTTTAGCTCTATAAATACCCCCATAACCATTATTTATTGACCTTTTTATTTCCAACCCAGAAAACCCCCCTCGTGTGCAACCGCCCAATCAGATACCCATTCCACAGTCGTCATCAAACGTCGTCGTCGTTCGAACCACCCTCAGAACCACTCCCTTCACCACCCTTTACCTAACTACACTTCCCTTCTCCTTTGATTTGCCCTGCACAAGCCACCCTGGCCATGTAAAGTCACCTCCTCAAGCAACCCTTCCTTCCACCTTTGTCGCCCTTCACATCACCATTAGCCACCACTTCCACCGTAACCACCACCTCCTACACCTCCCAAACTGCTTTGCAGACTCCCCTCTACCTTTACCTACCCTTCTTTTCCTCTTCCTCCCTCTCCTCCTCCCTTTCTCTCATTCCTCCACTTTCGTCCACCTCAGCCGCCACCGTGCACTGCTATCTTTGTTTGTGCCACCACCCTCATTCTACTCCTTTCCATCTAGGCAATCATAAACACCCCAACTTCCACCCTCTTTCTCCTTATCTTTTTCCCAACACTCAACTATCTCTCTTTTCTTCTCTTTTTCCAGCTGCCGCTGGTGCCGCCGTGCATCACCACCAGTGCCGCCTGTCACCACCAACCTAAGGTGGTACCCTAAACCCTCCCAACCCTTAAACACTATTTATAAAAGCTTTATTTATTTTATTTTATTACATTTCCATTAGTTTGAATATATTATTATTATTATTACTACTACTACTAATAATAATGTTTTTATTATTATTGCTATTGAGGGTCGAAACACTATTCTATTTTTATTTCAGTTATATTGTTATTGTTGTTGTTGCTATTATTATTATTATTATTAACAGTAATATTATTATTTTGAAGTGGGTTCGATACCCTACTCTACATTATTTTTGATTTATACTATTATTATTATTATTATTATTATTATTATTATTATTATTCTTGTTATTGTTATTGTTATTGTTATTATTATTATTATTATTCTTGTATTTATTATCATTATTGTTAGTTTATTATTAACATTAGTAGCATTAATTTAAGTGAATGGTCAAAGCCCTTATTTCACCTTTTATTTCAAATTATACTATTATTATTATTAGTATTATTATTATCGTTATTATTATTAGTCTTATTATTATTATTATGATCATTATTATTATTATTTTATTATCCTTATTATTATTAGGGTAAAATCTTCAAACCTTATATTATCAACGTTTACAATATTACTATTATTACTTTTATCTTTAGCAAAATTAATAATTAGTTAATGTTATTATATTATTATTTTATTTAAAACCCTAATCTTAGAATAAATTAGGAAATAATAGTATTTTTAGTAGGAGGGAATCTAATTTTTAGTTTTTCCCTCTTATAGGTGACACCAGTAAAAGCCCTAAGGAGGCGTAGGAGTGTACTCTAAGACCAGTGTCGTATTAGAAAAGGGTGTAGCTAAGACCTTAATTGTGTTATGTGTATTATATGCCTTGGATTCCTTTTATAATTTCATGTTATGTATCATGTGCTATTAGTTGACTATTTTGTGTATGGAGCAACTTGGAGTTAAGGTATGCTTATGTGGCTTCTTATTGTATATGTTGATATGTATATGTGGTGAAATGTTGTGGAATATGGTGTAATGTGTTGTGACCCTTTAAGACATGCATGTGAGGATGTTAATGTGGTATTGTGTGAGGGAAAGGATGAAAAAGGAAAATGGGGAAGTAAGTTAACCAAATTGGAAACAAGTTGACCAAAGGGAAATAAGTTAACCAAGGGATATGAGTTGACCTAAAAATTTTAATGATCCATCAGTGGAAGAATCTAGGGTTTCGTATGAGGGAATCGAATCTATGGTTTTGAATAGAAGAATCTAGGGTTTCCATATAGGGGAACCAAATCTATGGTTTTGTATGGAGGAATCTAGGGTTTTGCAATAGAGAATCTATGGTTGTGCATAGGAGAATCTAAGGTTGTACATGGGAGAATATATGGTGTTGCATGGGAGAATATAATCTAGGGTTTCTTATGGGAGAATCTACGATTTTGTATGGGAGAATCTATGGTGTTGCATGGGAGAATCTAATCTATGGTTTCGTATGGGAGAATCTATGGTTTTTCATGGGAGAATCTAATCTATGGGTTGCATGGGTGAATCTAGGGTTTCACGAGGGAGATTTAGGGTTTGCATGAAAAAGTTTGAAGGGTTGCATGGGATGTGTAGAGTCTGAATGGGGGTGAAATTTACGTATGGAAGGTTGATTTGGGGTATGAGGAAGGTGATGGAAGTGTTGTTTGAGTATTTAGGGTTTGGTGTGGCTAGCTAGGGTTTAGTGTGGCTACTTAGGGTTTCGTGGTAACACGTGTACTTGGTGATTAAAGTGTGATGATGAGGGTGAAATCTATGGGTTGTGATGTGTGGAGTGTTAAAATGATTTGGGTTGTGTGAGGCGGAGTAGGATGGGCCAATTAAGGCTAAATTAGGGTTTTGGAATAAAACCCTAGAGTGAGACGGTGAGTGGACTTGGAAGTGTAAGGTAGTGGGCCTTGACCCACATACATGGGAAATGGGCTCTAGTGTGAGTTAGGGTAAGGAGAAAAGAATGTTGGGCTAAATGAGGAGGTGCATGAGGCTTATGATGTAAGATGGGTCCTTTTGGAGGATAAGAGTAGAGTGAGTTAGTCATGCATGTCTAGGGTTAAAATTCTGAATAAGACACTTAAGACATTAATCATGTAAAGTGAAAGATTATTGAGCTGGGTCCAAGTTGATCCACCGGTTAGGAATAGTGGTTAGGGTGTTCCATCCTATATATGTCCAATCCACTAGCTATAATAGTGGACAAGAGCTTTATGCTCTGTGTGTTTTCGACCCGCCAGTTATAATAGTGGGGAATCCCAAGCTCAATAAACCAAACCTTGAGTTTGCTAAGACACATAAAAGACACTAAGTACTTATAATGGAATACCATGCGAGCAAGAGCCAAACCGATCCACCGGTAAGGAATAGTGGTTAGGGTGTCTCGCCCTATATGTGACTGATCCACCAGCTATAATAGTGGTTCGGTGCATGTTGCCCTATATGTGACCGATCCACCAGCTATAATAGTGGGGCTCCCGTACTATGTACGCTGGTTTGTAACTCTTTAATTTCACATTCAGATTTCTATTTCATAGTTGTTTGATGCTTATTTGATTTCTTGATTAGATTTGATTTACATTGATTATTAAATTCGTTTTAGCCTTAGCACGTGGTACCAGCACGGTCGGAGTGAACCGGTCTGGTACTAAGTATGGTGGTAACATCCCCAAAATTCACAGGTTCTAATTTATTTGCTTTCATTTTTTAAAAATAAAAATAGTAAATTTTGAGGTGTTACATTATGATTCTTTGCTAAATTACATTGAGGATGATGTCTTGGGTCAGTAGCTTGTCATTGCTTAGGGTTTAAGAGTCACAATGCCATTTAGTTAATAGTTAGGCTAACATGTTATATGTATTTTACCCACTACGTTGGGATGATTTTTGTTCTGTCCAATTATTTAAGATTTTGAATTGAATTTCTGTACTTGGATTTTATAAACTCTCTCTCTCTCTCTCCCTCTTCTATCTAGATTATTATTCACGTCATTGTATTATTAGTATTGTTGCATTATTAGTAGAGGTTTCATCTTTCCATAGTTATTCCATTTTATCATGCACCGGGCATGTGTTAGGTGATGATTGCACCTCTCTTATAGTTGATGTTGTGGGAACATTCCCTCCTCCAACCCATTTTGCCTTTTATAACACTTATGCATTATCTTTAAAACACAACTTTCTAATTCAAAATTTGGTGGTGCTGCATTCCCAAATATTCAATTGTTTTTTTTTTTATGATCTTCAACAAAGTAAAAGGCTTGTTAAAAGGGTTTTTGTTTCCATAGGAGGGGTCATAAAAAATTGAACTTAATCTTCAAGCAAGATTCAACAAGAAGATAAACTTTGAATGTCTCACATAGAATAAATTAAAATATTCCTAACTAAAAGCGCACAAAGTAATATTAGGATGTAAAACTTGATTATAAAGAGAGATAATCAAGTGTTTACTTGCTTTAAAATCTGAATTGTAGAAATCATGTTACAGTGGATGAAATTTATGCCATATATAGGCACTAAATAAGTTTTTACAACCAACTCTAACTAATCGCAATTAGAATAACAAACTAGTTGTTAGGCATAACTAATCTAGTTGTTAGATCCCATTAGTTACTAACTAATTTGAATTATTTATAACTAATATGACCATTGGTTATTTAGTTAGTTAACAAGTCAAATTAGTAGTAGCAATAACTTATACATCCCCTATGTCCCACTTAGTTATTATATGAAATACTTATACAACAAAAAGTAGCTAATTAAACATGAAATAATTAAATTAACAAAAATCCTAATTTACATAAAATTATAACTAGCTCATGAATTGTAATTTTGTCTTCCATATACACAATAGCCTTTCTTATCTTGCAATGCCTTGTAACACTTGGTATATTATGTACCTTGACCACTTGAAGTGTCTTAATCTTTTCCTTACAAATATGTGAGATACATACAAGATTGAATCAAAATAATCTCGTTATTATTATGATTATTGTCAAATACAAATAATGTATGTGACTCCATTACTAAGTATACAAAATCCTCATTATCTTGAAAATCCATGAATGTTCCTACATCATTCCCTCCTATTTGAGAAGAAATTTTCCTCAAATTGGAATCAATATAATAAGGACACAAGTCGCCAATATTAAATGTCCTTAAAACTCCTCTATAAGAATTTGAAAGTTTAAGATCATAAGCATTATCTCAAAATATTTTGAGGATTTTAAATGGTTAATCTACTCTTGGCATTAATTATTTTTCTTATAGATTAGGAAATATTTATTTACGCAAATGTAAATAAACTAAATCACTAGGAGAAAATTCCTTTGGAGATCTATTTTTATTTGATTATTTTTGGTATCTTGTATTGGCTCTTTCAATCATTCCCTTGATTTATTGATGAAGCTTTAAGACGAACTCCACCCGATCCATGGATTCATAGCTTTTCAATTCACCTTTCTTCAAAGGAACCATATTGATTGGCATCTAAGGATTAACTCCATACACAACTTTGAATGGGTGTGAATGAGTAGTAGTTGAGGGAATTCAACTATCGGAAAACTCAACATAAGATAACTTAATATACCAATCTTTAGTACTTTTACTTGTCAAACCTCTCAACAATGTGCCAAGTGTTCAATTTCTAACATCCTTGTGCACATCAATTTGTGAATGATGTGAAGTGTTAAACATCAACTTGGTGCCCAACATGTGCCATAAAGTATTCCAAAAATAACAAAGAAACTTAAAATCTCTATCTAAAATGATACTTTTACAAACACTAGGAAGTTTCATAATTTCTTTAAAATATAAATCAACAACATGTGCAGCATCAATAGTTTTGTCACATAGAATAAAATAAGCCATTTTAGAAAATTTGTGTCACAACTATAATAGAAACCTTACTCCATTGTCTTCTAGGAAACCTTAGGATAAATTCCACACTAACCCTTTCTTATGGATGGCTAAGCACAAGTAATGGTGTATATAAACCATTATGAAAGAATCTCTTACTTTTTTGATAAGTAACACATCTACTCACTATAGCTTGTACATCTTTTATCTAATGTGCCAATAGAAATTTTCTTGTGACATTTCTAATGTCTTATGAGTACCAAAATGTCCCACTATTCGACCTTCATGTACCTCTTTAATAAGTAAATTTATGATACTCAATATAGGTACATAAAGTTTATTAAGTCTAAAAAAGAATTTGTCTTGTAATATATAATTACCATGGTATCCATCATTTTTACATACATTATAATCTTCCACAAAATCATCATCATTGGGATATAGTTATTTTAAAATCTCAAAGCCTAGTAATTTTGCATCCAACATGACAAGCAATGTAAACTTTTAAGAAAGAGTATCGACAACTACATTTTATTTTCTATACAAGTAATTGATAGATAACATGAAGGATTGTAGGGATTTTATCCACATTGCAGGCCTACCTATGTTGGGTACTATACCTTTGAGCCCTACTTGTGATATTGTGGATTTTATTGGTATCGTGCATTTGAGCCCTACCAATAATATTGAGGATTTTATCAGTATTAAGCCTTTGAGTCCTACCTATATTGTATGGATATTATTAGCTTGATATTGAGATATGAGATATATGGTGAAGGATATGGTTATTATGTTGAAATTGGTTCAAATCATTACCTTAGATAGTGTCACTTGGATTCTTTGTGAGTAAGTTTCATTATGTTCTAAATGAACAAGTATGAGTAGTATATGGATTAATGATTATTATTTATCTAATATAATTTTTGCATTGTGATCATCGAATATATATTTTAATATTTTATACCATGTCTTATTGTGATGCTTTTTATGTGTGCCATACAGGCTTTTCATATTAGTTTTATGTAAAGGATTGCTCAGTACCGCTGTATTGAATGGTTCATTTTCATAGGTCCTTGCTTACTCAATGATCAATGGTCTTTGTAGGTTAGCTTGGGATATTAATTAAAGGCTAGTACTTGGGTTAAGAGTTAGGGATATTCAGTGCTCTATCTAATATCTTTTGATCGATTATTCTTGGAATCCATGTCCTAATGTATTTTCCTTTCACTAAATTTTGTAAATACTAATCATTGTTTTATTTAAAATGATATTAAGTTGCTTTGATTATCTCTTCTCTAATTGTTATAACTGTATAATTAATTTAAGTAGAGTTATATTTTTAGCCTTAACGCTTGGTATGAGAATGGTTGAGGAAACTGGACTTATACCAAGTGCGGTCATAACACCCTCTATTTTTATTATTTTAGATTCTATAATTAATTATTTAAATGAAATTTTCAATCAAAAAATGGAGTTGTTACACACACTCTAGGAAAAAATGTTGTATATTCTCTTTTTGTTGGCAAAACATATAGTTTACATCTAGTCACACTTGAATCATTGAGAGTTGATCCTTCATAGATAACCTCTCATGCCTAGCATGCCAAAAAATGAAATGGCATTTAGGAGTTGATGGGTTCTTCCAAACATTCCTCTATGATATCTTAATTGAATGATTCCTTTTGAGCATATTGTAAGCTTTATTCATATTGTAATTCTGATAATCAACACAAAAGTTGATAATAGGAAGTAAAAGTGGATGTAGCTGGAAGATGCATCAGACAAACCAAGAAGCTTGTTTCAAAATCTCATAACAGTCCAAGTGCTAGTATTTCAAATTTCCTAGCATTTTCTTCGATGCTAAGAATTCAATGTCTAAGAGTAGTCAATTTAATACACATGTATTATTCATACTCTCTAGGAAAAAAATGTTGTTCTTAAGCATTTCTATAGTTTTTCCTATAAAATGATTTTAGATTTTTCTTACCTTTCAAAAGTTTTATATTACTTATCATACCAAGTCCTAGAAGAAATTTTAAATTTAAGAGTACCAAGTTTACATTTACTTTCATCATCACAATGTTTAAATTCAAATATTTCTTTAATTTCCTACAACTATTCAAAGAATTATTTAACATCTAATTTACCATAAAAATCAGAAAGGACAACTTTGATGCCTTTGTCCTCATTATGTTTAGACCTTGGCTGGAAGCTTCCATGGTATCTTCAATTTGTAGTTGACCCATTTGAATCATCATTATTGGTACTCCATTCTTGAATTAACATGATCACCCTTGGATTGTACCACATGTCTTATCATTTCTTACACTCAATCATTGGTCGATTCCATGGTATTATGCATGTGTTGCAACATTTATTTGTCAACAATCCTTACTTCCACACGGTGGAGTTGATTTTAGATGGATAGAAGTTGCTGGATTTGAATGTTGGTGACATTTATGCTTACAAATAGTTGTTGTAAGGTTTCAAACATAGACTTCATAAATATTTTTTTTATCCATTGTGTGTATCTTGATTATTAGTGCACAATGTACACACTAATGATACTAATCAAATGATATTTAGTACACGTATGGTGTCTTGAATGAGTTATTGATTAAGGTTACAAGGTTATTTGATAGATAATTAATGGAAAATTATAGGAAAAGATATAAGCATGTACTATCTAATTTTTGCAGTTTGCATGAGTAGGTTCTAGGTGGAAAGAATATATGGTAATATGTTTGAAGAGGATAAAAGATTTTGAAGTTGGAATGGAAATTCTTCAAAGGTTGAAGTTATGGTAGGTGGTTAAATGGTTCGAATAAGGAGTATGTAAATGTGACTGAATGTATGTGTGATGTATGATAATGTTCAAATATTAGGAAGATAATATTCAAATCTTGTTGGGATAATATGCAGGATTCTATCTTGAATATGAGAGAAATTAGAAAAGAGGATAAGAAAGGTTTGAAAATTGCATGATTATATTCAAATATGGATTAGAAAAAGAAGATGACAATTGAATTTCTTGAAAATGGTTTATCTATGGTTGAAGAAATAAAGAAAAGAAAAACAAATATTTAAATAAACAAGGTGAATATTCGAAGCAATCGGTTGAAGATATGAAAGAGGGTTGAAGATGTACTAAAAATAGGTTGAAGATTACCTATAATACATGTTGAATACTAGATTATGCATGGCTTGCATGGGAAATTGCATGTCTGAATGCAAACCACATGTGGCTATAAAAATGAATTTGGGGTGACAATTCAAATGGAATGAAAGCCAACCTACATTTGATACCAAAATGATGTCGATTAAGGTTCCCAAATCTTCAATGGTGGGTTTTTTTTATGATCTTCAACAAAGTTGGAACATTTTAAAAGGGTTTTTACTTTGGCTAAAAGGGTAGGATGAAACTGATGTGAATCTTCAAGCAAGACTCAACAAAGATATAAATTTTGAATGTCTCGCACATAGTACATTCAAAGGTTCCTAATTAAGAATACACAAAGAAACATTAGGTCATAAAAATTAATCATAAAGAGAGATAACCAAGTATTGACTTGAATTAAATTTGAATTGTAAAAATGGTGTTACAATTGATGTATTTCAGACCTTATATAACTATCTAGGTCTTAGGATAACAAACTATCTATTAAGAACAACTAAACTAGTTGTTGAATCATATTAGTTACTAACTAATTTAAATTAGTTATAAATAATATAAGTGTTGGTTTTTTAGTTAGCTAACAAGTTGTAACAACAACTTATCCATCCCATATTCCCGAGTTAATTGGCATATGATGTGTTTACAAGATAAAAATTAGCTAATTACACATGAAATAATAAAGCTAACAAAAACCCTAATTTACATCAAACGATAACTAAGTCTTGAATTGCAACTTTATCTTCAATATGCACAATAGCCTTTCTTGTCTTGTAACACTTGGTATCTTATGTAGCTTGAAATCTTAAAGTGTCTTAATCTTCTCCTTACCAATATATGACATACTTACAAGAATGGACCAAACTAATCTCACTAGTATTAGGATTATTATCAAAGACAAATAATGTGATTGGATTTATTACCAAGTATGACAAATCCTCATTATTTTAAGATTCTATGGACGCTCCTTCATCAGTTGAAGATTAACATCACTTTCATCCAACCCTTTCACCCAAAACCAAAACTCATTTAAAAACCTTACAACTTTGTTTAAGATCATAAAAAATAAAAATAAAATAAAATAAAACACCATTGAAGATTTGGCAACCGTAATCCACATTGGACCAACTCTTCCAAACCCAAAGCACAATTAGAACATGTCCAAATTATTATACATACTCTCCACACAAAATCGCTCATAGGAACAAATCTGAATACTCAAGATATAAAATTCCTAGCACACACCCTACAATTACGAGGCTAAGGGTAGCATAAATGATTCAAGAAACTTAACTCTAACACTACACTCTAATCATTAGAGTCAAATAGCTCAACCAAGTCATGGAAAAAATCATTTTAAAATACTCAGAAGAGGAAAGTAAATGAGTAACAAGAGAGAGTAGGGTTTTGCCTCTAAATTTTATATTGAGGAATATAATTGGATTAATATCCAAAAAATCCAAAATATTTTTTATGCTCCCTAGAGCCATGCTTAAATTCATAGCTGTTAACTTAAAAGGTTTAGCAATCCCTTGATCTAGGTTTAAAAATAATCTAGTACAAAGAAATTGTTCTAGTACACCTAATTGATTTGTTCTGGTGTGCCTTTCTAATATGTTGTCACAAACATGCCAAATTAAACCCTAAACACACACATAAATAGTAAGTACTAAGTATGGGTTGATCTCACGAACACTTTAATCTAATTCGTATTTTTCTATCATCGTATAAATCCCATGATTATAAAATCATTAAAACTAACAAGTAACAATGAAAAGAATAAAAACTAGCAACTAATAAAATAACTAACTAACAATAATTGGATAATAGGGGTCAGAGCACATATTCAGTCTATAGATATCAACTAATCATAGAATAAAATGGTTATAAAGTATTTTTAATTTTAACTTATATAAGCTTGCACGTGCCCACTTTCTAGCATCCTCTTATGCAAAAAAAAAACTAAGGTTTGCTTATGATTTATTATCTAACAAATTAATGACCCAAGATAAGATCTCTATATTTAATTAATTATAGCATTAAATATTATGGAGCAGTTAACTAGAACCATAGTTATTGTAATACCCGAACACCCTAATTTATGAAATTATAATAAAATAGGGATTTATTTGTGAGGTTAATTATATATAATATTTTTAATAAAATAACGGGAGTAATTAAAACAAAAAAAAAGAAGAGGAAAATAATATAGAATTTAATTAGGGAAGATTAGGTTAATTTGCTAACAAAAATAAAAATAGGAAGATATCCCCCAAAATTTCTAAATTAATATAAAAAGGAATTCAATTAATTTTACAAATTTTATTATTTCCAAATATTTTAAAAACACCAAAAATACACTAAATCCCCCAACTACCCTATTTTCCTTTTTCTTTTTTCTTTTTCCCTTTTTCCTTCCTTTTTCCTATTTCTTTCTTTCTTTTTATCCTTTATCCTTTTTCTTTTTCTCTTCCTCTCCCCTAGTTGGGCCTCGCCTATGCAGCCCAACCTCCCCCCTCCTCTATTCTCTCCCCCACGTAAAGCCCAACCCACTGTTCCTTTCTTCTTCTTTTTTCTCCCTCACTCGCCCGGTTCTCCCCTTTCTTTTCTTTCTTTTCTTTTCCCCCAACTGGGAGTCCCAACCCCTTCTTCTTCCTCCTCCCTTCTCCCTTCCTGGTGCTACAGGTAGCACCTACGGCCTACCACCATCCTCCTTCCCTCTACCATTGTACGCCCTAACCAACTCCCTTCTCTCCACCCCGGTCCCTTTCCTTTCCAATTCGAGCCAAACCCACCCTACACCTACCTCCCTCGTGTGCCTATTCCTTTCCTTTCTACGCCTCTACAACCCTACACCCCAACACCTTCGTAGGCTCATATCGGTCTGCCACCACCAGTCGGCGAGCTCCTACCAACCCTTCCCCCTTGTCATCTTCCCCTTTTATCCTCTTCTCCCTCCCTTGACCTATAAATACCCACTATCGTGCCCCATATCCCCTCTTTTTCTCTACTTAGAAAAGTTCGACCATTTTCATCCCTGTAAATTTAGACGTTGCTCTAGCCGTCGTCGTGCAATACCACCACCCAAAACACCACCCAACCCCTTCCCTGCATCACCCTCCACCAAACCAAGCCACTCGCCGCCCTTGACTCCCCCTACACGACCCATCCCGATCATGAAAACTAGGTAGATCAAGCTACCCTTTGCACCCCCATTACCGTCCTTCTCACCACCATGCGCCACCTCCTTAGCCAAAATTACCACCTCCCCTACCACCACTAGACCTAGAAGACCCTCCTCCACCTTCCCCTATCTTACCTTTTCCCTTTCTCCTTCTCATTCCTCCTCCCTCTTTCTCCACCACACTCAACCACCACAACCGCCACCTAGCTAGGCCACCACCACCACTACAACCCTATCAGTCCAGATAGCCCACCACCTTATAACTATAACCTCCCTCTCTCTCTCTTCCACCCCCAAAAGGCCAACCTTTCTCAAAACAACCATCACTTCCACCGCCATGCGCCGCCGCCGCTGCCACCCTAGCTACCACCTTTACCTAGCTTATGCCCTAACCCTTGATATTACTTAATTATCAATTATCTTGAGTATAATTATTATTTTAGCCTTATTATTATTATTATTATTAAAGTTATTATCATTATTATTACTGCTATTGTTGTTATTATTTTGCCATGATTATTATGACTACCTAACCCTATTTTGGGCTAATATTACCCCTAATAGTGTTGTTAACTACTTTAATAATAATACCCTTATTTATACTATTAAGACTACTATTGTGATCATCACTAATACTAGTTATCACTAAAGGTAAGATTAGGGGATAATGAAAGTATTAAGAGGGAAGTTAACCCTAGTGTTTTCCTCTTATAAGTGAGCCAAGTTCGACCTTTAATGAGGCATAGGAAGTATGATTCAAGCCCGGTGCGTTTTAGGTAAGGATGTGGCTAAGACCTATTATGTGTTATGTGTGTTGTTTATATGAGTTTCCTTTATATGGTTATGAACTATGCACTTGTAGCGAAGCTTGCTAAACATGGAGCTAAGGTAAGTTGTAAGTGTTGTTATGGCATATGAAATATGGTAATATGACTTGTACTTATGTTTTGCTTATGTATAGTTACCCCATTTGACATGCATGCTAAGAGTCTTTGAGTAGGGTGATTTGGTTGTGAGGAGATAAAAGGAGTAAAGAAAGTGAGTGGATTAGAGAGGAGTGAGAATGACCTACGTATATCATGACCTATGGGTGGACAACAAAGGAATAATATGAACAAATTAAGAGGATGGGCTAAATCTTGCATGGGGAGTCTAAGGCTTGCATAGGAAGGTTAGTCTTTTCATGGGGATGACCTTTACATTGAAAAATTTGGCTTTAGGGTTAAGTCAGGTAAGGGAAGAGTTGTTGGGGTGATTGGAGTCCATATGTGAAAATAGTACTTGGGTTGGCATAAGGGTGTAGGGGGACTTGGCTAGGGTTTAGGGAGGAAAACCCTAAGTAGGGGAAATTGTGGAAGGGAGAAATAATGGAATAGATTTGAGTATGGGGTGAGAGTCGAAGGGTATCACATGGAGGGTAAATCTATGTCATGGAAAAAGGGAAATGGTAAGTGAGGATGATGAAGGGATGACATATGAGAAAGGAGTGGTGTTAGGGTTTTGGTATGGCCAACTAGGGTTTGTGGCCTTACGTGCAGAATGGAAGGTAAGGTTGGGATATTGGGTGTGGATCAAGTGGTGTGAAGAGTTGGAAACAAAGGTAACCTAGCTCGTTTATGATAGGGAGAGGTTAGGCTATATAGGCCAGATTAGAGATTTCGAGGGAAAACCCTAGAGGGCAATGGTGAGTTAAACCAAAGGTAGGGAGAGTGGGCCACGACCCATATACCTAGGAGTTGGGCATTCATGGTAAGTGAGGAAAAGGGGGAGAGGGTGTCTAGATGTTCTAGGAGGCATAGAGGTCCCAAGAAATGGGACTAGGCTTTTCAAGATAGTAAGTGTGAATGAGGTGTAAGCGGGAAGTCCAATGGGCATGCCTATCTAGTAAGGAATTATCTATTGAATAAGATATGGATAACACACTAACAAGTTAAAGTGAAAGATTATTAAGTCAAGCCCAGACCGATCTACCAGCGATAATAGTGGCTAAGTACCTTGGGCCTTGGAGATCATTCCACCGGCGAATAATAGTGGCCAGGTGCATTCTACCCTGGGTATTTTCCGGTCCACTAGCTATAATAGTGGGGGATCTAGAGCTCAATAAACCAAGCCTAATGATAATAAGCCTTGGGAAAAATACTAATTATGTACACTGAAACACCATGAGAGTCAAGGCTAGACCGGTCCACTGGCAATAATAGTGGCTAGGTGCCTTGTGCTCTGAAGACCATTCCACCGGCGAATAATAGTGGCTAGGTGCATTCTACCCTAGGTTTTTTCTATCCACCATCTATAATAGTGGTGTTCTCATACTCACATGGACTTAAAGTGAGAATGTTGTGAAAATGAGAATAATGGCCAATGATCTAATGATTATGTTTAACTAGACTGATTCACTACTTATTTTATTTATCTTTTATGTTAGGCCTTAGTTGCACGGTTACCTTGCTCAGTACATAGCATACTGATCATCCATTTCATGGGTGTTGCTCATTCCCATAAGCAGTGATCCCTTCTAAGTTGGTGAAGGTAGAGGATGTTGTGTTTGATGCCTATGACACATTTGGCGCGTTGGGTGGGGCTGAGTGAAGCATGTTGGACTTGGCATGGGGCCCAAGAGTGACTCTTATCTCGACTCTTCTTCTTCCAATTTTTATCCTATCTTACTATTTATATTGTTCCTTCCATTTGGGGGCTTTGACGTTGTAATTGTTTTCTGTTCTGTAATGACTTTTAATCACGCACTCTAATTTACATTAATTATGAATCATTCAATCACTATGGTTCTATGTCTTAATTGGTTTAACATCTTGTGAATTTTTATAGCCTTATTCTTTGTGTGAGATTGACTGGGGTTTAGTTGTGTGCTGATCACAAAGGTAGGTCCCCCTATCTTTGTGTATGGTTTGATTAAACGAAAATTTTCAATTGTAATTTTTGGAGGTACAGTTGCAATCTTCTCAAATTGTGTAATTCTAAAGATTAATAAACCTATATTTTAATATCATTCTTTATAAACTAACCAAGATATTTTCTACTTACAGATGTATATGTTAAAAATTATTGTTTAACTATACTATCCTAGCATCCTATTAGTACTCAAATTAACCAAGTGGACAATCTAGATAATAAAGTCTTAATCTTAGATTGGTGATCATTAAACTTGGTTTATTAATCTAACAAAGAATACACATAACAATTAATTTCAATTCACATCTCGTGATTTATTATCCTGTAATTATCCTCCTATTCTATACTAATCTATGCTGGCATATTAATAACACTAGAAAGCGTAGATTTTAAACACATAAAAATCATAACTCTAATAAACATAAAGAAATAAAGTAATAAAGATTAAATTAAACTAAATAAAATCACAAACTCAATAAATTAAACTAAAAAAAATTGAATAAAGTGCAATAATAAATATAAAACAAATAAACAAAACAAAGAACATAATGAACTTAGGATATTATAGAACCACAAACACCGTTTGATCTCTAATATTTTAATTTTGATATCTAAGTAACTAAATCTAGCAAAAGAACTCTAATGGTTTAAGAATAATGAAAATAAAGTCAAAGTTATGATAACGGTGCTCTTTGATGTTATATTCAACCAAATATATGTTATATATATAGACAAAAATTCATACAAATTATATATAAAATATGGAAAAAATATGATATGTATTGGTAAATATGGGGCATTAATATTTTTGCTCTAACCTTATGCACATGAGATGAATTATTAGAGCATGTAAAAGGATAACTAAGGAAATACATGCTATATTTTATCCTTTACAACAAAACTATGCCACTAGAAAAACTATAGAAAAATGATTAAATTGTCATAATAAATATAAAAATTTGGTTAAGATATGTCAAATAATTCCATAGAATATGTACCTATCACACTCAATTATCTTCTCATAACCAAAATAAGGGCATATCAACCTATCAATTGGTTTTCTAGGTCACTCGAGCGGTCTCCTAGTTTGAAACCATATATAACTCCATTCAAACTCATTTTGTTTTAAAATAATCAATAAAATAGATACATAATTATTGGGTATTATAGTTTTAATTTCTTAATATTTAGACAATGGATGAGGATTTCCTACCTAGTTTTTTTGTATAATACCCCAAACTTTTTGTTAAAACTTTACTTTCTAATGTTTAGCCTTTTTCAAAAACTTTACCCCTAATATTGGCTTATTCATATTTTTTAACCCTTAAATCATTAACCTAACCATTTCTTAAGTATTTTACCATAACAATCTTTCTTTTCTTTCTCATTTTTCTTTTCTCGTCACCTTAACTGATTGTTTCCGAGTGTAGTAATGCTAATAAAAAAAAACCCCAACCTAACAAATATAAGCCTAATTTAAATAAATCCTAAATTCACACTCAACCCCTTTCCATTTTCCTTCTCACATAATCTTCATTCGTTACTCTCTACCTCTACCCCCATCATCTACTTTTTCATACACCAACTCATTACCTTCTCCATTTCACCACATCATGCTTTCTTATTTGCACACTATCATCTCCTACAACTCCATCCTTCGCCTTTTATTTTCATTCAACCATTAACATGAAGCCCAATATTTCCTTCTCTTGTTTCATTTCTTTAAACTGACCACCAACCCAAATTAAGCCTCCTTCAGTTCCTCTTCATCCACTCTTCTTTTTCTTCTCCCAATTTTTTCTCTATAGATTATTCCCTAACCCATTTTAAACCATTTTGCGGCCTCCCAACACCACCATCTTTGCAACCAACCATCACCTCTGAAACCTCTAACCTATGCACAATATCCCTAATGCCACTAATCTTTGATAACAACTCGCCTAGCCAAACACCACCCTAACTTAAACCATTTTTGCTACCCAACACCTCCTCCTTTATTTTGAACCATCATCTCCACCACCCCACCTCACACTACATCACTTGCCCAATGTATAGAGGTTATATGAACCCCTATCCAACAACATTGGAGCTTAACACTACATCACATAACCAATGATGTTCGTTCACATTGATAGCTCCATGTACCATGAGCCCTTGACTTTGTTGTAACCTACATGTGTGAATACTACACATTTGGCCACCTTCCATAATTACATTACTCACATTTTAGGCCTTATGCCTAACTGAGTTTTCCATATCCCCTCCCCCCAGACCAATACATTATTTGGTCGAGTATTTTGTTGGATAGATTTGTTGGTAATTGTTATCTCATGGTTTAATTGCTAATATGCTTTGGTTTGTATTTTATTATAAGTGGAGAAAGTATTAGTTGAGGCTAGAGCTGGTGTTAGGTTGTTGGTATTTTGCATTTTTTTTGCTTAGGATTAAGGAAACCCATATGTTTTCTTAACATATAAAAATCACTTGATAGCATATTAGGGTTATAATGTGTTATGTTATAATTATATTCCTAGGCATATATTTTTATATTTTATTTATTTTTCTTAATATGCTAACATGAAATTATAGGTATTGAGCATAAAATTATAATTTAAGTTATTTATAATGTTAGTGTACAAAAGCATGCTATAATAGGTTTAATATTGTGAATGAATTATGTATGATCTATACGTAAAACATAATAGGTTGAGCATATTTGATATTATTTTATTGTGATTTTTATTCATATGCCTTAAGGTAGAATTTCATTTTAGGTATACCATGACTCTATTTTCCAACATATATAACTAGCATGTGGTTTATAATGAGTTAGATATGTGTATTAAGATTTTATATATTTATTCATGGGTAAGGGAAAAATAAGCATTTATCATGTCTTAGAATTTACCTAGATGCTAAAATGGTTGATTTTATTGTATTTTAGCCTTTTCATGAGAAAGTGTTAATTAAAGATAAAGCTTAGCAATAAAATGGATACTATCATAGTAATTTGGGTTTCAAAGGTACTTTGGTCATCTAAGACCTAGTGCACCTAAATGTGAATAATTGGACACAGGATGAGCTTAATATATTATTAGGTTCACATTAGTATTAACTTTAATTATTACTTTGATTTTATTGTTAACTATAGGGTTGAATTGAATAATTAAAAATAAAGAAAAATAGTTAAGTATGAAAATTGATATTTTTTGTGTATTATGTGATATTCGTGATCACCAAATAATGATTTAGATACGCATATTAATATTTTATATAATTATCCATGTGTAAGGGCAAGATATTCATTTCCATGTCTTGGAATTTACCTACATGCTAAAATGGTTTAGTTTACCGTATTTTAGCCTTTTCATGAGAAATTGTTAATTAAAAATAAATCTTAGTTGTAAAATGGATAATATATTGATAATTTGGGTTTCAAGTGCATTTTGGTCATCTATAGCCTAATGTGCATAAATATGAATACTGAGACATAGGATGACCTTAATAGATTAGTAGGTTAACATTATTGTTAACTTTAACTTTGATTTGATTGTTAACCTTTTGTTTGAGTTGAATAATTAAAAATAAAGGAAAATTATTTAAGTATAAAAATTGATATTTTTTGTGAATTATATGATATAAATGATCACTAAATAAAATACTAATAATCAAAGCTAAAGAACTTGATATTTGAAAATGGTTTACTATTTAGGGTTAGTTATCCTAAAGATAAGTTAAGAATTCTCATTCTGGTTTAGTTTCACTAGCATGCCTTTATGGCCCCATAAGGCCCTAGTATACTTTATGGGGAACCAATGAGCCCTATAGGAAGTATCGACACTTAAAAATCAGGTGTCCTAGGTTAGAGGGTATTATGTTTCCATTAGTATGCCAATATGGCTAGTATGCTTTATATGTCTTTGGGTTGTATGGAAGGAGTATTGTGTTGCCTAAGTATGCCACCATAGTACTTTATATATCTCTACATTATCTTTTGTATCCCCTTAAGTGATTAAAATGGAAGTAAATATTGATTGGTAATTGATGGTTTTTTATTCTTGGTACAATAGTTACCTTACCACACTACTCTTGGTTATATTGATATGGATTGCATTAATTATGATTATTAATAAAATATTAATAATTAGAGTGGAATATCATGCGAGTTAGGGATAATTGTACTTGTTACCATTCCACTAGATAAAATAGTAGCTAAGAGCATTTTACCTTGGGGTTGTACTTGTTGTTATAGTACCCCCATCCTAAAATCTTTGAAAATGAATTTAAAATTATGTTGATATAAAATAGAATTTCAAAAGGACTTAAAATTCTAATAACAATTTAAATTTCAGCCATACTAATTAACTTGTTTGTCTAATCAATTGACTGGTACACTTAGAGATTGAAAATTTTATTATTGATGAACTAGTTGACTGGTTTGCTCAAACTAATCAACTGATTATTTTGCTATTGCATACCCATTTCTGGTTTTTTTTTAATCTCTTTTAATTTTTCATGAAAACTTCTAACTAGAATCTATTTGTGCTAACGAGAATATTTTGGTGCTTTGGGATTATTTTTACATTATTTATTTAAATTTCCCTAAAAAGTATTTTTTTCAGGCATATCTCACCTTCTCTCTTCTCCCTCACTTTACTCTCTCTCTCTCTCTCTCTCTCTCTCTCTCTTATGGCAGATGAGTTGCGTGTTTAACTTCTTTCCCATCCTTCCTAACTTATCAAAATTTAGCAATTCCTCCCTCCCTAACTACACTAAACCTCCCTCACCTCATCAAGTGTTTCTCCTACATTTGGTTACGTACACTCAACTATACCAATCAAATCTTTCTCTTGTAGATGTCAACTATCCCTCCCTTCTATATCCTCTATTCCTTATTCATTTTTATTTCTTACCTATTTGTTTTTCTCTCTTCATCCATTTCCTTAGTGAAAATTTGCTAAGTGTTGACTATTCACCATTCCTCTCATTTTTCCCACCTACTAAGAAAAAATAGAGGCTTGGCACTTGTTTTATTCCCTTTATTTGTCAAATTATTGTCCCTTATTTCTTCTTCTAATCTTACATTTAGTTCTCCCTTGTTTCTCTTAAGTAAGTAAGGAGTAAGCTTTGAGAAAGGTTGAAGATTCCAGCTTCTTTTTCCTTAGAACTCTATTTCTAAGGAAAGGTTGAGTTGCAATTTTTTTTTCTTCTTCTTTTTCTTCTTATTTTATTTTATATGAATGGAGTTTTAAAAAAGAGTTTTAATGGTTTTGATTTTTTTTTTCTTAGGAATTGAGGTCCTACTAGATAGCCATCAAGTAAGAGTTTTGTGCTAGAAGAACTATTTTAAGATAAGATATTCTTATCTTTAATATGAGTTAGGTTTTTATTGCTCATTTTGGTTCCATGTTCTTAGTTTTTTTTTTGTCTTGAGCATATGATAATTGTATTATAGAATTCAAGCATATGGAAGAGTTTCTTTCTTAAATTAAGCATTGTTGATTTCTCTAATTTTATATATGATTTGATAGCTTGGGTATGATTTTGTTTAAATGCCTACATTACCATGTATCCGTGTGATTCTATATGTGTAGCATGTCTTTTTATGTGTTTTATTACATTGAAGCATGTTAGGATTAATATGGTAAAATTTGCTAAATTTTTGTGTGTGTATTGATAGTTTGGATGTTATTTTACCCAGACTAGTCAACCGTTTTATTAAACCCATCGAATAGTTTTGTGAACTATCACATGGTTAGGATTTTTTGGCCAGCCGGTTGTGAGATAAGTCAATTGGCTTATTGAACCAATCGATCAGTTTGCTAAACAGATTAACTGGTGACCCTATGACTAAAGTGTTTGGTCTCTTCTTAAACCCATCGACCAATAGGACCAAACGGATCGATTGATTTCCTATTACCAATTGATCAGTGAGACCAACAAGTCGACTGATTTTTTGGTGTTACTTTTCAGTTCATATCTAATACGACTGGACTGGTCGACTTGTCCCATGGACCAATTGATTAGTCCAGTTGTATGTTACCTAGTTTACTTGCTCATTATTGTTCTTTTTTTTTGAGGTATATGTTTATACCTCCATGTAATTACAACATTTAAATTGTGATTTCAACCATGTTTACCCTAGATTTAATAAGAATCATAATGATTATATTTAGAAATTAAATTAGTTAATTTTGTTGTTAGCTATCAACACCTTATTGGTGGCTTTTATGCCTTGTGATGTGTTTAGTGTAATCACTTGGAAAGACTCAATTTGGATAATAATAGAATTTAGATTTGTTCAGCATTATCACTTGAAAACATCCAATTGGTTAATTGTAAAATTAATTTGTGATTTGTGATGTCACTTGACAATTATTAATAAAGGAATAAGATTTTATTTGAGAATTTTTCTTTGAATATTAGGGTAGCTTAGCAGGATTTAGTGGGTGTGTTTCCTTGTGGTTTATATTTCCACTTGGTACCTATTCTTTTCTCTACTGGATTGTAGTCAGTAGGGGTATGTGCATATATTTGAGGTATAAGATTATACTCTAGTAGGGTGATATGGCCTTAGTGTCTAATTTAGGTGGGTGAGATATCCCAATACAAGCCCTGTCACTTTGTATTGTCCATTGCTTAGGTGGATGTGGTATCCTAACTTTTTATCCCTCATGTTGGAAGCATTCAAGGTGTGGTGTGTAAGGTATCTCACTACAATCTCTACTTATATACTCCGACCACATGTGGTGGGTATGGTATCCTGATTTGTGTTATCCCTCACAGTAGGTGCACTAGTTGTGTGGCGGGTGTGGTATCCCTAGAGAAAAATCCATTAGATGTATCATGACCCCATGTGGTGGGTGTGGTATCCCATTGTGTTTATTTGCTTCCATGACTTTTGTTCATAGTGGAGAACTACGTGTGATCAAACAAACCATCTTAATTACTGAAAATTATATGATCACTAAAGGAGAAAGTATAATTTGGTTTACATTGTGTGGATTGTGTTCCATTTCTTGTATTAACTACTCTTTCATGATTTTCATGCAAGCATGCCTTTTTATATTACTACCATGAGCCTAAGTGTTAATTTATAATGGTATGCTTATCACCATACTACTATATGACTTCAATGTGTTGCATGAGTCTTGCCATGTTTTAGGTAATGTGTTTTACCTATATTTCACCATAATGATACTGCATTGGATGGTCATTATGATGATCAGGATTCTAGTACAGGGTGTAGAGGATGGTTTGCAAGGGTATGATTCTCAATTAGAGTATGATGAGGGTGATGATGTGGTCCAATAGTTAGCCATTTCTTTGGGTTGGAGAATAATATGTATGCTTAAGAGTTAGGCTAATCGAGTAGAGGTGTTTTCCCCACTACATTGGGAAGTTTTTAGTCTTTCGGGTATTTAAACTATTGGCTTCAATTTCCTATATTTGGATTTTGTAAACTCTCATACTCTTCCTAGTTATATTATTGTTCTAGTCTTTGTTATCATTAATATTATTATATTATTTTTACAAAACATACATATTTTCATTCTTGTTCTTTTTAGCCTCACATTAGGCATTAGTTAGGTAATTATCACACCTCTCTCATGGTTGATATGGCAGTAATATTTTTTTGGTTTTTCTTTTCAACCCTTCTACATTACCTTAAAAAATATTTTGGTTTGAAAATTAAGGGTGTTATAAGGTAGTATCAGAGCCTAGTTTTAAATCCTAATGTTGTTTTGCAAAAAAATAATTTCTTTAGTTTTAACCAATCTTATAGAATTTGGTTTAGTCTTTGAGTGAGTATTAGTTGGGTTTTGAGTTGGCCTTAAACTTATAAGATAGGACTAACTTCTCGCCTAATGTGTAATTTGCTATCTCCATGTGTACTTAATATGTAGTTATTATTCAGCCTTTTCTAATGCAATTTAGTATTCTATGACTTTGATGACAGCAAACCAGAATCTCAAGCATTTCATAAAGATAATTAGGGCTTTCATAGAGTGACAGATTTAGCTCGAGGAGGCTCCATATCTGCCTCCACCACCTCCTTTTCCTATGCTGCCACTAAAGGATTGGCTTCACAAGGTTGATCTTCATCTCCTATTAGTCTTTGAGAGTCAAGAGGACTCAGATGTGTTGAAGTGTTGATTGAGTTCCTTTGATAAGATCTTTGTGGTTATTGGTTACCTAGAGAGTAGGAAGGTGAACATTAGAGTATTCCACTTATAAGGTTAGTAGCTGAGAGGAGCCACTATAGATTAATGGGAGGCTTTCCTCAAGATGCTGAGGACACAGTTCTCATAAGGATGGAAAAATATAGTGTGTTCATAGCATCACGTTAAGGCACCTCTATAGTAGAGGAGTATTATAATCACTATTTGAACATGGTTTACTTTACTCTGGAGGTTAATGCTGATGAGAGGATGAAGGTTCAACAATTTCAATTGGGGATTAGTCTGAGACTACAGGAGATGCTAGTGGGGACTCATGTGTAAAACTTGCAAGCTAAGTATGACTATGCATTGAAGGAATCGGCTATTGCATAAGCCCATAGCACCAAGTCAAGGGCTAAGTAGAGGTTTGAGGGAAGTTAGCGCCAAAGGGTAGAGAATAGATTTTAGGCATCAAGTAGTCATCAATCAGGGATGGTACCCCGCTATAGAGGGCAATTGAGTTATCTAATTATGAGGCACTTTATATGTAAGTAGTGTGGTAAGAACCACCCAAGAAAGGATTACATTGGGAAGTTGGTTTAGTGTCACAATTGTGATTGGATGGGGCACCATCAATTTAAGTGTCTTACCTTCAAGGGCAGTGTCCTACGGGGGCAAACACGTTCCCAAGGTACGATGGTGCAAACTCAACCAATTCAAAGAGCTCAGCTGAAAGATAGTGGATCTAATAGGAATGCTCCATAGCAGAGGATTCAAAGTCCTTGTGCTTTTTAACAAGGGCAAGGTCTAGCTAGTGCTACAAAACCACCTCCAAGCAATCGCTTAAATGTGATGAGTTTGTCAAAGGCTAAATGATAGGCTGATGTCATCACAGGTACATTCACGATTTCTTCCCTCCATGCTAACATATTATTTAGCTTAGGTACTTCACACTCCTTTGTATCTAATACTTTTGTAGCTTGGAAAACTATGTTTCCTTCTAATAGGATAAAGACTTATGTTGTGCTCCTGTCTAGGGATAGACTTCCATGTATTAGGCTATATAGAGATGTGGCCTTAGTAGTTAGTGGAATTGAGCTTCTTATAAACCTTATAGAGCTTGAAATTTTTAACTTTCACATAATCCTTGGGATGGATATGCTCTCAAGATATCAAGCTATGATTAATTGTGCATAGGAGCATGTGGCTCTTAGGGACTAAAGGATGTTAGGGTCTCTTACAAGAGATGCAAGCCTAGGACCTCAATAAGGATGGTGTTTGTGATTATGCTTAACATGTTGGTATGAAAGGGGTACCACTTTACTTATGCACTATTTAGGATCTAGGAATTTAGGATCATTTGATCGAGGGTATATTGGTGGTTTGAGAGTTTCTAGACCCATTTCCCAATGAGATCCCAAGCATGGCACCACTTTGTGACATAGAATTCATAATATACCTTCTACCATGGATAGATCTTGTGTTGAAGGTGCTCTATCACTTGGCGTCGACTAAGATGGTAGAGTTGCACACTCGGTTAGAGGAGTTATTGGAGAAAGGATATATTCTATCAAGTGTATCACCTTGGGGAGAACCAGTTATTTTTGTGAGGAAGAACGATAGTGGATTGAGACTCTACATTGATTACCAAAGACTAAACTAGGTTATAGTAAAGAACCATTATCCTTTGCCTTAGATTGACAAAATTCTTGATCGGTAGCATGGGGCTACTATTTTTTCAAAGATAGATATCAAATGAGGGTATCATCAATTGAGAATTTCAGAGGACTCACAAATGCACTAGCAAAGTTCATAGATCTCATGAAACAAGGTTATGGTCTTCATTGATGATATCTTGATTTACTCATGAACACATGAGGAAAACGAGTAACACCTCAGTCAAGTTTTGGCTTTGTTGAGAACCCTTCAGTTATATGTCAAGCTCTCAAAGTGTGAGTTTAAGCTAGATGAGATCGCTTTCATTGGTGATTTCATCTTGAAGGAGGGCATATCGATGGATCTTTTGAAGATCCAAGCCATATCAGAGTGGTCAGCACCAACAAATGTCAAGGAGATATGGAGTTTTCTAGAATTAGTAGGCTACTAGAGACAGCCCATCTAACATTTTTCTAAAATTTCTTATTTGTTGACCACCTTGTTGAAGAAGATGTTGCTCTTTCATTAGGATGAGAATTGCAATAAGGCTTTTAAGGAGCTCAAGAGGAATTTGAATTCAGCTCTAATTCATTCTTTGTCATTTGGTACGGAGGGATTTCAGGTGTATAGTGATGCATCCAAGTTTGGTCTTGTTTGTGTGTTGATGGAGCACAAAAGAGTAGTGACATATTATTCTCACTAGTTGAAGGAGCATGAGAAAAAATATCCTACTCATGACCTTAAACTAAGTGTGATGATTTATGCGGTGAAGATATAGAGATATTACTTGTATGGAGTGTAGTGTAAGTTCTACATAGACCATAAGAGCCTCAAGCATATATTCACTCAACATGAGCTGAACATTAAACAAAGAAGATGGTTGGAGTTGGTTAAAGACTATGATTTGGAGTTAACCTTCCACGAGGGTAAGGCTAACATCATACTAGATGTTCTTAGTAGGAAGACTTCACACACTTGGGTTCATCGATTGTTTTACACTAGATTTAGCAAGATCATCAGGACATGGGTATAGTGATCAGTGGTTTTGAGGATCTTGAGACAGGGATGAGTGCTCTCTCGATCACACCGACCATCATCAATGAGATTTGAGCTAGTAATCTAGGAGATTTCAAGCTTAAGCAAATCAAGTGGCCTATTTTAGAGGGAAGAGCAATGGGGTTCCAAGTTTTTGAGGATGGAAGTATCCGATCCCGAGGAACATGGTGAATTCCAAAAAAATGTGGGGAGCTTAAGAGGAAGATTACTGAGGAGGTTCATCATGCACCTTATTTTGTCCAACCTAGAGAGGATAAGTTGTACAAGGAAATGATGTGGATTTATTTTTGGCCCCATATGAAGCTAGTGGTTGTAGACTTTATAACCAAGTACTTGACGTGTTGGATGGTAAAGGTCAAACACAAGCATATAGTGGGGTTAGTTCAACCATTAGAGTTTCCCAAGTGGAAATAAAATAGTGCATTGATGGACTTTGTGGTTGGATTACTAAATACCAATAGTGGTTTGAATTTGATTTGGGTAGTAGCAAACTGATTAACTAAGTTAGGCATATTCATACCGATGAAGCTGGCCTGAAGTTTAGAGTAGATGGTGAGTGCTTATAGGAAGCATGTGGTGTGGTACTATGGGGTGCTAAGAACATTGTGTCACACTGAGATTCTAGATTTTTATTGCGGTTTTTGTAAAAGTTACAAGCAACTTTCAAGAAGCAGGTGAAGATGAGTGATGTTTTCCATCCAACTACAATCGATCAAACTGAGCACGTCATTTAGAATTTGGAGGATATGCTTTAGGCATACATACTCGAGTTTTGAGGGAGTTGGGTCTTACAAGATTTTAGATTGGGTCAGAGAGATTGTTTACCATTTCACCATATCTACTAATCTTTCTCACGAGCATAACATTTTCCACATCTCTCAATTGAGGAGGTACACCAAAAATATATCGCACATCATTCAACTAGAGAAAATCGAGGATGATGAGGCGTTATCGTATGAAGAATGACCACTAAGGATCTTGGATACCAAGACTTGGAAATTTTTTTGAAGGTCGTTCTGCTAGTGAAGATCTTGTGGTCATGTCATGGAGCGGAGGAGGCCAATTAGGAGTACGAGGATGAGATCAAGAAAAAGTATCCATAGTAGTTTGTGTAGGTGAAATGTGCAAGTAACATCATCTCTTTTAAGGGGGTAATATCCTTCTCCCATGTACTCACCCTTAGTCTTTATTTTCCTTTTGGTTGATGGATTAGGGTTTTCTTTTAGTTTGAACTTAGAGCAATAATTTTCTTCTATGGACTTCGGGGACAAAGTTTCTTTTAAGAGGGTAGTATTGTAATACATCATCCTAAAATCCTTCAAAATGTGTTTAAAATTATGTTGATATAAAATAAAATATTTTTCATTCTCAAAAGGGATTGAAATTCTAAAAACAAATAAGAAATTAATGTGTATTGAATAACTGGTTTGCTTAACCAATCAACCAGTACATTTAGAGATTTAAATTTTTATTCTTAATAAACCAGTTGATTATTTTCCTTAAACGATCGATTGGTTATCTTGTAATTTCATAACCTTCTCTGATTTAAATTTGAATCTCTTTCTAATATGTATGAAAACTTCTGATTAAAATCTATTTTTAATAATGAGCAAATTTTGGTGCCTTGGATTATTTTTACATTATTTAGATTATTCTATAAATTTTTTAGTTAAATTTTCCTAAAAAGTACTTTTTGAGGCATATCTCACCTTCTCTCTTCTCCATCACTTTTGTCTCTCACTTATGGTAGCTGAGCTGCATCTTTGACTTCTTGCCCATCCTTCTTAACTTGCCAACCTTCTACAAGTATTCCCTCCTTGACTACAATCAACCTCCCTCAACTCTTCAAGTGTTTCTCTTAAACTTGGTTGCACATACTCTACCATACTAATCATCTCTCTCTCTCTCTCTCTCTCTCTCTCTATTAGATGTTGACCAACCCTCCCTTCTATATCCTCTATTCCTTATTCATTTTCATTTCTTACATATTTTTCTTTCTCTCTTCTTCCATTCCCTTGGTGAAATTTTGATAAATGCTAAGTATTCCACATTATTCTCCTTTTCCCCTCTCTTAAGAAAAAATAGAGGATTGCCTCTTATTTTATCCCCTTCCTTGGTAAAATTAGTGTCCCTTCTTTCTTATTCTAATATTTACTTTATTTTTCCCTTGTTTCCCTTAATAAAGAAGGATTAAAGTTTGAGAAAGGTTGAAGATTCCAGCTTCTTTTTCCTTTAAACTCTGTTTCTAAGAAAATGTTGGGTAGAATTTTTATTTTTCTTCTTATTATTTTCTTTTATTTGAATGGAGTTTAAAAAAGAAGTTTTAATGGTTTTGACTTTTGATTCTCTTAGTAATTAAGGTTTTACTAGATAGTCCTCAAGTAAGAGCTTTGTACTAGAAGAATTGCTTGAAGGTAAGGTATTCTTATATTTAATATGAATGAGGTTTTTGTTGCTCATTTTGGTATCATGTTCTTGGTATGTTTTTGCTTTGAGTATAGGCTAATTATATTATAGAACTTAATCATGTGGTAAATTTTCTTTCTAAAATTAATAATTGCTTGTTTCTATGATTATATGCATGATTTTGATACTTGAATATGATTTCGTGTAAATTCCTACATTCCCATGTATCCATGTGATTATATGTTTGTAGCATGTCTCTTTATATGTTTTATGACATAGAAGCTTGTTAGGATTTTATAGTGAAGTTTAGTGAAATTTAGTGTATGTATCACAAGTCAAGGTGATGTTCTACCTAGATTAGTCAATCCATTTATTGAACTCGTCGACTAGTTATGTGAATAGAAGCATGGTTTGGAAATTTTTGGCCAGTTGGTTGTGATATCGGTCAATTAATTCGATGAACCAATTAATTGGTTTCTATAAGATGTCGATATGCTTGCCAAATCTATCAACCAGCAACCCTATGACCAAAGTGTCTGGTCTCTTCTTAAACCCATCGACTAATTAGACCTAATTGATCAATTAGTTTCCCAAGGATAGTCTATCACTAGTCAACTGGTTTGCTGGTATTATTTTTGGGTTTAGGTTTACTATGACTAGACCAATTAACTGGTCCCATGGAATCAACTACTAGTATGATTGTATGTTGTCTAGTTTGCTTGTTAAATGTTGTTCTTCCTTTAGGATTTTTATGTTCATACATCCATGTAATTACAACATTTAAAGTATGATTTCAACAATATCTGCCCTACATGTAATAAGAATCACAACGATGATATTTGAGACTTGAATTGGTTAAGTTTGGTATCATATCTAAACAACTAATTGGTGGATTTTATTCCTTGTGATGTTTTTGGCTCTATCACTTGGAAACACCCAATTTGGATAATAATGGAATTTAATTGTGTTTAGTGTTATCATTTGGAAATATCTAGTTGGTTATTTGTAAAGCTAATATGTGATTTGTTATATCACTTGACAATTATTAATAATAGAATAATATTTCCTTATATCACATGGTCTTCATATAAGACATTGGCTCCTTAGACTGTGCAATAGCTCCATTGTTGTCATAGTATAAACAAATTGGACATAGATTTCTTGGAAATATTTTACGTTTAGTGATGAATTTCCTAATCCATAATGCTTCCTTTGATACTTCTAAAGTAGCAATATACTCAAATTTTGTTGTAGAATCAACAGTTGTGTCTTGTTTTGAGTTCCTCCAACTCACACCACCACTGTTATGACAAAATACATAACCTCACTACGATTAGAAATCATCCCTATATGTTTGGAAACTCACATCTGTGTAACCACTTACTACAAGATCATGTTCTCCTCCAATACCAAGAGCATTTCCTTTGTTCTTCTAAAGTACTTGAGAATGTTCTTGAGTGAGGTCTAGTGACTCTCACTAGGGTCAAACTAGAATCTACACATCATGCTAATGGCATATAAGACATCCGAATGATTTCACAACATGGAATACATGATAAAACCAATGGCTGAAGCGTATGGAAATCTACTCATGTTGTCTCGCTCATCATGTGTCTGAGGAAATTGAATCTTACAAAGAGTCATAACATGTTGCATAGGTAAGAAATATCTCTTAGAGCCTCAAAAATCATACTTATGGAGGATCTTGTCGATAAAAGTACTCTAACTTAATCCAATAAATTTTCCTAATCAATCTCTATAGATCTTCATCCTCAAAATATAGGCTACCTTGCCAAGATCCTCCATTGAAAATGATTTTTCTAACTATGTCCTCACAAACTTTAACACAAGAATATCATTTCCAATCAATAGTATGTCATCCAAATAAAGAATAAGGAAAACAATTGCGCTCCCACTGACCTTCTTGTAAACACAAGACTCCTCTTCGCACCTGATGAAGCCAAACGCTTTGACTACTTCATCAAAATGAAGATTCCAACTTTGGGATGCTTGCTTAAGACCATAAATGGACCTCTTAAGCTTGCATACCTTTCTAGAAATTCTACGATGTTCAAAACCTTCAGGATCTATCATATATACATCCTCTTGTAAATAACCATTAAAGAATGTTGTTTTGACATCAATTTTCCATATCTCATAATCATGAAATGCAACAATTGCTAGAAGGATTTGAATGGATTTAAGCATAGCAACAGGTGAATAGGTTTAATCATAGTCAGTACCATGAATTTTTTTTGAAACTTTTAGCCACTATACGTGCCTTAAAGACATCCACATTGCTATCCTTATCAAGTTTCTTCTTGAAAATCCATTTTCACCCAATGGTTTTGCAACCATCAAGAAGATCAAAAAAAGTCCATACTTAGTTTTTATCCATGGATTCCATCTCAGAATTCATGGCTTCCAGCCATTTATCAGAGTCAGAGCTCGTCATTGCTTCTTCATATGTTAAGGGTTCATCATTATCTAACAATAACACATCACGATGATCAGTCATGAGAAACATGTATCTCTCTTGCATGTGACGCACCCTTAAAGACCTTTGTGGATCACTTTTCAATGTTGTAGGTCCTACAACAGTTTGTAAAGGCTTCTTATGCTCTACTATAATGGGATCTTTATCCTGTGGGACTTGAATTTCTTCAAGTTGTACTTTACTACCACTAGTTCCTCTAAAAAGAAATTCTCTTTCTAAAAAAACACTATGTCAAGAACAAACATGTTTTTCTTGGTGTGATTGTAAAAGTAATATTCTTGAGTGTTTTTAGGATATCCAATAAAGAAGCATTTACGTGATTTGGGTTCAAGCTTGCCAGAGGTCAAACATTTTATGTATGCCTCACAACCCCAAAATCTTGAGAAATGATAAACATGGAACCCTTCTAGTTCATATCACATATAGAGCCTTTTCTACTACTTTTGATAGACCTATATTTAGTTTGAATGATGTGGTTTCAAGAGCATATCCCTAGAAAGAGATTGGAATATATGTGTGACTCATCATAGATCAAAGCATATCTAACAAAGTTTAATTCCTCCTTTTAGATACACCATTCCACTGTGGAGTACCTAGTGGAGTGAGTTGTAAAACTATTCCACATCTTTTGAGATGGTCATAAAAATCTTGGCTTAAGTATTAACCTTTTCGATCCAATCAAAGAGCCTTAATAGTTTACCAAGATGGTTTTGGACTTCATTATGAAATTCTTTGAACTTTTCAACAAATTCATGTTTATTTTTCATATAATAAATGTAACCATATTTACTGAAGTTATTAATAAAAATAATGAAGTATTGAATCCCCCCTCTAGTTGTTGAACTTATTGGTCCACAAACATATCTATATATGAGGTCCAATAGCTCATTAGTCCTTTAAATGTGTCTAGAAAATGGGGACTTTGCCATTTTCCCTAATAAACAAGACTCACAAGTTTCAAATGATTCAAAATCAAATGAATGTAGAAGTCCATCTTTGTAAAGCTTCATCATGCGGTTCTCATTTATATGTCTTAAACAAAAATGCTAGAGTTTAGTAGGATTTGAATCATTGGGTTCGAATCTCTTAGTATTTATGTTATAAATAGGCATATCAAGATCTAGAACATAAATCCCATTATTCATTTGGGCATAACCATAAAACACTTCATTCAAATAAAAGGAACAACTATTATTCTTAATAATGAAGTGAAGACCTTCCATGTCCAAACAAGATATAGAAATGATGTTCCCGCTTATGGTAGGCACATAATAATAATTTTTGAGTTCTAGAATCAATATCGAGGGCAAGGATAAATTGTACATTCTTACAGCTTGGGCAAAAACTCTTTCCCCATTCCCAACGTGTAGGTCCAACTCTCCTTTTCCATTATTCTACTCTCCTTTATACCCTACACATTTGTGCAATTGTGAGATCCACATTTAGTATCTAATACCCATGAAGAAGTAGAAGTAATAACATTTGCTTCCGTAATACAAATACTTGAATCTATTGCTTCAACTAAGCCATTCTTCTTATCTTTAAAGTATTTCATGCAATTTCTCTTCCATTGCCCAGAATTCTTGCAATAGAAGCATTTTTGGTCAATAGTTGGTCTAGGCTTGGGGTTGGTCTTGTAGGGTTTTTTCTAGTTATTAACTAGAGATTTACCCTTGTCTTTGGGATCAACCTTTCCCTTAACTTTACCAACCTTTTGAACTATGTGAACATTATTTATCTTCTTAATGTTCTAATCGGCAGTCTTAAGCATCCTATGCAACTCAATCGATGATTTATTGAGATCGTGCATGATATAGTTCATGACAAACTAATCATATGACTAAGGAAATGATTGTAGGATCAAATCCATAGCCAACTCTTGGTTAATTGGAACATCCAATATCTCAAGATAATCGACATAGCCAATCATCTTGAGAACTGACTGGGTTCCCTTCTACCATCTTTCATGAGAACAATGCTTTTGTACTCTCAAACCTTTTAACCCAATCTTATGTCTCAAACAAGTTCTTGAGTTCAATGATGAGGACTTAGGCATCAACCATACGCTCAAACTGTTTATGAAGGTCTAATTTCATGCAAGATAGCATTAGACAAGCTAAATCTAAAGACTCATCTTTGTGCTTACAATAAGTATCTTGCTTAGTATGAGTTGTATTAGCTACCGGTTCCTCATGGGATACCTTTTCAAGGACATAAGGTTTCCTTTATTGAGTGAGAACTATTATCAAATTTTTATGCCAGTTAAGGAAGTTATTTCCGTTTAATTTTTCCTTCTCAAGGAATGATTGTAATGAAAAGGTGTTGATGTTATTATTTTCCATATTAATCTATAATAAAAGATATGTGAAGATTTTAAATGGGCTTATCAAATAATTAGATTCTATATACTCGCAAAAGTAAAAGAATCTCCCACTAAGCTTTATTGTCTCTCTGAAATCTAGCAGGCTTGGACATATAATTCACTAATGCTTAAGTAAGTTATGGCTTATCGCTTAAGGTATTAGTAATTTAGGTAAGCAACGCCTTGCTAATTACATCCTATGTAACTCCTAGTTTTTTGGTGACATCTAATATCCTAGAATTCCCAACCTTATGCCTCAAGAGGCTCAAATTTTTTTTGATGGCTTTGTGAAGTCCAACCAATACCTTTAATAGATGATAATCATCACAAAGTATCTCACCAAGATAATCATGAGTGTCCTACTTTAACAAATCCATTCAATGATTATACTGGTGATAATAGCTTAAGGTATTGGGAAGGCATTTAAGACTTATATTAATGGGGAAAACTACGTATTCAAAATATTCATGAATGATAGCTATGTAGAAAATATAAATAAATAAACAATAGAATAATAAGTGTGAGATATCATGGCCCCGAAACAAAATAATCCGGTAACCAATTGCCACTTCTGATCTTCGAACACAACCAATCTTAAACTCTTCAAGGTAAATCCTTTGCTCTAAGTATTGGAATCCTATCATTTAGGATGTACACTATTTTGTAATGATCTAGCTGAAAACACTAAGGATAAATACAAATGGGGACCTAAAGTACAAGAGATCTATTAATGAAAGGAAATATTTACAAAAATACTTAACAACTAGCAGGACATAAATCCAATACAAAAATACATAACGACACACAAGTCGTATTATACAAGGTCATGCTATATCACTATGAACAACTACTCCATATGTGTACTCATACATTTATCATAAAAAATTAACATATAAACATATGCAAAACAAGATAACATGGGGTCAAAGGGTAGTGCCCCAACAACAGTAGTTAAATTAGTCACATAAATTTATTGGAGTAAAGATAATAGGTTGATCACATTAATTAATCACATTGATTAATTACAATGGGGAAACCATAATCCTAAAATAATTTGATCTTCATTGGACTTAACCGCCCTAATTAAATCCTATTTAATTATCCCATATGAAATTAATCACATTAATTTATCCTTTTTGAATAGGGGTTGCTAAAATATTTAAATTACCCTAACCTCATTAAATAGGCAATACAAGAGTAATAACATTTGTCTAACTTCATTAAATGTTATTAACAACAGTCTTTACACACTCATAGAATTAAGATATCAAACCATTCAAATTTATTTAATTAAACACTCAACCAATTCAAAATTTCTTAATCACTAATTACAAATCTATGAAATTAAAATTTCAAAAAATTTAAATCTCTTGATTAAAATTAATCAAATTAATAAGGGTGCATATAACGTATCAAATCAATTATATCTATTCAATTAGAATGAATGAATTTAGAAAATTTTAATTAATCCAATGAATCACCAAATTAATTTAAATAAAAAAGGTAAATCAATTAGATCAAATCAGTAGGTCTATTTAATTAGATCGAACCAATTGATCAATTTAATCACTAAAAAGATTAGATCAAAATGGAGAGATTGAATCAAACCAGATCAAAACTAAAAAACATTTAATAAGTCAAAAGTAATCATAGCAAGCAAGCTCTAACACCACTAAAGGATTTTATCCAACAAAATAATGTAAGAGAATAAAATTGAGAGCTAAAATAAATACAAGAACACATGCTAGATTAATAATGAACATGCTAGTTGTTTGGACTAGGTTACCAATTAAATCAATTTTTGTTTGAAGATGAGGATGATTTGATCCACTTTTTGATCCAATTTGTGATTACTCTAATCGCTAGGTTTCAAACTTATTCGATCAAGTGAGTGTGAATTGCGTCACACCTCTACCAGTACCCACACATTACAAATTTTGATCGTTGGGGATGTGTGCTAGCACCAATGAGATCACTCTCAATTTCATAAAGAAATATGTTATGGTGGCTAGATAGTTCACTCATATAAAGGATAGAGAGCAAGAGGGTTATTTATAATAAAACCCTAGCTTTGGTATTTATATCAAAACCCTAGCCCACCATAGTTGCTTTTAACTTGAGCGTTAATTACATCTTGGGCTTTAAGAGACATTAAGCATTTTAAAACCTCATCCCATTTGGGCTTAAAGAGATATTAATCATATTAAGATCTCATCTTACCTAATTTATAGTCTATTTTTTATCTAGTTTGTTTGGTGCGCGACCCTATAGGTTCACGTAATATTGGTAGTGGACCAAAACTCCTTTTTAGCCCATAAATCATAAGAGGTCTCTAGCAAGATATTATGGCTACCCAAATTACGCAAATGTCATATGCTCAACACAAACTATTTATAATCTATATATTTTCCATTGTATCATAAGATATTTAGATTGAACATAAGGTATTGATCATGTCATCCTTCCTATGTTCAATCACACACTTTATTGATCACCTAGTAAGACTAACCTTAAATAGACGATGCCTCGTTTGCACATTGCCATGCTAATATCAGTCATGCTTGTTAAGGGGCCCAAATAGATCTCTTTCATTTCATGATAAGGACAAATCTCATCTTGATCAACTATACACCTCTATATGATTCACACCATGTCTAATCATTATTTTTATGATCACTCTTAATAATGGTAACATTTAACAAAGTTAAAACATGATGACCATCATACGGGCATATATAAAGATCTCAGGTCAAAGGACTATATACTATTTTGAGAACACTGATGCCATGTTTACATTAAACCATATTCCATAACCTATATCTTTGTTATTAGTTTAATATCTAATATCAATTATTAGTGGAACATGATCATCAACTAATCAACATACTAGTATTATGATCATTAATATCCCTTATTTAGATGGTACTAAACTAGGGACAATTCTTAAATAATAATCTTTCTATCATTTATTAGCATTCCACAATCCATTCACATACTCAATTATCTACATAAAGAATAATTACTCAAAGGGATAACAACATTAGAATAAATAACATTAATGATATTTTTATTAATTAGGACAATCACTAAATATGCACATAAAAATCATCAAGTATGATTTGTTCTAGGGCATATATCCATTATGTGTATATCTTTAAGGTATAGGATTATTCTTATATTGGTTAACTGACATGGAATTGGTGTTTAGTTTGAGTGGGTGAGGTATCCAAATATAATTCCCATTGATGTACTCCGACCATGTCTGGTGGGTGTGGTATCCTGATTTGTGTTCTTCTTCAAGGCAGGTATAACACCCCCAAATTTACTACTGAAAAATTTTGTTTAAATCAAAAGGTTTAGCGGAAGCGAAAGAATTAAAACCGTAAACTTGGGGGTATTACCGCCACACTTAGTACCAGACCGGTTCATTCCTACTGTTCCGGTACTAAGTGCTAAGGCTAAATCCGATCATCAATAAGTGCGAAGTATCATAAAACGCGAGACGACATTTAGCATAAATCATTAATAAGATATAAGTCAAACAGAAGTTTGAATACGATTTAGGATTGCAACCCCATAATACTTTTTCTTTAAAAACGAGAAACGTAATACAAAATATAGCTAAAAAAACAATCCCCAAAAAGGATCAGTATCCGGATCGCTTACTCACTCAAGTCAAGCCTTCCACCCCAAAATAGTAACCGATCAAACCTGCATAGGAGGTCTGCTCCCCACCATTGGTGGATCATCACAGGACCCATTCAATCAAGGTAGTATCAGTACGGGTCCAATACAGAGTAAGGGCACTGGTGCGCTAAGGCCAAGCATACAATCATACCACACAGCACACATAGTACAATCATATAGACAACATTCGATAACCCGCAAGATAAGGTCTGAATACTTTTCTGGTGACTTATTCTTTATTCTCATTAATAATACGTTCATTCCACACATATTCTTTAACAGTCTGTGTGAGTGCGGGAACCCCACTATTATAGCCGGTGGAACGGTCACGAGGGCCATGCCCTGCCACTATTATAGCCGGTGGACCGGTCACGAGGGTAACATTGTAACACCCCCAAAATTCACTACTGAAAATTTTCGTTAATTAAAGGAAGATTAGCGGAAGCAGATAAATAAAACGTGAACTTTGGGAGTATTACCGCCACACTTAGTACCAGACCGGTTCACTCATACCGTTCCAGTACCAAGTGCTAAGGCTAAGAAAATGAAATACAATTCGAAAGACATTCAACATGCATAAATCAGAGTAAATTGCAAGCTTCAACATATTTAAATCAGAGTAGCGCATCAAATCGTTTTCAGGAATAAAATCCACTAATGGTGGTTACTTTAACAATGTTAACATTTAAAACCGAGAATTTAAATGAGAAAGAGAAAAAGCCATGATGCCGGAAAATTCCTTACTCTCTTTCCCGTAACCCACTTGAGTAGCACCTGAAAATACCTGCAAGGGCACTGCCCATTGAATAGGCAGGGGCCCCATAAAGGGAATCCCTTCAGTACTACGGTACTGAGTAACCCTTTAATACCACACTTAAAGACAGGCCCGCATACGGTACATAATGCAAGTCATGCACATAAATAATGAGAGGTGCATACGTAACAATAACACGTAACACAAGTTATAATTCATGATCGATATCTTTGGGCCTTAAGCCATGTCATAGTGTAAGATCAGTACATTCTGGCCTTAAGCCATTATTCCATCATTATTCAATCAATATCATATTTTATATCCATGTGAGTGCGAGAACCCCACTATTATAGCCGGTGGACCGGAAAGTATACACTCAGGGCAGAACGCCTCTGACCACTATTATTGCCGGTGGACCGGAAGATAAACACACAGGGCAGAACGCACCTGACCACTATTATTTGCCGGTGGACCGGTCTGGCCCCGACTCACATGGTGTTCCACTATAAGTGATTAGTATTTTTCCATAATCTTATTCACATACATAACCGATTTTATTGAGCTCGGAACCCCCACTATTATAACTGGTGGACCGGGATATATAAGAATCATCATCTAGGGCACAACGCTCCTGGCCACTATTATAACCGGTGGACCGGGATACATATAACTCATCATCCAGGGCACAACGCTCCTAGCCACTATTATAACCGGTGGACCAGGATACATATAACTCATCATCCAGGGCACAACGCTCCTGGCCACTATTATAACCGGTGGACCGGGATACATATAACTCATCATCCAGGGCACAACGCTCCTGGCCACTATTATAACCGGTGGACCGGGATACATATAACTCATCATCCAGGGCACAACGCTCCCGGCCAGTATTATAACCGGTGGATCGGGATACATATAACTCATCATCCAGGGCACAACGCTCCTGGCCACTATTATAACCGGTGGACCGGTACTCAATATCATAATCAGCTAGGCCCAGCTCATTAATATTTCACTTTCAATAATAGTATCTTTCCTTTCTTTAATCAGCACATCAATCATATTTATTTGCCTCGATTGGGAGATCGATAACCCGGGACGCAAAGGTACACCGGTCGTACCGGTGCATATCAGCGACTCAGTACCCTTCAACCATGAACCCAAGGACGCAAAGGTACCCTGATCGTACTGGTGCATAAAGCTAACTTAGTACCCTACCGACAAGGACACCTAATCCATAAGTATGCATACCCCATAACTAGGTCCGTAGAGCTAGGAAGAGTAAGATATAGGGCCTCGCTGGGGCACAAAGGCACACCAGCAAATACCAGAATAATCGTGGACTAAACCACGTCCTTAGGGTAGCGACCCCTAAGGAGTCACCATTCCCGATCTCGAGGTCTTTCACTTTAAGTAATAGTGTCTTAATTAAGGTGATCACGAAAAGCACGATAATTCGATACTTATTCACTTTCAATCGTTCTGATATCATTAATCGTTTCTTATTCAGATGATTATCTAGAATATCACAGAGAAACCATTAAGGCCATGCTAATTATCAAATACTCTTACTTGGCTAATCAGCATTATTTAATAATATAATAAAGGTCCACAATTCCAAAGACATTTTAGGTACAAACTACTCATTTGCCCTTTACTTATATAATTTTTAAGTATCCATTCCTTACTTGATAAATTACCACATTACCCTTAAGGTTGCATAATTACCAAATTACCCCTTGTCCACTTTAGATTATCAAATTGTCTCCTACACTTTTTAGACCACCATTCACCCCTCATAATTACTACACTTATCATATTTCCCTTTCGGTTGGTTATATTACCAAATCGCCCTTCTCCTTTGTTATAATTACTAAATTGCCCTTGAGTTGGATAAATTACCAAATTGCCCTTCTCCTTACCGTAATTACCATTTTACCTCTCTCAATTATTTTTAATTGCCATTTACCCTTTTCAATTATCATAAATTCCAAATTAACCTTCCTCATAATTAATTTACCCCTCTTCATAATTACAATTACCAATTTTACCCTTCTCCATATTTAAAATTACCATAATGCCCTTTAATTGGTTAATTTACCAAATTACCCTTTTATAGCATCATACTTATCCAATTGCCCTTCTACAATCATAATTTAATTTCTAAATTACCTTTGGTCGTTATCATAATTACCACGTTACCCCTTACTCCCAAGTTTACCATAATATCCTTTTATTTACAAAATTACCATTTTACCCCTTACATCCAATTTTACCATAATATCCTTTTATTTATGAAAATTACCACCTTACATCTTTTACTTTACAAATTACTATTTTACCCCTGCACATCCAAGATTACCATCTTTATCTTTCCTTACATAATTACCATTTTGCCCTTCTTTTCCAAATTACCATATTACCCTTTTACTTATAAATTACCACTTCACCATTCACTTATAAAATTTACCATATTACCCTTTACTTATGAAATTACGATTTTTCCCCTTTACCTCCAAAATTACCATAGTGCCCTCCTTCATCCAAAATTACTATTTTACCCCCACTTCCAAAATTACCATTTTACTACTTGTAATTTATCATTTGACCATTTAATCATAAAATTTCCATATTATTCTTTTATCTCAAAAATTACCGAAATACCCTTTCCACCTATAAAATTTCCACTCAACCCCTTTATTCACCATTTTTATGAATTTACTAACACTACATAAAATAATGATATTAATACTTCATTTTTATCATCTAAGTCCACCAACTTGTCATTTTTCAACATAATACTCATTAGCAACTACACACATTGATTTATATACCTCATAAGCATAGTTAATAAAATACCTTTAAACAATAACATCATTCATGCACTAGCAACATGATACATCATAAACAAGTATTTAACATTTCCATCCATAATCAAACTCCTTCCTTAATTAACATACCTACATATGGCACAAAAGTTATCATGCTTTTTTCTTTTTAACAAACAATATAAGAAACCATAAACATATCATGCTAAGCATACAAAACATGCATAAAATCATACTAAACCCTAAATGTGCTAGCATGCGTTTTTCCATATATTTAAGGGAGGATTAACGGTTACCTTAATCCCGCAAAATATCAAATCTTACCAAGCATAATTAGCAATTCAACACCTAAAAATAATATCCATCATATTTATGTTAGAAATAAGAATCCAAGTATAAAACTTTATAAATTTTAATTAATAAAACACTTAACATAAAATACCATTATACCTTAAAATTAGCCAAATAATTTTTTTAAAATGAAGGGGAGCTCACGCTGCATAGGCAGCGTGAGTTTCATGCAAAACCCATGGGGGAAAAAGGCTCAAAGAGGGTGAAGGGAGCAAAATACATTATTTTCGAGTTAGGGTATTTAGGCTAGAAAAGAAGGTGGTTGGGGGAGGTTCTAAGGCAAGTGAATGGTGCAGAAGTGAAGAGGGGGTGTAGGTGGAGGCTAAGGGTGGTTTCGAAGCGGCTCAAGGCGGCAGAGACGGCGGCGGAGAGGCGGCGAAGGTGGCTGCCAAGATGGGTCGAGGGAAAGGGGCTGTGAAGGAAGGAAAAGGAGAGGGAAAAATGGAGGGGTTCAAGGGCTTTTTTCGGCCAACTAATGGATGGCGGTTGTAGAGGGGGTTGCAGGGTGTCGAATGGTGGGTTGGGTGGCGGTAGAGGTGGCCGGACGGCGGCGGAAGCGGCGGTTGCAGATGGCTCGGCGGTAAGGGGAAAAAGCTGGGAAGAAAAAGGAAGAGGAGGAGAAGGGAGGAAGTGTAGGGCTCGAGGGGCTGTGTGGTGGTGCAGGGTGGTAGTAGGCAGTGGCAGAAGGCGGCGCAGGGCTGGGCTTGGTGGTTCGAGCGGCGGTGGGCGGCGGTGTAGAGAGAAAACAGAAAAAAATGAGGAAGAAGGAAGGAGAGAAAGGAGAGCTCGGGGGAAAGAGTAGGACTCGAAAAATATGGGGAATGAAGGGCTAGAGAGATGAAGAAAAATAAGAGGGAGAAGAGAGGGGGCAGGGCTGGCCGGCGGTGCTGTAGTTTTGGCAGGGATGTCGGTTGGCAAGGAGAAAGGAGGGGAAGGAGAAGGAAAGGGGGAGAGGCATGCGGGGCTAGTCCAGGGCCGGTTTGGCTAAAAAAAGAAAGAAAATGACGGGGGAAGAGAGAGAGGGAGAGGGAGGTAGGTGGTGGCCAGGTTGCAGGTGGCAGTCGACGCTCGACAATGGCAGAAGAGTCGAGCGTGGGAGGAGGAAGAAAGGAGAAGAAGAAAGGGACGGGGCGGCTGGACCGGCGCAGAAAAAGAAGGGAACCGGCCGGTCCAGGGGGAAAAAGAAGGAGGTCGGGCTGGGGCGTGCGTCAGGCGTGGGGGGAGGAAGGGGGAAGGCGGGCCGAAGGCCCAATGCGCGGGGAGGAAGGTTGGCCTGGCGAGGCAGCCTGAGGGAGGAAGAGAAAAAAAAAAAGAAAAAAAGAAAAGAAGAAAGGGAAAAAGGGAAAAGGGGCAAAAAGGGAATGGAAAAATAGGAAAAATGATTTAATTTAATTTATGAAATCATAAAATATAATATTCTTGGTAAATTATTTAATTCAATAATTTAATTTATTATAATCTAATATTTTAGTTTAAAAAGGATAAAGTTGGTAAAATATTAGTTTTGGAAAATTATTTAAATAAAATAATATGATAATTAGCAAAATATTTATATTTAATTTATTAAATAATCTTATCCAAATTTATATACTCTAAAATCCATAAAATAATTAAAATAAATAATTTTACAAGCAAATTTTATTTCAAATAAAGTTATTTATTAAAATATAGATTTTCGAAAATTTTGGGGTATTACAAACATACCCTGCCACTATTATTTGCCGGTGGACCGGTCTGGCCCCGACTCACAAGGTGTTCCACTGTAAATGTTTGTATCTTTCCCATGTCTTATCATTATTCTAATTAGTTTGTTGAGCACGGAATCCCCCACTATTATAGCCGGTGGAACGGTCACGAGGGTCATGCCCTGCCACTATTATAGCCGGTGGACCGGTCTGGGTCCGGCTCAACATCTTTCTCTGTAAGTTGTTAGTGTCTTAACATATCTTGTTCAAAAGGTTTTCACCATTGATATGCATAAATCATTCTCTTTCTGCCTTACACGTCCCAAACAATAAAATTCCACATTCATAACTACACTTTAATCAATAATACACATGATAACGCCAAACAACTCTAAGCAGCCATAACCAACCCTAATTGTCCACACCAACTCGTGGTTAACCACTCTTAACCCTATTTTACCATAACAACCATACTTAGCCATCCCAAACCTTAATTATCCTCAACAATCACAATTAGTTACTCCGACCCTACTTAATCACAACGTCCTAGAGTTAATCACTCCAAACCCTAATTTCGTCTCCTCTATATCCTTATACTACTCCACGTACTATTCTCCATCCAAAACATTTAAACACCCAAATAATGCTTGCATTACCTTCCTTACATCCCAAATCGACCTCTCATACGTGAATTTCGCTCTCATGCAAACGTTACACATTCCATGCAACCTCTCAAACTTTTCACACAAACCCTAATCCCATACAATCATTAACTCCCATGCAAAATCCTAACTCCACCATGCAAACCCTAATACCACCGTACCAACATTAATACCACCATACAAACCATAACACCACCATGCAAACCCTAATACCACCATAAGCCATTAATACCACTATGCAGTCATTAATACCACCATACAAACCCTAATACCACCATGCAAACCCTAATACCACCATACCAACCATGATACCACCATACAAACCCCAATATCACCATGCAAACCCTAATACCATCGTGTAGTCATGAATACCACCATGCAACCATTAATACCACCATACGACATCAATACCTCCATAAAATCACTAATACCACCATACAAACCCTAATACCACCATGCAAACCCTAATACCACCATTCCAACTATAATACCACCATACAAACCCTAATACCACCATGCAAACCCTAATACCATCGTGTAGTCATGAATACCACCATGCAACCATTAATACCACCATATAACATTAATACCTCCATAAAATCACTAATACCAGTATACCACCATACAAACCCTAATACCACCATGCGAACCCTAATACCACCATTCCAACCATAATACCACCATGCAACCATTAGTACCGCCATAGAACATTAATACCATCATACAAACTTCAAGACTCCCATGATGGTTCCCAACTCATATTACCATTTATCCTAACATGCATGTCCTAGAGGGCCATAACATAATACATCATAAACATCATACATATAAATGTCATGCTCATGTCATGGAAGCACATACAACATACCTCAATCTCCAAGTTGCGCTACATAAAAGACAAGTTATCCACAAATCATATAATACATGGCATAGCATGGCATACACAACATTCAACACATCCATGTCACACATAGCACAAGGCCATTAGCTTCGTCCTTACCTAAGGCGACGCCGGGCTTGGAGCACGCTCCTCTAACTCCTTAGGGCTTTGATTAGGATTACCTAAGGACGGTGGTGGTCCGGTGGCAGCGCGTGGCGGCGGCGGTGGCGATGGGGGAGGAGAAGAGAGAAAAGATGGAGGAGGTGGTGAGATGGGAGGAGGAAAAAGGAAAGTTAAGTGTGGGGGAGGAGACAGCAGGGAGAGGGGAGTGGAATGAGGGTGGTGGCATGAGAAAGGTGGTGGCGAGCGGTGGTAGACGCGGCGGCCGAAGGTGGAGGAGGGTGGTGGAAGATGGTGGAGGTTGGTGGAGAAGGAGGCAGGGAGTAAGGATGGTATGGGCAGGTAGGGGAGGTCCTGCAGGTTACTTTGGGAGGTGGAAGGAGCGTGGATCGCGGCAGAGATGGCGGCTTCGGGCGGCGTAAGGGGCGGCGATGGCTGGAAGGAGGGTGCTCGGGGTGGCTATTTCGCACTGCCAGGGCAGCATGTGCAGGGCAAGGCAGAGGGCGCCGGTGGTTTGGTTTTGTCGAGGAAGGTGCAGGGGTGTTTTTGGTGGCCAGCGGTGGCGACGGTGATCACCGGCGACGGCGGAAACCTCGTCTATTTTTCAGGTGACAGAGAGGCAGAGTTTCGGGGTAAATGGCTGTCGATGGGGGGTATTTATAGGCAATTAGGAGGAAAAAACGACAAGGGAAGAAGGAGGTGTGCGGGGCAGGTGTGCAGGTGGTCGGCCGGTGGTAGGCGGTGCAGGTCCTGCCATGGCAGGTTGGGTCGGGAGGAGGGGAGAAAAAGGGAAGGGAGATGGCACGCGGGGAGGGTAGTTGTGGAGCTTGTTGGGGTCGAAAAAGGGAAAGAAACAACAGGGAGGTAGGGGAGGACGATCGGCGCCGGTGGCTGCCGGTGAAGATTGTGCTGCAGGCGTCGACTTGTAGGTCGGGGAAGAAGAAGACAGGCAGGGTGGACCGATGGTCCAAGGGAAAGAGAAAAAGAAGGGGGAAACCGGCCGGTTCGGCGACGTTTATAAGGTTTAAACCAAAACGCGGCGTTTTAACAGTATGGGGGACAGAGCGCTGCGTCGAGTTGCCCGTTTGGCAACGGCTACCTTCAGTAATCGGAACGCAGCGTCTCAGCAGAAGGATGGCCAAAACGCTGCGTTTGGATTCACGGGGAGGAGTCGAACGGTGTTGGGCCGCGGGAAGGGAAAGAGGAGGGGGAAGAGGATGGGTGGGCTTGGCACGCGAGACGGGGGGAAAGGGATCTGGGCCGATGGGCTGGCCCAATCGGGGGAGAAAAATGGGGAAAAAGAAAATGAGTAAAGGAGAAAGAAAGAAGAAAAGAAAAAGAAAAGAGAAAAAAGGGAAAAATGATAAAATGGTTGGGTTGGGGTATTGGTCTTTATTTATTTATATATTTATTTTAGATATTTAATTTTAATAATAATTAAATTAATTAGACTATTTTGGGTAAATTGTCCTTAACTCCCATTTTAATTAGTAAAATGTCCAAAATTTTCTAAATAACTTATTTATTATTTTCTCCTTACTTTCCTCAATTAATTTCCTCTTTATTTAATAAGGTAATTTATTTTCTTAATTTTCTCTTATAAATCATCATTTTGCCATAATTCCATAATTAGAATTTTTGGGGTATTTCAGCAAGTGCACTCAATGTCTAATGGGTGTAGTATCCCCAGAAAATATCCCCTTTTGTAACACCTCGATTTAGTACGACCATGCGGGAGCTACCTTAGAGTGCTTTTGGATTAATCAGCTACCTCCACATATTGACACAATTCCTTTCAATGAACTTTTTCCTCCCTCATGCACTTCCCAAGAAATTTTTTTTAAAATTTCTAAAGCTTCCCAAGAGGGTCACCCATCCTAAAAATTGCTCCACAGCTAGCATGCTAAACTATCGAGTTCTTAGGATGGAATTACCAAAATGATGGTATACCATAGTGATATATATAGTCAGATCAATCCTTATAAAACTCTGCTCAAATTTGGGGTATTACACCTTTGATGTATCCTAACCTTATATTGTGGGTGTGGTATTCTATTATGCTTGTTTTCTACCTTGATATTTGTTCATTGTGGAGAACTAAGTGTGGTCAAACAAACTACCTTAATGACTAGATTTCTTTTATCACTAAAGGAAGATTTCTAATATGCTTTAAATTTTGTGGATTGTGATGCATTTACTATATTACTATTCTTCCATGATTTCCATGCAAGCAAGCCTTATTATATTACTGCCATATGGCTAAGCGTTAATTTATATTGATATTTTTATCACCATGCTACTACGTGACTTCAATATGTTGCATGAGCTTTACCATGTGTTTAGGTAGTATGTTTTACTAGTACTTCACCATACTGATACTACACCTGTGTGGTCACTACAATGATCCGCCTTCTAGTCCGCAGAGCAGAGGACAATTTGTAAAGGTATAATTCTTAGTTAAATTATGTTGAGGGTGATGATGTGGGTTTGCAACTAGTCATTACTTGGGGTTGGAGATTTATATTTATGCTTAAGAGTTAGGCTAACCGGCTAGAGGTGTGTTGCCTACTAAATTGGGAAAATTTTGTTCATCTGAATATTTAAACTCTTGGCTTTAATTTCCTATATTTAGATTTTGTAAACTCTCATACTATTCTTATCTATATTATTGTTCTCATATTTGTTATGATTACTACTATTTTATTATTATTATGAACATGCATCTATTTGTTTGTTGTTCCATTTAACCTTATATAAGGCATGGGTTAGGTGATAATCACACCTCTCTTATAGTTGATGTGGCGGTAACATCACCGAGTTTTGTTATTCAAATGCAAAGCATTATCTTAAAAGAAATTCTCTTGTTTGTAAATTGGGGATGTTACAATTACTATTTCACTGATAAAATAGTGATCAGAAGCATTATGTTGTGGGGTTGTACTTCCTCCGAATAGAATAGTGGCAATGAGGTGTATGCTTGAGGTTTGCACCTATCTGTTTCACCAGATGAGAATAGTGGTTAGGATCATTCTACCCTTGAAGTTATACCAATCCATTCCACTAGATAAGAATAGTGGGATCCCTAAATTCAACATATCTAAGTGTATATGGTCAAAAGTAATGGTATGATGAGAATGTGGTATTGGTGATGGTTATGATATGGCATGATTATCATACTCATTATCATATATGCTATTTTTTGTGTTTAAGTCATGTTTTTCCATTAAGATACCTTCTATGTGTTGTATATAACATTTGTATTATTAGTACTACATAGTGGTTTATGCGATATCATTATACTTATGGCTTTCGTTTTATAGTCACATGCATATTTAATGGGTAGTTGTGTAATAACCCGAAATCTTATAAAAAATTTAATTTCAATTTATTAGATATGTTAACCTAAACTATTTCCTAATATACAGAAGTATCTTAGTTTACTTTAACCTAACCCCAACCCTAAAAAATGTATAAATAATTTTTTTTTATTTGTATATTTACACATTCAAAATTTAACTCTAAACCTAAACCCAAATTCCATACTCCAATAAATCCCCTCTTCCTTTTTTCCTTCCTTCTTTTTCTTCCTTTTTTCTTTCTTTCTTCCTTTCTTTAGTCTTTCCTTTCCTTCCTCTTCTTTTTTTTCTTTTTCTCCTTCCTAGGCTACCCCAACCCAGCCCAACTCCCCCTTCTCCTTTTTTTTTCTTTTCTCTCCTCCCTAGGTGAGCCAGAGCTTGCTTTTCTCCTCTTATTTTTCTTTATTTTCCTTTCCTTTTCTTTTATATCTTTTCTTTCTCTTCTTTGTCCCCCCACCTATCACCTTCCCCATCTTCCTCTTCCTTTCCTCTTCTATCCTAAACAAGGACTTACGTCCCTACACATACCCCCTCCCTTACCCCTCTCGGCCATGCACCCTACTATGCATGCCCCATACTTGTTGCCCTATCGTGCCTCCCTACACCCTACCCTTTCACCCTATGTCTACACCCTACCCTTACACCCTATGCCTACAACTGACTCCCCCATCCTTCCTCCCTATAGCTATGTATGTTGAAAGCTCCCTCTACACTCCCCTTGTCGTCTTCCCTCTCCCATGACCCTCACCTATATATATATCCCCCTAGCCACCCTCCTCTCTTCCTTTCCTTCATTGATGAGCTAGTCAAATCCCTTCCCTTCTTCCCCTATTTTTTTCCTTTCTCCTTCTTTAACTCGATCCCCCAATGCCACCACTGGCTCTACCAGCCAAACCCCACTCACTGCCAGTCATACCCTAGGTGACCTCCCTACGACCTCCCTTCTCTACCAACACCACACCAGCACCCCTCCCTACTGTCTCCACCCTCCATTTTCCTCACATGCTTTTGTAATTATGGCTGGCTGCACCACCACCACCAGCACCCTCTTTTTCCCCCCTCCTTTCCACCACCATATAGGCAATACTCCACACAAGCACCTCAACTAGCAAAACCACTAAACTAAGCCCTCCTTCCCGCATCTTCCTTCCTTCCCTCTCTTAGCCACTATTATTTCTACATCACTGCCGGTCACTAGCTCCACCACCCCTACCTACCACCAACTCCCTCTAGTCCTATCACCACCATTACCTCAACCCTATATATCAACCATCACCCATCCTCTAAACGCCACCACTTTTGTCATTGTTGCCACTATCATGCACCACCCTACCCAATCTTTCCCACTTTGGTTACCTCCATTTTCTTCCCCCTCTTTTAGTTTGAAATCTTTAAAAATTCTAAACTTTATATATTCTTATTTCTAGGTGACATTTTGATGGTAGTGGAGGAGGACGCATAGGTCTTGCGTGCTTAGAGACTAAAGCTACTTCGATAAAGATATGTGTCATAGATAGGGTTTTGTTTGTTGTAATATATATCCGTGTTTGTGTTGATGTGTTGATGGCACATTATGAAATGTTACTTAAATTTGGTGTTATATATATATTGTTGTTTTGTATGTCGGTAGAAGAAGGTAAGAAAGTTATGTAAATATGATTATATTGAATATGAAGTATATATTATAATCATGGCCATGATTTTCATGATATGGTAAGTGGGGAGGTTGAAAATTCTTTCATGTTGGGAGTCTTATGATTCAAGGAAGGAAAAAATAGGCATTTCATGGCCTAGGGGCATTTTAATCAATATGGTTAAAAAGTGGTATGTTGAGTACCTTAGGGTGTTATCTTATTCAAAATAGATTAAGGGTACTGAATAAAATAATTTGAGTGAAGATAAATGGTTTGTGGCTAATAAAGAAGAGGAAATGTCTTAAGTGTGAATAGTAAAACCTAGGGGGGTCATGATCACTTATGCAAAAAGTGGAAGGTTGGCACTAAGAATTTAATACAAGGTTAATGATGGTGTCTTTGGTAGGCATACAAATTTGAGGAGTCATTTGAGATATATGAAAGGAGTTATGACCAAAATGTGAAATTAGGATTTTGGGGGAGGCCCAAATGGTAACCCTAGTGTAGCTATTATCACATGTGTAGGATGGGGGAGTTGGACCACAAACTTGGGATATGATGTCAACAATAAAATTTTGGGAATGTATATTAGATTTGGTAGCCATATGGGATCTAAGGAAATAGTTATGACTAAATGGGAAAATTATGGTTTTGGATGAGGCCTAAATAGTAACCCTACGGGTATGTTATTATCGTATGTGTAAGTTGTGTGATTTAAACCAAAATTTTTGATTTAATGAGTAATAACGGCATTATATGCATAGGAATGGAATTAGGGATGAAATGAGCACTAGAGAAGGGACTATGCTAGGTATGTGAAATTAGGGTTTTGGAGGAGACCTAAATAGTAACCCTTGGGGTGGGTTATTATTGCATGTGTAAGATATAGGTATCAAACCATTATTATTGAGTAAATGGTTCATAATAACATTTTAAGATTGGGTATGGAAATTGGGGTTAAAGGGGTATTGGAGGAGAGAGAATTCTAGGGTTATGATATTAAGGTTTATAAAGGAAAAAGGATTTGTTCTAGGGTATATGTTAAGATGGTATCTTACAAGAGTATGTGTACATGATTGCACTAATAATAATCTAATCACTTAAAGTTGAAGATCACCTGAGTTAGGGCCAGTTATACCTATCCGTTCCACAAGACACGAATAGTGGGTAGGAGTATCTTACCTTAGGGTTGTACATTGTTACCGTTTCACCAGTTGAGAATAGTGGGGTACCCAAACTCAAGTGAAATAAACCACTAAATTATCATGACCTTTGATAAGAAAATAATTACTTATAGTGAAACACCACATGGGTCAAGGCCAGTTGTACCTTGATTATTGTTCCATCGGTTGAAAAGAGTGGCTAGAAGCATCCTACCCCTAGGGTTATACTTTTATTACTATTCCATAAGTTAAGAATAATAGCTAGGAGTGTCTTACCCTAGGGTTGTACTTTGATTTTTATTCCACCGGTTAAGAATGGCTAATTCCCTAAATCCAACTTGAATAAAATCATGAATACTTATCATGATGTTATTACTGTATGATTGGGAAAGAAATAAATAAATTAGTAAGATTACCCTATGTGCATGTCATCTCTTATTGTGATCTTATGAACTTATGTGACCCTTCTTACTATATTGTTACCTTACTCAGTACGTAGTGTACTAATCATCCTTCTTATGGATGTTTCTCATTCCCACAAGCAAAGACCCATTATGAGCCTATGTAGGTAAATGAGGACCCGTTAGATGAATATGCTACTAATGATGCTCTAATCGGGGCAGAGTGATTTTGCCTTATGTCTGGACTTAGGATTCGGAGAGCTATGTTATCTGATTATTGTTATAAACCTTTTTTCCTTCTTATTCATTTTCTCCTAGAATATTTACTTTATGTATTTTGATTTTGGTTTCAAAGAAACCCTAAAACTCTTTCTTATGCTCTATATTTATTTTATCTTGCATCCTAATTTACTGCCTTGTGATTGGTGTGATGATTTTTTGTAATTGAGGCATACATTGATTATGGTGGTAACATCCATTCATGTTTACATTACATTTCCTTCCTAAATGAAATTTTTTTAGTTGTAAATTTTGGAGTGTTACAAGTTGTGATTATGCAAGAATATTTTGATGGTACTCATTAATTTAATGCTTTCATTATGTTACTTATAGTGAGTGTTAATCAAATTCGATCTTGAGTATTGTTATTCAAAGTATCTCTTTCCTTAGAATTTTATGTCCTATATTTTAATTTTATGTATTCTCTTCTCTCTAGTTCATAGCATGCATCCTAGTAAGATCAAGTACTTTCCACACCTAATCCCTAGGTATGAAATTACTTTTTCCTTGCACCCAACATAGAATAGGTATAAGGAGTAGCTCTTATATATTGAATGCAATGTAAGACCCATGTATTTTATTGTTTTAGCTTCTACAAACTTGATTTAAACCAAAATTTGAGGGGTGTTAAATTTTTCCCATGTCTCCTCAGTTACAAAGGTGAAAAACTCACACTTTATATTAAAGCATAACTTAAAGAAGCTTAATTGGGATAAGTTTGGTAGTATATCAATCAAATTTATTAGCCAGAGGAAGTAGTAAGAAAGCATTCAACTTCAAATCAACCCAAAACCTTAGAAGTTTTCACTATAATAGGAAGAGAAATCTTATCTCAAGAAGCATGAACATTTAGCTCTTTGTGAGGAAATATCCCTTAAACAAAAATCTTATATTTGATGTCATAATTTGGGTGACTCAAATACCAAGTTCTTGTTTACTAATATGAAAGAAAGAAGAAATAAGAAAATTGTGATGAAAATTCAAGAAATGAATGGTTCATGGGTCACTAATTGTGACTTTGTTAAAATGGATTTCATTGAGTTTTATAAAGTTATCCTTCACATTCCTCACTCAAATGCAAAAGTATGTCAATTGCATCCTTATGTCTTTCACAATGGTCTAGTGTTGTTTTTGGAACATCATCATAATATTTTGTTTCCCATCTCTCTTTGAATGAAGTTCAAGATGCTCTATGGAGTATAGGGAACATCAAGGTTCCTAGTTTGGATAGCTACACAATTGGGTTCTTCAAGACTTTTTAAGATATTATAGGGCATGATCTTTAGGAATTAACCAAAAAAATATTCTCAACAAGTGTGATTCTTCATTTTTATCACTCCCACTGATAAGTGTGACTTTTACATCTTATTCCTAAGGTTTATAAGAGTTTTTACCTTTAATTTCAGTCAGAATTCTCCCTTTTTGTTCTTGTTACTGCCTTTGTGTTGTGAAAATTGCAGGGTCTCAAGCAACAAAAATAATCATGAAGGATGAAGAACAAGAATAACCTTAAAGGGAGAAGAAAGGAGAAAAAAAGGAGCAAAGAGGAGCAAAAGTTAAAGTGGAAAAAGAAAGAATGCATATTTAAAGTATATGGGCCTGAAAGAAGTGAAATTTATACCAAGAAAAGGTCTGAATTTGGAGAATCTTTCAACATAAAATTTTTAGATATTTTTAATAGCTTTCCAACGCATCCAAAATCAGCTTAATCGGAGTTAATATGAAAACGTTATGGTCAAAATACGAATTATGGTCAAAGCTGACACGGGAAGCCCATCGTTACGGAAACCCTAGCGATCCACGAGGCGGTAGTGTAAAAAACTCTTATTCTAATATCTCAAGGCAGCCTCCACTCCCTCTCTTTTCTCTCTTCTCTATCCTCTTCCCCAATTCATCAAGATCTCTCTTGTAAATTAGAGACGGAGATTCAAGAAGTTAATTTTTGCAAGAATTTGTGAACATCAAGGGTATTATCTAATGATATTTTCTTTATCTATGGAATCTCTTATTGTTTTTAATATTCTTGCTATGAATTTGATGGGCTAGATCTTGTGCTAAGGTGAAGGGGAATTTTCCCCGATCCTAATGTGTTGAATTATTGCATCCTTTTTTATTCAATTCATAATGTATGTGTTGTGTTATTGATTGATTGTCGAATTTTTGAACCACGGCCGGGTTCTGATTTTCGGTGTGGGAAATACCGGTGAGATCGAGAGATAATCCAGTATTAGACCCAATAGCACAACGGGAGATTAAATTGTAGGTCGAGAGACGATCGATTTGACCTCTTCAACAATAAAGGAGGAAACTTTATAGACTTTAATGCATTACATTCTATTAGACTCTAAGCTAGAGATAGTTAGGGCCATAGATATGTAATAGGGTGGTTGTGGCTTGAGAAAGCACAACACTTTCTATCCTTGTTGGCATGATTGATTATGATTGTTGAATTATTTTGTGATGTGATCTTCAATTACATGTGAGGATCGGGGGCGATGAACCGGAACCTTAGCTCTTCTATTTATTTGAGTGACTTGAGTGCTATTTTCCTTTCTTTTTAGCTTATTTAGTTATTTTAGCTTACAATTTATTATTTCATATCATCTCGTAGTTTAGACATAGTTAAGTTCTATCATTGTCCTAGTGGTCATTCACCAATCCTTGTGGGATCGACCTTGACTACTACTCTGACCCCGTGCACTTGCGGGTAGGAACGTGTCACCCACCCTTCTCAAACTAATACCTAAACACTACCACGGAAAGGGGTTTTAATAACGGTTATTTTATAGTTTTAATAACGGTTTTCAACCGTTATTGAATCGCCCGTTATTAAATCTTTATTAACGGTTCATAACCGTTATGAAAAATACACAAAAACCCGCGAATATGTGCGTAAACTTCATATTTAATAACGGTTTTTACTTAAAAACCGTTATTAAAACTCCACTTCTTTTTTTTTGCAGTTTTGTTCCTGCCCACATACACAGTTACCAAATCTGCAATGTAAAACAACATCAATTCATACCAAATCTGCAATCACACCATAATTTCAATCAATCTATAATTGGTATGCATGTCTCAATACACCAACTATACTTAGCAATAAAATTAGTGGGCATACCACAACTTGGTAGCTCTACACCCCAAAGTAAAGAGTTCACAGATCTAGGCTGGTAGACGAAATACAAACCTAAAAATGCATGTAGAATATATAGATTGCTAGCGAATGAATGAGTGCACGTGCTTGGCCTCTAACTTCATCAATTTCATCAACATTATATTGCTGGCTTCGTGCATAGTCATCGGTGAAAAACTACAACACCCATATTTCAATTAATATACAGTTAGCCATTAGGTATGTCATGATTCATTAATAGAAAAATATGGAAATGCAAACATACATGGCTTGGATCTATGTTGACCAATCTATTCTAGACTATAAGATCCATTGCTTGTCTTCTTCACTTGAACCCTTAAAAACTTCAATTCCATCATCATCATCTAAGTTCCTTTGTTTGGAAGATCTTCAATTTTGGAGGTACCTAAAGCTCTTATCTCATCCATAATTACAATAGAGGATAAAGAGATAAACAATAGAGGAAAAATAATTCTGATAAAAGTAAAAACTAAAATAAATGAAAACATGTATTACCCTACATAAAAAATAATAAAAAGGTAGGCAACATATGTTACCACTATAATCAAGAGGTTATATAACACCATCATACCCTAAATTAAAGGTTCAATTTGTAAAAAAGGCCCTAAAAAGGTTGTATCACAAAACAAAACCTCAATTTAGAGGCCAAAACGGCCTTTTTTGGGCTCCGATATTGCCCAAACCGGCTCCGCGGCTTTTCCACGTTGTAGATCTCGAAAAAATACCCAAAATAGCCTCCTAGATCACCTAAATCCGAGGTCGCATGAAAATGTTATGACCCTCCAAAGTTTATAGTTGAATCTAGCTCTAAATAACCTCAATAATGTCTTCTCTTTTGTATATTATGGTTGTAGCTCTAAATAATGTTGAATCTATATTCTCCATACAAACAAATACAACAATAATATGTAAAGGGCTCGTCCAAATTCAACACATTTTCAGCCAAATTCAACAACAAACAGCAAAATTTTCAGCCAACACATTTTCGAACGAAACCCTGGCGACATGCATTTATATAAGTAGATAAAAAGTTACGAGAGGAAGAACAAACACATACATAAAGTGAGCTAGCTACAAACACGACGGTGAGAATGTTGAGAGAGGCAAGGGCTTCAAACACGACGGAGGATGAAGGTGCAAGTGCCAGCTAGCTTCGGAACAATGGCAGAGGCGTGATGGAGAGTTGGCGGTGCGAGGGTTTCCTTTACTTAAGAGGAGCCTGGTGGTGCACGGTGTGGCGGTGTGAGGGTTTGCAAGGAGAAGGAAGGAGAGCAAGAGAACGAAAGTGTAGAGAGTCTGAAAATTTTGGCACGAAACAGAACCGAGCGAAATAAAAGTTTGATTTTGGGGTTTTAATAACGGTTCTTCCAGGAACCATCATTAAAAGCTTTTGAATTTTGACAACGATTCTAATATGAACCATTATTAAATCCTCTTTTAATAACGGTTTATATAAAACCGTTATTAAAACATCCGTCCAAATTTTAACGTTGCCCTTTTAATAACGGTTTTTAACTAGAACCGTTATCAAAACTTCCCGCCGATTAATTTTCACGCGTTTAACAACGGTTTTTGAACTACCGTTATTAATGTCCCGTGTTTGTAGTAGTGAAAATAGATAACCCTAATAAAGTATAAAAATTAGGCCTATTACATGTTGCTCGGTGATTTATAAAATCTTCTAAAAGGTCCTTACAACTAGAATTCAACCACTTCTTCATATTTTGATTCATACTTCACAATAAACCTTTATAAAAGGGAAACTAATTGTAGATAATATCCTCTTATCTTATGAACTCATCGAGAGGAAAATTTTCTCACCTATGATACAAGAGCATGTCACTCCTTTTCTAATGATTGTCAAGAGTTCGCAGTACTTGGACATGGAACTAATAATTCGTAAGAACCCTAATTCTACTAATTATTTATTAAGTAATTCTTACAGGTATTTTATATGTTTTCAAGAAGTATAATTCATCAAATATATCTAGTGTACAAGATGAGGATAAGGGAGGGACTACGAGGTAACGTGGAAGACAAAGCTACAAGACAAAACTTTGTTGCACGACTCATATGTTGTATGGCTAGGGATTTTTTGTTTAGCTCTTTTATTTATGTAAACTTTGTAATATGTTTTTTTTTATAAATTTTTATGGTAGTGTGATGTCATGTATATTTTTTATAGGGTTTTTTTGTATTAATTTCACCTTTACTAACTAGTTAAACAAGTTAACATAAGTATTTTAGGTTAATAAACTTTCTACAATTCACAAGGTGTTGTAATCAACTAAGAATAGTTGGAAACAACAAGGATTAGCTAGATAATAACATATATATTATTAAAAAAGTTTAGTATTTATTAATTATAGGCTTAATCATATGGACCCTTGTATAGATATGTGTGTGTGTACACAAGACATCCTTGTACACACATAAGAAGTTGAATAAATATTTGAGAATTTTGTAAATTCTTCCTACTCTGAGTGATTTTATATTGAGAGTTGAGGTTTTTATAGAGATAAAAAAGTGTAATTTATCTTTAGGATAAGTGCGGTATCATTGAAGATTACATCCAACATTTGAAGACCGTCATAATTCCACCATTTGCTCCCAAAAGCATATTTGACAACATGGATGGACTTGAGGTAAGATCTTGTTAAGTGAATGCTTTATTTCACTAAAAAAAGAATCCACATCATTTGTGGTATCAAAGGTATTTTCCTTTAACTGACCATTGAAGTAACATCCTTCCTCCACACTGATGACAATAGCACGCCCAACCAGCCACTACAAACTAAGTTATTATTGGTTTCTTGATAATGTTTACTGATTTTTTTATAGCATTTATTGAAATATTGTCTTTGTAATCTTTTCCAAGAATTGAAATCTTGTTAGAAAATAGGATTCAAACCATTTAAACCTTTAATGGTCTGGAATTTTTTCATGAGAATTGATCAAACCTAAATGCATATATATTTGTATGCATAGGAATGTCTGATTGAGTCTAACATGTAGGGATGTGTTTGTTTAAACACTTTTGGTATATATGTTCCGGTGCAGATTCATATATGATTTAGTGTAATAATTGTATGATAATTAGTTATCAATGGTAACAAATTAGGAGAGTTTAAACTGGTTATACATTACTTAATCATTGTAATATGATCATTGCTATGACATGAACTACATATGTTGATTGTGTGCCTTTGACTTTGTTACCTCTTAAATAATGATTAGTTATAAGTTTAGATGGTTTATTTCTTGAATTGAATTTGTGTAATTTCATGAAGAATAAAGTGCATTATTCAACATAATACATGATATGTGATAGATATTACTTAGATTAATTAAAGTCTTGCATCGAGTAACATAGATTTGGATTTTGTTGATTACTACTTCAAGAACTTAAAAAGAACCAATTTTGTTGGGCCATATAATTCGTTACTATGATATATTTAATCGTTAACATTGTGGTTAGCTTTTCAGAGTAAAAAGAAATAACAATAAAATACTAAAAATTGAGAAATTAAAAAGTTCTTGGGTCATATAATTCGTTACTATGATATATTACTTAGACACTAATTGGTTTTTTTGTGTTTTTATATTGAGTTGGGGCCAATGGTGGAAATATAGAATTTTCAAGGCCTTTTTGAGGCAATCCAAAATCTCTTAAAAAATATATACAAAGCTAATGCTCAACTAAAACAACTTCATGCCATGCAAACTCAATTAAAAGGGATGGAGTCCTGACTTGCCTAGTAAGATTCGGTTTATAATGTGTAAGAACAAAGAGAGGTACATAGAGATTGAATAGGAAGTGTTGAAAGGAAAAATACTCTAGCAAGAGGAAGAAATATAAACTCATGTGTGGACTATGAAGAAGCATCACAAGGAAGTAGAAGATACCAAGCATTCTGTGACCATCAACTAAGATATGATAATAGAGAAGATAAATATATAAAACTTGATCTTCATGATTTTGATGGTAAACTTGATGTAGATTGATTTCTTAAGTGGTTACATGAATTAGAGGCTATATTTGAATTCAAAGATTATCATGATGAGAAAAATAATAAATTAGCTACTCTTAAGTTTAAGAAGTTTGTTATAATATGATATGATAACTTGAAGAGGAGTAGATAAAGAGAAGGAAAATCAAAAATCAAGTATTGGGATAAGCTTAAAAAACACTTGAGAAATAAATTTTTACCTAAAGAGTATGATCAAGATAAGTATATAAAATCAAATATTCTTAGGTAAGGACATCTAAGTGTTGAGGAATAAGTAATAGAGTTTGAGAAATTAGCACTTGAATGTGATATTCATGAGAAAAATGAATAAATATATGCTAGATTTCTAGGCAACCTTAATATGATGATTAAAGATAAATTTGAAACTTTCTAATATGACACTCTTGATAATATGATTAAGATATCTGTGAGATTTGAAAATAAAATCAAGTCCACTAAGCCTTATGCCAAGTAAAGTACTTCATCTACAGAGTACTACTCAAATGCACAAGCTACAAAGTATGGGTGGGGTACCTCAAGTGCTGCACATGTTGATAGAAAGCAAGGTCCTACTTGAGAGGAAAAAGGTAAAGTCAAGGTTAATGAAGTATCGACAAAGGAATGATTTAAATTATATGGACACTTTTCTAGAGAATTTCCCAACCAAAGAGTGTTATCCCTACAAGAGATTCAAGTTATGCAAACTTGTGATGAAAACCTTAAGTTTGAGCTTAATGAAGTAATTTCCAGTGATACAAAGGTAAGGGCAATGCTTGTTATGTGCTTTAAAGAGTCCTCCAAATCCAAGCTAATGAGCAACCCAATCAACGAGAAAAGATATTTAAGACAAAAGGAAAAGTGTGAAACATGGTTTATCGAATTATCATTGATAATGGTTCATAACATAGGATAATGGTTTGTAACATACGATAATGGTTCAAATTATCAACGAGAAAAGATATACAAGCTCAAAGGAAAATATTATTTTGAAAACTTGTGGAAGAAAAAAAACTACTAAACACTTCGAAAAATGGGGTGCCCCATGTTAGATACAAGGCTAAGGACCAAACCAACCAAAATCAATGTAGAGTACACTAAAATATATTATTTAAATACCAAAAGTAAGTATATTAAATAAATACAGAAACTTGACAGCCCACAATGTTCAAACACGCGAGGAAATTAAGTCAAATCAAATGATCTCAATTTATAAAGACAAAAGTAGGGCATAGCCCTAAACTTGGGTATGTAAAGGACCACTCAAAAAGTCTCCAGATGTCCACACTCTTAGAACCCATGCCCCACATAAGATTGACCATTTACTAACCATCCTTAAAAACCTACACATGACCCTCTACTCGTGGGAATGAGTAGGTGACTGAGCAAACAAGCACATTAATATGTTATGTACTGAGTAAGACAAGTTACCTCCTCAAAAGAGTCACAGGCACACAAGATTCCAGTATAATAGCAATTCATACTTACATTTCCCATATATATTTTATATAAATAGGATACATACCCTATGATGGTCATAACAGACATAGGAAGATCATACCATATATGGCTCATCATGCTTGACAATATAGCACTACATTGTAGATGACATTATAAAAGGTAAAAAGTAGAATGTTTGGCTAATAGTAAGGATTCGTTCATCTAGAAACATAATTTCACCATCGATAATTTCCACATACCTAATTTATTAGGCCATTCATACATGTATAGGCCATTATCTCCTCTACCATTCTTTTCCTTTTAATTTTAACATTCTATTTAGTCACATTTCTATTCGAAATTCTTATTGTAATACCCCATCCTAAAATCCTTCAAAATATGTTTAAAAATATGATGATATAAAATAAATTAGCTTTAGTATTTAGATGGGCTTGAAATTTTAATAAAAATGTGATTTTTTTACGAAAAGGTCAATTGGTTTACCTAACCAATCGAATTGTATGCTTAGAGATTGAAAATTTTATTCTTGATAAACCAGTCAACTAGTTTGTCCAAATCAATTGACTAGTTATCCTATGATTGCATATCCACTTTTTATTTTAATTTAAAACCCTTTATAATGTTTATGAAAAATTCATTTAGAGTCTGTTTGTGTTAATAAGCATATTTTGGTGCTTTAGGATTAGTTTCACATTATTTAGATCATTTTATGATTTTATTTAGTTAAAGTTTCCCTAAAAGCACTTTGGAGATATACCTCACCTTCTCTCTTCTCCCTACCCTATCTCCACCTCTTATGGTAGTTGGGATTCATGATTAACTTCATGCACCCATTCCCTAACTCACTAACCTACTGCCATATCACTTCCTGATTGTACTCAACCTCTTGGTTATCCACACTCAACCATACTAGTCTTACCTCTCTCTTCTGTAAATGTCAACCAACACTCTTCTCCATACCCTCCATTCCTAATCCATTTTCATTTCTCGCCTATTTTTCTTGCTCTTTTTATCCTTTTCTTAGTAGAAATTTTTTTAAGTGTTGAGCATTCTTTCATTCTTTCCCTTTCCCTCTCTACTAAAAAAAATAAAAGCTTTCTCTAGCTTTCTTCCATCTTTAGTCAAGCATTTTTCTCCTTTTCTTCTTCTAATCTTGGCTTTAATTCTCCCTTTTTCCTCTTAAGTAGAAAATAATTAAGGTTTCAAAAAGGTTGAAGATTTTAGTTTATTTTTTCTTGGTATTATGTTTCTTAGAAAAGGTTGGGTTGTGTTTTGTTCTTCTTTTTCGTCTTTTAATTCTTCCCTGATTTTTAATGGAGTTTTAATGGTTTTGAATTTTATTCTCTTGGGAATCGATGTCCTAATAGATATCCATTAAGTTGGAGTTTTTGTTAGAAGAATTTCCTTAAGGTAAGGCATTATTATTTTTAATGTCAATAAGGTTCTATTGCTTGTTGATGTTCCCTATTCTTAGTGTAATTTTTATGAGCATAATCTAATTATATCCTAGAATTTGAGCATGTGGAAGAATTTTTTTCCTAAATTTAAACATTGTTGTTTTTTTTTATTCTATGCATGAATTGGTAGTTTGATCATGATTCCTTTAAATTCCTACATTATCATGTATCCATATGATTCTATGTATGAAGTATGTCTTTTTATGTGTTTTATGGCATAGAAGCATGCTAGGTGATATGTGGAGGATTATGGATTTATGATTTGGGTGGTAATATGTTTCTATTAGGGTTTTATTAGGAAGATAATTATTCAGCGATGATTTATTTGAAGAGATAAAGATCTAATGGTTAGGGTTTTGGAGTGATATGGTTCGTGGGTTAGGGTTAAGGTTAGGGTTTACGATTAGGTTTAGTCGTGAGATGAATATTATGATGATGAATGATTGGAATGATGATGATTTGATGACTAGATTTTTAAGGTAAGATGATGATGTGAAATGTGTGATAATAATAGAATTATTATCTAAGTTTTGGAAATAAAATAGGTAGAGTTAAGTGAGAAGAATAGGTTGAGGATGAATGTTGAAGATGATGATGATGGCGTTGAAGGTGACAGCTACAATTTAAGATGATGTGGGGTATGGATGGGTTTAGATATAGTTCTTAACCTCTAATTCACATAGACAAAGAGATTAAGGATTTCAATAATAATCACTCACACATAATTGATTATAATTGCTAAGAACTCACATAGAATTCAAACAAGGAATAACTTGTATTTTTATTCAATTGTTTATGCAGATGAACATGTAACCCTAAGGATTTTATATCCATTGCACCTCCCCCAATATTAAAAGATAATTCTAATAAAAAAATCTGATAAAAATCAATCCCCCATGTAATGTCTTGTTCCCCACTTCGAGCACATCTAATAAGATAAATCCTATAAGATAGAATAAGATAGAATCCCCTTAAAAAGCTACTTTATGCACTAGTCAATCATAATGGAACCAATTAACAAAATAAATAAATAACACATTAAATAAAGACTAAACACATGCCACTTAAGTAAAAAAAAAAGGTTATCATGCATCTTATGCCTGGCATACACACACCTCTATTGCTAGTGACTTGTTTTACAATTTTTATCCATAACTAACAATGTAGTCATCCGTTTGTCTTCAAATTGAAAGGATATCCACTCTAGATAAATAAAAATAGGATCCATAATAATAAATGCTACATCTTGATCATTTGCTCCGGAATCACTAGGATTAATATGGTAAAGTTAGGCAAATTTTGGGTGTGTGTATCACAAATCTAGGTGATGTTTTACCTAAACCAGTCTACCGGTTCATTGAATCCATCAACAAGTTATGTTAGCAGTTGCATGATTTTGAAATTTTGATTTGTTGGTTGTGAGAGAAGTCGATTAGTTTGATGAACCAGTTGACTAGTTTCTATGAATAGTCGATTGATTCACCAAACCCAACAACCAGTCACTCTACAATCAAAGGTGTCTAGTTTCAGCCTAGACCCATTAACTAATTAGACCAAACCCATCAAATGGTTTACTATGAATAGTTAATCGATAAGACCAAAAACTTGGCAGATTTCCTGGTGCTATTTTGGTTCAGTTCTGGTACAACCAAACTAGTTGACGAGTCTAAGGGATCAATCGATTGGTCTAGTTGTATGCCGCCTAGTTCAGCTTTTAATTGTTTATACACCTTTGGGACTTTAGTGTTTATACCGTCGTGTTATTACAACATTTAGAATATAATTTCAACCATGATTCCTCTAGAATTAATAAATGATAATAATCGTGATTGAATTGATTAAGTTTGATGTCATCAGTAAACACCTAATTTGTGACTTTTATACCTTGTGATGTGTTTGATGTTATCACTTGGAAACACCCAATTTAGTTGATAATAGAATTTGATTCTGTTTAGGTACTATCACTTGGAAACACCTAGTTAGTTATTTGTGGATTTAATATGTGATATGTCATATCACTTAAAAATGTATAATAAAGGAATAAGATATCGTTTGAGCCTTTTTCTCCAACTCTCGAGGTAGCTGATCGAGAGTTAGTGGGTGGGTCACCGTGTGGTTTATATTTTTTACTCAGTGCATATTTCCTTCTCTATCATGTTACGATCGGTATAGGGTATGTTTAAAACCCTAAAAATTTACTGCTAAATTTTTTTTGTTTTTAAAAGTTAAATGTGGAAGCTAAGACCATAAATTGTGGGGTGCTACCTCCACACTTGGTATCAAACTGGTTTCCTCTACCATTATGTTACCAAGTGCTAAAGCTAAAAACATTATTTTACTTAATTTTAAGAACAAAATTATAAATCAGAGTAGTGAAAGTAATAAGCATATCTAATAAAACCCACTATTGACATAAATGTCTATAAAAGGAAATACATAAGAACTATAAGAAATATAGAAACTTCCGATTCAAAGTTACTGGATAGAACCCCGGATAACCCTACACTCTCAACTCAAAGGATAGCCTTGAAAAAGTCATGCAAGTTAACTTGCAAATACCACTACCCATTAAATAAGTAGGGGTCCAAGAAGCGAATCCTTCAGTACAATGGTATTGAGTGACCCATTATAGTAGACTAATATGCAAGACCCACCTGGAAAACATAAAATACATCACAACAATACATGAACATTTAATTATGCATATATTAATTGAAATGCGATAATTATTCATATAACCACATAGCATCAAGACCATATACTACCAATGCTTGTTCATATGGAAATAACTGAAACTTACTAATGGAGCATCCGGGCAATGCTTTTTATAGTATAATTAGAAAGCCACATCCTTCTCAAGTTATAACCATAGTCACAATTCTCATAATCAAACCCACAACTTCTTGATACACAGGTGGCCTATCGACACAACTAATACACACACATCATCATAGGTAGTCACAAAGGCTACCAAATCATAATTAGGCACAAAGTCTACTGCGGGACCACAAGTAGGCACAAAGGCTACTACTAAACTATAGGTAGAACAAAGGCTACTACCGAACCAACCCAATAATCATTTCCATTCAAATATCTAACATTACCATTTTTATTTACAATAGGGGAGATCAAATGAACTCGGAGAAGCTAAGGTACCCCTGTTATACCGGCGCATAAAGGCAGTATAGTATCCTATTGACTATCAACTTAGAGACACAAAGATACCTTGGTAGCACTAGTACACAAAGATACATAGTACCCTACTGACAAGGACACCTAATCTAAAAGTATCCATACCCCCTACTTAGGTCTGTAGAGCAAAATAAAGTAAGATATAGGGACAAGCTAGGGTACTAAGGCACACCAACAAAATCCAAAAATAATCCTGGGCTAAACCACATCTTTAGGGTAGCAACCCCTAAATGCTACCATTCCCACTCTCAAGGTCTTTCACTTTATGTGTTAGTATTGTATAAGGGTGATAATGAAAAACACACATTAATCACATATATCCAATTCTTCATTTCCGAACATTATAAGATAACCAAAATCAAGATAATAATATATGTAAACATTATAAATCTACTAAGGTCATCCTAGCCTCAATTACTCACACTTTGGCACTTTAGATCAAAACTGACCAAAATACCCCTAAGGCTAAAGTTACCACTTTACAATCCATTTTATTTATCAACTTGCTATAAAAAGAATAACATAACATAGTTAAATTATTTATCATATAATTAAGTTACCCAACACACCAAATGACCATTTTGCCTTTATACACTATTCTACACATAAAACTCTAACATGCGCTTCTAGAATATCAAAATAAGTATTCTCATACTCAATAACAATAATACACATCATGTATGTTTATGAGAATAATCATCATGTCATACCCCTAAAATACCCCAATACCATATAATAATAATAATCATACTAAAACAGGTATATCTAATACATCAAAACCCCTATTCTCATGCTTAACAACGAATAACACATGGCATGCATGCTTATTAGAATAGATATCATGGTACACAAAAAATTACCAAAATACTCCTAAATCATATAATATTGATAACCATGCTGAAATATGTGGTTCTAAAACAACAAACCCCTATTGTCCTACTTAACATCAAATAATACCTATCAAGCATGTTTATTAAAATATTCATCATAGTACATTCAAAATTACCAAAATACCCTTATACCATATAATGTTGATATTCATGCTAAAACATGCCTTTCTAAGGTAGAAATCCCCTATTATCCTACTTAATATCAAATAATACCTATCATGCATATTTATTAGAATAATCATCATAATCTACTCAAAATACCCCTAAACCATATAATATTGATAATCATGCTAAAAACATGTGATTTTCAGACAACAGACCCCTATTCTTCTACTTAACATCAAATAATACCTATCATGTATGTTTCTTAAAATAATCATCATAATATGCTAAAAATTACCAAAATACCCCTAAACCATATAATATTGATAATCATGCTAAAATATATGTTTTTAAGACAGCATACACCTATTCTCCTACTTAACATCAAATAATACCTATCATGCATGTCTATTAGAATAATCATCATAATACATTTAAAATTACTAAAATACCCCTAGTTCATATAATATTGATATTTATGTTGAAACATATGTTTATAAGACAACAAACCCCCATTCTCATACTTAACATCAAATAATACTCATCAAACATGTTTATTAGAATAATTCTCATAGTAGACTCAAAATTACCAAAATACCCCTAGACCATATAATATTAATAATCATGCTGACATATGTGTTTCTAAGACTACAAACCTCTACCACCATTCTTAGCAACATTTATAACACATTAGGCTTCCTAGTTAAGGTTTATCCTAATGTGCTTAAATGAAAAAATTGTCCCAAGGGCACATGATAGTAATAATTTTGTTACAATTGTTTCTACACATACTTACCCTAAAAATTTTCACATGTACACACCATCAAACATCACTTCTCACCATTAGTCCCATTTTAATCACACTTTGTACACATGGCAAGTTACATAAGATAATATGCCTTCTTTTTCATTTTCATGATCACAATAATAATCACATCATTATTTGTAACAAGTCATGTCTAACACAAATTACATGTCAAAACCCTAATGTACTATCATACGATGTCCACATATTTTAGTAGAGTATAAGGGTTACATGATTTCCAACAAAAGCATAATTTACCAATAAGCGTTTAAAAATAATTAGGCTCCATTAATAAAATTTTTGTACCTAAAAATAATATCACAAATACCATATTAATATTTAATCAATGAAATAATAATTTTTATTAAAAAATATTTATTAGATACAAATTTACCAAACTACCTTTATATATTATACATTACCAAAATTAATTTTAAATACCAAAATATAACTCACGCTGCATGTGTAGCGTGCACCATGCATGTAAGGGAGGGGAAACGGTTTGGTGCAAGTGCTTGGAGGTGCTGGTTAGGGGTTTTAATTTGTTCATTAGGTACAAGAGGTGGGGTGGAGATGGTAGTGGTTGGATAGTGTGGTGTAGGAGGGTCGAAGGAGGCACCGATGATGGAGGAAAGGTGAGTTTAAAGAATGGAAATGAGAAGAAGAAGAAAAGGAGGATAAAAAGAATGAGAGGAGGTGGTGTTGGGGTTGTTGAGGGTGATGGTGCAGAAGTGGGTGGTGGTTATGGCTGGAGGTTGGCAGGCTGGGAGGAGTTATAGTGGTGGAGGAAATGGAGGGGAATGAGGTCGTCGAGTGGAGGTGGTGGAGGAGGGTGATGTGTCGAGGGGAGGAGATGGATGCAAGGCTACAAGGGATGGCTGGTGGCATCAGTTTGGGTCATGAAGGGAGGTTACAGGGTAGAAGAGTTGATGATTTCAAGTAGAGGGGGTAGAAACAGCAAAAACTATCATTGCCCTAGATGTGGCTGTAAGGGTTGTGGATGGTGATAGGAGGGTGGGGATTGGTAAGAAGCATCGCAAAAGAGGAAGAAAGGAAAATAGGGTAGTAGAGGAGGAGGAAGAAGGAGGGAAGAGGTAGGTGTCCAACGATAGAGGCTAGGTTAGTGGTGGGGTAATGGGTGTTACTATAGTTGGTGGTGAAGAAAAATAGGGGCATGGAAGAAGAAGAAGAAGAAGAAAGAAGGAATAGGAGGTTAGGGGAGGAGGAGAAGGAGAAGAAGAAGATTATGATGAAGACAAAGACAAGGAAGAAGACGATGAAGAATGAGGAGGAGGAGGAAGAAGAAGAAGAAGAAGACAAAGAAGAAGGAGGAGGAGGAGAAAGAATAAGAAGAAGAGGAAGAGGAAGAAGAATAGGAAGAGGAATAGGAAGAGGAAGAGGAAGAGGAAAAGGAAAAGGAAGAAGAAGAGGAAGAGGAAGAAGAAGAAGAAGAAGAAGAAGAAGAAGAAGAAGAAGAAGAAGAAGAAGAAGAAGAAGAAGAAGAAGAAGAAGAAGAAGAAGAAGAAGAAGAAGAAGAAGAAGAAGAAGAAGAAGAAGAAGAAGAAGAAGAAGAAGAAGAAGAAGAAGAAGAAGAAGAAGAAGAAGAAGAAGAAGAAGAAGATGATGATGATGATGATGATGATGATGAAGAAGAAGGAAAAGAAAAAGGAGAAGAAGGAGGAGGAGGAGGAGGAGAATAAAATGGAAAAAGGGAAAAGGAAAATGGAAAAGAAGAAAAAGAAAAAGAAAATAAATTTAAGGTTCGAATTAAAATTTAGATTAAATTTAGGTTTTCAGGATAATATTATACCAATTTATCCAATAATTAGGGTATCTAATTAAGAAATTAATCTTGGTATAAAATTATGGGTTTGGGGTTTTATTTAAATAAAAATATTAAGATAAAATAATTATATTAATTTATTAATTAATTTATCATGATTTTAAGGCCAAAGGCTAACAAAAATAATTAAGTCAATATTTAAAGATTTAATTTCCCTAATAAAAGGTTAAACATTCTAATTTAGGATTTTAAAATTTTGGAGTATTACAATATGCACATATCTTTGAGGCATAGGATTATATTATAGCAAACCAACATGGAATTGGTGTCTAGTACGGGTGGGTAAGGTATCCCATATACAAGCCCTCCAGCACTTTGTATTATTCATTGCCTAGGCGGGTATACTTTCCTAACTTTTTAGCCCTCGCGGTGGAGGCATTCAAGGTGTGGTGAGTGAAATATAATGATACAAGCCCCCTTGATGTACTACGACCATATGTAATGGGTGAGGTATCCCAATTTTTTCTATCCTCCATAATAGATGCACTCAATGTGTGGTGGGTGTAGTATCCCATTGTATTTATTTGCGGTTGTGAATTTTGTTCATGGTGGAGAATTGGGTGTCATCAAACAAACTATCTTAATAACTAAAAATTATGTGATCACTAAAGGAGAAAGTATAATATCATTTACATTGTGTAGATTGTGTTGCATTTCCCCTATTAAATACTCTTTCATGATTTCATGTAAGCATGCCTTGTTGTATTACTACCATGAGCCTACGTGTTAATTTATAATGGTATGCTTATCACCAAGCTATTATGTGACTTCAATATATTGAATGAGTCTTACCATGTTTTAGGTAGTATGTTGTACCTATACTTCACCGTATTGATATTACACTATATGGTCATTATGATAATCAAGATTCTTATCCAGGGAGTAGAGGAAGTTTTTGTTATTTCGGTCATTTAAAATTTTGGCTTTAATTCCCTATATATGGATTTGTAAACTCTCATACTCATTTAATGTATATTATTGTTCTCTATTTTATCATCATGTACTATTGTATTACTATTATAAGCATGTATCTTTTTGTTCATTTTTCTATTTTGCCTTATATGAGGCATGAGCTAGGTGATGATCACACCTCTCTTATGGTTGATGTGGTAGTAACATTCCCCAATTTTTCTTTTCAAATGCTTCCACATTATCTTCAAAGTAGAATTTTCCTATTCCTAAATTTGGGGTGTTACACTTATCTAATTACCCATTCAAATTATTATACAAATACTTGTCCCTGTTATTATCAAGCGATAGACTATGCACCTTCCCGCAGTCTCAAATACCATGGAAATCTATCCAAACCAAATGATATAAAGTCCAAGAAGAAGCCAAGTAACCACCAATACACATAAATTTGGGCCAAAGACATGTAACCACAAATTGACATAAGTTTACGCCAAAGCCAAAACCACCTAGTTGCCCAGAATCTTTAATGTTGATACCCTTGGTATATCATTAGTGTCTAGAGTGTGTAAGGCACTAGGATCTACTACGATCCCATCCAAAGGCACCAATAAATGTCCGAAGATAGACCCATAACTATACATAACTCTACCATCTTTCACTTTAAGTGATTAGTATGTTATTCTCGAGGTTACGTGATCACAAAAGGCCCATACAATATGCAAGCAAGATGTTCACATACTTATTCCATCTTACCCATTACCATTCCCCAACCATTTGTGGGATTTCCATTAATTCTTACTCAATATTAACAAAATTAATTAGATTAATCCATTTCAAGCCAAAGTCCAGGTTATGTTACCCCTTTAAAACCATCTAATACTTATTCAAGGTTTACCCATTAAGGCCTTCACAACACCCATTGAGTATGCCATAAATTATGATCCATTCAATCCATCCAGTAGGTTGTCCATTTATAGCTGTAGAGGCATATCACTCATTAAACAATCATATAGCATCATTACGCATGGTATCAAGGCATATCCAAGTCAAAAGATCAAAATCACACAATATGGCAAAACCAGTCGATCAGTTTGGCCTAACAAGTATATTGGTTTTACCAACCAGTCGATCAATTTTGGTCGATCAGTTAATTGGTTTGGCTAGGCCCAATCTAGGGTTCCCTCAAACCATTTGATCGATTTATCCAAACCAATGGATTATTCTAGGACCAATCGATTGGTTCAACCAAATCAGTCCATGGGTTTAAGTAAAGGGAAAACAATGGTCACCATATACCGATCAGTCGATGGGTTGGGTCGACCGATTGACTATTCTAAGGATTGATCGATTAGTTTTCCCTTAAAAAATATTGAATAAGAAAATTTCATGCAAATCATCCTCGAAATTCCTACCACGTCCAAACTAAAACATATATAGGATCATATGATTACATTTTGGCTCTTAAACTGAAAATGCTTCATAATTAATTAAGTCGGCCTAATTTCCCTAAAATCATACATTTTTCTCAAAATTCATTAGTAAATCAACATACGTTAATCTAAAACCAAATTCTCATGCCAATTTATAAATTCACAAATTTAAGGAATTCACCATAACATATGATTAACTAAGTCACATTTCAAAAGTAAGAATGACTAACTTGGTGCAATTAAAACTCTTCTACAAATATGAAAACTCGACTTGGAATATTTTAAATTTCCGAACCTTAAAGAAAACATAAATTAAAGATTCAAAAATTCAATGAATAATTTCATAAATTAGAATTTGAATTAGGAAAAAACAACCTTACCAAACTTAAGAGAAAATAGAGAGAATGAGAGACTCAACTTCCTCCCAAATCTAACCCTCCCTTACTTAAAGATAAATTATAAAGATATAGAGAAAGGATTAGAAGAGTGAAAAGGAACCAAAACTAAACTTGATATGATGAGAAAAGAACACAAGGTTATAGAGAGCTAGAATATTTTGGTGGCAGAAAGAAAAGTGAATGGAAGGGGTGAGTGTAATCCCCCGAAATTTTAAAGACCTATAATTTAATAAATGACTTTTATTTGAAATAAATTAGCCGTTAAAATTATTTAGTTTAATTATTTTATGGATTTTTGAGTATATAAATATGGATAGAAGTATTTAATAAATTAAAAATAAATATTTTGTTATTTTATCATATTAATTTTATTTAAATAATTTTCCAAATTAATATTTTACTAAAAATATCCTTTTTGAACCAATATATTAAATTATGTTGAATTAAATTATTAAATTAAATATTTTTTCAAAAATATTACATTTTATTATTTTCTAACTTAAATTAAATTATTTTCCCTTTTTCCCATTTTCCTTTTTTTCCCTTTTTCTTTTCCTTCTCCTTTTTTCTCCTTTTCCTTCTTTCTTTTCTTTTCCTTTTTTTTTCTTTGGGTCGCCCGCCACACCAGCCCTTCCCTCCTTGCGCGCTGGGCCAGGGGCCCATTTCCTTCCCCTCCTCTCCTCCCTCTCCCTTCCCGCGTGCATTGGCCCAACCTCAACCTCTCCCTTCTTTTTCCTTCCACTCAGCAACTGAACGGGCCCAACTCTCCCTTTTCTCCCCCAACCGGCCTGGTGCACCCCCCTCCTTTCTCTCTTCGTTTTCTTCGTTGATCAACCCAAGGTGGCCGAGTTGTCCCTGTCACCATGTCTGCCACCCCGAGCACGCCGGCCACTACCTGCTGCCACCACCTACCACCACTACAACCCTCTCTCTCTTTCTCTCTCTCTCTCTCTCTCTCCCATCCTTTTTTCACAATTTTAGACCCAATAGGCCATGCACCCCCATCACACATGGCCTCCCCTTTCCCCATCTTTCCTTCCCCCTCCCTGCCATACTACCACCTCCCCTGCCACCCTACACGCTGCCACCAGCCGGCCAGCTGCACCCCTACCCTCCCTCTTCTTTTTCTTCTCCTCTTCAGCCCTCCTGCCCCATGTTTTTCGAGCCCTCTTTCTTCCCGGATCCCCTTCCCTCCATTTTTCCTCCCCTCCATCTTTTCCCCTTGTTTTGCACCGCCGCCGCCCTCCGCCGGCTCAACCGCCTTACCAACCTCCTAAACCACCTTCTGCACCTTTCTACACCCACTCTATGCCACCACATCACCACCCAAGCCACCCTGTAGCTCCTCCTTTATCCCCCTCTTCTTTTCCTCCCCATTTTTCTCCCTTATCTGCAGCCCACCTGCAACCCAATCATCCACCGCCGTCCAGCCACCTCTGCCGCCACCCAAACCACCAATCCACACCCTGCAACCTCCTCTACCATCCTCATACCTTGTTAGGCCAAAACAATCCTCCTCATCCCTCCATTTTTCCCCTCTCTTTTCCTTCCTTCTCAGCCTAGTCCACCTCGGCAGCCATCTTTGTCGTCTCGCCGCCGCTGCCTCCACCACCCTTGGCCACCAACAACCTACCCCCGACCACCACCTACACCCCCTCTTCACTCCTGCACCCTTTCCTTTCCTCCAATCCTCCCCCACCTACCCTCTTTTCTAGCCTAAAGGCTCCAACCCAAAAATAGCCATTATCCCTTCCTTTCACCTCCTCTTCGAGCCTTCCTCTTTTTATTTTTGCATGCAGCTCATGCTGCATAAGCAGGATGAGTTGCTGCATTTATTGGCCCATTTTTATTAATAATTTTAAGGTATGATAATATTTAAGTTAATTATTTCCTTAAGTAAAATTTATAAAGTCTTATGCTTTGATTTTCTTATTTCTAATATAATAAATATTGACATTATTTTTAGGTATTGGTTTTGCTAATCAAAGCTCTAATCTTTAACTAGAATACCGCTAAGATTCAATTTTGCAGGAATTAAGGTAATCGTTAAACCCCACTTAAACGTATGTTTGCACATTAGGATTTTTAATATGTTATTATGTTTGATATGTGGTTGTTAGTATAATTTATATGTTTGCTTGTATTGTTTAATAAAAAGGAAAGTATGCTCTTTTATGTGCTATGTGTGTAAATGTTGTCTAAGAGAGGAACTTGATTATTAATGAAAGTGTTAAAGTACTTATCCATGTCATAATATGTTATTATGACCATTTATGCTTGAATAATATTATTGTGAGCCCTAGTGGCATTTTAGTAATATTTCTTGTGTAAGAATGTGGCATGATATGTGTGGTTGCTAATAAGTATTATATTAAAATGTAATAGTTGGTGGAGTTGGATATTGTTAAGGGAGTATTAATATTATTATTATTCCATGTAGTAATGTTAATCTAATAAAAGTGGTGTAATAAGGGGACAAGATGGTAATTTTGGAAGAAGAGGGTAAAATGATAAATTTTCTAAGTAAAAGGGTAAAATAGTAATTTTATGGAAAAATGGTAATTTTATAAGTAAATGGGCAATATGGTAATTTTATGGCAAAATGGTAATTTTGGAGGTAAATGGCAATATGGTAATTTTATAAGTAAATGGCAAAGTGTTAATTTTATAAGTAAAGGGGTATTATGGTAATTTTGGGAGTAAAGGGTAAAATGGTAATTTTGTAATTAAAGGGTAAAAGGGTAATTTTGGAATTAAAGGATAAAATGGTAATGTTATAATTCAAGCAAAAAATGGTAATTTCATAATTAAAGGTAATGGTAATTTTGTAATTAAAGGACAAAATGGTAATCTTGTAATTCAAGGGCAAAATGGTAATTTCAGAAGTAAAGGGGAAAAATTGTAATTTTGTGAATAAAGGGTAAATTAGTAATTTTGTAATTAAAGGGTAAAATAGTAATTTCATAATTAAAGGTCAAAATGGTACTTTTTTAATTAAAGGGCAAAATGGTAATTTCGTGATTAAAGGGGCAAATGGTAAATTTTTGAATAAAGGGTGATATGTTAAATTTTGGAAGTTAAGGGGGTAAATGGTGAATTTAAAAGTAAAAGGGAAAATGGTAATTTTGTAAATAAAATGGGTAAAGTGGAAATTGGAAAGGAGTAACTTAGTAATTATGATAATAGAGAAAGGCAATTTGGTAATTTAAAAAATTAAAGGGTAATTTGATAATTTGACCAACTAAAGGACAATTTGTTAATTATAATAAAGGAAATGGGCAAATTGGTAATCTAACCAACTAAATGGGAAATACATTAAGTGTAACAATTACGAAGGGTGATTAGTGGCCTAATAAGTGTGAGGGAGATGGCTCCGTAACCGAAACTGAGCAGGGATGTGGCTAAGATCAACTATGTGTGGGTTACGTGCCATGTGTGTCATGTATTATACCATATTGTGTACTTTATGCTTAATGATTAATCGTTCTAGCGCAACTTTGAGTGAATGTATGCTCATGTAACTTCCTTATGGCATGTGAATGATGATTATATATGTTGTGTGTACGATGTTATATAATGTGACCCTCTAGGACATGCATGCTAGGATGTTTAATAATAGGATATGGGGTGAAAGTCATGAAAAAGAAAAATGGGAGAATAAGATAACCAAGGGGAAGTTGGCTAACGTAGGAAAGAATGACCTCAATAATCCATGATCCTTGAGTGGTGAAAAAGAGAGGGGACATAAGTAAAATGAAAGAGTGGGAGAAACTAGGGTTGTATGGGAGGAACTAGGGTTTAAGATAAACCCTAATGTGAGAAGGTGGAAAAAGAAAATAATAAAAATAAATGAGAATTAGTGGGGAATGAAGTGAGAGTTGAATTCAAGGGTCATAACGTGTGAGGTGTTCAATAGTTTGGGTGATGTGAGGATGGGCCACATAGGCCCAAATTAGGGTTTCTAGAGAAAGCCCTAGGGTAAGGCAGTGAGTTGACCTTGGGGTATAAGGTAGTGGGCCTTGACCCACACACTTAGGAGTTGGGCTTCTAGTGTGAGAAAGTGGATTAAGGGAAGGATGTCGGGGTGAGTTAGGAGGTGCAGAAGTCTCAAGATATGGGACGGGCCCTTCTGGGAGGATAAGTATGAATATAGCTAGCCATGCATGTCAAGGGTGAAATAATTTCGAATAAGACAGGATAAGACACTAATCACTTAAAGAAGAAGATGTTGAGTCGGACCTAGACCTGTCGACCGGCGAATAATAGTAGCCTGGGCCGGGGTACCCTGCATGACCGGTCCACCGGCGAATAATAGTGGTCAGGAGCATTTTTTCCTGTATGACTGTTCCACTGGCTATAATAGTGGGGGATTCCATGCTCAAAAAACCAAAGTAAAAGTGATAAGACACGGGAAAGACACTAATTACTTACAATGGAACACCTTGTGAGTCAGGGCCAGACCAGTCTATCGACGAATAATAGTGGCCAGGAGTGTTTTGCCCTGCATGATCGATCCCCCAGCAAATGATAGTGGCCAAGAGCGTTTTTCCCTGCATGACTGCTCCACAGGCTATAATAGTGGGATTCCCGCACTCACATGGACATTTCTCATCCAAGATGATTGATTAATGATGGACTAATGGCCTTAAGGCCCTAAAGTATCGATTGTTCATGATGGCCTATTAATATTTGGTTGACTTGTTAAGTATGCAAATGCACGAAAGTGAATATTACCTATGCACCATTAATATCTGATTGACTTGTCAAGTATGTGAATATACGAATCTAAATATTATGTTTACACCTGTCATTATGTATGGATATAGTAGTAAATCATGTGTTACATTGTGTGCCTACTTTTAAGTGCGTTTTAAAGGGTTACTCAGTACCGTAGTACTAAAGGGTTCCCTTCGTAGGGCTCCTGCCTATTCAATGGGCATTGTCCCTTGCAGGTCATTTTTGGGTGCAATTCAAGTGAGCCCTCGGGAAAGAGCGTAAGGAACTATCCGGATCTGTTAGGGTTTTACTCTGTCTCCTTTAAATTCACAGTTTCAATGTATTTGTTGTTTTATAACCACCACCGGTGGATTATACTCTTATAAAATGTTTACTTGCGCTACTCTGATTTAAATATTTTGAATTTCTCGTAAATTGTATTTTACTCTTTTAGCATTAGCACTTGGTACTAGAACGGTATGAGTGAACCAGTCTAGTACTAAGTGTGGTGGTAACATCCCCACAATTCATGGTTTATTATTTTACTTTCGCTAATTTTCTTTAATTAAACAAAAATTTTCAGTAGTGAATTTTGGAGATGTTATAGTGAGTGGGTTATTTATAGCCAACAAATTGGTAGAAGAATGAGTGTGATTAGTTATATATCAAAAAACCCTAATTTCTACCATTCGAATTGGAGCTAAACGGGTGGATTTCACTAAAGATAGGCTGACCTCCCTTCTAAAGATGAATTTGAGGTCTAATTCACTTAGAAATGTCAAACACAAGAGAGGAAATGAACAATCAACATTGAAGAGATCTCCCAGCTAAGTAGAGACAAGTATGGGAATTGAAGTAATGATTCTAGAGCGTGTAGAGGAGATAGGTGGGGGAAGACAAAGCTAAGGTCACCCTCTCCCTCAATTGTTCAAATCAAACCCTCGAATCTGTTTGAGGTAGAAGCTCGAGCCAAATGCATGACAAGAGAGGTTAAGAATCTTTAAAGAACATATTAGAATAGGATTATCAAGGTTCCATTATTGTATAAGAAGGTTTCAAAAAAATTGAGTTTTGAAATTGTACTCAGCTCAACAAACTAGTCAATCGATTTGGCCTACCATTTGATTGTTTAACACCCCCCCCCAATCGATTAGTTCTCCAAACTAGGTGACCAATTTGGTCAAGTAAAAATCCTTGAAGCAACGAACCAGTCTATCTACTCACCAGAATAGAAGGCGAATCATCACAGTGACCTCATAAAATAAATTATCAGTATAGGAAGTACTAGTAAAACAAACTGCCAAAAATATGGTAAGGGTTCATGCTATACATTAAGGTCACATAGTAGTATGGTAATAAGCATACATAAATAGTAAAACACTTAAGCTCATGATTGTAATGTAGTAAGGCCTGCTCGCATAAAAATTATGGAAGAATAATAATTTAGATCATATATTGGATTCACATAACATAAATTGTATTATAAATCTTCATTTATTAACCATATACTTTCCAATTATTAAGATAATAGATTTGACCGTACCTAGTTCTCCACTATGAACAAAAGTTATGTCAATATACACACACAATGGGATACCATGCCCACCAAACGTCGAGTGCACCTGCGGTAAGGGCTAACACAAATTGGGATAGTACACCCACCACATGTTGTCAAAATACATCATGGGGCATTTACTAGGATACCTTACCCACCACACCTTGAGTGCATCAATTGCGAGGGCTACAAAAGTTAGGATACCATATTCTCATAAGCGATAGACATACAAAGTGCCAAGGAGCTTATATTGTGATACCTCACCAACCCTAGCTAGATACCTATGCAATGTCAATTTGCCATAGTATTATCCTACCATAAAAGATATGTGCATACCCCTATCAACCACAACTCAATAGAGAAGGAAATAGGTACTTAATGAAAAGATAAAAATAGAGGGTGACACCAAACCTTATATGCTACCCCAAGAGTCTGAGAATAAGACCCAAACAAAATCCTAATTCCATTATTACGTGATATCACAAATCAAACTTTAATTCCATTAATAACTGATTAGGTGTTTAGTGGTCACACCAAACCTAACCACACAAAGCACTATAATATTATCATTTAATCCAAATTAAATGCAGGTTAAGCATGGTTGGAATCATAATTAAAGTATTGTAATTACATGGAAAATTTAAGATAGAAGTTCCAAGGTAAGATCATCAATTAACAAATAACAAGGTCAACTCATGTTGAACTTGTTAACTTGTCTGGGCACACCAGACCTAAAGGAAAAATAACATATAGTGAAACCAGTCGTGTAACACCCCAATTTTTGAACCAGAAAATTTCATTTTGAAGATAATGTGGAAGCGTTTGAAAAACAAAAATAGAGAATGTTACCACCACATCACCCATGAGAGAGATGTGATCATCACCAAACCTATGCCTGATGCAAGAAAATATGGAATAAGAACGAAAGAATGCATGATCGTACCATTCATGTGAAAATACAAGATAATAAGAAATAGAACGATATTATAGATAGAATGAAGTTGATAGTTTTACAAAACCAAATATAGGGAATCAAGCAGGGAGTTTAAATAACTAGAAATACAAAAACTTCCCAATGCAGTCGGTAAAATATTTATAACCGGTTGGTTTAACTGTTAAGTATAATCATAAACCTCCAACCCTATGCAATTGCTAGCTAATGACCCACGTCATCACAATGAGAGTCATAACCCTAAAAATCAACCTCTTCTCCCCAGACTAGAAGCTAGATTATCATAGTGACCACATAAGTGTTGTATCAATACGGTGAAGTACTAGTGAAACATACTACCTAAAACATGGTAAGGCTCATGTAACACATCAAAGTCACATAACAGTATGTCGATATCATATCAGTACTACTCAAGTACAACATGGCATGCTTGCATGAAAATCATGGAAGTATATAAATACAGCAATACATGTAATTTATACAATATAAGCTATATTATAATTCCTCCTTTAGTGACCACATAACTTATGGTTCATAAGATAGTTCATTCAACCACACCTAGTTCTCCACCATGAACAAAAGTCATGGCCGCACAAAGAATCATAATGAGATACCACACCTATCACACAAGGTTAGGATACATCAAAGGGGCTTTCTTTAGGGATACCACACCCACTACACATCGAGTGTACCTACTACAAGTCAGGATACCACAGCCACCACACGTGGTCAAAGTATATTAAGGGGGATTATATTGGGATACATCACCCACCACACTTTGAATGCCTCCGCCACCAAGGATAAAAAGTTGGGATACCACACCTGCTTAAGCAATTGACAATACGAAGTGCCAAAAGGCTTGTACTAGGATACCTTATCTACCTGAGTTGGACACAAATGACATGTTATCCAGCTATAGTATAATCTTATACCTCAATGATATAACTAAAGAAATAAGTACTGAGTGAAAAATATAACCAAGGGTGACCTACCCAGTAACTCTTAGCAGCTACCCTAAGAGTTGGAGAAAAAGACTTGAATGAAATCTTAAACCATTAATTTATATTTTCTAATGATATCATAAATCACAATAAAGTCCACACATAAACAAATTGGGTGTTTCAAAGTGATAACACCAAACACAATTAAATTCCATTATATAACCAAACTGGGTGTTACCAGGTGATAACACCAAACACATCAAAAGGCATTAAAGCCACCAATCAAGTGTTTAGAGGTGACACCAAACTTAACAAAATTCAAGTCTTCAATACCATCATAATGATTCTTATTTAATCATGTTAATCATAGTTGAAATTTTGTACATACATGGATGTATCAACCCAAAAGGACCAAGAGAAACACAATAAATTATGACAAACCAGTCACCTTCTAGCCAGACTAGTCGATAAATCCCTTATACCAATTGACTTGTCTGGTCATACCAAACTTGAACCAAAACAACACTAGAGAACCAGACGACTGGTTGACCTCACCGATAGATTGTTAATGGGAACAAGTAAAATGGTTTGGTCTAACCAGTTAATGGGTCTAAGCAAAAACCAGCCCATTTTTGGCCTATAGAGAAACCAGTCAATAGGTTTGACCAAGCAATCGATTGGTTATAGAAACTAGTTGATTATTTTGGTTCAATCGGTCGATGCATCTAAGTAGAGGTCGAACCATTTTTGGTATGCATAGAAACTAGTCAATGGGCTTGACCAACCGATAGACTGGTCATAGAAAATAGTCGACTAGTTTGGTCCAACTAGGATGGGTTTAAGTAGAGGTCAAATTATTTTGATTTGCAAGGGCACTAGTCGATGGGTTTGACAAACCAATTGACTGTTTATTGAAACTAGTCGACTAATTTGTCAAACTAATCGACTATTCTCGTGACCAACCAATCTAAAATTCCATACCATTCAACTACTCGCATAACCAGTTTATGGGTTCGAGGAACCGATCAACTAGTCTCGGTAAAACACTACCTAGATTTGCGATACACACACCCAAATTTACCACACTTTACCATATTAATTCTAACATGCATCTATGTCAAAGTGCACATAAAACTACATGATGCACCCATAGAATCATATGGATACATGATAATGTACTTACTCAAACAAATCATACTTGAATGGCCAACTTTATGCTTAAAATCAAAGTATTCCAATAACACTAACTTAGGAAAAATTATACCACATATTCAAACCATGGAACACAATTAGATCATACTCACATAAACACCAACACATGGAACCACCAATATACCACAGAACCCTATGTATATAAAAGATAAGAATGTCTTACCTTAAAGTAATTATTCTAGTACAAAAGCTACTACTTGATGGCTATCTAGCAAAACTCTGATTTCTAAGAAAATCAAAGTTAAATCTATTAAAAATTATGTTTCAAAAGTTCATTAAAATCAAAGGAAAATAGGAGAAGAAGAACAAGAACACAAAACACCATATTTTTCTCAAATATAGGGTGTCAAGAAAAAAGCTGAAATCTTCAACCTTTCTCAACCTTAATTCTTTCTTATTTAAGGAAACTAGAATAGAACTAAAATCAAAATTAGAAGAAGAGACGTGAATTAAATGATAGCACAAGGAAGGAAGAGAAATTAAAGAAAGTGTATGTTTTTGTTAAAATAGAGGAGAAGAGGGAAGTCCTAAATAATCGAGAGCTCCTATTATCATCTTCTTGCATTATTCAAATTAATTACTCAATTTTTGTCTCTTTTTCTAGTCCCTGTAGAAAATTTATGGAATTATAGGGCCCAAAAATATAATTACTTTAAGGCATGGCTTCACAAAAGACCTTATGTGTGCACCACCCAGCCAACAATTTTTGGAGAGTTCACAAGTGCGTTCTCTAGATCTGGTTGAGGAAACTCCACTAACCTCTATTTCTAAGGATGGCTCAACTTATCCCATATCCGAGTATCCAATCTTACTCAGCCATCAGAGATTTGGAAGAAGTTGTTGGGAACAAAAGTGTTAAGTAGGTGCTTAAGTTGATGAGCCTTGTGGATGTTATGGGCTTGAAGAAGCAAATGTATACTATGCGCAAGATTTTGGTATCTACTAGATCCGCTATCACTGGTACAGTTCTAGATTTGTGCTTGGATGCTTTGTTTGGAATGGAAACCAATGTCCAAGTCAATTCTCACATGGAAGAAGCCCAGCTAGGTTAACGGTGTAAATTGATACCCATGTTGATACCTAGAGTAGCCTTAGAGTATAGGGGGTTTGTTGAAATAGAGGTGGGTAACAAGATGGAGAAATCAATTCCAATTCCTAAAGGTTAAGGCAAAGGCTGGTCGAACTCCACCAAGTCTTTTATGCAGCTCTTTGACAAAACCCTTGATGTTCGATGTGAATTTGTTCACCAAGAAGTTAACGCTATTGTGATCTCTTAATCTATGATACAAAATGTAGGGCATGGGGTTTTTGCCTCCTTGCAAATTTTTTTGGAATTAAGCCTGATAATGGACTAGTTAATGAATCTAGAAAGGCCATTCATGTTCCTTTCAAATACATCATCCATCCCTCGAGCTAGTATTCTCATATTTGATGATGTAAAGTTGAAGGCTTCTACATTGGGTGGGGTCCCTATAGTGTGCATAACAAGGCAATTGTTTTGACTAAAATACCAAAGTTCTTTTCATTTAGTGCCACAGACAACACTCAATTTCTAGTTTGGGTGAGATTAATTAATTTACCCATGGAACTATGAAGTACAAGGGTCATTAGTTGTATAGGTTTAAAGATGGGGAAACTACTGTAGGTAGATTATTTTATAGCTACCAAGTTGAAGGCTGGCTTTGGAAGGGTCCTTATTGAAGTCAACATCACGAAGGACCACCCTTTATTGGTTGAAGTTATTTGTCCAAGCAAAATATATCAATAATATGTTAGAGTATGAAGATTTGCCTAATTTTTGCCACTCTTGTCGTTCAATTAATTATACTAATCTGATTGTATGCAAAAGCAAGCAAAGGCTAAGGATTTTAGTGTTGTTAACCATATATCAAGCCAAAAAAAAGGCCTTGCTCAACTCAAATTTGAGAACCTGATGAGGTCGGCTAGGCGAGGTTGTTCTCTACTAGTTAGGGCTCACTATATACATTATGAACAGAATTTAGATGCACTTTTGGAACCTAGAAAGGGGGAAATGGTATGGAGAATTTCTTTACCAATCAGATTTTTTCAAGACACTCCTAGGTCACTCCTACTCCAGAACTTGTCCTAGAGTCATAATTAGATGGCTCTACATGCCCCGTTATTGCCGGGGAAAAAATGTAAGCCTCTGACCCAGATTTATCCTCCACTTAGGGTTGTTTATGTTATCTGGTATCTACTTATCCAATCCGATAACTAAAGTAATTCAATCCCAAAAAGCAAATAACTGATCTTATTTTTTTTTCAAATCAAATAACCAATCCGATTGACAAAAAATCAAATAAATTAGATATCTGATCCGACAAATACAAATAGTATCCAATTCGAAGAAAAAAAATTATACATTTTTTTATAATTTTTTTATTTTATATATAATTATATATAAATAAATTTAGATGTGTGTATATATATTTTTTTACTTACCTAATTTAGTATTTAGGCTAAAATTTAATTTAGGGGAAATTATATTTTTAATATAATTCCTTTTTAGATATAATAGAATCCAATTAAATCTTGTGATGTAACAGCTTTAATTTTAGTTTTAACATCATATATTTTTTAAGCAAGTTAGATATTTGCTAAGCAGATTAGATATTTGCTCAACAAATTAGATAATGTCAAACATATTTGTGATTTGGTGGTTTTTTTATATATAAAGTTTATAAAGATACTATCGGTTATAGTTGATATCTAATCCAAAAATTTAGAAATCCAAAGTTTCAAATCAAATATCAAATATCATTTTTAGATATCTAAAATTTTGAATATCCGACAATCAAATATCCAAAATATTGGATATTTGAACCGTGAATAGCCCTTTAATAGGTTACCTTTAGACATGGGTCCGGGGGTTATGGAGAACAAAAGCTTAGTTGAATCTTCTACATGGAATTTAGGCAAGGACCATGTGGTTGCTGATCTAGAGGGTGAGGAGGGTTTAAAAGGCAATTGGGTTTCAATAAAATAAAAAGCTTCAAAGAAACAAGAAGTTGCATCTATCAAGAAAAAGAGTAAAGCTAACAATTTGTCTAGAAGAATGGCGTGCTCTACTTCATTAAAATTAATATGAATAGCTTGATCTAGAATGTAAGGGGTGCGGGCTCACCCTAAAATCAAAAGGATATTGCAAAAATTTTTAAAGAACACAATTGCTCTCTAATTAGGCTGCTAGAAGCGAATTTGGATGGGTAAAACTTTCATGTATTAAAAGTATTTTTTTTTCAAGGGCTGGGATAAAATTGACAATTGTGGGAACCATTCAAATGGGAGAATTGTTATTCTCTGGAAGGATACCGATCTGCAGGTGCAACTTTTAGAAGTTACTCCCAATTAGCTCAGGTAAGTATCATCAAGACCAAATAAAATTTGTATTTTTCTATTGTATATGGCTTCCATTGTATTATAGATAGAAGACCGCTTTAGGAGAGTATTAATGAATTTTATGAATGGATGGATGGGCCTTAGATTGTTTGTGGAGATTTTAATTCTTCACTCAATGCCAAAGATAGGGATGGCACTCATCTAGTCTTCGGTTATGAAATTTTTTTTTTTTGCGAGTGTTGTTTGTTGTCCCAGCTCTATGATGTTCCATTTTCAAGGGTGTTTCCATACATTCCTTGGTCATAATGTATGAAGTTAATTGGATCGAGTCCTCTTGAATATTCAAGGTTTTGCAACAGACATCTCGGTTAGGGATATTTCTTAGCCCCTAGTTTGTAATCAGATCATTCTTCTTGTATAGTGGATAGAGGGTAAACTATTCGCAAGAAAAAACCAATTCATTTTTATAACATGTGGTGTAATCATCCATAGTTTATGGATATTATTTCATTGACATGAAGGTTTGATGAATGTGGTTCTAGCTAATTCATGCTTTGTAAAAAAATTATCTTGATTGAAGCCACTACTTAGATAACTTAATCAACAATAATTTTCTCATATTATAACCTAGGTAGAAGTTGTTGATGTTGCTCTTAAACAAGTGCAGGAACTGTTATTGTCGGGGCATTCTATGACTCATCTGGATGATTTAGCTATATTGCGGGAATGTGCCAAATTTCTTGGTAGAGTTACTACAAGTTTCGTGGCCCTAAAAAATAAGAGTCAAATTCTTTCCCTAGAAAACTCCAATACTCATTTTTTTCATGATATGGTGAAGGCAAGATAGGCCAAATCTGCGATCATCACAAAACCAAATAAAACCAGAAGTGTTTGAAAAATAAAACCAAGGAATGTTATTGCCACATCAACCATCAGAGAGGTGTGATCATCACATAACACATACTTGATGCAAGGTAAAACGGAACAAGAACGAAATAATGCATGATCACACCATTCATGTGACAATATAAGATAATAAGAACTAGAACTATATCATATATAAAATGAACTTGATGATTGTACAAAACCAAATACAAGGAATCGAGCCAAGAGTTTAAATAACCAAAAATATAAAAATATTCTAATGCAGTCAGCAAAATACTTATAACCAGTTAGCCTAACTCTTAGGCATAATCATGAACCTCCAACTCCAAGAAGTGACACACTAATGACCCACTTCATCACCCTCGGCATACTCTAACTAAGATCTGTAACCCTAAAAATCATCCTCTAATTTCCAGACTAGAAGCTATATCATCAGAGTGACCACACAAGTGCAGTATCAGTACAGTAAAGTACTAGTAAAATATACTACCTAAAATATGGTAAGACTCATGTAGCACATCGAAGTTATAACAGTATGTCGATATCATATTGGTACAACTCAAGTACAACATGGCATGCTTGCATGGAAATCATGAAAGTATAGAAATATAGTAATACATGCAAGTCATACAATATAAGTAATATTAGAATTCTTCCTTTAGTGGCCACACAATTTTCAGTTAATAAGATAGTTCGTTCGACCACACCCAGTTTTCTACCATGAACAAAAGTTATGGCAGCACAAAGAATCACAATGGGATACCACACCCATCACACAAGGTCAGATTACATAGAAGGGGCTTTCTTTGGGAATACCACACCCACCACAAATCGAGTGCACCTACCACAAATTGGGATACCACACCCCCCATACACGGTCGAACTAAGGGGACTTGTATTGGGATAACTCACCTACCACACCTTGAATGCCTCCCTCACGAGGGTTAAAAAGTTGGGATACCACACCTGCCTATGCAATCCATAATACCAAGTGTTAGAGGGATTATATTAGGATACCTCACTCACCTAAGTTGGACACTAATGTCATGTCGCCTTATCATAGTATAATCCTATACCTCAAAGATATGTGCACACCCCCTACCGACCGCAACCCAGTAGAGAAGGAAATAGATACTGAGTGAAAAATATAATGAAGGGTGATCCACCCACTAACTCCCGATAGCTACCCTAAGAGGCAGAGAAAAAAAACTCGAATAAAATTTTAAACCATTAATTAAATTACAAGTGATATCACAAATCACAACAAGTCCACACATAACCAAATTGGATATTTCAAAGTGATAATACCAAACACATCACAAGGCATTAAATCCACCATTTAGGTGTTTGGAGAGGATTCAAGTCTCAAATACCATCATGGTAATTCATATTACATTAGGTGAATCATAATTGAAATCATAATTAAGAGGTTGCAAATACATGGAAGCATCAACATGAAAGGCCCAAGAGAAACACAACAATTTATAACAAATCATGTGGCTTCTAACCGGACTAGTTCATTGGTCTCGTCATACCAGACCAGACCCAAAACAATATAAGGTAACAGGTCAAGTGGTTGGTCACACTGATCTAGTACTAAGTGTGGCAGTAGCATCCCCAAAATTTACTATATTTGCTTCCGCTCAAATTTTAATAAAACAAAACTTTCCAATAGTGAATTTTGGGGGTGTTAAAAGTTGGTATCAGAGCATCTTTAAAGATATCTTTCAATTTTAAACAATTTGAACTGATACTACAAGTTAGTATTAGAACATCTTGCAAATCTTTTTGGGTTTTTAATAGTTTTAAGTTGATACCTCTAGTGGGTGTCTAAGTTTTGGTTGCTAAGAATAGGGTTTCAATTAGGAATACATCTCACAACCCTAAATATTTTAACTAGAAAAGGATTTTTCCTTCCTTCCCCATGTGTTTTAAAACCTAGATTAGCCTTGTGAGTTTGAGTATGGGTAGATTAAGTGACCCTTGGCATGGGTCATTTAGTTTGAAAGATAGCACCTTTCTTAACCCGCTTTTATTTTGTAGCTAACTCGACATGGCCTTAGACGGATGTGTCGACAACTTGGAATGGGTATACAAGACACTTATAGGATTAGCTCAATATCCGTCTATGTCTCAGCCTTCGTATCACCCATATATAGGTATCAGAGAGGATTGGCTAGATAGAGTCTCATATCATCGGCCTTCGACTTATGATTGAAAATAAGACCCCGTTATCCTAGAAGGTTTTATATGGAATTTCAATAGGACCTTTAAGGCGATCAACTACCCTAAGGAGCGAAGGAAAAATATCGCAACATACTTCCTCCGAGGATTAGCTGATATATGGTGGGAATACTTCTATGCTTAAGGAGGACTATCAGTGTCTTGGGAAGAATTCAAGACTACACTTCGCACTTGATTCTAAACTGAGAGTCTCAAGAGGACCAAGTTTAAGGAGTTCATGGAGTTGACATAAGAAAGCTTGTTGGTATAGGAGAACTACACATGATTCATAGAGCTGCTGAGATTCGCTCCCAACATAGCAGCTAGTGAGGCTACAATGGTCTTCTAGTTCAAGCAAGGACTCCACTTTAACATCTAGAGTATGATGGGAGCAGCCATTTCTCATGACTTGGCTACGTTGTACGGGCAGCCATGTGTCACCGATGCTTTGGTCCAAGAGAATACTTCCATCCTAGGTAAGAGAAAGAACGAAGAGCTAGATTTTAGAGAAAAGATTTAGTGTCCCAGTGGTAAGGCTTCATGTGTGCAACATCACCTTCAAGATAAGGCTCAACACTGGAAGAGTCAGGGTGCTTCCCATAGCACAGCTTATAAGAGACTTATCCGACACTCTCATTTTCGTCATTGCAAAAGAGATCACTCAGGCAAGGACTTCATAGGAAAGCTGGTCTAGTACCATAACTGTGGTCAGCTTGGGCATAGGAGCTTTAAGTACTACAATGCACCTTGTAACAAAATTCAGAGGTCCTAGTGACAGCCAATTCAGCAGAACTTGATGCTCTGAGAAACCCGTTCAATCACTTTAGCTAGAGTAAATGAGCAAGTAATGGATCCCAACGCGTCTTCTTCCAATACACTACCAATCCCCCCTTAATTGTTTTCAAATCATTAGATAGACATGTTGATTATTTCCTTGGCCACCTTTTGGTCAACTAGGTTTACCCTTAAGAGGGTAGTTACCCCCCAACTACCATACGATCCCTTTTGTCTTCCCCTAGTAGTAAGGTGTAAACTTCTAGGATGAAGTTTTTCTTTAAGGAGGTAATGATGTAATACTCCAAATTTTTAAAACCTAAAATGCAATAATTAACCCTTTATTTAGAATTATTTAATATTAAATTGTTGGTTTAATTATTTTTTGGACCTTTGATTTATAAAAATAGATAGGATTATTTAATAAATTAAAATAAATATATTATTATTTTATCATAATCTTTTTATTTAAATAAATTTCTAAACCCATAATTTTACTAAAATTATCCTCTTAAATTAATACTTTAAATTTTGAATAAATTCATTTAATAAATAATGTTTTCATTTACCTAATTTCTAACCCTAACCATAAAAATAATTTTATTTTTCTTTTCCCTTTTTTCTTTTTCCTTTTTCCTTTTTCCTTCATTTTTTTCTTTTTCTTTCTTTCCTTTCTCCTCTTAGGCCAACTAGCCTCGTTCCTTCCTTTTTTTCCCGATGGGCCACTCGACCTTCTTCCCCACCTTTCCAGCCTATTCTCTCCTCCTTCCTTTCTTTCCTTTCCTTCTTTCTCCCCTCGTTGGGTCAGCCCAACTCCCTTTCTTTTTTCTCCTCCCCCTCGCATAGATTAGCCTTCTATCCCTTTCTTCCCCCGGCCCAGCCTTCCTTCTCCTTTCTTATTCTCTTCTTCTTCCTTCTTCCCCTAACACCAAGCCAAACACCCTATACCAGCCCCGCTGCACCTCACCTACAACTCCCCCTATGCACTTACACAACCCAACCTACTTGTCTCTCTCCCATCCATTTCTTTCCATTTTTAATACCCCTACACAAATCCCCCACATACTCCTCCTTTCCCCTCTTCTTCTTCTCCTCCCTGCCATCGTAGGCCATGCGCCTGCAACCCCCCTGTATGATCGAGCATGCCTCATTCCTTCCCCTCTTCTTTTTCTTCTCCTTCTCTTCTTCTCCTCTACCCTATCTCTCCCCCTCGAGCCTTCTTTCTCCCAGCCCAATCTCTCTTTCTTCCCTCATTCCTCTTATCCCCTATTTTCGCTTCATCGACCCTAGCCACCGTCTCCACTACCCAACCGACAACTACACCGGCTCCCCTGCCTCCTCTACTTCCTCCCTACACCACCCCAAGCCTCCACCACATTCCCTTGTAGCCAACTTCCCCCTCTCTTTTCTTCTTTTCTCCCATATACCCCTCCCTACACGCCACCTTGCGCCACCTATTTCCTCCCTTCTGCCGCCGCCAAAGCCACCCCTCAACCACCTCACCTTACCCGAACTCCCCTACAGCCCCTTATTTTCCTTTCTTCCTCTTCTCCCTCCCTTTTTTCCACCCTCTTTTTAGCCATCATCCCCATCGTATCTGTAGCCCTAAGCCACCACTCTCCAACCCTCAACCACCACCTACACCTTGCCTCACTCCTACACCCAACAACCAACCCCAACCCCCCTCCATAAACCACCACTGAGACCATTTCCTTCCCCCTTAGTCCAACTCATTCCACCCCATATTTTCCCTCTTTCGTGCATGCATAATATGCTTCAAATTTAAGATTATAATCTTAGCTAATTTTGAGTTTATTTAACTAATTTTTTTATGTTAAGTATAGTTTAGTAATTGTATGTATTTAATAAGCATTTTTGATAAAAAAAATTTAATTATCTACTAATAATATATTACTTGTGATATTATTTTTAGGTACAATTTTTACTAATCAAAGCTTAAGCTTTTAGACCGGGATACCGGTAAATTTTGGTTGTTACCGGAAATAAGATAACCATTATACCCTACTAAAATGTATGGATTTATGTATGTTAGCACATTAGGGTTTTGGAATGTGTTTTGTGTGTATATTATATGTTGCTAAGCATCTTATGATTTTTAATGTTATATTGGAAGATAGAATGAAAAGCATGCTATATTATATGAAATGTGACATGTGTGGAAATAGTGGTTAAGAAAAGGGATTGATGTTAATAATGATGTTATGTGCATATGCATACTATGCTAAGTAAAGATGGACACATGTAGTATAAGTAATATTAATATGAGCCCTAGGGGCATTTTAGTAATTTTACTTGTACATAGGGAGTGACCTAAATAAATGTGCTTGGTAGGTGATAATGGGTGTTAAGAATAATAATAAGGGTTTTGTGGTGTTAAACAATGCATGTGGGTCATGGTTGTTAATATTTTATGTGCTAGGGGCAATTTAGTAATTTTACAAGTAAGAGGGGTAATTTAGTAATTTTACAAGTAATAAGGATATTTTGAAAATTTTACTAGTAAGAAGGGTAGTTTGGTAATTTTATAAGAAGGGTAATTTGGTAAATTTACAAGTAAAAATGATAATTTGGTAATTTTACAACTAAGAAGGGTAATTTAGTAATTTTACAAGTAAGAAGGGTATTTTGATAACTTTACAAGTAAGAATAGTATTTTGGTAATTTTACAAAGAAGAATGGTATTTTGGTAACTTCGTAAGTAAAAGGAGTATTTTAATAATTTGACAAGTAAGAAGGGCATTTTAGTAATTTTACAAGTAAGATGGGAATTTTGGTAATTTGATAAGTAAGAAGGGTATTTTAGTAATTTTACAAGTAATATGGGCATTTTGGTAGTTTGGCAAGTAACAAGAGCATTTTAGTAAATTTGCAAGTAAGTAGGGGTAATTTCGTAAATTTACATACAATATGGCAATTGGTCTCATAAACCACCATAATAAGTAATAAGTGATGATAAATGAGAAAATAAAGGAATAGAGCCTTAGTATCACTTGTGTATAATTACGTCTATTATAAGGTTAGGGGTATTTCAGTAAATTTTGAGTGCATCATAATGAGTATGCATGGCTTGAGGGTAAGTTGGTAAATTAGGTTGTGTTATGATGTTAATTTCATAATCATGCAAGAGGTGCCTTAATTGTTAATTATGCATGGAAATGTGCGTTGGTTGTTCTAGAAGTGCATGTTATGGTTTATGTGTAAATAATCCCTTGACATGTAGGGTACTCTAATTTCATAATCAGTAGTATAATAAAGATATGTTGACCTACTATGGTTTGTTGATAAATAAAAATGAATTATGTGATAGAAGTGGATGATAAGAGGAAGCCTTAGCCTTAGTGGGATTTCGGTCATTTGACTTAAGGTGCCTAAGTATGAGTAATGGAACCTAGGATGGCCTTAGTGGACTATTTAAGTTAACATGGACAATAATGCCAATAATGATTGCTTAATAATAACGGAAACAAATAAAAATGATTAAGTATATAATGGATGTGTTTCTCATGGTCACCTTAATTAAGACACTAACACTTAAAGTGAAAGACCTCGAGATCGGAAATGGTGGCACTTTAGGAGTCGCTACCCTAAAGACATAGTTTTGCCCACAATTATTCTAGATTTTGCTGGTGTGCCTTAGTGCCCAGTTAGGCCCTACATCTTAATCTATTTAGCTCTACAAACCTACTTGGGGGATATGCATACTTATGGATTAGGTGTCCTTATCAGTAGGGTATTGTGTGTCTTTGTGTACTAGTGCGACCAGGGTACCTTTGTGTCCCTGGGTTAATAACCAGGTGGATACTGTGCTACTTGTATGTGCCAATATAATCATTGTACCTTTGTGTCTCCGGATTCGTGATCTACCCCTCAAGTTAAATAAATGGAATTGATGTGTTAGTTAAATGGAAAGATACTAATCACTTATAGTAGAACACCATGTAGGTTGGGACTATATGGATTATATCATTGGTACCTTTCCACCAGTTATAATAGTGGCTAGATGTGTGTTGCTTTAGAGATTGTATATGTTTACCATTCCACCAGTTAAAATAATGGTCAGGTGCATTTTATCCTAAAGTTGGACATCTTGTGCCCATTCCATTGGTAATAATAGTGGGGTCCCCAAAGCTACGTAGATATAATTCGAAAAATGATTATGAATAATACCTAATTAATGGATTGAGTCCAGATAATGTTGATTATACAATTATGATCTGTTGTTATGATATGATAGTGGCTTTGAGTGCCTGCCTTTGAATTAAGTGGTGGTGTGTACCGATTGAGTATGAGGTTGGACTTTTAATTATACTAGAAAGAGCCTCACTTGGATGCTCTCTTGGTAAGTACTATTAATGCTAAGTGAATGAACTTTGTGACGTATGATTCTTGAAGTATGAGTTCATCCTAATGTTTATTGTATCTCTTTTTCCATGTATATGTGTAATCTACTGTTCTTATGATTGGATTATTGTGTTGCATGTGGGCCCTACCTTTTAATTTTGTATAAATGGTTACTCAGTACCATAGTACTAAAGGGTTTCTTTATGGATCCCTGCCTATTCAATGGGCAGTGTCCTTTGCACGTTACCTCACAAGTATTATTCAAGCTTTCTTTCGGGTTAAGAGTGTAGGACTATCAAGGAAGCTTTCAAGGTTTTCCTTTAAACCTTCATGTTCCCTTGTTTATTGATTCTTATTTTGTTACCACTAATAGTGGGTTTTATTTTTGTAATGTATTTAATGCGCTACTTTGATTTGGTTTTAAAACCATGGTTTTGGGTAAAATTGGTTATTTTCTTTTTAGGCCTTAGCACTTAGTATTGGAACGATAAAAGAAAACCAATTTGATATTAAGTATGGTAGTAAAATCCCGAAAAGTTACTATATTTGCTTCCACTCAACTTTTAATAAAACAAAATTTTCCAGTGGTGAATTTTGGGGGTGTTACATTGTGAACTAGTTAACTAGTTTGGTCCAACTGATTGATGGGTATAAGCAGAGATCAACCCATTTTAGCCTATATAGAAAACAATCAATGGGTTTGACTAACCGATCGATCGGTCATAGTAACCAGTCGATTAGTTTGGTCCAACCAATCGATGGGTCTAAGTAGAGACTGACCATTTTTGCCTATAGGGACACCAGTCGATGGGTTTGACCAATCAATTGATTGTTCATCGAAACCAATTAACTGGTTTACTAAACCAATCTATTGATCTCGCAACCAACCAATCCAAAACTCCAAACCATTCAACTGCTTGCAAAACCAATCAATCGATTTGAGGAATTGATCGACTAGTCTGGGTACCTAGACTTGTAAAACACACACCAAAATTTTCCAAACTTTAACATATTAATTCTAACATGCTTCTATGTCAAAACATACATAAAAATACATTTTGCACACATAGAATCTCATGGATATATGGTAATGACCATATTTAAACAAATCATGCTCAAACAATCCATTTTATGCTCAAAACCAAAGAACTCCAACAACTCTAACTTGGGAAGAATTAACACATGCTTAGCTCATGGAACACAATTATATCATACTCATATAAGTACCAAGCACATGGAACCCTAATATACCACATAAACCAATTTATGTTAAAGATAAGAATGCCTTAACTTGAAGCAATTCTTTTAGCATAAAACTCCTACTATATAACTTATCTAGCATAACTTTGATTCCTAAATTAATTAAAGTAAAAACCCATTAAAATACTCTTTCAAAACATCATTAAAACCATAAGAAAAATTAGAAGAAGAAGAAAAACATAGAGCACCACCTTTGACTCAAAAATAGGGTGCTAATGAAAGAGCTGAAATATTTAACCATTCTCAATCTTAATTCTTCATTACTTAAGCAAAGAAGAAGAGAACTAAAACTAGGATTAGAAGAAGAGAAAGGAACACAACTCTCACATAAGGAAGGGAGAAAATCAGATAAAGCCTCCATATTTTTCTTAGTAGAGAGGAGAAGAGGGAAAATGAAAGGGTGCTCAACACTTGGGAAAATTTTCCACAAGGAGAAGGGAGAATAGAGCAAGAACACAACTGAGGAATGATAATGGATTAGAAATGAGAAGTATAGAGACAAGGTTGATCGACATTCTTAGGGGAAGAGATGGATGAGACTAGTGAGGTTTAGTGTAGGCAGTCAGAAAATAGGCATGGTAGTGGGTTGGTAAGTTAGGAGATGGTACACAAAGTCAATCTCTTAGCCCCATTTTCCAAAAGAGAGAGGGAGAGGTTAGGGAGAAGAAAAAGGTGAAGCTTACCTCAAAAGTGCCTTTTGAGAAAATTTTATCTAATTAAAATTATGTAATGATCTAAATAAATAATCCTAAAGCACTAAAACATGATTATTAGCATAATTAGACTCTAATAAGAAGTTTTCATAAACATTAGAGAGAAATTCAAATCAAAAATTAGAAATGGATATGAAATCATAGAGTAACCAGTCGATCAGTTAAGGCAAACCAGTCGACTAGTTTGTTGAGAATAAGAATGTTAATTTTCCCAATGCATCAGTCGATCAGTTATGTAAACTAGTCGATTGGTATGCTTGAAATTCATATTTTTAGTAGAATATCATGTCCATTTCAAAACAAAAACTCATTTACTTTATATTAATATAATTCTAAATAAAATTTGAAGGATTTTGGAACAGGGTATTACAACTTCATTCAAGGGTGGTTGGTGTCTTAAAATATACTCCTCGTTTTGGAGATTATTAAGGAATATGCACGAAAAAGAGGTGCTCATAAATGTCTCATTAAGGTGGATATTTGGAAGTCTTACAATTCCCTCTCCTCGATTTTTTTGCAGTCCATACTTGAAGGGTTTAGTTTCCCCACAACCATCATTAATTTGATCTTGCCATGCATAACTACTTGTTGTTATTCCCTTAAGTTGAATGGTAACTTGTTTGGGTTTTCTAAAGGTAAGCGAGGCTTGCGATAAGGGGATCCTGTGTCTCCCTACCTTTTTGTGTTATGTATGGAATACCTTGGGAGGCTCTTGAAAAAGGCTTCCTTACATAATAGGTTTGGCCATCATTCAAGATGTAAAGAACTTAGACTCACACACCTAATCTTTGTAGATTATTTGGTGTTATTTTGTAGAGGAGATAAAAATTATATACAATGCTTCATGGATGCTCTCCAACATTTCACTCGTGTCTCTGGTCATGAAGCTAATAAGCTAAAGTCCTAGATTTTTCTAGTGAGTATGCAAGATAGAGTTATACATGATTTGATCACCATGGCTGGATTAGCTCTTGGCGAGTTTCTTTTTCAGTATCCAAGGTTTCCTATGAGTCCCAGCAAATTGCAATGGATTGACTATGAGATGATTCTCAATTCTTTGTGTGAGCACCTCAAACTTTGAAATGTTAAATCCTTGTTAGTAGCTGGCCTGATGTGTGTAGGAATATGAACTTATGGTTTAGGTGGTTTTATAGTTAGGTTAGGGTTATTTAGAGGTTATGATGGTTTGTTGAAAAAGTAGAATTAATGATGATGATGATTGAATGATGAAGGTTTTGGAACCGTTTGGTTCGTGGGCTAGAGCTAGGGTTTACGATTAGGGTTTAGTGGAGATATGAATATTATGATGATGAACAATTGGAAATATGATGATTTGGTGATTAGATTATGAATTTAAGATGTTGAGGATGATCTTATGATAATAATATTATTATTATTTTCTTAATTTTGGAAATAGATAAAATCAAGTAAGAATAATATGTTTAAGATGAATGTTGAAGATGTTGATGATAGCGTTGAAGATGGCAATTAAGGTTGGGATGGCACGGGATTTTGTGGAGGATTTAAAGGATAGATATTAATCTTTAATACACATAGACAAAGAGATTAATGATTTCAATATTAATCACACACACATAATTGATTAAAATTGAGAATAATTCACATAGAATTAAATTAAGCAAAGCTTGCAACTTTTATCAATTTTTGTCCCCTTTTTGTGTCGTGTGTTCTATGGCTTTTATAGCTATTGCATCTCCCTGATTTTATAAGATAATTCCCATCAAAATCTTATTGAAATTGATACATAAATTTGTAGCTTGATCCCTATTCTAAACACAACTCATAAGATAGATTAATATAGCCCTAAAATATAGAATTAAGCTACTTTTTGACTAATTCAACTTCCCTTATCCTATATCTAGTATCAACATGATAATAACTAAAATTACACATATAAAGTGTTGATTATAATCTTCTCATGCAGATACCACATTCATTCCTTCCATGCAATACATTTATGCCCTCCATACATGCCATGCACACGTCTCTATTGCTAGTGACTTATTTTGCAAGTTTTGTCCATAAATAGCAATGTAGTCTTCTATTTCTCTTAAAATTTGTAGGGGATCCTCTATAAATAGAGGATAATAGGTTCCAACACAATAAATGCTTAGTTTTGACCATTTTCTCCTACATCATATGGTTTGGGTGGTATTATAGTTTGGTTAGAGTTGTAAAAGGGATATGATGGTTAGAAAGTGATGAAGAGATGATGATGATGATGATTTGACAAAGTAGAATTAATGATGATGATGCTCGAATGATGAAGGGTTTGGACTAATTTGGTTCTTGGGCTAGGATTAGAGTTTACAAATAGGGTTTAGTAATGATATGAATATTATGATGATGAATGAATGGAATAATGGTGATTTGATGATTATATTATGAAGTTAAGATGTTGACGATGATCGTATGATAATAATAATAATAATAGTATCTTATGGTTGGAAATAGATAAAATAAAAAAAAAGGTTAAAGATGAATATTGAAGATGATGATGACGACGATTGTATATGGCAATTAGGGTTGGGATAGCATGGATTTTGCGGAGAGTTTGAAGGATATATCTTATTCTCTAATTCACACAGACAAAGAGATTAAGGATTTCAATGATAATCAATCACATAGAATTGATTAAAATTGAGAAGAAATCACATAGAATTCAATTAAGCAAAGCTTAGAATGTTCATCAATTTTGTCTTTTTTTTGTGTCATGTGTTCTATGGTTTTCATAACCATTGTACCTCCATAATATTACAATATAATCCTCCTAAAAATCTAATAAGAATTGACACATAAAGAACTAACTTTCTCCCTACTCCAAACATAACTCATAAGATAGAATAAGATAAACCTTAAAAGATAAAATTAAGCTACTTTTTGACTAATTCAACTTTCTTTATCGCATTCCTTCCATCCAACACATTTTTGCCCTCCATACATGCCATGCACACATCTCCATCACTAGTGACTTATTTGGCAAGTTTGGTCCATAACTAGCAATGTAATCATCTATTTATCTTCAAATTTGTAGGGCATCCTCTCTAAATAGAGGATAATAGGTTCCATAATAATAAATGCCAAGTATTAACCATTTTCTCCTGCATCATAGCTGACTTAAGCTCTTTAATTCAGTGATCCAAGGTATTGTTGGGTTATAGTTGAGTATTTTTCCATTACCTAAAGTTATTATCTCCTACCTCACTACACTTTGCCTTCAATTCCTCTAGCAAGGTAAACAACCTTTGGTAACATGGGAGTCAATTTGTAAACCACATACTAAAGGGGGTCTAGGCCTAAAATCTTCAAGCTTGGAATATAGCTTTTTTAAGTAAGTACCTCTAGTTTATATAGGAAGAGAAGGAGTTTATATGGATAAAATGGGTGCACTACATATATTTACAGGTTCAAGGTTTGGTCTCATTTTGAAATACCCATGACACATCCTTATTTATGAAAAAACTATAGAAAATTAAAGAGTATCTCATAAGTGTGTCAGGTTCATTTGAACAAATGTGTATGACACTTAGATCCTTGGCAACCAAACAGGAATTCTCCTCCAAAGGAGCTTACCAATTTTTTCCACCCAAGGTTGATTTATGGAGAGAACATCATATCATGTGGCATGGTTTTATAACACGTATATACTCTTGCTTTCTTTTTGAGGTAAGCTTAATACTCGAGATCGACTATCCTATTTGGGTGGGATCTTAAACTCCTCATTTTGCCATGTGGCTAGAGAGAATCATGAGCATTTATTTTTCAATTGTTCTGTTATTTATTTGCTTTGGAACCAAATCTAAACTTGTCTTGGTATCAAACATAGTTTTGTGACTTTTTTAGCGCATCACGTAACTTATAAAGGAGATGTAGAGGTAACAAACGTTTAACCAGAGCAAGAAATTGGCTCAAGAAACATTAACTTATCTTATTTGGAGAGCAAGAAACACTACTCCTTTTGAATTCAAGGCACCTAATCACAAAGGCTTAATTTTTCAAGTGTAAAAATTGGTTTATATTTCTTTTTATTTTTTTGATCCTTTTGTAAGCTTTAGTTTCTAATTTGGTTTGAAAGCCTTATAGTTTACCCTACTTTTTTATTATAGAGTTACCGCCATGTGGTATGCCTATTTTTTTGCTACTCCAGGGTATGTCCAGTGTACTTGTGTAGACCATAGGTCATAGTAATTTATATATATATATATATATATATATATATATATATATATATATATATCTTAACTTGGGAGAAGAGGGAAAATGAAAGGATGCTCAACACTTGAGAAAATTTTCCACAAAGAGCAATGAGTGAGGAATGAAAATCAATTAGAATGAGAGGTATAGAGGCAAGGTTGGGTTGACATTCACAGGAAAGAAGGGGATGAGACTAGTGAGGTTGAGTGTGGCCAACTAAGAAGTGAGGGATGACTTGATGGATTATTAGGGGGTTAAGTGTAGTTAGAAATGAGTATGGATGTGGGTTAGCAAGTTAGAAGATAGTACAAAAGTCAATCTCGTAGCCCTAGATGTCAGAAGAAAGAGGGAGAGGTAATGGATAAGAAAAAAGGTGAAGTTTTCCTCAAAAATACCTTTTGGAAAAAATTTAGCTAATTAAAATTATATAATGATCTAAACAATGTGAAAATAATCCTAGAGTACTAAACACATGTTTATTAGTATAATTGGACTCTAATTAGAAGTTTTCATAACATTAGAGAGAAATTCAAATCAAAATTATAAATAGATCTGAAATCACATGATAACTAGCTGATCAGTTTGGGCAAACTAGTCTACTGATTTGTCAAGAACAAGAATGTTAATTCCTCAGCTCAGTCAGTTAATCAGTTATGTAAACTAGTCGATTGGTACGCCTGAAATTCACATTTTTATTAGAATTGCAAACCCATTTCAAAACCAAAACTAATTTATTTTCTATCAACATAATTTTAAATATGTTCTGAATTATTTTGGGATAGGGTATTACAAGTTGTCTGATTGGTCCAACTGATTGACTATTCATAGAAACTAGTTGATGGATTTGGTCAAACTAGTTGATTTCTTTAAGAAGAGGACTATAATACCCCAAAACCATATTTTAGGAGTTAAAAAAATAAAATAAGGTTTAATTATATATACCATTTCTAATAAAATAATAATTATTATTATGGTCATAAAGGGGGGAATGATGTAGGGATCTAATTAGTGGAGGCTATAATTATTTGCTAAAATAAAATAAATTATAAGTAAACCATAGTAATAATTTATAATTAATAAAAACATTATTTTATTATTATTATCCCTCTCTCCCTTCCCTCTTTCCTCATCTGGACCAGTAGGGCATGGAGCTGGCACTGCCCTACATGGTCCCCTCCCTCCTACAACCTCCAACTCCCGCACCTAATCCTTGCACCACCCTGCAAAACCCATGCACTGTCCCCCTATCGTGCAGCTGCGCCAACCTACACGTTGGCTGGTAGCCGACCATCCCCTCCCTTGTCTTCTTCCCTTCTTTTTCCAGTTCCCCCAACCATTTCCCCTATAAATACCCCCTTATCTCTCAATTCCCTCTTTTTTTGCTGATCAATACCCCACCACCCTTACTCTCACAACCCCTTCAGTCGCCGACACCGCCACCACACCCCTCGCTTCCTTTTCCCTACATCACCCTCCACCCAACAAACCTCCTCCTTACCCCTAACTCCTCTTCCTCTTCTCTCTCCACTTATGTAAAGTGGGTAGCTCACGCTACCCTTCTACACCCCTCACCACATCTTGCGCCACCACTACAGCAACCACCACCCTCACCGCCTCCCTTCCTACCTAGAAATGTAATACCTAAAAAACTTATTTAGCCTAATCCTATGTCATTAACTCCCTAATTTGATTATAATATCAAGAAATCTTAATTTAGCCTTAACCTAATTTCTTAATCCTAAAACTTTAACCGAATCCAAAACCTTGACTCAGATAAATCAAATTTAGTAAACCAAAATCAAAACCCACTAAATTTTTTGCTAATTCTAACAATTTTGGCTAATCCAAAATCATCTAAACTAATCCCCCAACCCTTCTCTTTTTCCTTTTCTTTCTCCTTTTCTTTTCTTTCTTTCTTCTCCTTCCTATGTCAACCTTAAACTACAATAATTAAAATTGTTGCAACTTGCACGCTCCCCACTTGCTCCATCACTTATCACCTTTCTACACCCTCAACCATCACCACCCTCACCTTGCATCTACTACCCCACTCCTCATCATCCTCTATAACCACCATCATCACCTTGCAACTGCACCATCATCATCATCGTCGTCATCGCACGCCTCTACTATTCTTTTCTTTCTTCCTCGATTCACACCACACACGCACGCACACACATGTGTGTGTGTGTGTGTAATACACACTTTTCTTCCCTTCTCTTTGGTTGGCCTCCATTATGGCCATCTTTGTGTCCAAAACCACTGCTTGATCACTCCCTCTTCCTTCTCCTTTCTTCCTTCTCTTTTCTTCTTCTTCTTCTTCTTCTTCTTTTTCTTCTTCTTCTTCCTCCTTCTTTCCCTATTTTTAGCTTGTGCACCACCCATTCTACCACTGTGCACCTCCTCGACCACCACTCACTGCCCATTGGCTAGTGGACCGACCACCAAGGTCATCCAAACCTTTCCCAACACCGTCGCCAACCACTACCTCTTTTCCCTTCTTCTTTCATCCGTCCGTTGCACTTTTGTAGAGTGCACGACCTATGTACGGCCTTAGTATGGTCATGAAACACTAAAAATTTCCAATCGCACAGTTGTGCAATCTATGCACCATCTGGTCATATGTGATCTTTTCTCTGCTTGGGTGTGTACCGTTACAGCACAGCCGTGCAACCTTTGCACCGCCTGGTTATGCGTAATCTTTTCTCTCGATCAAGGGTTGCACTACCTGCAGCACAACCTTACAACTTCCCATTTTCGATCGTGTACCCCTATTTTCACCCCCAAACCTTATCCAAACACCACCAAAATTTTACCATAGCTCCACCACACATTCCTCTACACATCCACACATCTTAAGCTCCCATTTGACTATGGTTATTTCTATTTATCCTCTTTACCTTGATTTCTCCTTTGATTTAACTCTTCAAGCCTAACCATGAATTTTATTATTTTTCATAGGTGGTATTCTAGTAGCTTCAGAGGAGGAAGTCTAGGATTTGTGTGCTTAGAGCCTAGTGTCCTAATTGGTATGGATACTGTTCAATGTTTAGGGTTTTTGGTGTTTTGCTTGTATGGTTATATATATTTTTCATGATATTATTGATATATGATGTAACATGTGTTGATCATGATATTTTGTGATGATATGAATATTATGTTGAAAGGAACTAAGAATAGGTGAGAGGTACCATTATGTTATGGTTTTTGTTATGATAATGTCATATTGTGGAAATATATCTTATGGTATGAAATAAGGGTTTAAGGATATTATGTTATTGAAAGAAAGTAAGGATGGATAAGAGGTACCATTATTATTTTGTTGTAATAATGTTATATTTGTGAAAATATATCTTATTGTATGAAATATGGGCTTAAGGATGTTATGTTGCTGAAAGAAAGTAAGAATGGGTAAGAGATACCATTATTATTTTGTTAGGATAATGTAATATTTGTGAAAATATATCTTATGGTATGAAATATGGGTTAAATGAGTTTTGATACATGGATTTAAGAATTCTCATGAGGTATGATGAAAATTGTGGACTTGGAAACTAATATGTGTGGAAGATACAAGATTTTATAAAATAAAGATTATTATTTATGATTAAGGGTAATTTGGTCATTATGAGGTAATTAGAAAATTTTGGTATTTTATGTGTTAGGTGGATTAAAATATGATAATAATAGGATGATAAATTCTTGGAAGTATTATTGTTGTTTGGGGTCCTTAAATGACTTCATGGATAATTTGGGGCAACTATCTTATGGTGATAATATCATTATTCCATGTATAAGATCTAGAGGTTACACGGATTTCTAAATACGTTGTTGATATTTGATCTCATAAGGTTATCTATTAGAATTGGTAATCATGTAAATTTCATGGGAGGTGTTATGACAAATATGTAGAATTTAGGTTTTGGATATTTCTGTGAGTAATAAATTGGGATGAGATTATTAATGCATGTATATGAGAATTAGATTGTGCATTTTGGGTATGATAACAATGATGGGATTCAGATATAATATAATATAAGTTGTGTGGAATAATTAATATGGGAGAATGAATACTAAAGGGTGTATACTTACGGTTTGAAAGGACTTAAGGACTTGGACTTATGCTATATGTATATCTATTTTAATGTGTTATATGCCTAAGAATCAATCTTGAATAATATGCTAATTACTTAAAGTGAAAGAGCATGTGAGTAGGGCCAAGGTGATCTATTTTTCTATATGTGTGTGTGTGTGTGTGTGTATTCCCGTTCCACTGGGGTAAATAGTGACTCAGGAGTGTTTTACCTCGAGAAGATGTTTTTAATCTCCATTTCACTGGAAAGAGTAGTGGCTTAAGAGCATTTTGCTCCGAGAAGGTGTTTCAGTCCGTTCCACCGGATTAAGAATAGTGGGGCCCCTATTCATCGTGAAATAAAAATGTATCATTATGACCTATGGAAAATATAGTAATGATTTAAAGTGGAAGAATACATGATTTAGGACCAAGGTGATCTATTTTTCTATATGTGTGTGTGTGTATTCATATTCCATCAGGGTGAGTAGTGGCTCGGGAGCGTTGTGCCCTAAGAAGATGTTTTAATTTCTGTTCCACCGAAAAAAATAGTGACTTAGGTGTGTTATCTCTAAGATGGTGTTTCAGACTGTTCCACCGGTTTACGAATAGTGGGGTTCCTACACTCAATGTATATAAAAGAATGAAATTGGATTATACTTAATAAAGGAATTTGGATCATATCCTATCTTATGAGATGTTTCATTTATTTGGTTATTCATTTATTATCTAATGTGAAATAATGTGATATTTGTATCCCTATTTCGATAGTATTGTTCTCTTACTTAGTACGTAGCGTACTGACCACCCGTTTTATGGGCGTTGCTCATTCCCACAAGCAGGAGGCCCTAAATCTTATGTGTAGGTCTCCGAAGATCAGCTAGATGATTATGCTGATTATGACGCCTTATGTGGCAATGAATGACTTCATCTATGATAGTGGTTGGGTGAAGAATAATTGTTATCCGGTTGATGTATTTAACTAGATACCCTTTTTAGACTCTTAATTCATGGTATCCCTTCTTTTGTATTTTGTATATATTGTTAAACTCAGAGTTAGGCTCCAAATTCATTATTGTACTATAAATGTTATTTTGTTTCTAATTTCCTTATATTACTTTAATTATTTTAGCATTGTGATTGATGTAAGGATGGTTGCGTAAGCTAGAATTATATAGATTACGGAGGTAACCCCCAATATTTTACTTAATTACTTTTGCTACAAAATGAAATTTTTTAGTAGTAAAAATTATAATGTTACAAGAAAACTCTCCCCTACTTTACCACACCATCACTTCCCTTCTTTTCCCCTCCTTCCTCCTCATTTTCTCTTCTTTCCTCTCATCCACCACCACTACCACTGCCTGTGCCACTACCGTGAGTTGCTGCCACCACCACCACCCCCTCTACCCATAAACCCTACCACCTAATAAACCCTAACTCATCTCCTCTTTTCCAACCCCAAAACCCTTATTTTCATCACCCACCACCACCACCACCGTGCGCTGCTACCGCCCCTTTGTCCAATGTCCCTTATGGTTTTTCTCTTATCTATCCTACTTAGTATATTTTATTTTAAATATTTCATTATTATTAAAATTATTATTATTATTATTATTATTATTATTATTATTATTTAATTAGGAAAATAAAGAAAAAGGAAAAAGGAGTGGGAAGAAGGTTAAATGACTAGTATGTTATTTCTATAGGTTGTGAGCAAAACCCTTCTCGTGAGGAGGTGTATGGTTTGTGCTCCAAGCCTAGAGTCCTATTAGGTAAGGATATAGTTAATGCTTTAGGGTTTGTTATGAATTATGTGCTTATGAGTGTAATGGTATGTGTAATACCCAAAAATTTTCGAAAAACTTATATTTTAATAAATTACTTTTATTTGGAATAAAATTGCTTTAAGATTATTTATTTTAATTATTGTATGGATTTTAGAGTATGTAAATTTGGATAAGAGTATTTAATAAATTAAAAATAAATATTTTGCTATTTATCATATTATTTTATTTAAATAATTTTCCAAACTAATATTTTACCAACTTTATCCTTTTTAAACTAAAATATTTTATATTATAATGAATTAAATTATTGAACTAAATAAATTATCAAGAATATTACATTTTATGATTTCATAAATTAATTTATTTTATTTTTCCCTATTTTCCATTCCCTTTTTGCCCTTCTCCCTCTTTCTTCTTTTCTTTTCCCTTTTCCTCCTCCTTGGGCCGTCCACCCAGCCTGACCAGCCCCCTCCCCTGCGCACTGGGCCTTCGGCCCGCCTCCTCCCTCTTCTCCCTCGCGCACGCCGCCCAGCACACCAACCCAAACGCCTCCTTAATTTTCCCCGGGACCGGCCGACTCCCTCCTTTTCCTGCGCTGGTCCAGCCGCCCGCCATCCCTTTCTTCTTCTCCTTTCTTCCTTCTCCCACGCCCGACAGCCTGCGCACGATGAGCACGCCGCCGCCTGCAACCCGGCCACCACCTACCTCCCTGCCCTCTCTCTTCCTCTCTCCCCCGTCATTTTCTTTCCTCATTCGAACCCAACCAACCCCTGCATCCCTAGCCGCGTGCCTCTGTTTCTTTCCTTCTTCTTCCCCGTCTTCCCCTACCACCCGACCACCACCTGCCACATGCAGCACGATCACCGGCCAACCCTGTCCCCTCTCTTCTCCCTCTTCTTTTTCTCCATCCCACCAGCCCTTCATTACCACATTTTTCGAGCCTATCATCCCCTTCCCGAGCTCCCTCCTCTCTCTTTTCTCCTCCTCCCATTCGCTCCCCGGTTTTCTTTTTTCCGCTGCCCTCCGCCGCTCGAACCACCAAGCCCAGCCCCTGCGCCGCCTTCTGCTACCGCCTACTACCACCCTGCACCACCATGCCGCCCCTCGAGCCCTACACTTCCTCCCTTCTCCCCCTCTTCCTTTTTCTCCCCAGTTTTTCCCCTTACCGCCAAGCCACCTGCAACCGCCGCTTCCGCCACCGTCCGGCCACCTCTGCCGCCACCCAACCCACCGTTCGACACCCTGAAACCCCCTCTACAACCGCCATGCCTTAGTTAGCCGAAAACAACTCTTGCACCCCTTCATTTTTCCCTCTCCTTTTCCTTCCTTCACAACCCCTTCCCCTCGACCCACTTCAGCAGCCACCTTAGCCGCCTTGCCGCCGCCGTCTCCGCCGCCCTATGCCGCCGTGAAACCACCCTTAGCCTCCACCTACACCCCCTCTTCACTTCTGCACCATTCACTTGCCTTAGAACCTCCCCTAACTACCTTCTTTTCTAGCCTAAAGTCCCTAAACCGAGCCACCTCTCCCCTCTTCTACCTCACCCTCTTTGAGCCTTTTTCCCCCATGGTTTTTGCATGAAACTCACGCTGCCCATGCAGCGTGAGCTCCCCCTTATTTTGGAATTTGTTTGGAAAATTTTTGAGGTATATTCATATTTAATTAAAGTGTATTATTATTAAATAAATTTGTTTTATAAAGTTTTATCCTTTTTAACTTCTTATTTCTAACAAATATGATGGATATTATTTTTAGGTGTTGAGTTGCTAATTATGCTTGGTAAGATTTGATATTTTGCGAAATTAAGGTAACCGTTAATCCTCCCTTAAATATATGGAAAAACGTATGCTAGCACATTAGGGGTTTAATATGATTTTATGCATGTTTGGTGTGCTTAGCATGATATGTATATGGTTTCGTATATTGTTTGATAAAAAGGAAAGCATGATAACTTTTGTGCCATATGTAGGTATGTTAATTAAGGAAGGAGTTTGATTATTGATGGAAATGTTAAATGCTTGTTTATGATGTATTATGTTGCTAATGCATGAGTAATATTATTATCTAAGGGTATTTTGGTAATTTTGTAAGCAAAAAGGGTATTTTGGTAATTTTAAAAAGAAATGGGTTAAATGATAATTTATAAGTAAAGGATAAAATTGTAAGTGGTGAGAAAGAAGGGTATTATGGTAATTTTTGAGATAAAAGAACAATATGGTAATTTTGAAGGTAGAGGGGCAAAATCGTAATTTCATAAGTAAAGGGTAATATGGTAATTTGGAAAAGAAGGGCAAAATGGTAATTATGTAAGGAAGGATAAAGATGGGAATCTTGGATGTGAAAGGGTAAAATAGTAATTTGTAAAGTAAAAGGGGGTATGGTGGTAATTTTCATAAATAAAAGGATATTATGGTAATTTGAAGGTAAGGGGTAAAAGGGTAATTTTGTAAATAAAAGGATATTAGGGTAAACTTGGGAGTAAGGGGCAATTTGGTAATTATGATGATGGAGAAGGGCAATTTAGTAATTTATCTACCTAAAGGGGCAAATCGGTAATTTAAGCGGCTAAAGGATAAGGTGATAGTTATTTAACCTACTAAAGGGACAAGATAGTAATCATGATAATGAAGGAGAGTAATTTAGTAATTTATCCAACTCAAGGGCAATTTAGTAATTATAACAAGGAGAAGGGCGATTTGGTAATCTAACCAACCAAATGGAAAATATGATAAGTGTAGCAATTATGAGGAGTGAATGGCGATTTAAAAAGTGTAGGGGATAACTTGGTAACCTAAACCGTATAAGGGGTAATTTGGTAATTATGTAACCCAAAGGGGTAATATGGTAATTTGGCGAGTAAGGAACGGATACTTAACAATTATATAAGTAAAGGGCAAATGAGTAGTTTGTACCTAACATGTCTTTGAGATTGTGGAACATTATAATATGATTCAAATAATGTTGATTAGCCAAGTAAGAGTATTTGATAATTAGTATGGCGTTAATGGTTCTCTGGATAATCATTTGAATAAGAAATGATTAATGATATCAGAACGATTGAAAGTGAATAAGTATCGGATTATCGTGCTTTCCGTGATCACCTTAATTAAGACACTATTACTTAAAGTGAAAGACCTCGAGATCGGGAATGGTGACTCCTTAGGGGTCGCTACCCTAAGGACGTGGTTTAGTCCACGATTATTCTGGTATTTGCTGGTGTGCCTTTGTGCCCTAGCCAGGCCCTATATCTTACTCTTTCTAGCTCTACGGACCTAGTTAGGGGGTATGCATACTTATGGATTAGGTGTCCTTGTCGGTAGGGTACTGAGTTAGCTTTATGCACTAGTACGACCAGGGTACCTTTGTGTCCTTGGGTTCATGGTTGAAGGGTACTGAGTAGCTGGTATGCACCGGTATGACCGGTGTACCTTTGTGTCCCGGGTTATCGATCTCCCTTTCGAGGCAAATAAATATGATTGATGTGCTGATTAAAGAAAAGGAAAGATACTATTATTGAAAGTGGAATATTAATGAGCCGGGCCCAGATGAGTATGATATTGAGTACCGGTCCACCGGTTATAATAGTGGTCCAGGAGCGTGTTGCCCTGGTATGAGATATTGAGTACCGGTCCACCGGATATAATAGTGGTCCAGGAGCGTGTTGCCCTGGTATGTGATTATGAGTACCGGTCCACCGGTTATAATAGTGGTCAGGAGCGTTGTGCCCTGGATGATGATTTTATATATATTTCGGTCCACCGGCTAAAATAGTGGGGGTCCCGAGCTCAATAAAATCAGTTATGTATGTGAATAAGGTTATGGAAAAATACTAATCACTTATAGTGGAACACCATGTGAGTTGGGGCCAGACCGGTCCACCGGCAAATAATAGTGGTCAGGTGCGTTCTGCCCTGTGTGTTTACCTTCCGGTCCACCGGCAATAATAGTGGTCAGAGGCGTTATGCCCTGTGTGTTGACTTCCGGTCCACCGGCTATAATAGTGGGGTTCTCGCACTCACATGGATATAAAATATGATATTGATTGAATGATGATGGACATGGCTTAAGGCCCAAAGTATCGATCGCGATTTATGAATTATTATGCATGTTATTGTTATGTGTGCACCTCTCATTATTTATGTGTGTAGCTTGCATTGTGTGCGCCGTATGCGGGCCTGTCTTTAAGTGTGGTATTAAAGAGTTACTCAGTACCGTAGTACTGAAGGGATTCCCTTTATGGGGCCCCTGCCTATTCAATGGGCCGTGCCCTTGCAGGTATTTTCAGGTGCTACTCAAGTGGGCTACGGGAAAGAGAGCAAGGAGTTATCCGGTATCGTTAGGGTTTTCTCTTTCTCTTTAAGTTCCTAGTTTTAATGTTATGTGTTACTGTAACCACCGTTGGTGGATTTTTATTCTTGTAAACGATTTGATGCGCTACTCTGATTTGTGTGTGTTGAATTTCTTTCAAGCTGTATTTCATTTTCTTAGCCTTAGCACTTAGTACTGGAACGGTATGAGTGAACCGGTCCGGTACTAAGTGTGGCGGTAATACTCCCAAAGTTCACGTTTTATTTATCTGCTTCCGCAATTATCTTTTAATAAAACAAAATTTTTCAGTAGTGAATTTTGGGGGTGTTACAAGTTGGTATCAAAGCCGGTTTCGACCACGCTCTCGGTTTTAATCTTTTTAAGCTGATACCACAAGTTGGTATCAGAGCGGTTGGTCCTTTGGCCACGCTCATTTTCGAATATAAATTTGGTTTTTGAAATTTGTATTTGATTTTGAAGCATGTTTCGGCCACGTTCTTGGTTTTAATCCTTTCAAGCTGATACCACAAGTTGGTATTAGGGCGTTGGTCCCAATAACCACGCTTTAGTTTGAAAATTTTTGATTTGACAAAAGTTTTCCTCTTTCAAAAACATTTACATTCGGAATTGATTCCAAAATCCCTTCCAATTTCAAATATGAGTTGATATGACAAGTTACACCTCTTTCGATTTTAAATGTTTTACACATATACCTCAATTGGTGTTAAGGTTAGTTTTCAACCACTTTTGTAATTTTAAGCTGGTACCACAAGTTGGTATCAAATATTTTCATAAAACCTTTCCTGGTTTTAAACGTTTTGAGTCGATACTATTAGTAAGTATCAAAGTTTTTCGCCAAATTATTGAAGGTTAAACGATTCTTCTAAAAGTTTTTCCTTAATTCTCTATCCTGTTTCAAAAACCGGATTAGTCCAGAGAGCTAGGTATGGGTAGATTGAGTGACCTAGGTTTAGATCACCTAGCTTGAGAGATAGCACCTTCCCTAACAGACTTTTGTCTTACAACTAACTCGACATGGATCGAGAGGAACGGATCGACAATCTAGAGAGAGCGTTCGAAGTACTCATAGGAATGGCTCAACGTTCCTCGTTGCCTCAACCCCAAGCAACTTTACCCTCGACAAGTATCGGAGAAGATTGGCTCAATAGGGTTTTGCGTCATCGACCCCCGACCTACGACGGAAAAGAAGATCCCGTAGTCTTAGAAAGTTGGATACGAGACTTTGATAGGACCTTCGAGGCGCTCAACTGTCCTGAGGAACGAAGGACGAACATCGCAACGTATTTCCTTCGAGGACCAGCCGATACATGGTGGGAAGATCTTCATTCTCAAGGAGGACGACCGATAACTTGGGAAGACTTCAAGACTGCCATCCGTACGCGTTTCTACACAGAAAGTCTCAAGAGGGCCAAACTCAAGGAATTTATGGAGCTGACACAAGGAAACCTATCGGTTCGAGAGTACTACGCGCGATTCACGGAGTTGCTGAGATTTTCCCCTGGGATAGCAGCTAGCAAGGCAACGACAATCTTTCAATTCGAGCAAGGACTTCGATTCAACATCCGAAGCATGATGGGCGCTGACATTTTCCATGACCTAAGTACGGTGTATGAGCGAGCATGTAATGCCGATGCCTTGATCCAAGAACAAGCCTCCATCCTAGGCAAGAGAAAGAACGAAGAGACTGAGACCGAAACAAAGAGTCATCGCCCCAGTAGCAAAGTTTTGAGGGACCAGCCTCAACTTCAAACTAAAGCTCAACGTAAGAGGAATCAAAGTACTTCCAAACCAACGTCTAGCAAGAGAGCGGATCGACACTACCACTGCCGACGTTGCAGAAGAGACCATCCGGGCAAGGATTGCATGGGAAAGCTGATTCAATGCCATAACTGTGGACAACTTGTTCATAGAAGTTTCGAATGCTACAGTGCGCCCCTTGAAAGAATCTAGAGGCCAGGGCAAACATCGGGTCGACAGAATCAAGCGTTTGGATTAATCTGTTTAGTCTCGTTAGCCGAAGAAGAAGAGCAAGCGATCGATCATGATGTAACCTCTTCAAGCTGGTCGTCGAGTCTCGCGTGATTACTTGTATTATTAACTCTGTGCGTAGTTGTTTTCCTTAGTTAAGTAAGTTTTACTTTAAGGGGGTAGTTACCCCAAGTAACTTAGGACCTCCTTTTTTGTAGCCCTAGTACTAAGACCCAAACTTCAGGGACGAAGTTTCTCTTTAAGGGGGTAGTGATGTAATACCCCAAAATTTTTAAAAACTTATATTTTAATAAATTACTTTTATTTGGAATAAAATTGCTTTAAGATTATTTATTTTAATTATTGTATGGATTTTAGAGTATGTAAATTTGGATAAGAGTATTTAATAAATTAAAAATAAATATTTTGCTATTTATCATATTATTTTATTTAAATAATTTTCCAAACTAATATTTTACCAACTTTATCCTTTTTAAACTAAAATATTTTAGATTATAATGAATTAAATTATTGAACTAAATAAATTATCAAGAATATTACATTTTATGATTTCATAAATTAATTTATTTTATTTTTCCCTATTTTCCATTCCCTTTTTGCCCTTCTCCCTCTTTCTTCTTTTCTTTTCCCTTTTCCTCCTCCTTGGGCCGTCCACCCAGCCTGACCAGCCCCCTCCCCTGCGCACTGGGCCTTCGGCCCGCCTCCTCCCTCTTCTCCCTCGCGCACGCTGCCCAGCACACCAACCCAAACGCCTCCTTAATTTTCCCCTGGACCGGCCGACTCCCTCCTTTTCCTGCGCTGGTCCAGCCGCCCGCCATCCCTTTCTTCTTCTCCTTTCTTCCTTCTCCCACGCCCGACAGCCTGCGCACGATGAGCACGCCGCCGCCTGCAACCCGGCCACCACCTACCTCCCTGCCCTCTCTCTTCCTCTCTCCCCCGTCATTTTCTTTCCTCATTCGAACCCAACCAACCACCGACAAATAATAGTGGTCAAGTGCGTTCTGCCCTACAGTTATATTTCCGATCCACTAACTATCATAGTGGGGGATCCTAAGCTCAATAAACCAAACCTTAGATAATAACAAATCATAAGGAAGACACTAATAACTTATAATGGAACACCACGTGGGTCGGGGCCAGACCGATCCACTAGTGAGAATAATGGCTAGGATTATTTTGCCCTAAAGACCGACCCACCGATAAATATTAGTGGCCAAGTGCGTTCTGCTCTAGAGTTGTATTCCAATCCAACTACCATAATAGTGGGATTTTCGTACCTACGTAGATATAATTTGAGAGATGTGTAAAGATGGAGCTAATGGCTTAAATTCTAATAATAGTGATTAACCTAATTAACTTACTACTTGCATTATCTGCCTTTTATATGTTATGCCCTATCTTAACTATATGGTTACCTTAATCATTCTGACGGGCGTACTAATTAGCACCCCCCATTTTTAGCTATATGTTATACCCTGCCTTTTATATGGTATGTAATGTACTAATCACCCCTATCATGGGTGCCGCTCATTCTCACAAGTAGTGGCCATTCCTAAGTTGGTGCAAGTAGGATATGATTCCCTTGTTGACTTTAATGCATGTGATGACTTGGTTGGGGAAGAGTGATAATCCAAAGTACCTAAAGTGGATTATGAGAGGGTGTTATCCAAACTTATTATTTTCAGTTATTTCTACCATTTTTATTCCCCCGTAGTGGGTGTGGATTTGTACTTTATTTCAGTTATGTATTAACTTTAACATTTACGTACTCTGGTTTTATTAATTGATGTTGAACTATTATGGTTTTTATTAACCATCCTTGTTGAAGATTTTTGTACCTTTAGCCTTGTGGTGAGTATGAGATTGGTCAGGGGGTCAATCTTGTACTAATCACGGCGGTAGCACCCTAATTTTTAGTGCATAATTTTCTATAACAAGTGAAAATTTTAACTGTAAATTTTGGGGGTGTTACAATGACAAACCACTCTAATCACAAAACAACCAGTTGTTGGGTTAGGTAAATTGATCGGTTGCTCATGGAGACTAGTCAACTGATTCATCAAACCAATTGCTTGTTCAAGCAACCAATTGATCATGGCTACCAACCCATGCAACTATTCACATAACCAGTCGATTGATTATGGTAAATTGATCAACAAGTTGGGGTGAAACAACGGCCAGACCTACAATCCACACATAGTTGAATTTTACAAAACTTTCCCAGTTTAATCCTAACATGCTTCTATATCGTAAACACATAAACAAACATACTCCACATATGAATTCACATGAACATAGTAGAAATTGATACTCAACAGGATCATGCTTAAAATTACCAAATTCATGCATAATGTCAAAATAATCGAAACATGCTAAAAACTTTAGAGGTGAAAACATTATCACATGCTTGAATCTAAGAACCCAATTTAATATATACATTTCCCATTAACATATAAAGAACATAAACCATAGCAAACAAGGCAATACCTTAATTATAATAGAGATGAGAATACCTTACCTTTAGGCAAATCTTCTAGCACACAATTACTTCTAACTTGGTGGATGCTTCCAAGGTCTGGATTTCCTAAGAGAATCAAGAACCAAAATAATTAATACTCCTTTTCAAAACTTAATTAAAACAAAATCAAATAAGAAAGGAAATAACATGACTCAACCTTTCTTAATAACATATTTCAAGAGAGGGAAATAGCTTAGATCTTTAATATTTCTCTACACCTTAACCCTTCAGTGTTTAAAAAGGAAAAAAATAAGAGTTAAGGCTAACATTAGGATAAGAAAGAAGAAGGAATCAATTCAACTAAAGAAGGGGAAACAAGAGGCAAGGCTCTATTTTCCAACATAAAAGGAAAGAAGAAAAGTGAGGAGATGCCCAATACTTAGAAATTTTTTTCAAAGAAAAGGGAGAAAATGAACAAGTGTAGAATGAGTTAAAGTGAATAAGAAATGGAGTGTAGGGGGACAGCTGGGTTGACATTAAAATGGAGAAATTAGAGAGATGGAGAGTTGACTTTGATTGAGTGTGGGGGATCAAAGTGTAAGAGGGTGTATGATAAGAGTGAGGGAGATCAAGTGAAATAAGATGAATGACAGAGAATAGGTAAGTTAGGGAATATGTAGAAGGATCTGCACGAGGTAATAACTGCCAAAAGAGAGAGGAAAGTGAGAGTACCTCAAAAGTATTTTGTGGAATTTTTAGCTAAATAAAATTATAGAAAGATTTAAATAATGCAAAATAATCCCAAATCACCAAAAATACTTATTAGCACAATTATACTTTAATTAATTAATTTTATAAATATTAGAAAGAGATTTGAAGCTAGAATTAAAAAATACTCTAAAATTGTAGGACAAACAATTGATGGATTTAGACAAATTACTTCACTTATTTATTAGAGAATAAAAGTGTAAGTCTCTAAGAGTACCGATCGATCGGTTATAAAAAACTGTCGACTGATATACCTAAATTTTTTTTTATATTAAAATCTCAATTTTTTTTAGAATTTAAAAATTTAAAAATGAAATATTATAATAATGCATATAATTTTGCTTTAGAGTAGATGATATAAAAATTATCCCGATTCACGCGGAAGAGAAGCTACATATCAATACAGACATGGGTTATTTTTGAGTCGGACGACAAACTGATACACAGGCGCCTTCCTTCGCCCACCAGACCTCGTAGTCGTCGACTGCCACAGACTCTCAGCTATGGCGATTGAAGGTGTTCCGCCGTTTATTGCTGCTCAGCTTAGTTATCTGATTGTTCATTCCTCTTTCCCTATCAAGGTAATTAGTTTCTTTCAAAATCTGCTTCACCTAATTCGTTAGGTTTCGGGTTCCGATTATAGACCTGATGAATTACTCCGCCAATAACTTGCATATTTTAAGCTCATCAATACTCATCTTATTCATTTATTCTCAGGCGGAACCGATGTGGTCTGGGTCGAAGAACAATCCATGGGTTGATCGGTTTACATTGCTGATTCCTTTCTGCCTTGATTACATTAAATGTAAGCTCCTCTCAATCTGTTCCTTCCCGCTTCTCTAGTCTTCTTCTCCTATTGTTGGTTATAAGTTGGGACTTTTTTTTGTGGGTTTATGTAGGGGAACTGCTGTTTAATGTGCAGAATCCTTTGGTCGCACCGGATTTTATTTTCGGTCCTGATGATGACACGTTTTATCCCTTTCTGTTCTCTGTTGAGGGAGGGAAAGATCGTGGGGATACAAGTTGTAGTAACTCTTTCAAGACTGTTCTCGGTGGTTGGAATTATAAAGATCCTTCCCGATTACTTTCTCTTATTCTTAAACTTAGGTGAATTGTTCTTGGCTTTTTATTTGTCATCCAACGCAATTTGGCTTCAGGTAATTGTGTTTTGGATTGTGAATTCTCTTTTTTTTTTTTCCGTGGGAAGGGAGTTGTATTCGGTATACCATAGAAACCGAGCTATGCAGGTTGATGATGAAAGATTGAAGTTCGAGATCAGCACTATTTTGCCAAGGGAGGTAATACTGCTTTTTTGGCTTATCCTGTCAAATTGTTCTTGCTTGCGTACTCATGTAAAAATGATTGTATTTTTTGTGATGCTTAATATACTTCGTTAGGGCATTTTTTCCTCACCTCATATTAATACCAGAATAAATAAGATAATGACTCAATTTATATAATATTTTAATAATAAGACATTGTTATTATCAGATGATATTGACGAAGAGAGCATACCCTTATCCTTGTCTTAGTGAATGTGGATTTCTATGGCTGTACCAAGTCTGCTATCGTACATGCACCAACTAGGTTATATATATATATTCTGTAGCTTCTTGTCTGTCCTCTCTGGAAGCACATCACGGATGTTTAAACTCTTGATCTATTCTTTGGTTTCTTGTCATTCTTTTTGTAGTTATTTTTTATTTATTTATTTTGAGGCCTTTTCTTTGTGCTGCATTCAATGGCTATATTATGCAAGGAGTGGCCTGATGACCTATTGATTCCTCACGTTTTGCATAGTTAGTTCAAGAAAAGGATTAGAGACAGCATCTTATTGTAGCTCCATTTGGTAAAATAAATGCTGAAGTGAAGATGAATGAGTTGATGTGAATTGACATTTTGGTTTATGTAATATAATCTTATTTAATTGTGTACTTAATTGTTATTTGTGAAAAAAATTGAGGTAGCTTTAAAATTTTCAAAAACAAAATTTGTCACATCAGCCAAAATTAATGATCAAGTGGAAAATGATTTAATTACCAGGCAGATTCTATGTTAGTATGTATGTATGTATTAGATATAATGCCTTTATGGCTTTATGGTCAATTGGTAACCTACAGTCACCTTTGTTTCTTTAATAGTTACCATTTGCCTTTTTATGTTTATTTTTGTGATTTTTGAATCCATGTCACTGGTATGCTTGTGCTGCAGGGGGTAGAGATGTGTATGAGCTCGGGTGCTCACAAGGTACCTCAATTCATTGTGTTACTATCTGGCTTGGAAGTATTTTTTGGCTGTTTTAGTAAACATAGATTATGGATTTTAATAAGCATTATATATGCTTTCAATTTTAGCATAGACCGAGGAAGTGAAATTTGCAGTACCTTTGCTGGAGATGGACATAAACAAAATGATTCCTTCCTGCCCATGGAGTCATCAACAAAAGATTAACCTACAGGTGTATTCAAACTGCTCGATATTTTGTTACTTATTCAACCAATCCTTTTTTGGTTTCTGTTGTTGCATCAATTGCTATTGTAAACCTAAATGACGCAAATTGGGCTAGGAAGCTATAATTCCAACTTTAGAGATTCAATTCATAATTTAGGTTTTAAATATTTTATTTATATTTATTGTTCATATGTTGTTTAGAAAATAATTCAATTTACTATGTTATCATGATATAGTATCTTAAGAAATATTAATATTATAGGGTATAATAATATATAATATCTTGTGAGAATATATTATATTGTGTGTTTGAGAATTCTTTTTTCTATTTATTTTCTCTATTAGATGTGTATAGGCATATATTCATGACTGAAGGTACTATATTATTTATTCGACTTGAACAAATAATTGAATTGATTGTGAGTATTAGTTGAGCATCTTGATAGAACCTGAAGTAGTAAAAAACAGATTCAATCAAATGCAAATTAATTCGGGGCAACGAAGAGAGAGAGAGAGTTGCATGGACTTTCAATGGTGATGTAAAAGATACATCTAGGCATTCAAGTCCCTGGCGCCTCCCTCTAACGAACTTCCATGTTCCAAATGTCCCTTTCTCCTCAGGCCCTGACTCTATTTATCAACCTCCCAACCCTACGTCACTAACACAAAAGAGACTCCAAGAAAAAAGCCAAATAATAGGAGGTAATATCAAATAACGGTAGGAGATTGTAGTTGAACTTCAGTGTCATCATCAACTGCATCAATGTCTGCTGGAATTTCTTCATACTGATTTACTGGTTTTGATCAGCCCCACATCTTTTCCTCATCAAATACCACATCTTTATAATTACTTTGTTGGTAATTGGGTTGAGCAATTTTTATGCTTTGGAGTGTTCATTTACTCCGAGAAACACACACTTTAAGCCTTTGTCATCAAGCTTATGGAATATGTGCATATGCTATGCACCATAACCCTTCGAAATGATCCACCGTTGGCTTCTCTCCTCCCCAAGATTCCTTCTTAACTGAGGTAGTAGGACACTTGTGCATAATATGAATGGACCATAGACCAAAAAACATTCTGGAACTCCTTTAGCAAGCTGACTTCCAGCCATGTTGAGGATGGTTCGGTTCTTTCTTTCAGATGCACCATATTGTTGTGGTGTATAGGAAGTTGTGAGTTGCCTAAGAATGCCATTCTCATTACAAAGGCATCGAACTCTTGTGAGCAATACTCACCTCCACAGTCAGTTCCAAGGGTCTTAATCTACCTTCCGTTTTCAGTTTCTATACATGCTGTGAAGCTTCTGAATGCATTAAAAGTTTCAGATTTTTGTGCAAAAAATACACCCACGCCTTTCTACCGAGGTCATCAATGAAAGAAATATTATATTTATTTTTATCATTTGATAGTGGGTTGACCGGGCTACATATGTTTGAATGCGTGAAGTCCAGCAAGTTCAGAGCTCTCCATGCCTTTCCTTTTGGAAATTGGTCATGATGTTGCTTTCCAACAATGCACTCTTCACAGACCTTGGATGGAGTTGTGATTATGGGGAGGCCAATTGCCATCTGCTTTTGATAGTGTCCTCAAGCTGTCCAAATTGATTATGTCACAACCGTGATAAATTATCTTCGTTAGCAATTAGATAAGCTTTGACAGTATTAAATTTTAGTGGGATTAACAGGTTTGAATTCAAATGGATGACAACAATGCAACCTCCTATAGGGTCGTCTATCTCACAAGAACCATTGTGAACAGTGATGATGTAGCCCTTCTTTTGCAATTGCTCAACCTTCAACAATTCAGTTTTCTGATCAGGCACATAAAACTCGCTGAATTGTTTCAGTAAAACCATTTTCTGTTTTTGTCTGAGTATCTCTTTTCCCAATCACATTTAATTTAGAACAATCACTAAAATTGATAGCGATACAAAAAACATCATTTAGAGGTGAGAAAGAAGACTTACAACCACTCATGATTACCACACCTTGTGTCAATGTACAATGTATCAAAGCCAGGTGCTTCATCAGCATGAAAGGCCATGAAGTGTTTCTTCTTCCCTTCTCCCAGGAAGTTTGATTTTTCTCCTCATTTATCTTTTGGTAGCTTGGTATAACATTCCTTGCCATAGTGACCATAGTTGTGACAATGATAGCACTTGATACACGACTTATTAGGATGTTGATAGCAAGCTTTTCCTTTTGCTTGAGAGGTCGGCAATGAACAATCTTCATGACTAAAATTTTGTTGATGTCTGCCTCCATTGCGGTTTCTTTGACAGATGCTGCTTTTCCTCATCCTCTACTACTTCTACCAAAATTCATTAACGGTAGAGGCCTTCAAAGCTTGTTGTTTAGAGGTGTTTTGTGATTCAGCTTCTGCTTTTGCACCATCGATGGACTGTGTCAATATCATGAGATTCTTCTATGGAACACACAATATAGTTAAACTTCAGAGCCATCGATCTCAAGAGTTTCTCTATAAGGGTGCCATCTTCAATCTTCTCATCAAGATTTCTCAACTTGATTGCAGTCTCCATAGCTTGTCCAAGATTGACTCACCATTTTTCATTTGGGGAATCTCAAAATCTCTACTTCTTGTTTGAAGTTGTGGACACTTTACTCTTGTAGAGCCTTGGACCTGTCCTTCATAGAATCTCATATACTTTTTGATGTATATTTCTGGAAAATAATCTCTAGGACTTCATGATCTATTTCTTGAAAGGGAATTTCTTTTTGCCTTGAAATCTTTCAAACATGACTCCTCAACTTTTGCTTTTTGGGCATCCATCAATGCTTGAAATGCTTCCTCCTTAGGTGTAATAAAAGCCTACAACCTGCCACAGCTCTTTAGGTCTTCAGAAATTCTTGTCTAGCATACTCCAATGATTGTAGTGACCATCAAAGTGAGGAACTGTTGGTTGGACAAAAGATGTTTTCTCTGTGGCCATTTGCTGAATGGTTTCTGCTCTTTAACACTCAATAATTATTTGAGTTCAGTTATCACCTCTATAGAGGCTCCAATACTGAATGTAAAAGGAATACTTATAAGAGATAATGAAGAGAAAAATTTTCTGCACATACTTAATTGATGGGATTCATTACTAAAGTAACTAATACCAGTAACTACTCAATTACTGATCTACTAATAATCACTCTACAGATTTTGTAGAACAGCTTACAACCCACTACATAGCTTACTCCTACACTCTAGGAACTACCCGACTAGGTTTCAAATACAGCCAACTAATATCACTAACAAAGCAACTGATTAATAAGCATCTTAATAGACTCATCCACAAGTGATGTAACTGTGCAACCTCAGAGCATATGCAGCGAAGAGCCTCTGGTTGAATTGTTCCAAACAGGGTCTTTGTCTGGATAGGAGACCAGAGAGGTTGTTTCCTATTGCCCTTTATCTATTTAGTTATCTTGTTAAGCTGTCTTTCGATTCGACTCTTGGATTGAAGATTTTCTTGCATTCAAGCCCAACATTGTTTTGTTTTTGTCATTCATTAGCCTAAACCCTCCTATGAATTATGATGTTATCCCAATCTTACTGATTCTGTGGCTTTAAAATTTTAGGTCGAGCTTTCAGAAAGCATGGTGATGTAGTTTGGGCTATGAAGTTGTGTGCCAAGTTTTGATAATCAATTCATATTTTAAGTCATAAATATTTATTGCTGTTTAGATATTTTTAGAAAATGAATTAAGATATTATATTAGTGCAACATAATTATAAATAATTATTACTATCATAAAATATTAAATATTATATTATAGGATTATATTTTATAATATCTTTCTGGAAGATATTATAGTATGTGTTGAGGAAAATTTTCCTATTCCTTGTTTCCTTGTTTCTTTGTTTCCTTTTATTAGATGTGTATAGGTTTATGTATATGGTCGTTGTACTAGATAAGACTTGATTCAATAATTTTAAATGGTCTTCCTTAATGTTATTAAATCATCCCAACTACTACATTAGCACCTCAATTTAGGGCCTTTAATCTTAGTTCAATCCATTGGAATGGAGGTCTAAGCTAGGTTGCATGGGAATGGGAACATCGGGAATGTCAATTCTTAAAAGATTAGGAGCGAAGAAGTTAGGTAATGACATATTATTATTATTATTATTGTTATATATATAATATCGATAATAGTAGTAGTAATAATAATGGTTTAATCATAATCTAGTAGGCTAGTAGTCATCATATATTTATTAAAAAATATTAAATAATTATAAAAGAGATGTGACAATAGCAGTACTTATCATAGAGTTAGTAATATAATTGTTAAATAATACTACATCCGTTTATAAATAAGTGGCGTTTTAATAATTTATTTTATGTATAAATAAGTGTCGTTCTAAAGTTATTAGGTAAATTTTGAATAATTTTTTTTTACTTTAACCTCTAGAATTACTTATATTATAATCTTAAAGCAATTTGACTATCATTTCCAATGGTGCTTTAAATAGGAATAATTTTGTCAATTGGATTGCTTGCTTAATTCTTGTGCCATAATCTACGGAGGGAGTATAAGAATAAAATAGTGGGTTAAACTTGGTCTAAATGATTTAAAGAAGCCCACAAAAGTCCCAAAAAACAAAGCCTTGTGAAACCCTTGATGTAATGTTATCACTGAGCTGGTAGCCTTCCTCGATGTGCCTTCTTGATTCTCTAGATTGCGATCGTATTTTACGTTGCATTATTGCACCCTCTGGTTCATGCGTGCGATTTTCTACATATGTTTGATCTAGGCTGCTTTCATCTCCTCCTTTAGGTTTGACTGGGTTCCTAGTTCACCCCCTCACCCCCACCCACCCCTGCCCTTAGGAAACAACTATGGCCTTTCCAACCTGTGACATTATGTTTTAGATATACGAAATGCTTGATACCTAATAATTACGTGCAACATATGGCCAAGGTCCTTGTCGTTGCACTTCTTTCCATAGGTCTTCCTAGGAGATTCCGAAGTCTTTGCTAGAATATTAAATGTTTTTCTATTATTTTGATCATATTTAATTTAGATTTTATTTTGTTTTATTATGTTTCAATTTGGTAGTACTTTGGCCTGTATATATATGGTCCTAGGTTTGTGATGTGGTTTTATCAAAGTAAACGGAAGGTTGGATCGAAGATTGTATGGGAAACTATCACCCATGAATTAATGCAAAAGAAACGAAGTAATTTGCTGGAGTATAGGTGAAGAAATTGATTAATCAAGTTGAAGATACTCGATGGATTTGAGTAGTCTTCAATATGTCGAGTTTGAAGATAGATTGAGGAAGGTTGAATCCCAGATTTTCCTTGCTCAATGTCGACCCAAATGGGAGGATAGACTTTAGCTAACTTTGCTCAAAGTTTGATAAAAAATTCTTATTCATTCTGCATACATTTCATGCGCACAAAGGCTTTATATAGGGGAGGAGATAGTCGGTGGTTAGCTAGCCTAAACCAGCTGATTATTCCCTCTTAATCCAGCCCATTTATCATGGTTGAATTAAGCCCATATTAACCTTAATCCAAAGCATAATATCATTGGTTAAATGATACTAAGGATTAATATTACAAAGCTATACAATTGACTAAGATACATACATGAAATTATATCAATACCCTAACTTACATAAAATACACTTAGGGTTAGGGTTTACAACAAGTTAATACAAATAATGAATATCATCACTATATCTTGTTGTAATGTATCGTCCCATGTATGCCATAGTCTTGCATGCTTTGGAATACTTGTACGCATTAAAGTGTATGAAGATCTTCTTCTTGCAAATATGTGACATACCTACAAGAATAATTTGAATGTTTTTCAATGTCAAGCATATAAGAATTATCAAGAATATTTAACATGATAGACTCCAATATTAAGAAAGTTAAATCTTCCTTACCTTGAGGATTAATATGAACATGACAATCATTAGGTTCATTGGATGCTCCTACATCAGTTTGTACCTTAAATTCAAAGTTGAATTGAATAAAGAATCTGACGGTTTTGTGTGAAGACCCAATTTAAGATTTTAGCCCTAAATACTGAATTGCAGCGAAGGTCATCTGCTCGGGCACTTCACAACTCATATAAGATGACAATGTTCCTCCTTCGAGAGGAAAAGTGACCAAGATCATCAAAGTGGAATTCTGAGTGTATACATATGACTTGCACGCATTCAACTTTTGGCTAATTATGTGTGACTTGTACATGAGGCTGTCAATATAAATAACCTATTCCTTTGTCTTGAGTTTTTATTTTTTATTTATTTATCATTTTTGTTTGAACTTGGGGGTGGTCCCAAATTGATTCGTCAGGAGAATTTTATTGCCCTTGGATCTTTCATTATAGTATTCTTTTTGTTGCTGTTAGTTCTTTTTTGTGCATTTGGGAAACAAATTTAATTTAAACAAGATTAGATGGTGGTTGTGGTTGGATAAATACCACCAATGACAAAAAAGAATGCAAGAAGATAAACAAGGGAAACTTCAAAACATATTGAGTATTTGCTACTCTCATTGACCATTTAAAGACATTCAAACAACTTGAGATAAAGAAAGAAGAGACTTTGTGATAAAAATTTCAGAACTTATGAAAGTGCAAGTTATAGCTGCCCGAGCCCCAATGGGTTGTCATTCAAATTCAACCTCCCTTCTCTTATCCCTTGTTAGTCTCTTTATAGGAAAAGAAGGCTAAAGGGCCTTCGTTACATCACACTAAGTTATTACGTCATACCTAAAATGACTTAAAATCTGACTATATTATTTACATCTCAACCAAGACTTGGTTAATTGCAAATTAAAAAAATTGCACCAAGCACATACCTTTTGACTCAAACTTCAAGCCAAACAAGGAAGGTGGCTGCTACTGTTAGAAATGGAAAAAAGATTGATGCTCTACCTCTCCAAGATCCCACTTGCAGTCCAAAAAATAGCGACCTTGGAAGCTCCTTGCAAGCTGCTGCTACTAGCTAACTATAAAAGATAGCTGACCATTTCTAGTCTTCACCAACCATGCAGTCAATACCTAAAGTAGTATTGTTGGTGTTTCTCCATGCATTGAGCAGACGGTATATGTCCTTGAGGTAGGGGAGGCTTGAGTTGACCATTCTTGCTTTGTTGAAGCCCCAAAGCATGCCAAAGAATTTGGCTGAGAATCTTGAGTGTGCTAAATACTTGATCTTCCTTGTAATGTGTGATCATGTGAGCCATTTTCTTTCAACATTAACTAGCCAATATTGAGCCACCTTGAGCTTGTGTATGCCTCGTATCTTCATGACTCAATGATGTTGAATGGCTCCATTGAGACCCCTTGGGATCCCAAATTTGGACTTGAATAAGAACAGTAGATGAATTAATCCAAATATGACGTGATTGAAACATGAAGGATGTGAATGCCCTTGCATCACTTTTGATACCTTGTGTTACCCTTTTCTCTAGAGTGCTATCAAGTATTTGTGTGTGTGTGTGTATAAATGGATGGCATGCTCAAATTAGCTTTGTTCTTGTACAGGTAATGTATCCTGTTGCTAAAAAGTATTCCTCTGCTCCGTCGACTCCACGGCTGAAGTTGGTGTCCACTGCTGACTTGAAGCCCCTATTTTCTGTTGAAGATGTGAAGCTTGCTTCATGGGTCAATGGCATGTATGGATTTTTTTTTAATAAATGTATTATTCCCTGTTTTGGTAGCATACTTTTTGAACTCTTTTTTTTCTTGGTTTTTTGTTTGAAATTCTTTCCATTCTCTTACATGCAGAACAATGACTTGAAAGGGCTTCTGCTCTTTATGGTACCATAACTTGTTTAATGTATTTGTCTTTGTCGTCCATCCTGACAGGTGTATGGCTGAATATCTTCCTACTCTGGAGGAGACTCTGCAGATGCAGGTTAGGGATGTAAATTATTTTATCTTGTGTTCTCTATCGTTTTGAAGTGAAATTCTTGGAAAATGATTGCTTTTAACTTAGTGTCATATTTAAGGTTCTTGAAGCTGTTTCATTGATCAATGTTAGAAGGAAATTCATTGAAGCGTTAGCTGCTGTGTTTGGGAGGCCGCTGGAAGCTGACCCTGTACGTGGCTTAAGGTTTCTAAGTGTACTAACGTATCAAAATAAATTCTCCGTGTTTACTGACTCCAATTTATTTGCAGATATTTTGCAGGCAGGCAACAGTTCTTGTAGCCAATGGCATCTTTGCATTTTTGGTATGATTCTTCCACAATATATTTGATGTATATTCCTGTACTGTTAGCATTTGATATCATTGTTGGGTGAATTATTCAAATGATACAGTTTTTTTTTTAATAAAGAAAAAACAGCAATTTTTTTTCTTAATGCTGAAAAAGCTTCTGAGTTCTATGTTGATGTTTGTGATGCTGACAGCTGACTACATTCATAATTACAGGTGCATTTTGTTTTGCCTCACCAATTTCCCAAGCAACAGCCTACCTTGATCCTTCAATGTTCTCAAGTAATTTTGTTTCTCTCTGCATTGGAAAAGCTGTTTTATCATATCTTGAATATAAATTCATTTGTCAGAACGAGTTCTTGCCATTTGCATTTGGTCCTGATAAACTGTTATTTCACTCCTATCTGTGTCTTAGTTTGACAGCCTTGGGCTAATGAATTTGTGATATTTGCTGCAATTTCCTTTGTGTGGTGGTTGTAATTTTATTGCAGTTGCTTCTTCGTATCTTTCCCCATGCTGTTGGTGGTTTAATGGGCAGCAGTAATGGCTGTATTATCACGTGCTTAAGTTGGCAACAAAAACACAATCCGTTAAGCTATTGAACAGTATGATTGTGTTCTGTGGTTGGTAGCAGCTTGAGTAGTGATTTTTCCATGTCAGTGCTCATAGTGCTCAACTACATGTGCTGGTCCCTTTTGCATATGATTGTTATTGATTGTGCTTCTGCTTTTGGGAAATATAGGTATTCATGAATAGACGCATCATAATAGGGAAGTCATTTCGTGTGTGCATGCTTCACTTTTACTGTGTTCGTGTGAGGGAGAAATGATAAAATGGATGTCAAAATACAGGCTGTGAATACGTTTAAATAGAATCAGTTCCGCCTTTAATGTTTTTTTCCCTCAAAAAGCTTTTTGAAATTTCCATGCTCATGTTCCTACTCTTCCACTTGTTTTGTCTTTTAATTTGCAGTATTTCAATTTACAAGGCATGCCCATTCGTGCTGTTGTATCTGACTATCCATGGAGTCCCAGATGGGAGGTGACACTGATGGCTGAGCGCATCTTGTAATTCCTAAGTCTCCAATGGTCTCTGTTGCTCCAGGTAAACATCTGTATACTAACTTTTCATTGCTAATTTGAACAGTGACTTCTTGGTGGATGAATCTTTGAGCTTCAAAAAGCAATGCGGCGAGTCTATCCTTCAGCAACACCAAGTGCAACAATGAGATGCACCTGTACCGTTATCTTTTCTTGTATATGTCCACTGGCTTTGGGGATCGACCTATTTTTTCCTTTGTTTTTTTTTTTTGTGTTTTGGATGAAGTTGAAGGGTGAAATATTATCCGAAGGCATAAAAGTCTTTGAGGTTCTTGATTGCCGATGTAGGTAAAGGTTTTCTCTGTAGCTCTGGGTTTTGGAGCCCATCTATAATGCTTGTAATTTACTTGCGGGGTGTTTATTAGTTATGATTCCTTAATTTTCTTTATATGAGGTGCTTAATTATCATTGCATATTTCTCGTATTCGTGATGTTTTTTTATTTGCTTCTTATTTTCATCTTTCGTGAAAGGTAGTCTGGACTGAAGTGAACTTAGTTAAATTAGATAGATAACCTAAACTTGGTGAAACTAGGAAGGTATTTAATATAGATAAATGAGTATCCTGTCGTACATGGGTGGGGCATTCCATATAAGATGTCAAAAATGCGTTCGTATGGAGATTTTTACCTAGAAAACTATAGCGTTATGCTATGCACGTACATTTGTGAATACACAACGTACTTCTAGTGCATGTTGCCTGAGAAATGATTGGATAATTTGCAAGGTTTCTATAGTGTTTGGAGGGAGGTTAAACGAGATTAATAGATATGAATCTAACCTCATTGGGTAATATGTTTTGAAATTTAATCTAGATTAGTTTAAAAATTAACTTTTCTGAATCGTTATTTATCACTAAAATTTTAACATTCAAATTGATAGTTATAAAAGGAGATTAGTTTATTAGTGTAGCATGACCATTTAATATTATTTACTTAAAAATAAATAAGGTTATGATTTATTTATATAGGTTAATCTAATGAATATTCAAATAATATTTTAAAATATTTATCTTTGTTTATTTAATTTGGGTTTATTTATCTTATTTAATCTAAGATATGTTCCTCTTAATCTAAATGGATTAGTATAATTTAAGCATGAGGTCCTCAAGACATTACTTATTGATGTATAAGGGATACAAATTCAATTTGAGCTAAGATGATGGTTGATAGTTAACTTTGCCTTAAAGAAAAATAGAAGAACGAGAATGGAGGAAAAAATATAGTTTAAGCACCACTCCTTGCAATCATCACCCAAGGATTTAGGATTACAATTGTAAGACTTGAAGAGGAAATAAAACTTAATGCTTTGATTTTGGCAAGAAGGCATATAAATCAACAAAGAGAAATATGATTCAAGTATGTTGTCTCTTCATTGCATTATATGTTTAGCTTTTATAGGAAAGAACTAGACAATACTTTAGTTACAACCTTACCAAATTAGGTACATATCAATTAATTAACTTAGGGATAAATAAGTTATCTAAGGACTGTATAAACAAGACATTATTCCCTAAATTTGGTTCCTCAAGTCTTATTCTGGGCATTGAAGGTTACAGTAGCTAGGAGGGGCTGAGGGTGTTATTTGGTGACTTAACCTTAACTAAGTTAATAAGCACCAAAAGGAAGCTCTAATGATTGTTATTAAGGTTGCAACTAGTCAATTAGAGAGGAAAGTGTAGATGAGTTGCATTTACACTTGAGATCTAAAAGAGAAAGATAACTCTTTCCTAAGTCTCTCAGCTTCCATCATGGAAACTAGAGTTTGTAATTCCTTGTTTTCCAAAGATCCTAACTAAGATTTTAATTAAAGAAAGAAATTATTTTACGTATTATTTTTTGTGAGTTAAATCTAGATTTTTTCTAAATTATTTAATTTTGATATTTCAACTTTATATTAAAAATAATGTCAAAAGTTATTTCTAGGCTTTTTAAATCATTTATATAATTTTAATTTTGTAAAAGTATTTAAGCCTTCATCAACTCTAATGAATATATTTTTTAATCTTTTATAATGAATACAAACCAACTCTATTTTTTTAAAATTTTATTACAAATTTTAACAAAATATAAAGTAGTTTCAATAATAAGTTTTCTATTTAGTGCTAAGATAATTTCATTTCTATTATCCCAATTTTTATTTGCAAGGTTCTAGGTGAAAATTTTGAATTCCTGTAAAATATGTTTCAATGACATTTTTTTAGTTCTAAATCACTTAACATACGAATTTGAAAGTTTTTGTTAGCTTTTATATGTTTTTACTATTTCTTTTGAAGAGTATATGATGAAAAGGGCTCAAAAGTTTGTATTGAAGATGAGGGAACCACCTTAATTATGTGTAATACCTATCTTAAAATCCTTTAAAATGTATTTAAAATCATATGAATATAAAATAAATTAATTTTGATTTTGAAAAGAGCTTGAAATTTAGGCTAAAATATGAATTTAAGCATACTAGTCAATTGGTTTTCTAAACTGATTAACTGGTAAGATACAAAATTGACACTTTAATTTTTATGATAACTAGTTAATAGGTTACCTAAACCAATTGACTAATTATGTTGCAATTTCAGATCATATTCTGTTTTGGGATTCGATTCTCTTTTCAATGTTTATGAAAATTTCTAATTAGAGTCTATTTATGTTAATAAACATATTATAGTATGTTGGTATTATTTTTATATTATTTAGATCATTCTATGGTTTTATTTAGTTATTTTTTTTTAAAAGTACTGTTGAGCTACGTTCTTACCTTCTCCATTAGTTTCCACTCTTCTCTGCTAGCCATGACTGTAACACCTCAATTTTTGAACTATAAAATTGTGTTTTTAAGAGAATACGGAAGCGTTTGAAAAACAAAATCGAAAACTGTTACCACTACATCAACTATGAAAGAGATGTAATCATCACCTAATTCATGCTTGATGTATGCCAAAATATAACAGTAAACAAAAGGATGCATGCTCATAACATTAATGTGACAATACAAGATAATAAGGGCAAGAACAATATTATATATAGAATGAGTATGATAGTTTACAAAATCAAATATAGGAAATCGAGCCAAGAGTTTAAATAATCGAAAATACAAAAACTTCCTAACGTAGTGAGCAAAACACTTCTAACTGGTTAGCCTAACTCTTAGGAATAGCCATCAACCTCCAACCCCAAGCAATAACCTGCTAAGGACTCACACCATTACCCTCCACATACTCTAACTGAGAGGTTGTAATCCTGCAAATCTTCCTTTGCTCTTTAGACTAAAAGTTGGATCATCACAATGACTACACAATTGCAGTATCAATATGGTGAAGTACTGGTAAATCATACTATCTAAAATATAGTAAGGCTCATGCAACACATTAAAGTCACATAACCACATGACGATATCATATCGGTACAACTCAACATTTAATCTCAAGTAGTAGAATAACAGACATGCATGGAAATCATGGAAGTATAAAATACGGCAAATACATCGTAATCCATACACTATAAATTATATTAGAATTCTTTCTTTAATGACCACACAAATTCCGGTTCATTAGATAGTTCGTTTGCCTACACCTAGTTCTCCACCATAGATAAAAGTCATGGCAGTATAAATAATCCCATGGGATATCACACCCACCACACAAGGTCAGGATGTATTAAAAGAGATTTTCTTCGGGGATACCACACCCACCACACATCGAGTGCACCGACTACAAATTGGGATACCACACCCACCATACATTGAGTGCACCTGCTACAAATCAGGATACTACTCCCACCACACGTGGTTGAAGTACACCAAGGGGGCTTGTACTGGGATACCTCACCCATCACACCTTGAATGTCTCCGCCACAAGGCCTAAAAAGTTGGGATACCACACCCGGCTAAGTAATAGACAATAGGAAGTGCCAGGGGGCTTTTATTGAAATACCTCACCCACCCCAACTAGACACCGATGTCATGTCAGCCTACCATAGTTTAACCCTATACCTCAAATATATGCGCATACCCCACTACCGACTACAACCTGGTAGAGAAGGAAATAGTTACTGAGTGAAAAATATAACCATAAGGCGACTACTCACTAACTCTTGACAGCTAGTCCGAGAGCCATAGAAAAAGGCTCAAATGAAATCTTATACCATTAATATATGTATATTCAAGTGATATCACAAGTCACAAATAAAATCCACACATAACCAAATGAGTGATCTAACTTATAACACCAAACACAATTAAATTCCTTTATTAACCAAATTGGGTGTTTCCAAGTGATAACACAAAACAAAATTAAATTCCATTATTTAATCAAATTGAGTTTTTTCGAGTGATAAAACCAAACATATCATAAGTCATAGAAGCCACGAATTAGGTATTTCCAAGTGCTAACACTAAACACATCATAAGGCATAAAGTCACCAATTGTGTGTTTAGAGATGACACCAAACTTAACAAAATTCAAGTCCCAAATACCATCATGATGATTCTTATTAAATTAGGAAAATTATAGTTGAAATCATAATTTAAATGTTGTAAATACATGGAGGTACCAACACAAAAGGCCCAAGAGAAACAAAAAAATTTATAAACAAACAAGGTTGTATTTTATTGGGCTTTTTGATCGATCCCTAGGACTTATTGACTGGTATGATCGTACTAGACTTGAACCAAACCAATACTAGAGAACCAGTTGACTGGTTGGCCTCACCGATTGATTGTAATTAGAATTATGCTAATATAAAATAAATGAGTCTTGGTTTTGAAATGGAATAAAGTTCTGATAAAAATGTGAATTTTAGGTGTACCGATCAATTGGTGCACTAGGGAAGTTAACATTATTGTTCTCGACAAACTAGTCGATTGGTTTGCCCATGTCATTGACTGATTGTCTTGCAATTTCATATCTATATCCGATTTTAATTTTAATTTCTCTCTAATATATATGAAAACTTCTAATTTGAGTACAATTATGCTAATAATCATGTTTTAGTGATTTGGGATTATATTCACATTATTTAGATCATTATATAATTTTAATTAGCCAAAATTTCCCCAAAAGGCACTTTTGAGGCAAGCTTTACCTTTTCTATTCTCCCTCACCTCTCCCTCTCTCTTCAAGCATCTGGGTTGCGAGATTGACTTTGCGTACCATCCCCTGACTTGCTAACTCACTACCATGCTCATTTTAGACTCAACCCCTACCAACCCATCAAGTCAGTCCCCACTTTTTAGCTTGCTCATACTCAAGCTTACCAGCCTTATCCCCCATTCATGTGAGAATGTCAATCCATCCTTGCCTCTATACTTCTCATTTCTAATCCATTCTCATTCCTCACTTATGCTCTTGCTTTCTTCTCCTTGTGGAAAATTTTCTCAAGTGTTGAGCATCCTTTCATTTTTCCCTCTTCTTCCTTCTGCTGAGGAAAACTGAGGCTTTCTTTGGTTTTCTCCCTTCCTTGCATGAGAACGGTGCTCCTTTCCCTTCTTATAATCTCGGCTTTAGTTTTCTCTTACTTTCCCTTCCTTCTATCTTTCTTCTTCATCTTCTTCTTCTTCCGATTTTTCTTGGTTTTTAATGAAGTTTTGAAAGAACATTTCAATGGTTTTAACTTTGATTTTCTTAGGAATCGAATTCCTACTAGCTAAGCCATCTAGTAGGAGTTTGGTGCTATAAGAATTGCTTCAAGGTAAGGTATTCTTATCTTTAACATAAATAGGTTTCTAAGGTATATTGAGGTTCCATGTATTTGGTGCTTATATTAGTATGATCTAACTATGTTCCATGATATGAGAATGTGGTATAATACTTCCCAAGTTAGTTTTGTTGGAATTCTTTGATATTTAAGCATAAAATTGGCTCTTTGAACATGATTTGTGTAAGTATGTATATTACCATGTATCCATGTGATTCTATATGTGTAGTATGCATTTTTATATTTTTTTTGACATAGAAGCATGCTAAGATTAATATGGTGAATTGTGATAAAATTTTGTGTGTGTTTTGCAAGTCTGGGTTGTATTTTACCTATACTAGTTGATATGTTTCTCGAACCCATCAACTGGTTATGTGAGCAGTTGGTTGTGAGATTCGTTAATTGCTTTGATAAACCAGTCGACTGGTTTTGATGAAAAATTGATCCATTTGTCAGACCCATTGACCGGTGTCCCTACAGACAAAATAGTTGGTCTCCGCTTAGACCTATTAACCGATTGGACTAAACCAGTCGACTAGTTACTATGAACAATCAACTAGTTGGTTAAACCCATCAGTTGGTTTTTTTGTAGTTCAAAATGGGTTGGTCTTTATTTAAACCCATTGACTAGTTGGACCAAACCAGTCGACTGGTTCACATGAATAGTCAATTGGTTCGGCTGGAAGTTGCTTGGTTTGTTATAATTTTTTGTGGCCCTTTGTATTGATACTTTCATGTATTTACAACATTTTAATTATGATTTAGATTATGATTGACTTGATTTAATAAGAATCACCATCAAGGTATTTGAGACTTTAATTTGGGTAAGTTTGGTGTCATCTCTAAACACCCGATTGGTGGCTTTTATGCCTTGTGATGAGTTTGGTGTCATCTTTAAACACCCAAATGGTAGCTTTAGTTCCTTGTGGTGTATTTGGTGTTATCACTTGGAAACACCCAATTTGGCTAAATAATGAATTTTAATTGTGTTTGGTGTTATCACTTGGAAACACCCAATTTGGTTGTCTGGACTTGTTGTGATTTATGATATCACTTGTAATCTAATTAATGGTTTAAGTTTTCGTTCAGGCCTTTTTCTTTAGCTCTTAGGGTAGCTGTTGGGAGATAGTGGGCTGGTTGTCCTTGGTTATATTTTTCACTCAGTACTTATTTCCTTCTCTACCAGGTTGCGGTCGGTAGGGGGATATGCGCATATCTTTGAGGTATACGGTTATATTGTGGCAAGCTAACATGGTATCGATTTCCAGGTCGGGTGGGTAAGGTATCCTAGTACAATCCCCCTAGCACTTTGAATTATCCATTACTTAGGAGGGTGTGGTATCCCCACTCTTTAGCCCTCACGGTGGAGACATTCAAGGTGTGATGAGTGAGGTATCTCAATACAATCCCCTTGTTATACTTCAACCACATGTGGTGGGTATGGTATCTCGATTTGTGGTAGGTACATTCAATGTGTGGTGTGTTTGGTATCCCCGAAGAAAGCCCCTTCAATGTATCCTGACCTTGTATGATGGATGTGGTATCCCATTGTGATTATTTGTGATGCCATGACATTTTTTCATGGTAGAGAAATTGATATAGTTAAACAAACTATTTTATTAACCGAAACTTGTGTGGTCACTGTGTAATATAGGTTCTGATATGGGGATAAGAGGATGATTTGTAAGGTTACGACTCTTAGTTAGAGTATGTGAATGTTGATGACATAGGCCATTAGCGAGCCATTGCTTGGAGTAGGAGGTTTATGATTATGCCTAAGAGTTAGGTTAACCGTTTATTTGTATTTTGCTCACTATGTTGGGATATTTTTATATTTTTAGTTATTTAAACTCTTGGCTCGATCTCTTGTATTTGGTGTTGTAAAACTATCAAGTTCATTCTATCTATAATATTGTTCTAGCCTTTATTATATTGTATTATCACATTAATGTTATAAACATGCATTCTTTTATTCCTTGTTCCGTTTAGTATTACATCACGCATGAGTTAGGTAATGAGTACATCTCTATCATGGTTGATGTGGCGGTAACATTATTTGATTTTGCTTTCCAAACATTTCTACATTGTTTTAAAGACAAACTTTTCTAGTTCCAAAATTAGGGCTGTTACACTATTCGTGGGAACCAGTTGACTAGTTTGGTCCAACCGATCGATGGATCTAAGTAGAGACCAACCCATTTTAGCTTGCAGAGAAATAAATCGATGGATTTGATCAACCTGTCAACTGGTCATAGAAACTAGTCGACTGGTATGGTCCACCCGGTCGATGGGTTTAAGTAGAGACCAACCCATTTTGGTTTGTAGGGACACTAGTTGATGGGTTTGACCAACTGATTGACTCTTTATCAAAACCAGTTGATTGCTTTATCAAGCTAATTGAATGATATCGTGACCAACCGATCTAAAACTTTAAACCATTCCATTGCTCGCACAACCAATTGATCGGTTCTATTTACCATACTTTATGATATTAATCCTAGCATGATTCTATTTCATGACACACATAACAATATATGTTACAGATATAGAATCACATGGATACATGGTAATGTACAAACTTAAACGAATCATGTTCAAATGGCCAACTTATGCATAAGATCAGAGAAATCCAACAATACTAACTTGGAAAGAATTATTCCACATGATCAACTCATAAACAAAAATTAGGTCATACTCACACATACACCAACACATAGAACCCCAATATAATAGAGAACTCCATTTATTTTAAAGATAAGAATACCTTACCTTGAAGTAATTCCTCTAGCACAAAAGCTCCTACTTGATGACTATCTAGCAGAACCTTGATTCCTAAGAGAATAAAAGTTAAAATCATTAACAATCATCTTTCAAAACTTCATCAAAATCAAGGAAAATTAGATGAAGAAGAAGAATAGAAAAGATAACCTTTTTTTCCTCAAAAATAGGGTGTCAAGGAAAGAGCTAAAATCTTCAACCTTTTTTAACTTTAATTTTACATTTTTTAAGAAAATCAAGAGGGAACTAAAACCAAGTTTATAAAAAGGAAAATGAATGCAATGCTCGTATAAAGAAGGGAGAAAACTAGAGCAAGTCTCTGTTTTTCTCAGCAGAGAGGAAAAGAGGAAAAATGAGGGGATGTTCGACACTTGGAAAAAATTTTCACTAAGAAAAGGGAGAAGAGAGAAAGAAAAATAAGCGAGAAATGAAAATGGATGAGAAATAAAAGGTATCAAGGTAAAGCTGGGTTGATATTCATAGGAGAGAGGGAGATGATACAGGTAAAGTTGAGTGTGGGCAAGCAAGAAGTGAGGGCTGGCTTGATGGGGTGATGGGGGTTGAGTGCAATCAGGAATGAGCATGGAAATGGGTTGGTGAGTCAGGAGATGGTGCACAAAGTCAATCTCACACCCCATCTACTAGAGGAGAGAGGGATAGGTGAAGGAAAAAAGAGAAGGTGATGCTTGGCTCAAAAGTGCTTTTTGAAAAAAAAAATGGCTAATTAAAATTATATAACGATTTAAATAATGTAAAAATAATCCCAGAGTACTAAAACATGCTTATTAGCATAGTTGGACCCTAATAATAAGTTTTTGTAAAAATTAGAGAGAAATTCGAATCAAAATTAGAAATGAATATGAAATTGCAGGACAACCAATCGATTGGTTTGGGCAAACTAGTTGACTGGTTTTTCGAGAACAAAAATGTCAATTACTAAGTTCCCCAGTGAATTGGTTATGTATACTAGTCGATCAGTACGCCTGAAATCCACATTTTTATTAGAATTTTACGGCCACTCCAAAACTAAAACTAATTTATTTTATGTAAACATACTTTTAAACATATTTTGAAGGTCTTTGTGATAGGGTATTACAATGAGTAAGTGAAGGCATCCTAAAACTTTCTCTGACTTATCTACTCCCACGGTCCATTTGATTGCACTACACAACCCTCATTCTCATCACTCACCTTCTTGCACCTTGGTTCTCCATAATCAATCAAACTCAACTCTCCCTCTCTCCTCCCTTTGATATGTTAACCCTAACTCTTCTTTACACTCCACTTTTTGATTCTTTTGAACATTAGCCTTCACCACTTGATCTCTTTCTCCCTTTCCTTTGGGTTAAATTGCTGAGTGATGGGCGTTTCTCAATTTTCACCCTTCTTTTTTATGTTGGAAAAAATAGAGGCTTGCCTCTTAGATTTTCCTTTGGTTGATTGTCTTCCTCTCTTCTTTTTTCTCCTGATCTTAGTCTTTGTTCTCCCCTTTTTCCCCTTTTAAAAAAGCAAGGATTAATGTTTAAAGAAAGGTTGAAGATCTCAATTTTCCTCCTCTTCGAAATCTATTCTTGAGAAATGGTTGAGTTGTGCTTATTATTTCTTCTTCTTTTGGTTTTATTTTTATGGTTTTAAAAGGAGTTTTCACCATTTTAATTCTTGATTCTATTAGGAAATAAAGGGTCTTGGTAGAAACCATCAAGTTATGTATATTTTTGTGCTAGAAGACTTTTCTTGGACATAAAACATCCTTATTTCTAATATGGCTAAGGAATTGTGATGTTTATTATGGTTTCATATTCTTGGTATCTTCTATGATGTATATATGATATTTTGAGTTATTGGATTCAAGCATGTGGTAATTTTTATATCCTTGGAGTTTGGAACATGTTTTGAATATCTTGTTTTCCGTTGTGCAATTGTAGCACTCTAAATTAAAACCTAAAAACACAAACAAGTAGCAAGTAGGAGTTTTCACAAAGACTGTAATTCAATTCGTAAATTTCTATTATCATATAAATTCATCCAGTTTTTAATTGATTAAAAACTAATTTCTAATAATAAAAAGAATAAATTAACAATTAAGAAAATAGCTGAATAACAATAATGGGATAATAAGGGTCAGATGACATATTCAACACAGGGATAACAACCGATCATCGAATAAAATGGTTAGATAGTATTTCTAATGTTAACTAATAGTAGCTCGCATGCATCCACTTTCTACTATCCCCTTATGCAAATAAACCAAGGTCTATTTATAATTTATTATCTAACCAAGTAATAACCTAGGATAAGATCTCTAGATTTAATTAATGACACCATTAACTATTAGGGAGTTTCTAACTAGAACCATAATTATAGTCTGCTCAAATTATGTAATTCTAAATATTAATAAACATAGATTAAATCAATAACCTATTTTCCACTGGCCGATGTTTATGTTAGCAATTACAGATTAATTATATTATTCTAAAGATAATGAAGTCATAATGTTAGATTAGTAATCATTAAACTCAGTTTATTAATCTAACTACAAATACACATAACAATTAAGTCTAATTCACATCTCATGATTAATTATCCCGAAGCCTTCAATAATCCTCCTACCCTATACAAATCTAGCCTAACTTATTAATAAAACTAGAAAACATAGAATCTAAACACATAAAAATCATAACTTTAATAAACATAGAGAAACAAAATAATAAATTTTAAATTAAACTACATAAAATCACAAACTTAATTGAATAAACAAATAATGGGAATTTCATTAAACACAATAATAAGTATGAAAGGAATAAATGAAAAAAAGGAAAGAAAGAACTTAGGAGATTGAAAAATCGCAAACACTGTATGATCTTCAATCCTTCAATTATATCAATTAACTAACTAAATCTAACAAAAGAATCCTAATGGTTTATAAATAATGAAAAATGAAGTCGAAGTTATGAAGATGGTGCTCTTCAATATTCAATTCAACCTAATATATATTGTATATATAGACATAAGGTCATAAAAATTAGATCTAAAATATGGGGCACCCTTATTTTTGTACTAATATTATGTACGTGGTTGTGATTAATAGAGCATGTGGGAGGAGAACCAAGGAAATACATGCCATATTTACATAGATATAGGGCACCCATATTTCCTATCTGTTGATTGCCTTGACTTGATTTTTCTTCACATGAATTTTCTTTTAGGGTCTTGCATGATGGTATTTCCAATTTTCTATGACTCTAAACTTGCTTATCATATCATTCTTCTTTTTCTTATTTCTCAGCCCAAATTATCTTAATTTTACCTTATTCTACAAAGCTAGGCCAATAGAGAAAACTCAAGGAAAATGGTTAAATTATCATAACAAATATAGAAAGTTGGGTTAAGATATGTCAAATAATTCCATATAATATGCACCTATCAAATACCCCCATGCTTGAACCATTTCTTGCCCTAAAGCAACACTATCATAAAAAGTATGAGAAGTCCCAAACATGAAGTCACATATGATCCCCCTTCCAATAGTCAATAAAAGATATCAATAATTGACATACGAAATGCACATGTTTCATCAGGACTCAAAATAAAGAAAAGTAAACATGTAGAAAATCATTTTCAAAATCATTTGAGGTTAAATACATCACAATCAAGTCACCATCTAAATCTAATTTTTAATTCATCAACATGAAAATATATGGTGAATTAGGCCAATAGGTTCTCACTTCAGGCATGCGGGAGCACTCTACTCTCATGTGTTATGGGTCAGTATTAACTCTAAAAAATTATACTGATGGTAATGATTTATCATAGGCTTATCACTCTTTTCTATTCACCACTACTTATAAACTGATGGATGCAAAAATCAAGAGGTCTTTTATTTGCTTGTAACGGGGCTAGGGTCAAAAATCAAGGGGTCTATTACTAGTGAAGCACACAACTTTTACAATTTCAACTCTTTATGATTTTCAACTTTACATTTTCTTTAAAAAATTTTCTATTTCCAATCATCACCTCACATACTAACAAAATCTACTTGAATGCTAATTTTTTAATTTGATTTTAAACTTGAGAGCTATGCTGTACTGGGTAAATGTGTTTTACGCTACATCCTACCCAACATAAGGATTTAGTAGTTGACAATCCACCCTTTTGCTATCCACATTGGTACCTCAATTATTTTTATTTTATTATCATTTTTTAACACTTTTTTTTTCAATTCACTTATTGCTAAACAACTCTAACACACCCCTATGATTAGAGTTTCAACCACCTCGATAAACTCATTACCAAATTGTGTTCCACTAGCTATAAACTAAGGGATGAGATATAATATGGATAATCAGCTATGTATGTAGGTTAAATATCAAGAAATTAGGCTTAAAAGCTAAACATAGTTATGCAAAGGAAAAATTACAACATAAAGGCTATTTGGCTAGGTAGTTAACAAGAAGAAAATTGTGTCTCTATTATCTTATTGTGTGTAACAATTTCATGTAGCCTTAAAGAGAATAATGACAGGTTCAATTTTCACACGCCATCGGAGAGTAACACATAGGAATGAAAAGTATATTGGATAAAAATTATATCCATCATTAAGGCTCAAAGACTCACTAATTTTTGTTTATATTAGGCCTAATCTCCTTTTCATTTCCATTATGACTATCAAATTTTCATGTTCTCAGTGAAGAGATGCAACCAAATTATTATTATTTTTTCTTTTTCTTTTCTAGAAACATGTTGTAAGAAGAAATTTAGTCTGAACTACTTATGCATATGATGGATATCAATTAGAGATTTCTTTCATTGCTTATTCTTAAGGTGTCATCTCTAAAATTTTTTATTTCTTTTTTTTAAATAAAATAATCTCACTAAAAAAATTAACAAACTTCAAGGCACACTTAATAATAAAGAAAAGAAAATAATGCAATAAAAGAGAATAAAATGATAAAAATCTACAAAAATAGACAAAATAAAGGTAGTTCCTTCCCCATGCTTAAAGTAGGCATTGTTCTCATTGTGAATGTACATCTCAATGTCTCCAAATGTTGAAACAATAAGTAAACCCAAGTTTTGTGAAGCCTTCATACTAAGAGCATCCACTACGATGTTGGCCTAATCCTGTTGGCATGTTAACTCCAAATCATAGTCCTTAGTAACTTCAACCATCTTCTCTGTCTAATGTACATCATAAGATGAGTGAATATTTACTTGAGGCTTTTATAGTTCGTGTAAAACTTTCACTACACACCATTGAAGTAATGTCTCCAAATCTTCAGCACGAAAACTACAATAGCTATATCAAGGTCTATAGTAGTCTACGAGTCCAAGAGAGCTGCGTATCTCCGTAACGTTCGTTGTTGACGACTATTATGATATGGCTTGGATCTTTGAAGGATCTAATGACACACCCTCTTTTTAGGTGATATGACTAAGGAAAGCTAATTCCTCCTGCCCAAACTTACACATTGAGATCTTGACATACAACTACTGGGTCCTCAAAAACATCAAAGCTTGTCTGAGGTGCTGCTTATGTCCCTTACAATTCTAAGAGTAAATCAAAATATATTCGATGAAGAACACAATGAACTAATCAAAGTGCTACTAAAAGGTGTGGTTCATGAGAGCCATAAACACTACTAGTGCATTTGTGAGTCTTAAGGACATCACGTTGATCTCATATTGGCCCTACCTCATCTTGAAATCAATTTCGGTATGTCCTTCTCAAAAATCCTCAATTACTGATACCATCATCTTAAGATCTATCTTCTAAAACATTGTGGTCCCACATAGTTAATCAAAAAGTTTGTCTATTGGTGGTAAAGGATAACGGTAATTCAACTGAACATAATTCAGTCTGTGCTAATCATTGCAAAGTCTCAACCCATAATCCTTTTTCCTCACAAAAATGACTGTTTCTCCCCAAGGCGATACACTTAGTTGATTTTACCCCTTCTCAAATAACTCTTCCAACTAAATGTGCAACTTTGCCATCTAAGTTGGCACTAGGAGATAGGGTGCCTTTGACACCAAAATAGTCCTTGGTAGAAGGTCTATCGTGAAGTCTATATCATGCACTAGAGGCAAATCCTCTATCTCATCAAAAAATACGTTTAGACACTCTCATACCACTGAGATACCCTCAATCAAAGGCTCCTCAATGCTCAGATCTTGAGCACTACATAAGTAAGGTGGGCAGCTTTTATGCATGAATGTGCTAAGTACAATCGCAGACACTATCCTTACTGATGTCTTAGGCTTGTATCTCCGATAAGAGACCCTAGCACCCTTTGGTCCCTTAAGATCAATCATTCCTTTACATAATCAATCATAAATCAATTTCGCTAAAGCATGTATATCCCAAGGATTATGTTGAAGTCACAAAGTTCAAGCTCTATAAGGTGTATCTGAATCTCCATCCTACTAAAGACTAATGCCACATTTCAATATTGCTTAGTATATGGAAGTTTAACCCCAGACGAGAGCATAATAGAAGTCTCTATCCTATCAGAAGGAATCATAGCTCTCCTAGATATGAAAGTAGTAGACACAAAGGATGTGAAGCACACAAGTTAAATAACAAAAAAGTAGGAAGGGAAGAAACCATGAACATACATGTGTTGACATCTGCCTGCTGTCATCCTTTGATTGAGTCATCACATTGAGACAACTTTCTAGAGGTGGAAACACTTCACTACCTGAACCTTACCCTTGTTGGTGAGAACCGGGTGTAACACCCCCAATTTTTGAACCAGAAAATTTTATTTTTAATACAATGCAAAAGTGATTTGAAAAGCAAAAGCAAGGAATGTTACCGCCATATCAATTATGAGAGAGGTGTGATCATCACTTAACCCATGCTTAATGCAAGGCTAAACAGAATAAGGAAACAAATAATGCAGGATCATAATAGTAATGTGATAATACAAGGTAAATAAGACTAGAACATTATAGATGGAATGAACTTGATACATTTATATAATCAATTACAGGAATCCGAGCCAAGAGTTTAAATAACCAAAAATACAAAAACCTCCCGACGCAGTGGGCAAAACACTAATAATCAGTTAGCCTAACTATTTGGCATTACCATAGACTTCTAACCCTAAACAATGACACGCTAGTGGCCCACTTCATCACCCTCAGCATACTCTAACTTAGAGTCATAACCCTACAGATCGTCATCTGCTCCTCGAACCAGAAGCCAAATCATCACTGTGACCACACAAGTGTAGTATCAGTACGAAGGAGTACTAGCAAAACATACTACCTAAAACATGGAAAACTCATGCAGCACTTTGAGGTCATCCACTAGCATGGTATTTGACCTATTCAACAGGCAATATACGAGAATAGTGATAACATATAAATACCTTCGCGACACCTGAGGATATACATTTACACACAAGCATGGTTTTCCACAGCAATCCATATAAAAGAAAGCATATAATGCAAATATAACATGATGGGACTAGCATAGGACTGCAACTCTTACCATCGCATCACACTAGTGCCAAGGGGCTTTTCTCATGGATCTTCCACATCCACCACACTTGGTCTCCTAGGTGAGAGGGCATATGCTAAATTTTGGGTCTACCTCACTTGAAGTACATAACCATAGAATCATAATGTTTTTAATATACCATGACGGGACAGACGGAGGACTACAACTCCCACTACCACATCACACTAGTTCCAAGGGGCTTTTCTTAGGGTTCTTCAACATGTATCACACTTGGTCTCCTAAGCGAGGGGGAATACACTCAATTTTTATCTGCCTCACCCACCACACTAGCACTAATGCCAAAGGGATTTTCTAAGGGATCTTCAACATACACCACACTTGGAAACCCAGGTTAGGAGCACAAAAGATAACTAAACCCTAAGTATGCATACCGAGAAGGCCTCTAAGATTCCATGATCAAAATTCCACCAATCATCAATTAGATGTTTTAAGAGTTGACACTAAACACTAACCAAGGCATACAAGCCACTAAGTGGGTGTTTAGAGATGACACCAAACTCACACAAGGCATTAAATCCACCAAATTTGGTGTTTAGAGATAACACCAAACTCACACAAGGCATTAAAGCTAGAAAATTGGGTATTTAAAGATAACACCAAACACCTCATACTAATTGGGTGTTTAAGGATAACACCAAACTTAACCAAAAGTAAGTCTTAAATACCATCATATTGGTTCATATTAAAGTTGATAAATTATGGTTGAAATCATAATTAAAATATTGTAAATACATGGAAGAATCAACATAAAAGGCTTAAGAAAAACATAACAAATCATAACAAATCAAGCATCTTCCAGCCGGACTAGTCGATGGGTCCTCAGACCAGTCGATTAGTTTGGTCGTACCATACCTGGATCATAACAAAACCAAAGCACCTATCGACTAGTTAACCTCACTAATCAAGTGTTCATGAGAACTAGATGACTGATTTAGTCCAACTAGGTTATGGGTCTAACCAGAGACCAACCCATTTTTACCTGTAGAAAAATTGATTGATGGTTTTGACCAACCGATCTATTGGTCATATCAATCGGTCGACTAATTTGATCCAACTGGTAAAAGGGTCTAAGTAGAGACCAAACCACCTTGGTTTGTAGGGACACTAGTCAATGGGTTTGACCAACCAATCGATTATTCATCAAGACTAGTCAATTAGTTTACCAGGCTAATAGACTAATCTCATGGCCGACCAATCCAAAACTCCAAACTATTCGACGGCTTGCAGAACTAGTCGACAGAATTGAGGAACCAATCAACTGGTCTAGGTAAAACACAACCCAGACTTATGAAACACACACCAAATTTCACCACAAATTACCATATTAATCCTAGCATGCTTCTATGTCAAAACACACATAAAAATACATGCTTCACACATGGAATCACATGAACATATGGTAATATACACACTTAAACCAATCATGTTCAAACCACCCATTTTATACTTAAAATCAAGGAATCTCAACAACACTTACTTGAGGAGAATTATACCACATGCTCATAACATGGACACAATTAGATCATACTCATATAAACACTAAAACATGGAACCCCAATATACGACAGAAACTTAATTATGTTAAAAATAAGAATTCCTTACCTTGAAGCAATTCTTTTAGCATAAAACTCCTATTGGATGACCTATCTAGTAGAACTTTGATTCCTAAGAGAGTTAAAGTAAAAACTATTAAAACCATCTTCCAAAAATTCATTAAAAACTAAGAAAACTAGAATAAGAAGAAGGGACACACAAAACACCACCTTTTGACTCCAAATAGGGTGTTAAAGAGAAACTAAAATCTCTAACTTTTCTCAACCTTAATTCTTTCTTGCTTAAGTAAAGTATGAGATAAATAAAACCAAGACTAGAAGAAGAGGAAGGAACAAAATGCTTACACAATAAAAGGAGAAAATTAGAGATGATATATGTTTTTTTCCCCTCCAAAGAAAGAAGAATAGGGGAATATGGAAAGGTGCTAAACACTTAGTAAAAATTTCCACAAGAAGAAGGGAGAAGTGAGCAAGAGTAAAAGTGTGGAATGATAGTGGGTCAACAAAATGAAAGGTATAGGGGCAGGTTGGTCAACATCCTTAAGGAAAAGAGGGATAAGATAGGTGAGGTTGAGTGTGGGCAAGTCAAGAAAATAAGGATGACTTGATGGGGTGGTGAAGGGTTGAGTGCAGTTAGAGATGGGTATGTAAGTGGGTTGGCAAGTCATGGGAGAGTGCAGAAAGTTAAAAATTGCTTCCCTAACTTCTAGAAGAGAGGAGAGGCAACAGAAAAGGAGAAGGGGGGCTTGCCTCCAAAAGTGGCTTTTTGGAAGAATTTTGCTAATTAAAATCATGTAATGGTCCAATGGATATGAAAATAATACTAGAAAACTAAAACATTCTTATTATCATAATTGAACTTAAATAAGAAGTTTTCATAATATTTTGAGGGAAATTCGAATCAAAATAAAAATGGATATAAAATTATAGGCAAACCAATCGATTAGTTTGAGCAGACCAGTTAGTTTGGGCAAACTAGTTGATTGGTTTGGGCAAACCAGTTGACTAGTTTGTCAAGAACAAAACCATACATTTCCTCCATGCACCAATCGATCCGTTATGTAAACTAGTCGACTGGTATGTTTGAAATTCACATTTATATTAGAATTCCAAGCCCATTTCAAAACCAAAACTCATTTATTTTATATCAACATAATTTTAATTATAATTTGAAAGATTTTAGGATGGGGGTATTACATTGGGTCTCTAAATCCTCTCCTTAGAGCCAACCTACTAGCTCTACTACTTGTCAATTGAGCATTCTAAACTGGTGGTGCCTGTGCCACTATACCCTACAAACATGCTTACCTTTACAGTTGCAAGATATGCACTCCGATTGTACAATACTTAAAAAAATGGTGCCCCATTTAACCACAACCATGATAATAAACTAGATTTCCAACATTTTCCTTCTATGGGTGGTTCTTTCATATAAAGTACCTCAAACAAGGTCGACTCAATTGCCCTCCTTAGTGGAGTAACATCCCTAATTGATGACTACTTGTGGCCTAGACCCTCTTCTCTCCCCCATGGAATTGACCACCGTCAAACCTCAGCTTGGCCCTTAACTAAGTACTACAGGCCTATGCACTCGATGATGGATCCAAGGCATAGTTGTACATTATCTGCAAGTCCTTCACGCGTGTTCTCACCAACATCTCCTAAAGTCTAAAACTCAACCCCAACAAAAATCAATGTCACTAGCATTAACCTCTAACGCAAAGCGGATGAGATCCAATAGCTTCTGTAGTACTCTTATAATATAGACATACCATGATAGATTGCCATGTACTCATCATACTTTGCTATCCTTAAGCCAGTAGGTTAGAAGTATACCCTTAGTATCTCGAAAAAAGTCTCTTACTAATCTCTAGGGACCCCTCTCAACTGTTGACTTCTCTGCCATTTGTCTGTGTGACCCATCAAGTGGAGCATTCCAATGTCCACCTGCCTACCCTCTTGGTAGCAACTACACACCAAGTTCTTCTCAAAGTCTCTTAGCTAACATTTTGACATATTTGGGTTCTACTGACCCTCAAAGACAGATGGGCAATAATCATCAACCTTGAAACGTTAATTGTCAAGCGGCGGAACTAGAAAAGGAGGCGGTGGTAGCGGCTATAGAGCCTCCTCATAGTGAATCTGACACTCCATGAAAACTCTGACCATCTCTATGAAGCACTCGAGATGCTACTATAATACTAAAATGTGTTGAAACAAGACCAATGATAACTATGCGATTAATACCCGTGGAGTTAGCATATTGCACATAAGGCCAACTCCCAACTCAAACCAACACTCACTCATATACTACACTAGATTTTATAAGGATGGATAAAACTGAAGAAATTTATTTTTGTAAAACAACATCAAGCTTTGATACCAACTTGTAACTTACCCCATTTACAAAGATGAAAATTTCATTATGAAGATAGTGCAAAAGCCTCTGAAAAAAAAAACTAAAAAAATGTTACCTCCACATCAACCATGAGAGAGGTGTGATCATCACCTAACTCATGCCCGATGCAATGCCAAGTGGAACAATGAACGAAACAATGCATGCTCATAATGATAATAAAATAGTATTAATGATAAAAAATACTAGAATAATAATATAGATAGCAAGGGTATAAGAGTTACAAAATTCAAATATAAGAAATCAAAGCCAAATGTTTAAATAATTGGAAGAATGAAAACATGCTAATGTAGTGGTCAAAACACCACTAGTCTGGTAGCCAAACTCTTAAGCATAGATAAAAATCTCAAACCCCAAGAAATGGCTAGCTACTAGCCCACGTCAACACCCTCAGCATACTCTAATTAACAATTGTACCCTTAAATATCATCCTATAGTCCCTAGATCAAAAGTATGATCATCATAGTGACCACACAAGTGTAGTAGGAGTATAAGTAAGTACTTGTAAAATAGATTACCTAAAACATGGTAAGGCTCATGCTACACATTGGAGTCATATAGTAAAATGCCGATAAGCATACCAATATAAATGAACACTTAGGCTTATAGTAGTAATATAATAAGGTATGCTTACATTAAAATTATGGAATAATAGTAATACAATACCTATATCACAATAACCACAATGTAAACCATTTTGTAAATCTTCCTTTAGTGATAAAATAACTTTAAATTGTTAAGATAATTCTTTAAATCACAACTAGTTCTCCACCATGAAAAATATTCATGGAAAAAATAAAACAATGGGATACCATAGTTACCACATGATATCAATATGCATCGAATGGTCTTGTCTCTAGGGATACCACACCCTCCACACATTTAGTACACCTTTTGTAAGGGTTAACATAAATTGGGATACCAAACCCATGAAAAGTAGTCCAAGTACTTCAAGGGGACTTGTACTATGATACCTCACCCACGACACCTTTAATGCCCATGGCATGAGGTCTAAAAATTTGGGATACTACACACAACTAAGGAATGGGTAATATAAAGTACTAAGAGGCTTGTAGTGGGACACCTCCCCCAGTAGAACTAAACACTGATGTCATGCACACTACTGTAGTATGATCTTATACCTCAAAGATATGCGTATACCCCGTACAGACCACAACTCAATTGAGAAGGAAATATGTATTGAGTGAAAAATATAAACTAAATTGTGACCCACAAACTAACTCAAGATTAGCTCCCCCAAGAGTTATAGAAAAATGATCAAATGAAATCTTATTCTTTCTTTATTAATTATTAAGTCATATCACAAATCACAGATTAATTCCACGAATAACCACTTCGGTATTTCCAATTGATAATATAAAACACATTATAAGGTATAAAAACCATCAATTGGGTGTTTGCAAATGATAACACCAAACATAAATAAATTCCATTATTATCAAAATTAGGTGTTTCCAAATCATAACACTAAACACATCACAAGGTATAAAAGCTACCAATTGGGTGTTCAGAGGTAACACCAAACTAAAACAAATCAAGCCTCAAATATCATCATTATAATTTTTTATTAATTCAAGAGTAAATATTATTGTAATCATATTTAAATGCTATAATTATTTGGATATATTAGCATAAAACTCCCAAAAGAAGAAAAATAGTTAATAAATGGACCTGGTGGTATATTGCAGGACCAGTTGACTTGTTTAGTTGTACTTAACCTAAACAAAAAATAATAGCAATGGACCAATCAATCGGTCGTCTCATTAATCTATTGTTCAAAGGAAACTAGTCAATGGAGTTGGCCCAATCTTCTATGGGTCTATGTAGAGACCATACCACTTTGGTCATAGGGTCACAAGCCTATGAGGTTGGCAAACCAATCAACTGCTCATAGAAACCAGTTGAATAGTTCAGTAAACCAATCAATTGATCTCACAACCAGTCGATCAACATTTCCTAATTGTACGAGTATTTATACAACCAATCGATGGATTCAACAAACCGATCAACTTGTATAGTTAAAACAACACCTAGACTTGTGATTGTAATACCCCATCCTAAAATCCTTCATGTTGTATTTATAATTATATTGATATAAAATAACTGAGTAGTTATTATGAAATGGGCTAGAAGTTATAATAAAAATGTGAATTTTAGGCACACCAATTGACTTGTTTACATAAATAATTGGCTAGTGTGCTACAAAAATTAACAATCTTATTCTCGACAAACTAGTAAACTGGTTTACCCAAACCCATCGATTGGTTGCCTTGTGATTTCAAATCCATTTCTAATTTTGATTAGATTTTCTCTCTAATTTTTATGAAAACTTTTAATTAGAGTCTAAATATGATAATAAGCATGTTTAGTGCTCTGGTATTATTTTCACATTATTTAGATCATTACATAAATTTAATTAGCTAAAATTTTCCCAAAAGGCACTTTTGAGGCAAGTTTCACATTTTCTCTTCTCTACCACCTCTCCTTCTTTATTTAGGTAGCTGGGACTGCGAGATTAACTTTGTGTACCATCCCCTTGCCTTCCAACCCACTACCATGCTCATTTCTAACTGCACTCAATCCCTACCACCCCATAAGTTAGCCTTCACTTCTTGGTTACCCACACTCAAACTCACCAATCTCATCCCTTTTTCTTCTCAGAATGTCGACCAGCCTTACCTCTATATCTCTCATTTATCATCCATTCTCATTCATCACTTGTGTTATTTCTCTCTTATCCCTTTTCCTTGTGGAAAATTTCCCTAAGTGTTGAGCATCTTTCCATTTTCCCTCTTCTCCTCTCTATTGAAAAAATAGAGGCTTTCTCCAATTTTCTTCCTTCCTTTTACGAGCATTATGATCATTTCCCTTCTTCTAATCTTGATTTAATTTCTCTCCTACTTTCCTTAATCAAAGAAGAATTATGGTTGAGAAATGTTGAATATTCCAGCTCTTTTTTTAACACCCTATTTTTGATGTAGTTTTGAAAGATGATTTTATGCTTTTAACTTTGATTCTCTTAGTAATTGAAGTACTGCTAGTTAAGCCATCCAGTAGGAGTTATGTGCTAGAAGAATTACTTTAAGGTAAGGCATTCTAATGTTTAGCATAAATAGTTTTTTGTGGTATATTAGGGTTCCATGGGTTTGGTACTTATATGAGTGTGATCTAACTACGTTCTATGGTATGAGAATGCGGTATAAATCTTCCCAAGTTATTGTCAATTGGAAATCTCTTATTTTGAGAATAAAATGGGTTGTTTGAGATGATTTATTTAAGTAAGTACATTAACATATATCCATGTCATTATTTGTGTGTAGCATGTATTTTTAAGTGTATTATGACATAGAATCATACTAGGATTAATATGATTAAGTGTGACAACTGTTGGTGTGTGTCTCACAAGTTCGGGTAGTGTTTTACACATACTAGTTGATCAGTTTGTAACACCTCTAAAATTCACCACCAAAATTTTTTGTTTTAATGAAAAGTTAAGTGGACGCAAAACAGTAAATTTCGGAGATGCTACTACCACACTTAGTACCAAACTAGTTTCCTTCTACCATTCCAGTACCAAGTGCTAAGGCTAAAAAGTAACATAACACAATTTACACCAATTCAAACTTTCATTTATATCAGGGTAGCATGTTAAAGATGGTGCAAAAGATAAATCCTACTATTAGTTGTTACAAGTGTAAAATCATTTAATAAAGAAATAATAAGGTTAAAAGAGAAACATTAAAAAGCTTCCTAGATAATTCTTACACTCTTACCTGATGACAACTTGAGTATCACCTGCAGCTAACTTATAAGGGACTCTACCAATTGAATAAGCAGAGGCCTATAAATAGAACCCTTCAGTACTACAGTACCAAGTAACTTCTTATACTAGACTAAAAGGTAGGGTCCGCATGTAATACATCATACATAAACTATGTAAAACAATAACATACTTAAGCATAGAGATAATCACAACAATATAAGAGCCAATAAACAATGCAACACAACATATAATAGGAAATGCGTATCATAAGGTCCATTTACTTGGTATTTCCATCATTTACCAAGGGTGACAGGCACCAAGGCCACACTTACTATATTAATAGATCATAAAGGCAAAATCAACATTGTCTAGTCTTAGGCCATTAATTAAATATTATTTAACATCATCTCTCAAATTATATCCATGTGTGTACAGGAACCCCACTATTATAGCTGGTGGATTGAAAATATACTCTAAGACAGAACGCACTTGACCACTATTATTTGCCGGTAGACTGGTCTCCAAGGTAAAAGGTTCCTCATCACTATTCTCACTGGTGGATCGGTTTAACCCCAACTCACATGGTGTTTCACTATAAGTGATATATTATCATCCAAGGTTTGGTTTATTGAGCTCGGGATCCCCCATTATTATAGCTGATGGACCAGAATACACTTTAGGGCACCACACACCTGACCATTATTATAACCGGTGGATCGGTACACATATGCAACCTCCAGCGCCAAACACTTCTGGCCACTTTTATAACTAATGGACAGATACAAAAGATATAATTTATCCTGGCCCAACTCAATAATCTTTCAATTTACATGATTAGTATTTCTCCATTTAATCAACACAATAATTCCATTTATTAACTCGAGGGGGAGATCACAAACCTGGAGACACAAAGGTACACTAATCATACTAGTGCATACAAGTAGCACAGTACCATCAACCATCATCTTAGGGACGCAAAGGTACCCTAGTCGCACTAGTGCACAAGGACACATAATACCCTACCAACAAAGACACCTAATCCATAAGTATGCATACCCCTTAAATAGTTCAGTAGAGCTAGATAGAGTAAGATGTAAGGCTTGGCAGGGGGACTAAGGCATACCAGCAAAATCCAGAATACTCTTGGGCTAAACTAAGTCCTTAGGGTAGTGACCATCCTTAGGGTAACGACCCCTAAAGAGCCATCATTCCCGATCTTGAGATCTTCCACTGTAATTATTAATGTCTTAATTATGGTGACCACAAAAAACACCTCAAACACAAACTTAATCATTTTCATTTGTTTCTATTGTTATTAAGAAATTCTTATTTGTATTATTAACTTAAATAGTCTACTAAGGCCAACCAAGGTTCTAGTTCTTATACTTAGGCACCTTAGGACAAAATGACTGAAATGCCCCTAAGGTTAAGGCTTCCTCTTATCTTTTATTTTCATCACATAATTTATTTTCATTTATCCACATGCCACAATAGGTTATCATATCATAAATATAATATTGGTCATAGAATCAAGTACTCTATAACAAGGGATCATGGAATACATAAATCCCAAACATGTACTTCTAGCACATCCAACACACATTTCTATGCATGATTAACAATTAAGGCACCTCTTGCATGATTATGAAATAAATATCATATCATACCCTTAATTACCCATTCAACCCTATACCATGCATTATCCTCATAATATGCACCTATTTACCGAAATACCATTATCCTTATAATATACATGGTTATAATTAAACAAGTGATACTAAGGCCATAAACCCTTATTCTATTATTTAATATCCCTTGTGTCTTATTATGGAGGCTTGTTAAAACCCCTACCATATTATATGCAACTTACTGATTTATCCCTTCATACTTACAAAATTACTAAAATACCCCTGTTGTTCGTAAAGTTATTAAGTTACCCTTTTTTACTTACCAAATTACCTTTCATACTTGTGTAATTACCAAAATACCATTCGTATTTGTTAAATTACCAAATTAGCCTTCATACTTGTTAAATCACCAACTTTACCCCTCATACTTGTTGAATTACCAAATTATCCTTCTGATTTGTTAAATTACCAAATTACCAAATTACCCTTCATACTTGCTAAAATTACCAAATTGCCCTTCAGGTTTATTAAATTAGCAAATTACTCTTTATACTTGCTAAAAATACCAAAATGCCCTTTATGTTTGTTAAATTACTAAATTACCGGTCATACTCACTAAAATTACCAAATTACCCTTCGGGTTGGTTTAATTACCAAATTGCCCTTAATACTTATTAAAATTACCAAATTATCCCTTATATGTGTTGAATTACCAAAATACCCCTCTTACTAACTAAATTACCATTTATCCTTTTTATTCATAAAATTACTAAGTTACCCCCATTTCATGCCAAATTACCAAAATACCCCTCGTACTTACTAAATTACCATTTTACCCCTTTTATTCATAAAATTACCAAGTTACCCCAGTTCATGCCATATAAAAACCATTCTTATTTAATAATTTACCAAATTGCCCTTTTTACTCATAAAATTACCAAGTTACTCCCTTTTTCATGTAAACTTAATAAACTACCCTCACTACTTATTAAATTATCATATTACTCCTTTTATTCATATAAATTCCCAATTTACCCTTATTATGCCTAATTTACTAAAATACACTTACCGCATAAAACATTAACACCCATGGTCCATATGCATCATCTAATACTATCATTATTATTATTTATTATTAATACCCATTATGACCTACCATACATACTTATTTAGGCAACGCCCTTTTGTACAAGAAAAAAAATACTAAAATACCCCTAGGGCTCACATTAACATTATCTCTACTACAAATGGCCATATTAGCTCATCATGACATATACATGAATCTAACATTATTATTAACATCATTTTCACCATGACACATTTCATAATATAACATGCTGTTCATTTCAACTACCAACATATGCTACAAATCATAATATACTTAACGTCACATAATAGGCCCACAAACATATTTAAAAACTCTAATGTGCTAGCATACGTATATCCACACATTTTAGTAGGGTATAATGGTCACCTTATTTCCAAAAATAAATAAACTTGACCAGTACAACAGTTAAGAGTTCAAGCTTTGATTAGTAAAAATTAATACTTAGAAAAATACAAAAACTAACATATTAGTAGAAGAAAATAAAAAGAATGATTTTTTTGCTAAAAGGTTATTTAACTCATATTAACACTAACTTATTATACCTCAAAAATTGGTTAATTAAACCTATAGGGTGTAGCAAAACTCACACTACATGGCAGCATGAGCTTCATGCACGAAATGAAGAGGGAAAATAGGGTGAAGAGGAGAGTTGGGAGAACTAGAATGGTTGGTTTGGGTAAGGGTTTGTGGATTTGGTTGAGGGCTTATGGAGGGGAGTGAGGGTGGTAGCTGGGTGCAGGGAGGGTAGGAGAGTGTAGGTGGTTAGGCGATGAGGAAGGGAGAGAAAGAAGGCCAAAAGCCTAATAGGGGGAAAGTGAGAAGCAGGCTAGCCAACCCAAGGAGGGCGAAAAGAACAAAAAGGAAAAAAGAAGGAAAAAGAAAGGAAAAAGGAGAAAGAAAAAGGGAAAAGAAAAAAGGAAAAATAAAAATAAAATATTTTTTAGAATTAGGGTATTTAATTATTTTGATGGATAATTTCTTTTAATAAAATAATTTTTTTTAAATTTAAGATATTAATTTAAGAGGATAATTTTAGTAAAATTTGGGTTTGAAAAATTATTTAAATAGAAAAGATGTGTGATAAATTAACAAAATATTTATTTTAACTTATTAAACAATCATATCCATTTTTAAAAATCATAAGTACACAAAATATTTAAATTAATACTTCAAAAAATTAAATTATCCCAAATGAAGATTAATTATCAAATTCTATGTTTTAAAATTTTGGGGTATTACAGGTTCCTCGAACCCATCAACTTATTTTTGCGAGTAGTCAAACGGTTTGAGGTTTGGATTGGTTGGTAATGAGATCAGTCAATTTGTTTGAGGAACTAGTTGAATGGGCTAAATGAACAATTGATATGTTGGTCAAACCCATCGAATTGTGTACCTGTAGACCAAACTTATAGGTCTCTACTTAGACCCATCGATCAATTGGACCTAACCACTTGACTGGTTACTAAGACCATTCGATCAGTTGGTGAACCCATCTACTGATTTCTCTATAGGATAAAATGGTTTGGTCTCTTCTTAGACCCATTGATCGGTATAACCAAACTAGTTGATTGGTACTCAGGAACAGTCAATCGGAGAGGCTAACTAGTCAATTGGTTTTCTAGAGTTGTTTTAGGTCAAGTCTAGTACGACTAGACCTGTCCGCGAGTTTGAGGGACCGATCGACTTGTTCGGCTAGCAATTTTCTAGTTTTTCACAATTTTTTTTGTTTCATTTGGGCTTTTTGTGTTGATACTTTATGCATTTACAATATTTTAATTATGATTTCTATTATGATTGACCTGATTTAATATGAATCACCATAATGGTAGTTGAGACTTGATTTTAGTTAAGTTTTGTGTCATCTCTAAACACCTAATTGATGGATTTTGAGCCTTGTGGATGAGTTTGGTGCCATCTATAAATACCCAAATGGTGGCTTTAGTGCCTTATGATTTGTTTGGTGTTATTACTTGGAAACACCCAATTTTGTTTTATGTGGACTACTTGTGATTTTTGATATCACTTGTAATCTAATTAATGGTATAAGATTTCATTCGAGCCTTTTTCTCCATCTCTCAGGGTAGTTGTTATGAGTCAATGGGTGGGTCGCCCTTGGTAATATTTTTTCATTTAGTACCTATTTGCTTCTCCATCGAGTTGTGATCGGTAGAGAGTATGCACATATCTTTGAGGTATAGGGATTATATTATGGCAGGCCGGTATGGCATTACTGTCTAGCTCGGGTGGGTGAGGTATCCCAGTACAAGCCCCTTAGCACATTGTAATATCCATTGCTTAGGCGGGTGTGGTATACCAATTTCTTATTCCTTGTGGTGGATACATTCAAGGTGTGGTAGGTGAGGTATCCCAGTACAAGCCCCCTTGGTATACTTTGACTACCTATGGTGGGTGTGGTATCTTGATTTGTGGCAGATGCACTTGATGCGTGGTGGGTATGGAATCCCCAAAGAAAGACCCTTCGGTGTATCCTAACCTTGTGTGATGGGTGTGGTATCGCATTGTTATTATATGTGCTACGAGGAATTTTGTTCATGTTGGAGAACTAGGTATGATCGAACAAACTATATTATTAACGGAAAATTGTGTGATCACTAAAGTAAGCATTCTTATATGATTTATAATGTATGAATTGCATGTATTTATTGTATTTTTATACTTCCATGATTCCATGTAGGAATGCTATTTTGTACCTGAGTTGTATAGAAATGATATCACCATGCTGTTATGTGACTTCAATGTGCGACATGAGCTTTACTATGTTTTAGGTAGTATGCTTTACTAGTACTTCACCGTACTGATATTGCACTCGTGTGGTCACTATGATAATTTGAATTCTAGTCCGAGGAGCAAAGGACGATTTGTAGGGTTATGACTCTAAATAATACTATACTCAGGGTGAAGGTGTGGGAAATTAGCAGGCCATTTCTTGGGGTTAGAGGTTTATGATTATACCTAAAAGTTAGGCTAACCGGTTATTAGTATTTTTTCCACTATATCAGGATGTTTTGTGTCTAAAGTTACTTAAATTCTTGGCTCGATTTCTTGTATTTGGTTTTGTAAAACTATCAAGTCAATTCAATGTATAATATTATCTAGCCCTTATTATCTTGTATTGTCACATGAATGGTATGATCATGTATTCTTTTTTTTTTCTTCTTTTATTTATCCTTACATCAGGCATAGGTTAGGTGATGATCACATAATGTATTGGTAACATTCCCTAATTTATTTTTTCAAATACTCCCACATTTTTTTAAAAATGAAAATTTCTAGTTTAAAAATTGGGGGTGTTACAGTGATATACACACCTAATTTCATCAAACACTACCACATTAATCCTATAATGCTTCTATATCATAAAACACATAAAGAGGCATGGTTCTTATATAGAATCACATGGATACATAGTGGTGTATGCATTTAAAAGAATTCATACTCAAACTTCCAAATCATAAATGAAATCAAAGAAACCTATAATGCTTAATTTAAGAAAGAAACTCTACAACATGAGCGAGCTATAAAATATAATTAGCCCATGCTTAACACAAAAATACACCAAGAATATGGGACTACAATAAGTAACAAATGCCTTATTCATGTTAAAGATATTAGTACCTTTCTGGGAAGTAGTTATACTATCACCAAACTCCTACTTGATGGCTATCTAGAAGGACCTCGAATTATAAGAGAATCAAAGGTCAAAACCATTAAAACTCCCTTAACATAAAATAAAATCAAAAGAGGTAGAAAAGAATTGATGCATGTACGGTTAGAGTTTCGGACTTGGATGGAGTTTATATGGAGTATTCGATGAGGATGGAGTATGGAGATTGATGATGGGGATTCGAAGGGGTTGATGACGATGGAACACGAGGTAGTTCGGGAGGGGAAGTCTCGGATTTTGGGATACTCACAAATGGGAGGTTGCTGGCGTGGTTTAGGGTTAGGCTCGGCGACGATGGGAGTTGTTTAGGTTAGTGGTATTGGGTGGTGTAACCAGTTTAGGGCTCAATGGATGGTAGTTTAGGGCTAGGGAAAAGATAGAGGGTGGTGGTGGTGTTGTGATCGGATGGAGAGATGATTTGGAGGAGGATTTTTGGTGGGAGGAGGTGGGAAAAGATAAAGTGGAAATATAAATTAATCTTTAAAGCACACAGAAATAACGATTAAGGTTTTGAGAACAAAACCGTTCACATAGATTTGGTTTTGTTTTGAGACGAATCCACACAGAATTCGGGTTTTAAGCAATGCTTAAAGTTGTTCTTCTTATTCAAGTTGTGTGTTTCTACTCGGTTTCCTATGGTTTATATAGCCAAGGAACTGAGCATCTTCTTAAAAGATTACAAGCATATTCCCTCCCAAAAGCATTAATTCCCTTAAGAATAGCTAGTTAATATTTAGTTACTAACCAACTAAAAGTAAATAATAATAACTAGAACTTTAAAAATAAACGTTATGCTAGCTAACAAACATTGACTAAAAGTAAATAACAATAACTAGTACATAAAAATAAACATTACGCTAGCTAACAAACGTTGATTAAAAGTAAATAATAATAACTAGTACTTAAAAATAAATGTTATGCTAGCTAACAAACGTTGCATGAAGCCATGCATACCCCATATTCATGCACCCGCTTTGAGTAGCGTAATCGTCTTCCTCGGTGTTATGTTCAGTGACTCTGCTCCCGCATCAAGAATGTAACTCAACCTTTTCCTAGACACTTAATTCCAAGGAAAATGAATATAGAATCTTCAACCTTTATCAAAACTTAATCCTTTCATGATTAATATAAAATAGGGAAAAATAAATATAAGAATAGAAGAAGAAGAAGAAGAAGAAGAAATAAGGCACACAAACTCTACTAAGGGAGGAAAGAAAACAAGATGCAAGCCTCTATTTCCTAGCAGAAATAAAAAAGGGGAAATAATGAATAAATACTCAACACTTATAAACTTTTACTAAGGTAATGGAGGATAAAAGCAAGAAAAATAGTTAAGAAGAGAAAATGAGTCATGAAAAGAGGTTATAGAAGCGAGGGCTTGTTAAAATCCATAGGATGGAGACAGAAAAGATTGGTATGGTTGAGTGTGATAAACTAAGGGGTTTGTGTGATGTAGGTTGAGTGTATTAAGGATGATACTTGGCATGAGGTTGGTAAGTCGCAAAAGGGGTGCACGAACTCAAGCAAGCAACTTAACTGTCAGAATATTGACTGGGAAGTGAAGGATAAGAGACATTATTAATAAAATAATTTTATTAACCACCAAATTAGTGAAAAATTATTAATAAAATAATTTTATGAATGAATAATTCACATGGATCATAATATGATAGATGTTTATAGTGGAGGATCAATAGTAGCTAGGACCCTAACTAAGGCTAGAAGGCTAATATCTAATATGGAATCGAATTCCTAATATTTTTTACACTATAAATCCTATCTCTTCATCTCACTATCTATAGGAGATTAGTATAATAGAACTTAATAAAAATTAAATAATTTGACTTATTTAGTTTAAAAGTTAGTGAAAGGAGGTGTATTATCTCAAGTTTGTGGAATTTTTTCATATGCAGGTCATGCTATTGATGCATGCACCATTTTCCAAGAAGTGTAACACATTAATCAAACCTCTAAGAAAATGTAAGTATAATTCCTATGGTCAAACTAATAACCATAGAAGAAGGGTTCATCCCAACCAATGGTATAGGAATAATCAAAGACCACTATTAGTCTAAAATGAACAAGGGCATAACAAACTCCATAGATTCTATCCTATTCCTCAAAACAAACAAAACCCATCATTTGTGTAGGCTTCTCAACCACCAATACAACAACTATCTAGATTAATGTCATTAGACTATATAATTAAATCTTTATCAACTAACACTATTCAATTTCAACAAGAAGCAAGAAATGACCTAAAGAACATAAAAAGTCTTGTTAGTTAGTTGGAAAATTTTGTAGGTAAATTACAAGCACAAAGTTTCTCAAAGTTAACATGCCAAATTGAGAGAGGAATATAAAGAAAACATGATTGCTATCACCACTAGAATAGGAAAACAATTAGACAGCCCAAAGCAATGTAAGGAAAATAAAGGAACAAAGTAAGAAGAGGAAGAATCAACAAATATAGAATGAAGGATAAAAGAAAATCCTCCTAAGGTAAATTAAATAAATTCTTCTAGCACTTATTAATCCATTTATCCTTTTCCTAGCCCATTAACTAATGGTAAGAAGCAATATCATGTAAAGGAGGCATTAGAAAGTTTAAAGAAGGTGGAGTTAAACATTCCCTTCATAGGTACAATAAAAAAAGTGCCATGTATGCATAGTTTTTAAGATATTTGTGAAATAAAAAGAAAAAATTGAGAGACCGTGAAAAATTTATTGTGGAGGAGAATGTGTTTGTAATTTTACAAGGGAAACTCTCACTTAAGTGCAGGGATCGTGGTATATTTACCATTCCTTGGAAAATTGGAAACATGAGGTTTGAAAAATGTATGCATGAAATAGGAGCCTGTATATATGTCATGCCTTTATTTATTTTTAATACCCTTTGTCTATGACCCCTTAAAGAGACCTATTTTGTGATAAATTAGTTAAAAGATTTACCATATATAATGATGGAATGATAGAATATGTTCTAGTTCAATTGAAAAAACTTGTGTTTCTTATTGATTTTTATGTTATAGACATGCAAGATGATATAACCCCTAACCCTTCCCCTATTCTATTAGGAAAACCATTTCTAAAAATTCTCGATAACGGGGTTCTTACAATGGAGTTTAATGGGGAAAAATTCATTTTAATACTTATGAATCCATAAGTTATCATGCAGATTGTGAATATGTTTCTAAGGTGGATGTAATTAACACTTTATCTAAATAAGTTTTTGAATTAATAAATGATGATCTAATAGATTTTTTTCATAGAAAATTAAAATATATAGACTCTCACGAAGAGTTACATAGATTTTTTTTTAGGATAAGAAAACAGAGAAATGTGCTTGTACTTTCATATCTTATTCTGCCAACATAGGGGAGTATGTTAAATTATTTATTATGAAAGAAAAACCCCTACTCTATATAGAAAAAGCTCCAAAAGTGGAGTTAAAACCCTTACCCAATAATTTGAAATATGCCTTCTTAGGGATAATCAAACTCTTTATATCATCATTGCTAGTCACCTTACATATTTATAGGAAAAGAAGCTTATTTGATTTCGAAAAGAATATAAAACTACACTACATGATTACATTATTATTGCAAAAAATTTATGGTATGTCAAAAATGGAAAATGTATCAGCAACAACTCAAAGCATTCTAGGAAGAACATCAATTGGAGTATTTTAAAGTATGATTTTAAGTTTCACCCTTGCAGTCCCATGCCTATGCTTGATAATACTTATCCCTTTCCTTTCTTTATATTTATATAGTCCAATAATTGTTGACAATGACTATTCAAAGCAAGGGGGCGATGCTATTGAAATTTTTTTTTGTCACTTTTATAATTTTCTTTTCTTTTATTACATTATTTTCTATTATTCTTTTTTAAGTGTTCCTTTATTTATTCTATTCGTTTTTAGTGTGATTCCTATTTTATTTGTTTTAGTGACATTCTTATATTTTTATTAAAAAAATGAAGGAACAAAAAAATGTAAGAGATCACACCATGATAACAGATAATGAAAGAAATATCTATTTGATAACTTTAGTGTGCATTCGTAGTCGGGAATAAATTTTGTGGCAACATGCTTCTCTAAAAGAGAAAATGATTTCTATATTTTAGTTGCATCTCACTACTAAAGAGCTTGAACATGAAAAAATAATAGTCATCATAGAAATGAAAAAGAAATTAAGCCAAATGAAAACAAAAATTAGTGAGTTTTTTAGCCTTATTGATGGATATAAACTTTATTTAGTATACTTATCATTCTTGTGTGCCATTCTCTATTGGTGTGTGAAATTAGAACTTAGAATTATTCTCTTCAAAACTACATGAAACTATTATAGACATTATAATGATAGAGGGAAAATTTTCTTCTTATTAACCACTCTACCAAATATCCTACCTATTACATATTTTCCTATTCATAACCCCATTGAGCTTGTAAGCCTATTTTTTTTATATTTACCCTACATAAATAGTTGGTTATATATATCATATCTCAACCCTTATTCTATGGCTAGTAGAGCACAATTTGGTAATCAGTTGTTTATGTGGTTCAAAATCTAAGCATGGGGGTGTGTTAGTATTGTTTTGTCCATAGTAAATTGAATGTTTATAAAAAAAGTAGTATGGAGTTTAAAACCCACCTACTTGACAAAACATGGCTTAAGTTAAAAATAAATAAATAAATAAATAAAATTCTAGTAGTTGTTGGTAGTATAGGAGCTGATGATTAGAGGTAGAAAATTCATTGAAGAAAAGTTAAAGTTGAAAGCCATAGAGAGTTGAAATTATGAAAGTTGTATGCTTCACTAGCTATAGACATTGCACCTTTATCCTAGAATTTACCCTACTTTCAAACCTAGCCTTGTTACAACCAAATAAAAGACTTCTTGAGTTTTGTATGCGTCAGTTTATAAGAAGTGGCAAATAAAGAAGAGTGACAAGTCCATAGTTGATCATTCTTGTTTGTATAACTTTTTAGAATAGATACGAACTTCAGACACATGAGAGTAGAGAGCTCCCACAAGCCAAATTTGAGAATTTATTAGCTCGATTCATCATATTTTTTCACATAGATGAATTAAAAATTTGATTGGATGGTGATATGGTTATGATCCATGTAACCTCAAATGAATTTGAAATTGATTTTCTGTATATTTAATTTTAATTGTTTTAAGTCCCAATCAAACACATGCATTTTGTATGTAAATTATTGATATCTCTCATTGAATATTAGAGAGGGGATCGTATGAGAATATATATTTGATACTTCACATATTTTTTATTGTTGTGTTGTTTGAGGGAAAGCATAGGTTCAAGCATGGCGGTATTTGATAGGTACATATTTTATAGAATTATTTATCATATATATTTTTTCAGTATGGTGAAGTACTAGTAAAACAAAATACCTAAAACATGGTTAAGCCTAAGTCTTAAATATCATAAATATAACACTTGATCCCTAAACAATCACCTGCTACTAGCCCATATCATCATCCTCAATGTTCTGAAGCTGATAATCATAACCCTATAAATCATCCTTTACTCACCAAAATTGAAAGCAGATCATCTAAATGACCATATAAATGTAATATTAGTTTGAAGAATTACTAGTATAATAAACTACCTAAAATATGGTAAGCGCACATGATGGGAATTGAGGTCATACAATAACATGGTATGCGATATACTTAGGAAAATTAACACATAAGATCATGGATAATATGTATATCATGGTAAGGCCTTACGATTCAAATACCCAAAACTACACTAGTTTCTATATCAATTGATATAAAAGTAGGACTCAAAAAGTTGATATTCTATGATGAGACTAGCGTAAGACTACCTCTCCAGCCACGATGTCACACTAGTGACAAGGGACTTTTCTCAAAGGTCTTCCGCATCTACTATACTTGGCATCCTAGGCAAGGGGGCATTTGTTTAATTTTGGGTGTACCTCACCCAACGTACATTTCCATGGAATAAAACAACTATCTATATCTAAGACTAGAATGAACATAGAATCGAAACTCCCACAACCACATCCCTCTAGTGACAAGGAGTATTTCTCAAGGATCTTCAACATCCACAACTCTTAGTCTCCTAGATGAAAGGGGATGAATTTAGTTTTGGGCATGCCCCATCCACAAAACTTACGCAAGTGCCCAGGGGACTTTATTTGGAACCTTCAACATCCACAACGCTTGTTCTCCTAAGCTAGAGGTTAAAAAAGATAACAAACCCTAAGTATGCATCCTAGGAACACCTGTAATGTTCTACTATTTGATCCCAAATATTAAACTAATTAGGTGTTTTATGTGCTAACACCAAATACTAACCAAGGCACATAAGCCATTGACTTGGGTGTTTTCAACCATACAAGGAACCACAATATTAAATTTTTAATCCATGCTACTATATGGTTAAGCATGTTTAAAATCATGATTAAAATATTATAATTACATGGAAAAGTTAAGATAGAAGTCCCAAAGAAAGATCATTAAATAGTAAGTAAAAATGGAAAACTCTGGCGGTTAAGTTGATTAGTCATTAGGACCTATTGATTAGTCTGGTTGATGGATACACACAAAGCCAATCGATTGGTTCGTCTAAGAGATCAACTCCTCATATAAACTAGTCTATAAGTTGAGCCAAATAAGTCGATGTGTCTGAGTAGAGGCCAAGACCACTTTGGTAACAAAAAAATAAGTTGATGGGTTAGGTAAACTAGTCGACTGTACATAGAGACTAGCTGACAAGTTCTTAAAACTAATTGGCTATTCAAGAAACCTGTACCCATACCCATAATCAACACATAATTAAAATCATCAATCTTTTTTAAAATTAATCCATTTTTACTTCTATTTTTTAAAACATATATAAAGATAAAATCAACATAGGGTTTAATATAAATCATGGTAGAAATAAATACTCAATAAGATCATTCTTGAATATCACTAAACTCATATATAATATCCAAAATACTTTCATTTAAGAGAATCAATAATAAAAACCATTAAAAACTCACTTTCATAGCAGAATATAAATGAATTAGAAGAAGAAAGAAAATTGGAATTCATAACCTTTCTCTCAAGGTAGATTTTCAAATAGAAGAAATTTAACATCTTGAACTTTTCTAGAAACCATAATCCTTTATTACATAAGAGAAATAAGGTAGAACTAAGATAATATAAAGATAAGAAAGAAATTACAAGGGTTTTACTGAGAATGACAAGAACAAAGGTAACCTTTATTTTTCCTAAAAGAGCTGGCAAATGGAGGAAGGTGAGGGATGCTCAACACTTAGAAAATGTTCATAACGAAATGGGAGAGAATGAGCAAGTGGAGTAAGAAGTGAAAATGAATTAGGATTAGAGTGAAAAGAAGAGTGGTCAACATACTTATGGGTTGGAGAGAGAAAAGGCAACCTTTTTTGAGTGTGGACAACCAAGTATAAGAAAAATGCACAATCAGGTGAGGGATGTAGAGTGTAATTAGGGGGGATGGGGTAGAGGGTTGGTAAGTTAGGGAAAAAGGTTTAAGAAGTCAAACACATAGCCATGGCACCCAAAAGAGATAGGAAAGTGAGGGAGAGTGAGAGAAGGTGAGAAATACCATAATTTATTTTAGGGGATTTTTAGCTTAATATAATCATAGAAAAATCTAAATACTATAAAAATAAGTCTAAATCACCAAAATATGGTAATTATCAAAAATATATTTTTATTGGATGTTCCCATAAACATTGGAAGTATATTCAAGCTAAAATAATAAAGGATTTAAAATTATAAGACAACCATGCTATTGGTTTGTACAAACAAGTTATAGGTTAGGGAATAAAAATGTTAGTATCTGAGTGTACATGTAAATCATTTTAGGAAACCAATTATACTTAAATTAAACTTTTATTAGATTTTTAGGGCCTTTTCGAAATCAAAACTAATTTATTTTATATCACCATAATTTAAAGTACATATTAATTGATTTTTTGACTAGATATTACTTTTTTTTGTTTTAAATAATTAAGTTAATTTGGATTATGTTTCTTGCATATCTACATGTGTGTCTAAATGAAGATGTTGAGGAAAAAATAATGGGTAAGAAATTAATCACTTAATGTGAAAGATGATGTGAGTGAAGACTAAGGTGTTATGTTTATCTCACTAGATGATAAGAGTGGCTAGGGAGCATTTTGCCTTGGGAGGTACTTTAGACCATTCAAGTAGAATAATAATAGTTGAGATGAGTGTGCTTTGTTGGTAGTTGTTATGTTTAGTCCATGGGATGATTATAATGGCTAAGAAGCATTTTGCCAAGAGATTTGAATTAATCAGTTCCACCAGATTAAGAATAGTGAAGTCCCCAAACTCAACTTTAGAAAAAAATATGGATTATGATTATACCTTATAATATATTTCCAGAATAAGTTATTATCTTACATCATATTATGTGAATCTATATGCACGTTTAATCTTCTTTGTAGCCATATGTATTCTGCATAGCCCTAATATGACTGTATTGTTCCCTTACTTAGTATGTTGCATATTGATCATCCATTTTATGGATGCATCTTATTCCCACAAATATAAATCCCAATGATTTTTTGTGGGTTGATGCAGACAACTTGGATATGTTTACTTTTTATGATTCTTTACCTTAGGAGTGATGATACTATCCTTAGGGTTTTAGATGTAGAGTTATTTTATTTTGTTTATAGTGTTTGCATTAATACCATTCGGGAGTCACATATCCAAATTATCTCTTTTAATGTATGATAGATATTGTACTATACTTTCAGCTCCAAACTCTTATCTAAGTTTATGAGTCTATCTCATTCTTTATTTTACCTATTTTAATTGTCAAATCTTTTACCTTTTTCTTTGTTCCATGTAAGGATGATATTGTATGTCAGACTTATTTTGTGTATTATTGTAACACACAACTATATTGTCATTACACTTCTACTAGAAATGAATTTTTTAAATAGTAAATTTTTTGGTGTTGCAATTTTGGGTTGTTAAGAAATCTATAAAGAACCTAACTAGTGAGATGCTATTTAGTTTAGCCTTTGCATATGAGGCAATTGTAATAGCCTAAATAGAAATAAGATCATACAAAATTAGCCAACATGATCCTAAAGATAATAAAGAAGATATCAATATTGATAAAAACTTACTTGAAGAGCAAAGAGATGTTGTTCAAATATGACATGGAAAATACATACAACAAGTAGCTAAATAATATAATAAAAGAGTCAAGCCTATGGAATTAAGTGGAGGGGATTGGATATTAAGAAAATATTAATTCTAATGTAATGGTAGCTAAGGAAAATTAGCACGTAAGTTAATAGGTCCAAATAAATTGGTAGGGAGGGGAAGGAGGAGCTTGAGAGGGATAGAAAATGGGGGGAGAAGGAAGAAATAAGGAGAAGAAAAGGAAGCGGGAAAAGAGGGTAGGCATGGTTGGGTTAGGTGGTGCAAGCTACAAGTTAGGGAGATGGTAGGGATAAGGAGAGGAGGAAAAGGGAAGAAAAGATGCATACGAGGGGGGGAGTTGTAGAGGGTGTGTAGGGTTGAAAATGGAAGGGAAAGGGATGATAGAGAGAGGGAAGGTGTAGGGCGGTGCATGTGCAGGTGAGGTGCAGATATGGGGGAGGGGTTGTTTGGTTCAGTGTAGGGGTACAGGAAGAAAAAGAAGAAGAAAAAGAAGGGGGGGGGGTAGGCTTGTCAGACGGGGGAAAGGAAGAGCGGGTTGGCCTATGTGGAAGGGAGAAAGGGAAAGGAAAGGAGGAGCAGTTGGGATGGCCCAACTGAGGAAGAAAGTAGCGAGAAGAAATAAATAGAGGGGGAAGGGATAGATAGGTGTAACACCTCCAAAATTCACTACTGAAAAATTTTCGTTAATTAAAAGGAAATTAGCGGAAGCAAATTAATAAAATGTGAATTTTGGGGAGTATTACAGCCACACTTAGTACCAGACCGGTTCACTCATACCGTTCCAGTACCAAGTGCTAAGGCTAAGAAAAGTAAAATACATTCTGAAAGAAATTCAACACACATAAATTAGAGTAGCGCATCAAATCGTTTACAGGAATAAAATCCACCAATGGTGGTTACTTAAACAACGTTAACATTTAAAACCAAGAATTTAAATGAGAAAGAGAAAAAGCGTAACGGTACCGGATAATTCCTTACTCTCTTTCCCATAGCCCACTTGAGTAGCACCTGAAGAGACCTGCAAGGGCACTGCCCATTGAATAGGCAGGGGCCCCATAAAGGGAATCCTTTCAGTACTACGGTACTGAGTAACCCTTTAATACCACACTTAAAGACAGGCCCGCATACGGCACATAATGCAAGCTACATACATAAATAATGAGAGATGCATACATAATAATAACGTACATAATAATTAATAAGTCACGATCGATACTTTTGGGCCTTAAGCTATGTCATAGTGTGAAATCGATATATTCGGGCCTTAAGCCATTATTCCGTCATCATTCAGTCAGTCTCATATTTTATATCCATGTGAGTGCGAGAACCCCACTATTATACCCGGTGGACCGGAAGTAAACACACAGGCAGAACGCCTCTGACCACTATTATTGTCGATGGACCGGAAGGTAAACACACAGGGCAGAACGCACCTGACCACTATTATTTGCCGGTGGACCGGTCTGGCCCCGAATCACATGGTGTTCCACTATGAGTGATTAGTATTTTTCCATAACTTTATTCACATACAATACTGGTTTTATTGAGCTCGGGACCCCCACTATTATTGCCGGTGGACCGGAATGTATATAAAATCATCATCTAGGGCACAATGCTCCTGGCCACTATTATAATCGGTGGACCGGGATATATAAAGAATCATCATCCAGGGCACAACGCTCCTGGCCACTATTATAACCGGTCGACCAGGATATATAAAGAATCATCATCCAAGGCACAACGCTCTCAGCCACTATTATAACCGGTGGACCGGTACTCAATATCATAATCATCTGGGCCCAACTCATTAATATTCCACTTTCAATAATAGTATCTTTCCTTTCTTTAATCAGCACATCAATCTTATTTATTTGCCTCGAACGGGAGATCAATAACCCGGGACACAAAGGTACACCGGTCGTACCGGTGCATATCAGCTACTCAGTACCCTTCAACTACGAACCCAAGGACGCAAAAGTACCCTGGCCGTACTGGTGCATAAAGCTAACTCAGTACCCTACTGACAAGGACACCTAATCCATAAGTATGCATACCCCCTAACTAGGTCCGTAGAGCTAGAAAAAGTAAGATATAGGGCCTGGTTGGGGCACAAAGGCACACCAGCAAATACCAGAATAATCGTGGACTAAACCACGTCCTTAGGGTAGCGACCCCTAAGGAGTCACCATTCCCGATCTCGAGGTCTTTCACTTTAAGTAATAGTGTCTTAATTAAAGTGATCACGAAAAGCACAATAATCAGATACTTATTCAATTTCAATCGTTCTGATATCATTAATCGTTTCTTATTCAGATGATTATCCAGGATATCACAAAGAAACCATTAAGGCCATACTAATTATCAAATACTCTTACTTGGCTAATCAGCATTATTTGAATCATATTATAATGTTCCACAATCTCAAAGACATGTTAGGTACAAATTACTCATTTTCCCTTTACTTATATAATTGTTAAGTATCCATTCCTTACTTGACAAATTACCACATTACCCTTTAGGTTGCATAATTACCAAATTACCCCTTCCTAGGTTTATGTTACTAAGTTATCTCCTACGCTATTTAGATCACCATTCACCCTTCATAATTATTAACCTTAACATATTTCCCTTTTTGGTTGGTCAAATTACCAAATCGCCCTTCTCCTTTGTTATAATTACTAAATTGCCCTTGAGTTGGATAATTTACCAAGTTACCCTCCTTTATTATCATAGTCACCATTTTACCCCTTTAGTTGGTTAAATAATTACTAATTTACCCTTTAGTTGGCTAAATTACCAAATTGCCCCTTTAGTTGGATAAATTACTAAATTGACCTTCTCCTTTACCATAATTACCATTCTACCCTTCTCAATTATTATAATTACCTTTTTACCCTTTTTTAATTATCATAAATCCCAAATTACCCTTCTTCATAATTACAAATATTAATTTACCCTTCTTCATAACTTTAATTACCATATTGCCCTTCTCCATTATTAAATTACCATAATACCCTTTTATTGATTAATTTACCAAATTACCCTTCTCTAGTATCATACTTATCCAATTGCCCTTCTACAATCATAATTTAATTACCAAATTATCTTTAGTCGTTATCATAATTACCAAGTTACCCCTTACTACCGGGTTTACCAAAATATCCTTTTATTTACAAAATTACTCTTCTACCCCTTACTTTCAAATTACCATAATATGCTTTTATTTACAAAATTACTCTTCTACCCCTTACTTTCAAATTACCATAATATCCTTTTATTTACAAAATTACCACAATACCCTTTTTATTTATAAAATTACCATAACACCCCTTTTACTTTACAAATTACTATTTTACCCTTTCACATCCAAAATTACCATCTTTATCTTTCCTTACATAATTACCATTTTTCTCTTCTTTTCCAAAATTACCATATTACCCCTTTACTTATAAATTACCATTTCGCCATTCACTTATATAATTACCATATTACCACTTACTTATGAAATTACTATTTTGCCCCTCTACTTCCAAAATTTGCCATAATGCCCATTTACTTGAAAATTTACCATAATGCCCTCCTTCATCCAAAATTGCTATTTTACCCCTACTTCCAAAATTACCATTCTTACCACTTACTTATAAAATTACTATATTGCCCCTTGACTCCAACATTACCGCTTTACCCTTTTCTCCAAAAATTACCATAGTACCCCTCTTTCTCACAACTTACAATTTTATCCTTTTACTTATAAATTATCATTTAACCCCTTTCTTTTTAAATTATCAAATTACCCTTTTACTTATAAAATTACCGAAATACCCTTTTCACTTATAAAATTTCCACTCAACCCCTTTATTCACCATTTTTATGAATTTACCATCACTACATAAAATAATGATATTAGTACTTCATTCTTATCATCTAAGTCCACCAACTTGTCATTATTCAACATAATACTCATTAGCAACTACATACATTAGATCACATACTTCATAAGCATAATTACTAAAATACTCTTAGGCAATAATATTACTCATGCATTAGCAACATAATACATCATAAACAAGCATTTAATATTTCCATCAATAATCAAACTTCTTCCTTAATTATCATACCTACACATGGCACAAAGGTTATCATACTTTTCCTTTTTATCAAGCAATATAAGCAACCATATATATATATCATGCTAAGCACACAAACCATGCATAAAATCATACTAAATCCTTAATGTGCTAGCGTACGTTTTTCCATGTATTTAAGGGAGGATTAACGGTTACCTTAATCTCGCAAAATATCAAATCTTACTGGTACCCCGGTTAAAGATTTAGGCATTATTAGCAACTCAACACTTAAAAATAATATTAATCATTATTAGGTTAGAAGTAAGAAATTAAAGGATAAAACTTTATAAAACAAATTTATTTAATAATAATACACTTTAATTAAATATGTATATACCTCAAAATTTAACATAATGAGTTTCAAAATAAGGGGGAGCTCACACTGCATGAGCAGCGTGAGTCTCATGCAAAACCATGGGGAGAAAAGGGCTCAAAGAGGGTAAAGGGGGAAAAATAAGCCATTTTCAGGTTGGGGTCTTTGGGCTAGAAAAGAAGGTGGATGGGGGAGGTTTCAAGGCAAGGGAATGGTGCAGAAGTGAAGAGGGGGTGTAGGTGGAGGCTAAGGGTGGTTTCACGGTGGCATAGGGCGGTGGAGACGGCGGCGACAAGGCGGCGAAGTTGGCTGCCGAGAAGGGTCGAGGTGGAGGGGTTGTGAAGGAAGGAAAAAGAGAGGGAAAAATGGAGGGGTTCAAGGGCTATTTTCAGCCAACTGATGCATGGAGGTTGTAGAGGGGGTTTCAGGGTGTCGAACGGTGGGTTGGGTGGTGGCAGAGGTGGCCGGACGGTGGCGGAAGTGGCGGTTGCAGGTGGCTCGGCGGTAAGGGGTAAAATGGGGAGAAAAAAGAAAAGGGGTGGAGAAGGGAGGAAGTGTAGGGCTCGAGGGGTGGAGTGATGGTGCAGGGCAGTGGGGGGTGGTGGTAGGAGGCGACGCAGGGGTCGGTTTCGGCGGTTGGAAGCGGCGGTGGGCGGCGGTGATAAAAAACCGGGGAAGAAATGGAGGGAGAAGGAAGGAGAGAAGAGGGAGCTCGGGGAAAGGAGAAGGCTCGAAAATGAGGGGAATGAAGGGCTCGAGAGATGGAGAAAAAGACGAGGGAGAAGAGAGGGGGCAGGGCTGGCCGCCGATCGGTGCTGCAGGTTGCAGGGTTGGTCAGGTGGCAGGGGAAAGAGGGGGAAGAAGAAGGAAAGGGAGAAGGTCACGCGAGGTGTGGTCCAAGAGCCGGTTTAGCTCGAAAAAGAAAAGAAAATGACGGGGAAGAGAGAGAGGGAGAGGGAGGTAGGTGGTGGCTGGGTTGCGGGCGGTGGCATGCTCGACCATGGCAGAAATGATGGTCGGGCGTGGGAGAAGAAGAGAGGAGAAGGAGAAGGCTGGCGGGCGGCTGGACTGGCGCAGGAAAGGAGAGGAAGTTGGCCAGTCTAGGAAAAAAAAAAGGAGGCTGGGCTGGGCGTGTTGGGCGGTGCGCGAGGGAGAGAAGGGAGGAAGCGGGCCGAAGGCCCAATGCGCAGGGGAGGGTTGGCCTGGCCGGGCGGCCCAAGGGAGGGGGAAAAGGGAAAAAGAAGAGAAGAAAAGGAAAAAGGGGAAAAGGGAATGGAAAATGAGGAAAAATAAAATAAATTAGTTTATTAAATCATAAAATGTAATATTCTTGATAAATTATTTAGTTTAATAATTTAATTCATTATAATCTAAAATATTAATTTAAAAAGGATAAAGTGGGTGAACTATTAGTTTGGAAAATTATTTAAATAAAATAATATGAAAACTAGAAAATTATTTATTTTTAATTTATTAAATGCTCTTATCTATATTTACATACTCCAAAATCTATAAAATAATTAAAATAAATAATTTCAAAAGCTAATTTATCTCAAATAGAAGTTATTTATTAAATTATTAGTTTTCTAAAAAATTGGGGTATTACAATAAGAGAAGAAGGAAAGAGGGCTAGAGACCCAGTGGGGGGAAGGTAGAAGCAGGCTGGGAATCCCAAGGAAAGGAAGAAAAGAAGAAAAAGGAGAAAGGAGAAAAAAGAAGGAAAAAGGAAAAAGGAAGAGAAAAAAGGAAGAGGAAAAATGGAAAAATAAAAATATTATAACTTTTAAAATTAGGGCATTTAATTATTTATATAGATAAAATATTTTTATAAATTAATTTATTTTAAATTTAAGATATTAATTTAAGAGGATAATTTTAGTAAAATATAGGTTTGAAAAATTATTTAAATAAGACGAGTATGATAAAATATTTATTTTAATTTATGAAATGATCATATCCATTTTTAAAAATCATAAATCCACAAAATAATCAAATTAATAGTTTAAAAATTAAATTATCCAAAATCAAGATTAATAATTTAAAATCTAGGTTTGAAAATTTTGGGGCATTACAATCAATCAAAAGTTCTAATAAACTAGTCGACTATTTTTTATGAACAGTCAATTGGTCTATCAAACCCATCGATTGGTTTCCCTACAAACCAAATGGTGGTCTATGCTTAGACCTATCAAACAATTGGACCAAACAAGTTGACTGGTTCCCATGAACAGTCATTTAGTGAGGCTAACCAATCTATTGGTTCTCTGGTATTGTTTTGGTTCAAGTCTAGTGGTGTGTGCTTAGTTCAACAATGCTTGATAGGGTAATAAAATAAATGGGACACAAGATAATCATGCAAGTATACAAGGTTGGTTCAAGTAATAGAGTGATGAGTGAGCATCGTTCCTATGGGGAATGAATTAAAATATGCTTCACTAAAGTCAAGTGTTCTGTGAAATTATATATATAACAAAATATTAGTATGGAGACAATGAAAATATAATGAAGCTTAGGAGTTTACCAATATAAACATGATATAAATAGAAAGGATATCAAAAGATAGAGTCATTAGAGGGAAATTGCTTAACACCAAGTGCACTCACCCTATGATAATTTATAGCATGTCAAGCTGAACAGATATTAATCCATCTAGACTCTATTGATCTCACTCAGTAGTAAAATATACTCTAAGACCATCTCCATCATGGTATATTAGCCAAGCAATGTTACGTAGTGAGTTTTGGAGGATTAATGACAAGGTTACTTCACCTTTCGGTGCTAACCCTATCACCATTTGTCATTGTAAGTTCTTTTCCCTATCATAGTTGATACATAATTCTTATGAGTGCCTAATGTGGAAAAAATTAAACACGTTAACAATTGAAGCATAATGAAATGAAATTTCATATAAACCAAACATGACTACCATGTCATAGATTATAATAGTAAGGTTACTCAACCTTTTCCTCTCACTAAGGAGCTTATCTAATCCTAAATATCCTATATCCAAACAAGAAAATAGTGAAAAGAAAGATGGGAAGGGACTGGGCAGATCATGGTAATCCAACCCCTATCTAGCCTAATCTCTCCTTCTTCTTTTTCCTTCCTTGATATAGTCCCGCTGGTACTCTTCTTCTTCTACCTTTCTCTTTTAATCTCTCATTGCTATTTTTTCTTCCCCTTGTATGTCTCTATGTTCCTTTATCTCTAGGGGTATTTATAGAGTGCAAAATGTGCAAGTTGGGACAAATGTCCTCTAGTGTTGCATCGAGTGGCTGTACATTCCATTAGGTGGTTGTACCCTATGTCAGGTGGCTGTATCATATAGTGGTCCCCTGATGAGCACTTCCAAATTCAAATATTTTGGCATTCTTACTTTTTCCATGCACCATACCTTTAATGGCTACTTGGGCAGCAAATTTTGCTATCTTGGTAGGTGAGGATATTATTTGATATAAGGTATTGTAGTTATACCTACACATGTTTTTCAATCAACTAAGTAAAAGCAATAAGTCTTTGAGTTGTCATAAGAGTGAAAGAATTGTCATTTCATAGGATATTAAAGCTCTTTTTAGGTTAAACTCAAGTGAGTCATGCGAGATCTCAAAGGGTGGAAAAATGTTAAGAAACACACCCTATAATTCCTTTATGTGGTAAAAATCATATATAATGATACTCACAGGGTCCTTTAATCTGCACAAATTAACTCCTACCATTTGGTATGACCATACCAATTGACTAGTTCTAGGGACTGATCAACTGGTTTGGCTAAATGCCATCTGGATTTGTTTATAAATTGTTATGTTTCTCTTGGCCCTTTTTTGTTGATACCTAGATTTACTTACAACATTTAAATGATGATTTCAACGATGATTGCCCTAGTTTCATAAGAATCATCATGATGGTATTTGGGACTTGAATTTGGTTAAGTTTGGTGTCATCTCTAAAAAATCAATTAGTTGCTTTTATACCTCATGATGTGTTTGGTGTTAGCACTTAGAAACACCCAATTTGTGGATTTTATGCCTTTTGATGTGTTTGGTATTATCACTTGGAAACACCCAATTTGGTTAATAATAGGATTTAATTGTGTGTGGTGTTGTCATATGGATACTCCCATTTTTTTATGTGTGGATTTTATTATGATTTGTGATATCACTTGAAAATACATAATAATGGTATAAGATTTTGTTCGAGGATTTTTTCTCTAACTCTCAAGGTAGCTGCCACGAGTTAGTGGGCGCGTTACCCTATGGTTATATTTTCACTCAATACCTATTTCCTTCTCTACTAAGTTGCGGTCGGTAGGTGGTATGTGCATATCTTTGAGGTATAGAATTATATTGTGGTAGGTTGGCATGGCATTAGTGTTTAGTTCAGGTGTGTGAGGTATCCCACTACAATCCTCTTAACACTTCATTTTGTCCATTTCTTATTTGAGTTTGCTATCCTAAATTTTTATCCCTGACGATGGAGACATTCAAAGTGTGGTGGGTGAGGTATCTCCATACAAGCCTCTTTGGTGTACTTTGACCACGTGTGGTGGGTGTGGTATCCTGATTTGTGGTAGGTGCACTCAATGTGTTGTGGGTGTAGTATCCCTAAAGAGAATCTCCTTTGATGTATGCTGACCTTGCGTTGGTGGGTGTGGTATCCTATTTTAATTATTTATGTTGCCATAAATTTTATTCATGGTAGACATCAGGGTGCATTCGAATGAACTATATTATTAACCAAAAATTGTGTCATCACTAAATGAAGAATTCTAATATGGTTTATATTGTATATATTCTGATGTATTTAATGTATTTTTATACTTCCATGATTTCCATGCAATCATGTCTTTTTGTACTACTACTTGATATAAAATGTTGAATTATACCAATAAGATATCACCATGTTGTTATGTAACTTCAATGTCTGCATGAGCCTTACCATGTTTTAGGTAGTATGTTTTACTAGTACATCACCACACTGATACTACAATTGTGTGGTCATTATGATGATCTGACTTCTGGTCCACACAATAGAGGATGATTTGTATGGTTACAACTCTTAGTTAATGTATGCTAAGGCTAATGACGTGGGTTATTAGAGGGCCATTGCTTGAGGTTAGAGGTTTATGTGTATGCTTAAGAGTTAGGCTAACAGGTTAGAAGTGTTTTACCCACTGTGTTTTGAAGTTTTTGTATTTTCTGTTATTAAACTCTTGGCTCGAGTTCCTATATATGGTTTTATAAACTATCATACTCATTCTATCTACAATATTGTTCTCTCCCTTATTACCTTGAATTATCTCATTAATATTATAAGCATGCATCTTTTTGTTTAGTGTTCCATTTTGGCTTGCATCAAGCATGGGTTAGGTGATGATCACAACCCTCTCATGGTTATTGTTTTGGTAACATTCTCTATTTTTTTTGAAATGCTACTACATTGTCTTAAAAATGAAATTTTCTAGTCTAAAAATTGGGGGTGTTACATGTTGCTATCAAAGCATATGGTTTTAAATCTTGAAGTGTTTTGTGAAAATGAATTTATTCGGTTCCATCCAAACTTGTAGAATTTGATTTAGTCCAGAAATGAGCATTGGTTTGGGTTAGGAGTTTGCCTTAATTTATATAATAAGACTAACTTCTAGCCTTATGTGCAACATGATTCCTTCATGTGTACTAATTGTGTAGTTAGAAGTAAATTCCTTTCTAATGCGGCTTAGTATTCTAGGGTTTTGGTGGCTATAAATTGGCATCTCAAGTGTTTCATGGAGATAGTTGGAGCCTTCATGGAGAGGCAGATTTAGCGTTAAGAATCTCTGTAGCTATCATTGCCACCTCTTTTTCCAAAGTCGCCACAAGAAGATTGACATAGTAAGGTTGATGTTCATCGCCCTTTAATCTTTGAGGGTCAGAAGGACCCCGATGTGTTGGAGTGTTGGTTGAGGGACTTTGAGAAGATATTTATGGCTAGTGATTGCCTAGTGAATAGGTAGGTGGATTTTGGGGTATTCCATCTCTGGGCTCTTTCTGATGAATGGCGGAGAGGTCAACAGCTAAGGGAAGCCTCTAAAGACTAGTGGGAGACCTTCGTTGAGATGCTCACGACACGATTCTACTCTACTCCCCTAAGGATGGTGAATTACATTAAATTTTTAATGTTGCATTAGGGGACATCTTTAGCGGAAGAGCATTATAGTCTTTACTTGGACCTATTTCTCTTTGCTCCAAAGGTTGACACTAACACGAGGATGAAGGTGCACTAATTATAGTTGAGGCTGTGTCTGAGACTGTAGGAGATGTTAGTGGGGTCTCATACGCAAGACTTGTAGGCCTTGTATGTTTATGCCTTGGAAACTTCAGCGATTGCTCAATCCCATGTTTCCTATCCAGGAACCAAGCAAAGGTTTGAGAGCCATAAGGGCCATAGGGGAGAGAAGAGGTTTCATATCTCAAGTAGTCATCATTTGGGAATGGTGCTCCTCTTTGGAGGGTATTTGAGTCAGCTAAGTATGAGGCATTTCTTTTACCAGCAGTGTGGTACAACCACTCGGGGAAGGATTGTGCTAGGTATTTGGTTCAATGCCATGGTTTTGAATTGTTGGGGGCATTGTCAATTTGAGTGTCATACCATTGAGGGTAGTGGTCTGCATGGGAAGGCACGTTTGCAAGGTATGATGGCACATATGCCCCTAGCTTTGAGAGGTCAACCAATAGATAGTGGAGCTAGCAAGACATTGCTATAAGATCACCTGAATGTGATGATCCACTTAGATCCTGACAGGTAGGTTGATGTCATCATAGGTACGTTCATGATTTCTTCCCTTTGTACTTAAGTGTTATTTTACTTGGGTGCTTCACACTCCTTTTTGTCTACTACTTTCGTAGCTAGAACTGCTATAATTCCTTCTTATACACTATAGACTTCTATTATGCTCCTGTTTGGGGATAGACTACCATGTTCTAGGCTATATAGAGATGTGGCCTTAGTTATTAGCAGGATCAAGCTTTCGGTAGACCTCATAGAGCTTGAGCTTCGGGTCTTAGACGTGTTTCTTAGGATAGATATGCCCATGAAATATCAGGCTCTAATAGAATGCGCATAAGAGCATGTAGTTCTTAAGGGACCATAGGGTACAAGGGTCTCTCACCAGAGATACAAGCCTTCATCCTTAGTGAAGGTGGTGTCCATGGTGTTGCTTAATACGTTAGTGAAAAAAGGGTACCCACTCTTCTTGTGTAACATTTAGGATCTAGATGTTATGGATTCATCGATTTAGGATATTCTAGTGGTATGAGAGTTTCCAGATGTGTTTCGAGATGAGATCCCAGAGATGCTGCTAGTGCTTGAGATAGATTTCATGATAGACCTTCTCTAAAGGATAGAGCGTATGTCAAAGGTTCCATATCGCCTGACACTAACTAAGATGGTAGAGTTGCATACTTAATAGGAGGAGTTGTTGGAGAAGGGGTACATCCGACTGAGTGTATCACGATGGGGAGCACTATTCCTTTTCATGAGAAAGAAGGATGGCGGGTTAAGGCTCTACATCGATTACTATGGGTTGAACTAGGTTATGGTGATGAATAGTTATCCTTTATCACATATCTATGACCTCTTGATCATTTTTGTGGGGATATAGTGTTTTCAAAGTTAGATCTTAGATTAGGGAATTATCAACTGAGGATTTTTGAGAAGGATATGAGTTCACTATGATGTGCTTTGGACTCATGAATGCGTAAGGGTGTTCTTGGATCTCATGAACAACATCTTCCAGCAACATCTTTATCAGTTTGTTGTTGTCTTCATTGACAATATCTTTATTTACTCTTAGACTCATGAGGAACATGAGCAACACCTTAGGTAAGTTTTTGATTTGTTGAGGACCCATAAGCTGAATGCCAAGATCTAGAAGTGTGAGTTATGGTTAGACAAGGTAGCTTTCCTTAGATCCTTAGAAGATCCGAGTAGTGTTAGAGTGGACTACACCAATGAACGTTAGGAAAGTTTGCAATTTTCTAATGTTAGCAAGCTACTACAGACGATTCGTGTAGGATTTTTCAAGGTTCCCTCGTCCTTTGATTACCTTGTTGAAGAAGACGATGGATTTCTTTGAGACAATAAGTACTTAGAGGCTTTTGAGGATCTTAAGAGGAGATTGAATTTAGCTCTAGGGCTTTGCTTGTTGTTGGGTAGAGAGGGATTTGAGGTGTATAGTGATGCATCCATATTTCGGTCTAGGGTGTGTGTTGGTGCAACGTGGAAGGGTAGTAACATATGCTTCTCTCCAGTTGAAGGAGTGTGAGTAAAACTATCCTATCACGACCTTGAGCTAGCTTAAGTGTTTTAGCCTTGACGATCTAAAGACATTACCCTTATGGATACTCAGACCATTAGAGCATCAAGTACATCTTCACACAACAAAAACTGAACATGAGACCAAGAAGATGGCTAGAGTTGGTTAAGGACTACGATTTAGAGTTGACCTACCATGAGGGTAAGGCTAAAATCTTAGTAGATGCTCTCAATTGAAAGACTTACCACTCCTTGGGTTCATTGGTTGTGTCATATTAGATCTAGAGAGATCTTCAAAATTTGAGCATAGAGATCATTGGATTCGAGGATCTTGAGACAAGGGTGATTTCCCTCTCGATCACCCTAACCATCATTGATGCAATTTGAGCTTGTCAACCAGAATATGTTAGGCTCAAGCAAATCAAGAAGGCGATATCTTAGGGTAAAGTAGTGGGGTTCAAGATTTATGAGGATGGCTGTATCTGTTTCTGAGGAAGGTGGTGATTTCCATATAGTTGTGGGGAACATAAGATGAGGATCCTAGAGGAGGGTCATCGTGCACCTTATTCCATCCATCCTAGAGGAGATAAGCTGTACAAGGATTTGAGAATCTATTATTGGCCCTGTATGAAGTAGGATGTTATGGACTTTGTGGCTCAGTGCTTGACATGTCAGAAGGCTAAAGTGGATTAAAAGAGTCTGGCAAGTTTAGTTCAGCCATTGGATATCCTTGAGTGGAAATGGGATGGTGTGTCGATAGACTTTGTGGTTGGATAACTAAAGACCTGCAGTGGTTTAGATTTTATTTGGGTAGTGGTTGACTAGTTATCCATGTCCATGGTATTCATATCAATGAAGTCGATATGGGGTATGGAGCAAATGACCAGTTCTTATGGGAAGCATGTGGTTCGGTACCATGGGGTGCCTAAGGAAATTTTGTTGGACCGAGATTCTAGTTTCTTTTCACACTTTTAGTAAAAGGTACAAGAAGCTTTTGGGATACAAATTAACACGAGCACAACTTTTCGTCTGGCTACTAACGGGTATACTGAGCATATTATTCAAACCTTGGAGGATATGCTTTGGGCATGTGTACTTGAGTTTTAGGGTATTTAAGAGGACAATCTGAACTTGGTGGAGTTATCCAACAACAATAGTCATTCAAGCATAGAGATGGCACCTTTCAAGGCACTTTAGAGATAGAAGTGCCGTAGTTCCATGTGTTGGAGTGACTCTAGTGAGATGGTTGTGTTGGGTCCAAAGATGGTGGAGGAAACATCCATGTAGATCAAATTGATTTGAGACTAGATGAAGGTAGTCCAGGATAGATAGAAGATCTATATAGATCTACGGAGGAGAGTAGATGAGCTTGAGGTAAGTGATCAAGTTCTTCTAAAGGTTTATCCAACCAAAGGAGTGATGCATTTTGGTTGTAAGGGCAAGCTTAGCCCGAGGTTCATGGGGCCTTATGAGATTGTGGATCGGGTTAGAGAGGTTTCTTACCATATTACCTTACCTATAAAGCAAACCACCTTTGGAAACCACTCTCATTGAACCCCACAAATCTTAGTGGATATACTTAAGAGGCCCTCTCATACAATGATTAATAGTAAAAAAGCTAACCCTTTTCTACTTACTAAACACACAGTTCTCATAGAAGTTCATGGTACTTGTACTCAATCTACCTAACAGCCCCCTCTTAGAGAGCTTAGTCAGACCCTTGACACTCGTGTGTACTACTCTCATATGCCAAAGTCTCGTAACATTAGAGTCTGATAACCTTAAAAATGTCACAACAACTATCCATCAGCATAGAACTTACCAACTCATACAGTGACTCAACCCACTTCCCCTTCGTTGCCACCAAAGCCCTTTTTATAACTCTCAATGTATCATACACAATAACACACCGATACCTATTACAATCTAAGGAACTTAAAGGAATGAGGTTCTTGTTATCTCTAGGACATACCTTACATTTGATAGTGCCCTGGCCACATCTTAATGCATCCTCACCTTTATCATTCCAATCCTACCAACTTTGCAAGCAACATCATTTCCCATTAGGAAAACTTCACTATGAGTCACCTTAAACATTTGAAACCAACACTAGTTAGGACATATATGGTAAGAGCACCAAGAATATAAAATCCATCTATCACTAATCTTATTCTATCTATCAATAGTTGATAATATATCTCCATCATTACCACCATAGGCAGCTATAGGATCATCCTTTGTTTAGGATGACTCACCAAACACAGCACTAGGTTTTCTGTTGGGACAAAGCTTCCTAACATGCCCATTCTTGTGATACCCATTGCTTGTCACTTTCTTCTCTAAACTCATTGACTTAGAAATAGACTTCTTACGGTCACTAGAACCCCACACCTATGGCCTCCCCATGTCTACTAATTTGTCACAAAGTGAGTCCTCAGATGTACCACTTCCAGTCAATTGACTATATAATATCTTGTCCCAAAATCCTTCAAAATGTGTTTGAAATTATGTTGATATAAAATAAATTACTTTTAGTTTTGAAATGGGTTTGAAATTCTAATAAAAATTGAATTTGAATTGTTCCGATTGACTAGTTTGCCAAACTGATCGACTGGTGTACTTAGAAATTGATAGTTTTGTTCTTGACAAATTAGTGAACTCATTTGCCCAAATCAATAGACAGGTTATTGTACAATTTTAGATTTTTTTATGATTTTGACTTGAATCTCTTTCTAATGTTTATGAAAACTACTAATTAGAATCCATTTGTGCTAATAAGCATATTTTGGTGTTATGGGATTATTTTCATATTATTTTGATCATTATATGATTTTATTTAGCCATATTTTCCCAAAAAGCACATTTGGGGCAAGCCTCACCTTCTCTCTTCTCTCTCACCAATCTCTCTCTCTTCTGGCAGCTGGGATGTATAGTTGACTTCTTGCAGCATCATTACACACCAACCCATTACCATGTCTCTTCCTGACTCCACTTAACCCTACATCACTCCATCAAGTTAGTTCTCACTTCTTTGTCTCACACGCTCATTCTTACTAGTATCATCTCCCTCTCTCGTATGAATATTTACTAAGCCTCATCTCTATACCTTTCATTTCTGATCAATTTTCATTACTCACGTATTGCTCTTTCTCTCTTCTCCCTTTTCTTTGTGGAAAAATTTCCCAAGTGTTGAGCATCTTTTTATTCTTGCCTTCCTCCTCTCTATGGAGAAAAATAAAGACTTGCTCAGGTTTTCTTCCCTCTTTATGATTCCTTTTCCTTCTTCTAATCTTGGACTTAGTTCTCCCATGTTTTTCCTTAAGCAAGGAGGAATTAAGGTTTGGGAGAAGTTGAAGATTTCATTTTTTTCCTTCGGCTCCTTGTTTTTGAGAAAAGGTTGTGCTTTGTGTTCTTCTTCTTCTAATTTTTCCTTAGTTTTAAATAAGTTTTTAAAGGGTGAACTTTAATGGTTTTAACTTTGATTTTCTTAGGAATCAATGTTCTTCTAGATAGCCATCAAGTAGAATCTTTTGTGCTAGAAGAATTGCATCAAGCTAAGGAATTCTTATCTTTAACATAAATGGGGTTGTATGACTTGTTGGAGTTCCATTTGTTGGTGTGTTTATGTGAGCATGGTCGGATGTATATTCTATAATTTGATCATGTGGTATTATTATTCTTAAGATGCTGTTGTTGGGGTTCTCTAATTTTATGCATATGTTGGCTATTTGGGCATGATTCATTCAAGTATTAATATTACCATGTATCCATGTGAGTCTATGCGTGGCGCATGTATTATTGTGTGTGTTATGACGTAGAAGCATGCTAGGAGTAATATGGTATTTTTTTTTAATTTAGGGTGTGTGTATCGTAAGTCTAGGTAATGTTTCACCTAGAGTAGTTGATCGGTTCATCGAACCCTTCTACTAGTTATGTGAGCAGCTGAATGGTTTGGAAATTTTGATTAGATGGTCATGAGATTAGTTGATAAGTTTGATAAACCAATTGACTAGTTTTTATAAGCAATCAATCAGTATTGTTAATTATTGAGTTGAGACTTGATACATTATATATATCAATTTATAGTTTCATATGCTTGCCTTGGGAAGAGAAGAAAAACATGTATCAACATCAAAATTGTCTCTAATGCTTTTTACATTGGGTATGTGAAGTGGATCATGTACATCTGAATTGGATACCCTTGATATTTGATGGATGCCAAATCTTTCTTCATTGTGGCCATATATTCAAATGCTTGATTTAATTTTTATGTTAGGAGAACTACTTATTCATGGGTGTTTTAGGGTTGATCACAAAAGCTTGTTCTTATAACCCCTAACCTAAGACTCCTATGTCTTCCTTGGTGTTCTTCAATTCCCTTCACTTGAGACATGAGTTATATTGATCTACACCCTCTACCGTATTTGATGTTTCACTTTCATCCACTAATATATAAATAAACATAATATCATAATGTGTTTGCTCTAAGAAAAATAAATGTGGTTGGGGATAGCTTCAAACTTACTAATCTTTTAGCAGTGCTATGTACATCTTTATTAATGTATACTTCTTTTGTTACTCTAGCCTTCTTCTATAATGTACCAATATTGGTGGATGAGGTACATGGATCCTTATCCTGGGTTAGGAGAGGTAATTCCAAAAGAATATGCAATCATATTTGCAATATGATTATAACACTCTAAACATTATAATGTGAACACATTAATTAAAAGGTCATACCAACTCTTCTTCTAGGCCTATATAGCCTTTTTGAGACATATTATGGTGGTAAATATTGCCAATTGCAATTTCTTTATTTTTGGCACTTTTCTCTTATATTATAAAGCAATGTATTCAATCGTTTATTTAAATATAAATTTATGCAGCCTTAATCAAAAAGTGTAACTATTAGTTAATAAACACCTTGAACTCCTTTAAACGAAGATATGCAATGAATTGGTCCCAACTTTCTTGATCAATAAAGCCAACACACTTGGGGGGGCTTCGTGCATGAAGCACTATCCCTCTTTCTATAAAATTTTTTATTCACAAAATATGCCCTAAATGTTCTTAAACGTTTACCACAATGTCTAAGAAGCCACTTCTTCATCTCCTCTGGATGATAAAAACTCTCTACAAAGTAAAACATAAATATATATGTCAATGTTATTGTATTGAAATTAATAATATGTAACAGATTAAAATATGACAAACAAAACATATCATTTACCATCATTTCTTTCCAAATATGTTCCTTGTGACCTTTTGGAACCTACTTGCAATTGTTGTAGGAGATTTTAACATGATTACGAGTGATGAGTGAAATATATGTGTAAGCTTGTGACTCATATTTGGTGTGTATAATAGCTTGGATTAGTGTGTGAAGTGTTTTAGAGGAATTTGGAGTATAGTTGTGAGATATTCTAGAAAGATGTGAATATTTTACCTTGATGCTACTAGAATGTGGAAACGTGTTAAACATAATAGTTATAAATTTTTTTGTTAACTTTCCAACGCATCATGAAGCAGATTGATTGGAGTTCAAAAGAATAATCTGTGGCCAAAATACTAAACATTGTCACAGCTGAAAAGAAACATGGCCCCCCCATGTTTAGTATAAATACCATGTGATTATAACCCTAATTAGCATAGCACCGTCATCATCTCTCCTCTTCAGCTCCTTTGTAATTCCTTGTTGAATTGAGTGATTTAGGTGGGGATTTCTTTGATTCTCTTTGTAATCACAGTTACTTCACATCAATAAGATCATCTGTTTCCCCAATCTATACTCTTGAGTGTTCTGCCTTTCTTAATTATTATGTGTTCTAATTGATTCTAATAGATCTTTTTTTTCTAACTAGTATCGATACCCAACACATTGGTATTAGAGTGCAAGGTTCGTGTTTAAGATGTATATAAGATTTGATATATAGAAGTTTGATCCATCCGTGAACTTCAGCTTATGGAAGTTAAATATGAAGGCAATCCTGATTCATAATGGATTGGAGAAGGTGTTGCTCAGGAATTCAAAAAAGTGTGATTCTAACAGATGAGCTATTTGAGGAGATAGATCAAAAGTCCTTTCCCACCATACACTTGTGTTTGTCTGATGGGGTCGTACTCGAGGTGGCTAAAGAAATAACAACGTCATCCCTATGGCTCAAGATGGAGTTTCTATACATGACGAAGTCGGTGATGAATCATTTGTTGCTGAAGAGAAAGTTGCACGAGTTGAAATTTGGTAAGGGACAATACCTATAATATTATCTTGATGAATTTGACTCTATAATTATGGATTTGAGGAATATAGATGTCAAATTAGAGGATGACGATCATGCTATTACATTGTCATGTTATTTGCCTATTGATTACAAAAATTTTTGTGAGAACATACTGTATAGGAAGGATGATGAGCTGGTTCTTGAGGATGTCAATACTTCCCTGCTATAGTGGGAATTGATTGAGAATCAGTTGATAGGAGATGGTTCTAGTGACTCACATAGTGAGGGACTTGTAGCTAGGGGCATAACTCAGGAATGGGGTTCTAGTGAGAAGAAGAAGAATTCTAGGTTAATGTCAAGGAATAATAGATCCAAGGATATCATGTGCTATGGATGTCATAAGAAGGGCCATATCAAGAAGTTTTATCCTTATAAGAAATCTAGAGATAAATCTGGTGAATCATCTGGCACAAAGGATGATGCTGCTATAGCCCAATATGATAGTGATGGTGATGTGTTAACTGCAACCGATAGTTAGATCAAGATTATGGATAGGTGGATCTTGGACTCTAGATGTTCTTACCATATTGATACCAATAGGAACCGATTCTAGACTTAAAAGAAGACTCAAAGTGGAGTAGTTATCATGGGTAATGATGCAGCATGCAAAGTATCTGGGATTGGGGTGGTGAAGGTGAAGATATATGATGGTGTGGTTAGAACATTATCTAATGTTCGGCACGTCCTTGAGATGACCAAGAACTTGATTTTATTGAGTTCCTTAGATGGTAATGTATATCGTTGTGTGATCAAGAATGGCACAATGAGGATTACTAGAGGGGCTCTTATTATAGTGAAGGCAAGAGGGTCAGAAAACTGTATGAGTTTGTTGGTTCCATTGTTGAGGGAGCAGTTGCAGTAACATCATCTAGTATGTCTAACTTAGATGTTATTAGACTTTGGCATATGCAACTGTGACACATGAGTCTTAAAGGCACGACTGAACTCTCTAAGAGAGGGTTGGTGGATGGGCATAGTACAAGTACTATAGATTTCTATGAGCACTGTGCTTTTGTCAAGTAGAAGAGGGTTATATTTTCAAAGGCTATACATAGTATGAAGTGACCTCTAGATTATGTTCACTCTGATTTGTGGGGTCTTGTAAGGGTGGTTTCTAAGGGTGGTCACAATACCTACTAACATTTATTGATGATATATCTAGAAAGTTTTGGTCTTATTTTATTAAAAATAAGAATGATGTCTTTGGTGTTTTCAAGCATTGGAAGACCATATTAGAGAAGAAGACTTGAATATAGATGAGGTGTCTTAGGATAGATAATGGCCTTGAGTTTTTGGAGCATAGTTTCACTACTTATTATGAGGACCATCGTATTGCCAAGCATTGCACTTTTATTGGAAGACCACAATAGAATGGGGTTATTGAGATGATGAATAAGAATAGATTAGAGAAGGCTCAATGTATGTTGTCACAAGCTAGATTAAGCAAGAATTTTTAGGCTAAGGAAGTTCATATGGTGATGTTCTTGGTGAATAGGTCACCCAATAGTTCTATAGATTTAAAGACACCTGAGGAGGTATGGTCTCACAAACAAGTTGATTATTCTGATTTGCATGTTTTTATATATCCTGTCTTTGATTACGTGAATGATAGAAAGCTCAAGCCTAGAGCCAAGAAGTGTTTTTTCTTAGTTATACATCTGGTGTGAAGGGGTATAGGTTATGGGACCATGTTGCATCCAAGTTTTTAACTAGTAGGAATGTTACCTTCAATGAGTCTGTATTCCTCCAAAAGGCTGAGTCTTCTTCTAATAGATCATCTGAAGTGGTGGAGAAGGAGAAACTGCATTGTGTTATGGATAAGGTGGAGGTAGAAGTTGATTTAGATCGGTCAGACTCTTCTAGTATGAGACCCACTATATCTAAAGTGGGTGGATGCAGGCAGCAGGTGGAGCAAAGGGGCGTTGCTCCAAGTAGACCATGGAGGGTTGTAAAGCCTTTTTTGGGATATGGCTTTTAGGAGTTAGTAGCTTATGTTTTGGTTAGTGGTAAGATTGTGGCTGATTTACAAGAGCCAGTGTTGTACACAAATTCCATTGTTAGTGCTAATTCTACTCAGTGATGTGCTGTTATGGAGGAGGAGATGCAATCTCTATGAAAAAATCAGACATGGGAACTTCTGAAGGCACCCAAGAAGAAGAAAATAGTTGATTGCAAGTGGTTGTACAAGTTCAAACAACGAACTCCAAATGCTAATGAGCCGTGGTACAAGGCTCGTTTAGTTATATGTGGGTTCAGTCAGATACCTGGTGCAGACTATAATAAGGTATTTTATCATGTTTTTAGGTATACTTCTATTCATACTTTGCTTTCTCTTGTGGTAATGTAGGATATGGAGTTAGAGTAACTGGATGTTAATATAACTGTTCTGCGTGGTGAGCTTAAGGAGGAGATTTGTATGCACTAACCTAATGGTTTTGTTATTAAAGGGGAGCAGGATCATGTGTGCCTATTGAAGAAGTCATTATATGGTGTGAATCAGTCACCTAGACAATGGTATAAAAGGTTTGATAAGTTTATGATTGAGCGTGGGTTCTCCAAGAGTGATTATGATGGATGTGTATACTTGAAGCAGGTTAGTGATGGTTCTTTGGTGTATCTTTTGTTGTATGTCGATGATATGCTTGCTGCAGCAAAAGATTTGTTTGAAGTTAACAAGGTAAAAACAATGTTGAAGACTGAGTTTGAAATAAAGGATCTAGGAACTACAAAGAAGATTCTTGGCATATAGATCATTCCAGACCGTAGACAGAAGCATCTTTACCTATCACAAGAGTAGTATATGAACAGGGTGTTGGAGAGGTTTCATATGATTAATGCCAAGCTAGTTAGTACTTCCTTGGTGACTCACTTCAAATTTTTTTCTTTGGATTGCCCTAAATATAAAGATGAGAAGGAGTTTATGGCCATGGTTCTCTACTCTAATGTTTTGGGATGCATGATGTACGCTATAGTTTGTACCATGCCAGATATTACTCAAGCTATGAGTGTTGTGAGCAGATATATGGTAAATCTTAGAAAGGCTCACTGGCAAGTGGTGAAGTGGATTTTGTGGTACTTTAAGGGTACTACATCATCTTGTTTGGAGTATGGGAATTTGACTGATGCGTTGACTGCGTTTGTTGACTCTGATTATGGTGGACATCTTAATAATTAGAGATCCACTAGAGGTTATGTGTTTTGTCTTGGTGGTTTGGCAATTAGCTGGGGGTCATCTTTACAAGATGTGATTGCATTGTCCATTACTAAGGCTGAGTATATGGCTATGACTAAGGCTTTTTTGGAAGCTTCATGACTTAGTGGTTTCGTTCGTTATCTTTGGTTTGATCATGATGCTCCAGTTGTTCGTAGTGATAGTTAGAGTGCTATCTGTTTGGAAAAGAATCATAATTCTTTCCATCGTCGGATGAAGCACATTGATATGAGGTACCACTTCATCTGAGGTACTATTGCTAAAGGCAAGGTTGTGTTAGAGAAGGTGACCACTACTTAGCATCTAGCAGATATGCTAACAAAGCCATTTACAGTGAGCAGATTCAAACACTGAATGAACTTGGTTGTTGTTTAAGTACCATGAGGGATATTGAGGCTTAGAGGTTTTTACATATGTCCTTTTTTGTTCTTTGTGCTAGCTACTTCAAATATGTCATCAAGGTGGATAATTTTGAGCTTGTGACTCGTATTTGGTGTGTTTAATAGCTTGGATTGGAGTGTGAAGTGTTTTGGAGGAATTTGTAGTAGAATTATGAGCTATTTTGGAAAGATATGAATATTTGACCTTGACGTGATGGGCATATGGAAAAGTGTTGAGCATGAAAGTTATACATATTTCTGTTAACTTTTCCAAGAATCAAGAATCAGCTAAATTAAAGATTAATAGAAGAATTTGTGGCTGAAATACGGAAGAAAATCAAAGCTAGAAAGAAACACAGGGGCCCATGTTTAGTATAAATACCATGCAATTAGATACCTAATTAGTATAGTGCCATCCTCTTCTCTCCTCTTGAGTTATCTTATAATTCCTTGTTAAATTGAGTTAGTTAGGTGAGAATTCCTTTGATTCTCTTTGTAATCACAATTACTTCATATCAATAAGATTGTCTATTTCCCTAATTTGTGGTCTTGAGTGTTCTTCTCATTTCAATTCTTATATGTTCTAATTGATTCCAATTAGATCTTGTTTTTTTTTATTTGGTATCGATCCCCAACAGTATATCAGAAACTTGTCAGCATACTCACCAATGGGGTGATTATAAGAATTTCAACACAATGCACTTGTCCTCCTCTATTTTTCATGTTTGTGATGAAATTTTGAATATACTAATTAGTATAATGTATGTTGTGAATAGAGATATACAAAATAAAATGTCAATTACAAACATTTCATATGAAGTAATGATATGAAAAAATAATAATCAGATGTAGTAATGATATGAAAAACACATGTTACAATATTATTACCCTCATTGCCTTCATTTCCTTTTGTTTTTCTTCCCTCATTTTTGATTGGTTTCATGGTCTAATACACATATTATTTCATGATAATTATCCCTTACATATATTTCCTCCTTATCAATGTCATTGTTATCATCTTTTAATGATTGAGTTATCTACACTACTTCGGCACACTCTTTATCCCAATTGGCATCATTTTCATGGTCACAATGATTCACAATACTTTTTTTCCGAGGCTAAAACCACATACCATCTTATATTGGTAGGATCGGTGAAAAAGAAAACTTATGTTGGTTGAGATGTCAAGATCAATGGGATTGTTTATGCCCTACCTTATTGAGATCTAATAATTTGAACCAATCTTCATATCTAACCCCATGATTATTATCAACCCATATGCACCAGAAAATAGGTACTTTGAACATAGTGTAATCTAGCTCTCAAATTCGTTCGATGATAACATAATAATTCATATTTACATACATTGGATTCTTGTCCTTTACGCTAGCAATATGCATTGCCTCAGCCACTAAATTCATTATATTGGTCTGTATTGTACTCCTCTCATATTGTTGTTTCATGTACAAAGTGTATCTATTGATAGCATAGCTGGAATATGAGAAGACTTCATATTGAGGCTTTTGAGACAACCATTGTAGGGTTCTAGAAATAGATGTTAGGGATTTTTTGACAAATGTAATGATGCAATTTCTTAATCAAAGTATGAGGGAAAGATTATGATTATCAATTACCCATTTTTCAGTCATTAATGGATTTTCAATCCTTAAAGAACGCATATGTTCTTTAACATATGGCTGAACATCATCACTATTATGTAATACATAGAGATGTACTTTAAGGAGCATGTTAGGGTCTACTTGCCCTAATTTTTTTCCCTTAATACCTTGTCCTTCTACTTTCTATGCATGCCGAGACTTAGGAACACTGATAGTTTTAGCATTAGATAAGTAATTTGTACAAAATGTAACTACCTTTTCTACTAGGTAACTATCAATAATGCATCCTTCTAGTTGATATTGATTCTTCACATAACCTTTTATCGACTTAAAAAATCATTCAAAGGGATACATCCAGTGCCAATGAACAGATCCTAACATTTTTACCTCATAAACTAAGTGAAAAATTTGATGTACCATAAGATCAAAGAATGATGGAGGAAAATACATTTCAAGTTGGTACAAAGTGATCCTAATCCCTCTTTGCAATACATCCAAACTATCAAGGTGCGTGAATTTAGAGTATAGTATGTTGAAGAACCAGCAAATCCTAGTGATAACATTTCAAACACACTTCAGAAAAATTCCATGTATGGCTATTGGCATCAATTGTTGCATCATAATATGATAATCATGAGACTTCATGTTGATTATTTTCAACTCTTTTATCGACACTATCCTTCTAAAATTTGAAGAATATCCTTTTAGAACCTTGACACTATTAAAGAATTCACAAAATATAATATTCTCTACTTTCTAGAGAGAGTATGGCAAGCCGAATGTAAATAAGTTCTTCTTCTCTTGTCTCGTGGTGCTTGTTCCTACCTAATTCTCATTTCCTCTGAATGCCATCTTTATTCTTTCGTAGAACATTAATTAATTTACAAACAAGGCTATCACCAATATTTTTCTCGCTATGCATCACATCAAGGGAATAACTCATGTATAAAGTTTCTCAATATGGATGGTTGAAGAATATAGAAATCTTCTTCCACCCAACTGATGGAGGCTTATCTTTATTCTTCTTCCCAAACATCACCTTTAGATGTTTTATCTTCATATACACTTATCTGGCTATCAACCAAATTAGGGCATGACCTTCTTCTAGTTTCCCATTGAATTCGTGCCTTTTCTTATGATAATGATGATCCTTAAGTAAAAATCTACAATTCTCTAGAAAAAATAAACTTTCATCCACATGTTAGCTAAATAAATGAAGTATTATCCTCGCATATCGAGCATGCATAATAGCCTTTCACACTATAACCTTACAAGATATTATATATTGGAAAATCACTTATAGTATAGAATAACATTTCTCTAAAAGTGAAAACTTCCTCACAATAAGCATCAAATAATTTAACACCCATGTCCCATAATAACATCAAATCATCAATCAAAGGCTCCAAATGAACATCAATTTCATTCCTTTATTGGTTTGGCCTCAAAATGAGGAAAGAAAACATCATATACATGTATTTCATAGAGAGCCACGACGGTAGATTGTATATAACTAAAATCACATGCCAAATACTATATGTACCTTGATTATATGGATTCATACCATACGCAGACAGAGCAAGATGCAAGTTTCTTAGCTCTTCGCTAAATATAGGAAACAAACCATCAATCATCATCTATTGTGGAGGATTAAATGGATGTATTAGAAGTCTTTCATCTATCTTCTCATCAGCATGCCATCTCAAGTACTTTGCATCTTGGACATCATTAAGCATCCGCCTAAATCTTGGTATTATAAGGAAATAGCATAACACCTTTGCTGGCACCTTATTCATCATGTGTTGTGGTGCTTTGCATTCTTCATTAGGACAATGATATGTACATACATATTCTCTGTAAAATAATATACAATCATTAGGTCATGCATGTATCTTCTCAAAACTCATATCCATATATGAAAGGATGTTCTTCACTTCATAGGTAAGATCAGGTAGAATGTTACTATAAAGAAGCATTTCTTTCATAAGAGAAAATAATTATGTGAAACTTTGATCACTCCATCCGTTATATACCTTTAAGTTGTACAACCTTAAAGTAGATGATAATATAGTAAACTTCTTACAATTGATGTACAAAGGTTTTTTTTAGTAACTCAATAACTAGTTGAATATTTTTGGACAATCTTGAGCACTTTCCATAGCCTTTTAAGTCATCTCCTCTAACAAATCACCTTTATTGTTGTAAAATGATCCACTACTATCTCTCCTACCTTCCTCATTATTATGTTCAGACTCTGCCTCACCATGCCATATCTAATAAGTTTAACTTTATCAAATCGAAGATAAACAAATGATTTATCAAATCATTAGCATTAACACATTGAATATAATCATAGTTCCAACAAGGAATGACTACTTTACTAGCATCCCAAGCATGTTCTATTACAACCTTGATGAAAAATTCAACTCCTTTTTCATATTCTCTAGATAAAAGATTTGTATAAATCCATTTCCGATCCATATTTATCGAATCTATATGTATCGCATGAAAAATATTATTACATATCAATCCACTTCTACAAACTAATTCGCTATTGATAATTCTTAGAAAGATTTCATATTTGTATAATGTATATCTTGCTATTTTGAAGTTATATATATAAGCAAGGGCATAAATATATACCAATACACAAATTATTATTGCTTAGAAATAGTTCATATGCATATACATATCAATTATTTATACAAGGGTTTTAAATTTAAAAGTAAATACATACTACGCATTTAAAATAATACCCAAAAACTAAGAGAAAACCTAAGGTAATAACAACAATATATACATCAAAAGGTTGCTATAACCCAAATAATTAACTAACACCCCCTAACCATCCTATGAAATCTGTCTATAGCTGTACCTAGGTCAACTAGAACCTGTCACTCTCAACATCCACTCATCTTGATAAGTCGTTTGCTCCCAGACATCATCAACAGAGAGTTCTCTATTAGATACTTTAGGGTAACCAAGCCAGATACTTGGGGGGTAAGCTATGATGAAACCTCCACTCGTCATCTATGACCATCAACTATCTAGTAATTAGATCATAATCCTTTGCAAAAACCTAACCCTCAACAAATCACTGGTGTGGTGCATTGGTATATTGGATACCTTTTCCCACCACACCTTGTCTTGGTCAATCTATCCCTCCCCTTATTTTTGAGCATTTAGACACTATTAGTGAAGTACTCACCTCACCATTACTACCTCTACCACCACATCCATACCTTGGTGCAGACTTGGGCTCTTCTTCCTTCAGCACCTCTTCAGAAGCCGAGTTCTAGCATATCAATTCATGATTTGATACGCTTAAAGCCCAAATTTCCATTCTCCAAGATTCCATCATTCCCATCAAGCAAATGATCACTATGACACACCAAATTTATCAATGGCATCTTGAGCACGGTTTCCCACCACCATTGCAACCAAATTATGTGCACTTATTTTCCTCCCCCACTTTTTCACCCATACACATTGAGTACAATGTGTTCTTTAACCATGTGTTCTTTAACCATGTGGAGGTATATTAGCTTGCCATTAACCGTGCTCGTTGTTTTTCTTTCTTTTTCTTTTTGTTCATTTTTTTCTCTTTCTTTCTTCCTTTCATTTTTAGTTTGTTTTTAGTTTGGTGTATATATATACAAAAAAAATTGAGAAAGGATAGGCTAATGATGAAAGTTTGATAGAATTCTCTACACACCTTAATCATACACTAGTGGGATCTGTAGCTTGCGAGTAAGTATAACAAAAAAAGGCTTTGAAAATGTTTTATGTGTGAAATATATAATTTATAAACTCTCAAACCACATATTTCTTTATCACTCTATTAGTTCATCTTCTTTTATTTGCCCATCTAGACCGAGACACAAGAAATAGAGTTAGTAGCGAAGGGACCAGTGAGATCTTGAGCCTTATTGACTATACATAATTTATACAATCTTAATGATTCCTAATTCTATGTTTTCTCCCCTAATGTTTGAAACTAGTACTTGCATGAATCCTCTTCAAGGCCACATACGACCTATGCATGCTTTAAGATGATTGAGGTGCATTTTTTCTTTTCATAGCTACATTAGCTAAATTACCTACCAAATGACATTTATTCCCCTTGCTTAAACCTCTTTGAGCTTAAAACCTACTTCTTCAAGCAAAAACCTACATTGGTGGCCATGATTCCTAGTTATTACCTTAATTTGTCTAAAAACTTGGGAGCAATAACTCTTGAATGTATTTAAATCTAGGAATTTTGAGAATAATTGTGGGGGTGCAATAAAGAAGTTTTTGGTAGAGTTTATGTTGAGAAAAATATCTAAATGTATATTTATCCTTGTTTTTCTCATTTTCTCTCTTTCTTAATCAAAGAAAGAGAGAGAGAGAGAGAGAGAGAGAGAGAGAGAGAGAGAGAATAAGAAAAAGATATGATTAAAAGTATTGAAGTTGAGATGTGGGAAAATAGGCATATGATTTTTATGGGTAGAGATGAATTAATGGCAAAGGCCTTGGTTAGTATATTTTGGAGTATGTTAGTATGTTGTTCATCTCATATTCTAGAAAATATTTTTGTTGCTATCGCTTCAATTGTTTTTAGGCCTTTAACTACAATCTTAGAAATTTCCTACCCTTTTCCCTAGCCCCATTAAATCTTCAATTAGACCTTATCATTTTTTTTACATAATGTCTTTGAGTGGTGGAGAATGAGAATACATACAAGCATGCAGCTGATCATAATCGGTATGGAGACTTTTAAGTGAAGCAAAAACACACATGAGAATATAGAGTTTACATTTTCCTAAAGAGAGGAAGTCTACTTCTCTATTAAACCTTTGTCTCATAAGGATGAGCATATACATGATCCTTAACCATCTTAGAGTGTCATAATAATTCTAATTTGGGAGCTAGGATTGATAGGTGTTCATAACTTTACGTTCATTTTCTTACTACTAACGCTCGCAATATAGGTTGGTCTAGTGATTTTATGCCTTAATCGTGTAATTTATCCTATAATTTGAGGCTTTGATCTTATTCCCTTCTATATGGCTTTTATCTATTATATTTGGAGTTTTCTTGTATATAACAAAAGAGCGAGCGTGGGGGAATTGATAAACAAAATATTTTCCATATTTTTGCCTTACTTTGCCTTCACTTTGTAACTTTTTTTTTACATTAATTATGAGAATTGTCATAGTTCAAGTCTCTTGTTTATGTTATTGCTCCCTTGGTAATTATTTTTTAAAAATTTGCACAAAAATGCACAAATACAAGGAAGTAATGGATGGAATCGGAGCAAAAAAGAAATATATAAGGCATTAAAGGAATAAAATCAACCCCACATAATTTTGGAGAATTCAAGAAACATAAAGAATTGAAAAGATGATAAAGATATAAAAAGGAACAAGAAAATAGTGTTTTACTACTGCTGCAGAAGCTGTTACACAACTATACAACCTTTGATCTAATAAGGCGTAGGAAATTATGTTGCACGGCTACAACACACGCATCCAACATAGCCATGCAACCCTTGACCTCACACTGCTTCATGTATATATTTTGCATAGCCTTAACACACCCACCTTACGTAGCCTTGCATAAGTTGTAAGCACCAAGACTAAAACTACTACATAGCTTGCTTGTGTAGTCTTATATAGTAGTGTAACATGCGGGTACAACCACTTTTGAGCATGATGTTGCCCCTATTTCTAATAATTATTTTTATACTTCTTTTGATACTTCTTCTCAGGATTTTCTAGGAGAATTAAATAGGATCTAGAGAGCATATCTTATTTTCTCCATTTTCCCAAGTAGAAACTCCATGTAATTTGGTTTTAGTTTATGTAGTTTTATTTTCCAACTTAAAAGTAGATAATTGTGTATTATAACTCTACAATAAATTTAATTTATTTTGAATTCATGATTTGATCTATCCTCTCTCTCTTTTGTTATTTATTGTATCTAAAATATGTACATAAATTACTTTATTATTTACATATCCTTGCAACCATGAGTGAGTAATTTCTTTTTCTAGGATTGAGTTAGGCTTGATTTGGTAGGAGTAAGATAAGTTAAAGCATATGTTCTATGTATGGTTCTTATGAGTTGTTTTTTATGTTACAAATCAATGTTATGAGTTAGATTTGATGGAATTTGACTTTATTAGATGTTGACTATAACTGAAAGGTTGAAATCAATGTCAGAAGTTAAGATACAAATAGGAATTCAAATGATCATAAAAGTAAACGTTTGATTCTTAGGGACTATTGAATCAGTTGTACTCAATGGATTTAATCTAACTTTTTAGTCACAAAATTATATAATCTATTAGGTTAAATACGTTCTTAAACCTCGAAAGAGGCTAGAGAATCACATTAGACTAATTTTTCACAACCATTTGGACTATACTACAACATATTGTTAATTCATTATTGAATACCAAGGATAAGACTTAAGTTCAATCCTAGGACTTATATTTATCATTTTAGAATATATATTTAGTTATTCATTGCAAATGTGTCCATTATCTACTTCCATATTTTCATTCCAAAGTGATCTAGATAGCTAAAATTATAAAAATTAGTTATTAATTGTGAATTCCATTTGGGATATGACCTTAACGTGCTACAATGAAGTCATGCACTTGGAGATTAGCACTCAACATTGCCTTGTAATCATCGTCAAACCACATTTAGCAAAAATCCACTATCTACAGTTGTCCCTCACCCTAGCCAAGCCTCCTCCTTTTCTACTTCTTTTCCTAGCTCTGCTTGTGGCTACCTGTCACCATCAAGCACACCATCACCACCAAGACTTTCCCTTATTCCCTCTCATTCCCTTATCTTCAAGTTCTTACCCCTATCGATTACTAAAGCCTCAAAACTTCCCCATTATTTTCTCTCCTTACACTTCCGTCAATATAGCCACCTCCATTCTAACTTTCTACTGTTGCCCACCAAGCACCACTAGCCAATCCCTACTACCAACCACTATATGTCCCAACATCACACTACCACTACCCATACCACAAACCACCACCAACCCAACCATCACCACACTACTACCTTAATTGCCAAAAACCACCTCAACCTTAACTGCTAAGCATCACTACCCTAAGTCACTCAGCCACCATTGTGCCCTCCTACACGGTCCATACCTTAATCATGTACTCTCTTCCCTAATCATACCATGTTACCCTCTCATTAAAGCACCACCTTACCCTCCACTTTGTGCCACCCTTGCATGAGCCTCTCACTTTTTTGGATTTTTCTATTTTTCCTACCACTCGATTACCTTAGTTTCCTTTACTTAATTATACTAAGTCTAATTTTATTGTATATTTAGCATCTTGATGATACTCTGGTGGTAATTGGGGAACAATAGTTGGTCTTACATGCTAAGAGACTAGAGATTCATTGATAAGGATACATGCCATACCTTGGGCTTTAATGTGCAATATGTTAATTTATATGACATATCATGTTTGGAATTTTTATATGGATAATGATCTTAAGATGATGATGTATATGAAATATCATATGATGCTAAAGTGAGAAAGCTTTGAAAGCATGTGCCTATGCATATTTTGGGTTGGTGTGATTTAAGATATGTGAAATCTATATATAATTGTGGTTATATATTTTTTATATGATGATATTACATATTAGAGGTTGAAAAGTCATTCATATCTAGGATCGTAAGGTTTTTTGGAAATATGGGTATTTTAGTTATCTAAGGAGTGTTTTTATCAATATGGGTTAAAAATGTAATATTAGGTATTTTAATGTGATAATTGTTTCAAAATAGTTAAGTATGTCATGTGGAATGTTTGGGGTGAATATGAATGAGTTGATTCTGATGAATGAGAAAAATGGCTTTATGTTGGAATACTAACCCTAGGGGTAGGATTATTATCACATGTGTAAATGCTGGAGTTTGACCTTAATTTCTTGATAAGTTATTAATATTAGCATTTTAGGAATGAATTTTAAACTTTGTGGTTATATGAGTATCATGGGAGAGTTATGATTTAATTGTGAAATTTGGATTGGTGGTGAAAAGTAAATAGTACCACTAAAGGTAGGCTATTATTGCATGTGTAAGATTTTGGTGTTAAACCATAAAATTTGGGCACATTACTAATAATAATATTTTAGGGATGGGTATTGATTTTGGTGTTAAAATGAGTACAAAAGGAGAATTTATGCTTGACTATTGAAAGTATGGTTTCTTAAGGGAAATATGGCCTTATCCACGGGGGATATATATTGGAATTCTCATAGTTATATTTTACATGTTCAAATAATTATGTTAAGATGGATTTTGTACCCTTCATGTCTAAATGTGTGGTTGCATGTGGATCTTGAAATATACCACCAAGAATAAGATACTAATTACTTAAAGAAAAAGGTTACATTTTTCATTGGAACATTAATGTAAGTAGCATATGTCCTTTAAAACAAATGATAATAATATCTTAGGTGTGTTTTCCCCTAAGAGGTTCTCTAGATCTACCCATCAATTTAGTAATAGTAGGGTTCTCGAACCACACATAAACCAGAATATGATCTTAAGGACCATATAGATTACTATGCTCCATATGATGAGTTACTTAGGGAAGAATGATAATGGTTATCTTCAGTACTTGGGTCATAGAGTCAGGTTATCTAATTCACATTTTAGCTGGATACCTCTTGGGACTCTTATCTCCCAACGTATTTATTTTATGTATTTTTCCTTTTTTTTACCTAGAGTAGTCCTCCAAATAATTTTCCAAATTTATGAAATCTATCTTGTTGTCTATCTTACCATGTTTCAAGTGTTTAATTATTTTTCCTTATAGTCAATGTAAGGATGGCATGGTGAGCTAGACATATGTCGAGTACGATGGTAATGCCCAAATTTTTTAGTTTTAAAATTAGGGATTTTATAGTTCTCAATGATCAACCTCTACTCTTGGTACCAGTGGATGAGGATTATAGGGGGACATAATGAAGATGGATTTTAGGACATGGTATATCCATTATAGGTTCACATGATGTCACTTAATATCACTGATGTGCTAGTAGTGTTCATGGCCTTCATGAACCATACCTTCCAACAAATGATCAATCATTTCATTGTGGTCTTCATCAATGGTATTTTTATTTACTCTAGGACTCATGCGGATCACAAGCAATATCTAAGCTCTCAATGTTGAAGACCCATCGGATGTATGCTAAGCTCTCAATGTGTGAGTTTTTTCTAGTTAAGGTAGCATTCTTTAGACATGCCATCTTGATGGATAAAATATATTTAGGGCCCATGAATATCCATGCATTATCATAGGGCTCAACATTGATGAATGTTAGAGAGGTGCATAGCTTTCCTGGATTGATAGGATACTACTGAAGTTTCATCTCAGAATTCTTCAGCATTTCTTATCCTTTTACTACTCTATTGAGGAAGATGATACACTTTCAATAGGATAATATGTATATAGATTCTTTTATGTAGTTGAAGAAGAGATTGAGTTCTGTTACATTTCTTACTTTGGTATTAAGTACAGTGGGGTTTTAGGTGTATAGTAATGTAGTAAAGCATGGACTAAGGAGTGATTTGATGGAATATGGAAGGAAAGTGACACATCCCTATAGCTGAAGGAGCATAAGTATAACTATCTAACTTATAATATTGAGGTCTTTATAGTGGACTCCACCTTGAACATCTCAAAAAATTATCTATATGGAGTGTTCTGTAAGTTCTTCATATACTTTAAGAGTCTCAACTACATATTCCTGCACCAAGAGCTAAATATGAGATAGTTTATCTGGATAGATTTGATCAAGATTCTTCATTTTGAGATGACCTACAATGTGGATAAGGCTAATGTTATAGGATATGCCCTAAGTAGGAAGGCATCACACTTTCTTAGTTCACTAGTAGTCTCCCGTTGGATTTGGTAGGAGCTTCAATACATAAGTGTAAAAATCATTGGGTTCAAGGAAGTTAAAATGAAGATAAGTTTTATCTTGATCATTCCAACAATATTTAATTAGATTTGAAATATTAAAATAGGTGATGATAAGCTTGAGAGAATCAAACAGGCTATAGCAAAAGGTAAAACCTTAGGATTTTAGATTTACAATGATGGCGGCATTCGTTTCCAAGGATGATGATATGTTCCTCAGAGCTATGGAGATCTTAAAGGGAAGATTATTTAGGAGGGTCATGGTGTACTTTAATCTGACCATCATAGAGGGGATAAGTTGTATATAGACCTAAAGCACATTTATTAGTGGTTGTATGGAGTGGGAGATTATATGTTTTTTTTGTTAGATACTTGACATGTTAGAGGGTCATCAACAAGTACAAGTGCTTAGGAAGTTTGGTTCATCCATTTGAGATTTCACAAATGGAAGTGGGATGGCATCTTTTTAGACTTTTCTATTGGGTTGGTGAGGTCCTATAGTGTTTATGACTTGATATAAGACATTGTTAGCTTGTTGACCAAATGAATAACATTTATACTAATTAAGTCAACCTATAGTATGGAGCAGACTTTGGTACTTGTAGGTTGCATATGGTGTGGTGCCATTAGGTACCCAAGGCCCTTATAATAGAATAAAATTATTGATTCCTATTGTAATTATTATAGAAGCTACAAGTAGCTTTCACAACATAGCCATAGATGAGCACTACCTTCCACCCATCTACAAATGGTTAAACTAAGCACTCTATTTAGTTCGTAGAGAATATATTTTTAGCATGCATACATAAGTTCTTAGGAAATTAGAAGGATTGTCTAGATTTTATTGAGTTTTTCTACAACAATAGTCACCATGAAAAATAGGGATGGCATCTTTTAAGGTACTCTATGGACAAAAGTGTCATAATCCCATATATAAGAGCAACTCTAACTCATGATAGGTATAAGATAAAGTACCCGAGATGATAGATGACACTACCAAACAAATCAGTCTATTTAGATATTAGATGAAGGCTACCGAGGATGAAAAGAAGAGTTATATAGACCTATAGAGGAGAATAAATTAGTAAAAGGTGGGTGACTATGTCCTTTTGAAGATTTCACTTAGTAAAGGGGTGAAACATTTTGATTAGAAGGGAAAGCTTATCCAAAGGTGTATTAGATCGTATGATATTTTTGGATTTGTTGGTGTTGCTTACTTACTTGCTTTACCTATTGAGATTCAATGCATGCATAACATCTTTTACATCTCTCGGTTAAGGAAGTATGAGGTAGATTTGTTACACGTCATTCACTCTAAGACGGTAAAGGTCAATGACACGTTGACATATGTGGAGATACCACTGAGTATCCTAGATACCAAGAGACAAGAAACACGTTTGAAGATATTCATGCCAAAGAACCAAGAAGAATACTTATGAGTCAAATGATGAGATCAAGATAAAGTATCCAAAGTTGTGGGATTAGGTGCATTATATGGGTAACGTTGTGTTCTATTCAATGTCTTCTTACTCTATCCTTTTGTGTTATTTTATTTGTCTTGCTAGTTTAGGACTTTGACATAATTTAGGCTTTTAATATTGTTTTCTTTTGTGGAATTTGGGGAATAAGTTTCTTTTAAGAGGGTAATGTTGTAATACCCTACCTAAAATATTTTAAAGTGTGTTTAAAGTTAAATTGATGTAAAATAAATTGGTTTTGTTTTGAATAGGGCTTTAAATTTAGGTAAAATGCAACTTTCAAGTGAATTAATCAATTGGTTTCCCAAAAAATAAATAAATAAAGAAATAAGACTAGGTACTAGAATTCTTAATTATTGGATAACTAGTTAACTAATCACCTAAACCGGTCAGCACAATATGATATGATTGCAATTATTGTAACATTATTATCATCATCTTACAATTTTATGTCGCTAAAAATCCCCCAACAGAAATTTTGATGTAGTTTCTCACCTATCTCTCCCCCCTCACGTTCCTCTCTCCTTTTCTAGTCATGGCATGTGTAGGCCTCCCTACACATTCCCCTAACTTACCTTACCTCTACCATAACTTACATACACTTTATATCCCTCATTTTTGTCATTACCCTTCTCACTCTTTGGTCCTCCACACTAAACTAAAGTTAACCCATTCCATCTCTCCTTTTCCTTTGACATTTTACCCCCATCCCCCATAGGCTTCTTTTTTTTTTACTCATTTTAACCCTTACCTTTAGTACTTGTTTTCTTTCCTCTCTTTTTTTTGAATTATTTTCATAAATGTTGTGTATTTTTGTGCTTATCCTTTTTAATAGGAAAAAGTTATGGTTGTGCCTCTTGGATTCCATACCTTGGTTAATTTACTTCTATCATCTCTTATCCAAATATTAGCCTTAGATTTCCCCAATTTCCCTTTAAAATAAGGGACGATTTGGGTGTAGGGAAATGTTTAGTATCCTATCTTTATCCTCCTTGTAACTTATTATTTAGAGAAGGTTTTAATAAGGTTTCAAAATGAGTTTTGAAACTTTTGATTTTTGAATCTCTTATGACTTCAAGAGTCTTGAGTTATACCTTCAAGTTAGGAGTATATTATTGTGCTATAATTTTTTTCTTGGAGGTAAGACATATTTATCTTTAATATGAGTAACGATCCATGTTGTTAGTAATGGTCTCATACCATATATGTGTTTTATGATGTGTATGTATTATTTTAAGTCCTTTAATTTGATCTTGTAGAATATTTATTCATTGACATTTTTGAACATGTTTTTATTATATTGGATAACAAGAATTGAATTGGCAAAATTAGCATGAGTTTATTTGTATTGATGTTCTTCCATTAATTCATATGATTTTTGAGTGGGGAGTGTATTTTCTTGTGAGCTTTATAATATTAGAGAACGTTAAGGTGATTTTAAAAATATGAGGGAATTTATTAAGTGTGAATTATGGGTTTTGCAATTGTCCTTCCCAAGCAAGTTAATTGAATGGCTAGATCCATTAACTAGTTTGCATGAGTTTTCGAATGATCGATACACCCTTTGACAAGCTTATGTGGAGAGTCCACGAAGTGATTTCATGAAGACTCAATTGGTTTTATAAACCCATTACCAGGTTATTTAGTGTCCAATGTGGGTTTGATCTGAGTCTAAACACATCGACTAGCCTGACCAAACCCATTGTCTGGTTAAATGGTTGGACTAACTATAGGATTTGTTTTGTTGAGTTATTAACTTTCCCATAGGACTGGTATGACCATATTAGTCGATCGGTTTAGAGGACCCATTGATTTGTTCTGTTATACTTCACCATGTTCATTTATTAGTCGTTGATGTTTCTTTAGGGCTTCCATTTGAAATTTTCCATTATTTCGTGACATTAAATCACTATCTTAGCCATGAACAATTAGAATAGGGGAAAAATATAATATGAATATTGTGTTGTGGCTTGGATGTGTGTGTTTAAGTTTAGTGTTATATCTAAACATCGAATTTTTTTATTATTAGAATTGAGCTATGATTAGTGATTTCACCTAAAAGTTATTAAGAATGGAATTAAGATATCATTTGAGCCTCTTTTTTTCATTTTCTAGGTAGCTAACTAGGAGTTAGTGGATGGGTTGCAATTGTAGTTTATATCTTTTACTTAAATACATATTTATTTCTCTATTGGGTTGCAGCGGGTAGGGGTATATGTATATTTATAAAGAATAGGAACAATATTCTGGAAAACCATCATGGCATGGGTTTCTAGCTAAGGTGGGTGAGGTTGATGGTGCCAATCCACTAGCACATAGATTTGTTATAGCACTTCAAGTTCGTATCCCACAAGGACTTCGCAATTGACTATCCAAATTCATTATTTTAGCTATCTACATCAATATAGAGTGAGAATATGCAAGTGGGTGGTGGAAATAAATATGATCACTTTCCAAATGTAAACTCTAAAAAAAATAGATATGAAGCCAAGGATTGAACTTCAGTCTCAAAGTCATAGTTTAATTTAATGGATGTGAACAATTAGTCTAAATATACACATTAGCCTATTTCAAGCTCTAAGAATATATTTAATCTAATTTACAGACTACCTTTGGTACTCACAAACTAAGTTAAAACCATTAAGTGCCACCGATTCTATAGTCCGTGAGAACTAAATATCTACTTTCATAATTGCTTAAATTCCTGTTCATATGCTAATATCCAATAATGATTTCAACCATTCATTTGCAAACAATATCTAAAAAGGTTGGATTTCATCAAATTAAATTTACAACCATTGATCTTAACACGTGAAATAGCACATATGAACTAAACGTACAACATAATACCTTAATTCGTCATATTAATACCAAAACGGGCTTAGTTCAATCCAAACAAAAAAGATTACTCACTCTTGATTTCAAGGAATATAAATGAAGTAAATTGCATAGCAAATGTAATAATAGTATAAAAATAGCAAAGAGTTTATTTTGAGTTGATCATACACGACCTTGCACTTGAATCTCCAAAAATTAAACTAATGAAAACAAGGAAAATTACATGAAGCTTTTTCTTGGAGAAACGAGAGGAAAATTGTTCTGTTATCTCCCAAAAAAAATTCCCAAGATGTCCCCCAAGGTAGCCTTATAAACTACACACAATGTAGGCTATGTCGCGATGATAAATTTAAGGGTAATCGTTGCTATACAATCGTGCAAGTTCTACACGGCCTAGTCATGCAGCATTCTTGCTCTTGAAACAGGGGAATTTGGAGTTCTCAAGGCCATTCACCTAGCCATACGAGGTATGCAGCCTCGATTCTTTCAATAAAATCTTGCACGGTCATGCAGGATATACACTGCCTAGCCATACGGTGTCTTCTGCTTTGAATAAGCATACATAAGTGGTGCACGACTTTGTAGGTGGCTGTGCAAATGGCTGTATACCACCATCTTCTTGCTTATTTTGGACTTCTTGGCTTATTTTTACCTCTTTGAGCTTCTAGAATCCTCCATAAACTTACTAGTTTGATTTATCAACCTTCAATGCCTTTCATCCTAGGTCTTTTGCTCCGAAAACATGCACTACTTCCTTGGATTTATGCGTCCTTGTTCAAGTCACTGGAAAAACAAAAAATAAGAGAGTATTATAGTGAACAATGGACTAGAACCACAATAAAATACATATTAGAGACTAAATGAAGTCTTAAAATGAAGGTAAAGCAAGGTAAAAGTAGAGAAAATATTCACTTTATTAACTCCCTCATGCTCATCCTTTGCTTGCCCCCAAGCAAACACATAAACAATAGAACAAAGAAATGGAGAAAAACAGAAGGAGATCAAAGCCTTAGATGATAGGATAAACTATATAAACAAGACATAGAATTAAATGTAAACGGTAATATAGTAGGAGAGCAAGATTAAAGCGTAAATACCCGTTTGTTCTGACTTGCAAATTATTATTATCATGACACTCTAAGATGGTTTAGGATCACGTAGATTCTATCCTTACAAGATAGAGACTATAAAAGGTCGTAGACTTCCTCTCTTTAGGAAAATGTGAATGCTATGCACTTTTATGTTTTGAAGGTATAACTATTTCACTCAAACTTCACTAACCAGATAATGATCAACCATATGCTTGCATAAACTCTCTTTCTCCACTACTCAAAGATATTATATAATACAAAAATCATGACGTCTTAATAGGGTTGTAATGGGGTCAGGGTTAATAATAGGATAATTCTATGATTGTAGCTAATGATTTAAAAGCTAGCAGAGTGGAAACCACATGTATATGTCAAAATTTGAGATTGATAACTCACTAGTCACTCCCCAATGAACAACGAAAGCTCTTTTCCAAAAAAAATATTTTCCACCCATAAAAAAAATTGATTTCTTACTTCCCCATATCACAACTTCAATAAATTCATTCTTCTTTTCCTTACAGAAAGATTATATATATAGCAAAGAAGATAAATTGAGCTACTATTAGATCATTTTCTTACACAAGCTCAACCAAACATCCTTTTCTTTTGTTCATACCTCCATCCTTACCTCTTGACATACCTACATCAAATGGGTTAAAACGTTATTGCTCCCTAGTTTCAGACCAGGGTAAGGTAATAACTTAGAAATATGACTAATACGTAGGTTTATGATCAAATGAACAAGTTTCAGGCTCAAAGAGGTTTAAACAAAAGGGAATGAATGTCATTTGGTAGGCCATTTGGCTAATGTAGCTATAAAAAGAAAGCACATGCCTCAATCACGCTAATGCATATGTAAGTCATATATGGTCTCGAAGAGAATGTATGCAAGTTCTAGTTTCACATATTGGAGGAGAAAACACACAGTTAGAAAATAGTAAGACTCTATAAAAGATGGACAGTCTATAAAGCTCAAGGTCTCACTAGCTCTTTAGTACTAACCCTATTACCTAAGTCTTGGTCTAGATTGGAAAATCCATGAAGATAAATCGCTATAGTGTTACAATAATTAGTGGGTTGAGAGTCCATCAATTTGGGAGTTCATGCTTAAAGCAATTTCAAAACATGTTTGTTATACTTACTCGCAATTTATAGGTCTCACTAGTGTAAGATCAAGCATTGTATAAAATTCTATCTTATGATCATTATAAGCCTATGATTTCTCAAAACAAACACACTAACAACAAGCCACAATTAAAAGCGAGAAAGAAAGAAGGAAAGAAAGAACACACCAAAAGAAAAGCAACAAACATGGCAGAAGGCAAACAACCCTCCATGCTTAAGGAACATATGGATTGCAATGTGTAAGTGGGGTACGAGGAGGGTAAACAAGCACAGTTATTGGGGTAGGGGTGGTGGTGGGTAACTATGCTCCAAGTGCCATTGATACATTTATTGTATCATGGTGGTAATTTGGTCTATAGGAGCAATGGTGTCCTAAAGACTCGCAATTTGGGCATCAAGCTTATTGAAACGGTCATCGATATGCTAGAAACGGGTATGCCAAGAGGTGGCGGAAGAAGAAGGGCCAGTGTCGGTGCTAAAAGAGGTAGGCACTATGAAAGGAGGTAGTGAGAGATCGATCGCTTCTTCATGAAAGTCTGGATTATCATCCTAGGGAGGCATAGGTTGACCGAGGTGAGGCATGGTGGGAGAATTAACTAATTGGTGCTTCCATTACCTATAAGAGTGGAAAAAGATTTGTTAGAAAATAGATACTACACCTCCTAATTATATAATAAGCTCAAGTGAAGCCAATCTTACACAGTTAGTTTTATGTTTGTCCAAGTCTCCAGGCCAAGATAAGTTGTTTGGAAGTCAGCAGGGATGTCATCTAAATTGTATCCAAGTTGGGTAGTAATGTACTTGATGATGCCGTCGATGACTATATCACCAGTGAGGTGGGTGCTGACCATACATAGGTGATCATATAGATAATACCCTCCATCAAGGGCATCATCCAAGAGCATACATCATAGATTGAAGAAATCTAGCTTTTGTATATTCCTTTGGCCTTCTCCCTACAAAAAAGTGTCTCAGCCAAAAGTCTTTAGATGTGTCGCAAGGCTGGATTATAGATTAATGAGGCCTTAGAGTGGTGTTTGCTATATGGCCTAGGGGCACATCCCCTCCTTGATATGGAGATTTGAGTCAAAAATTCTTAAGGATCCCACAATTATTGTTCCTTAGTAAGTCTCGAACCAATGAAGGGAAGACGAAGTAGAGACAAAAATCTAGATAATGACAACTTTTAGTCTCATTGAAGAGTCTAAAAACAACAAAGTTTCCATTTCAATAAAATAAAATGAACTAAAGAACTTAAGAGTGAGTTCTTTACTTGTGGGGTACGCATGCATAAAGAAACTGGATAAGTCACCTCTACCGAGCGAGTACTCAACATCCTCTTTGATCCCTAGTGCCTCGAGACATGCCCAATTGACGTATCAAGTGGATGTAATGTTTTGAGAAAAAAGCCCTCATAATGTTTCTTGTCATTGGGGTCAGTAAACACAATACTGTAGGGATTATAGGGTTAAGTAGTTGTGGCTTTAACTTTTCTTGGTGAGGTTATGGTCTAGATGACGCCTTTCCATGTTCCTCATGGCTTATTCCAGATCACTTCTTTGGTGCCATATTTGTTATCTACCTGCAAAAATAAGATTCGGTTAAATTTTGTTCAAAACAAATACACCCCCTGCATATGAGATCAGAATCCATCACAATGGAAATAAAAATTATATGAAGTGAATTTTTTTCTAAATTGCAAGAATAGCATGAAGAGGCAAGAAAAGAATGAGAAAAAGAAAATCTAAATTGGTCAAGATTTCCTGTGCGTCCTTGTCCTAAGCTTGTGTAAGTAGAAATTTAGGGTGATAAGAAGTGGTGGTGCATGTGGTGGTGTTAGGTATCATTATTCTGGTGTAGGAATGGATAAGCAGGTAAAGGAGTGGTTATGGTGGTGTAGGTATAGAGAGGCTATTGCAAAAATAGATAGGTTGGTATAGGAGTGGTGAGGCTATGAACAATTAGGGTTACACGTAGTTAGAGGAAGGAAGGGAGAAAAGTAAGATGTGTGGTGGTGCATCAGCTGGGAGTGCAAGGTTGCAAATATGCACGGCTACACTATGATGGAAAAAAAATATGGGAAGTGAGGGTATGAAAGCAGTGCAGGATGGGGAGTGCAAGGTGAAAGATGTAGTTCGATGGTGCTCGAGAGTGCTTTGGGGGAGGAGGGGTGGGAGCTTAGGCTTTAGGGTTGAAATCGGGGAGACAATGGAAAAGAAGAGGAATGCGGGTCACGAGTGTGCACAGGCATTTTTGTGGAGAAAATGGAAGTGCATGACCATGCATGGTTTGTATAGTTGGATCGTGTAAAGAAGACTCTAGGAGTGCACGGGCATGCAAGTTCGGCATAGGCCGGCCATACATGAAAATTGGTATTGGCTTGGCATTGTAATTGTTGGCATGGTCGTGTAGGTTTGGCACAGTCTAGCCGTGCAACATCCTAGGTCTCGGCTGTTCTTTGAATTTTTGCATCAGGGTTGTGCACGACCATGCATCAAACTATGTTGAGGTCGTGCAACCCTCTTGTCTTCAATTTTTTGGTTCCTCTTCCTCAAATGATGCATGTACATCCTATTTCATCCATTGAATAGCTTATAATCATAATGAGGGTTTCCAAAACGTTGCAAACAAAATGGAAAACAAATCTGAAGGGTGAGAAAAGAAACAAAAAACAAAAGAAACACTCAAAAACATGGGTTTCCTCCCATGGAATGCTTGTTTAGGGTATTTAGCTCGACCGTGATTTCTTCAATTTGATGGCAGGACACGATGGATGAAGGTGCACAAATTTTTTATCAGAGATCCGATGACATAAGGTTTCAATTTCTAACCATTCACCTTAAAAGTTCCCATGGACTCACTCAATATTTCGATTGCTACAAATGGATACAACTTGCACACTTGGAATGGTCCCAAAAAGCTTAAACATAGCTGACCTAGAAAGTGCTTTTGACAGGAGTTGAATAGGAGTGGAAGCTCTCCTTATCTGAATTCTTTATGGAGAATATGTTTGTCATTCCATCTCTTTGTTCTTTCTTTTTATATCGTGCCATTTTCATAAGCATCTAACTGAAACTTCTTAGGTTCATTGACTTGAAGTTTCCTCCACTCTCGCACTTCCTTCAAATCTAAATGAATACTCCTAATAGCCCAATGTGCCTTATAATCTACATCCACGAGCAAATGACATGAATTTCCATAAACAAATTGGCATGGTTTTGTGCCTATAGGTGTGTTGTAAGCTATCTGATAAGCCCAAAGAACTTCATCTAGTTTTGAGGACCAATAGTTTCTTGATCTAGACACTATGTTTTTCAGGAATCCTTTATGTCCCTGTTTGTGATCTCCACTTGACCACTCAATTGAGGGTGATAAGGTGTAGCCATTTTGTGAGCCACACCATATTTCCTCAAGAGTGTGCTTAGAACCTTGTTGGTAAAGTGAGAACCCCCATCATTGATCACAACTCTTGGAACTCCAAAACGAGGGAAAATAACCATTTGGGAAAGGTTGACCACTACCTTCACATCATTGGTCGGAGATGCCAACACCTCTGCCTATCTCGAGACATAGTCCACAACGAATAATATGTACTTGTTGTTATGTGACGATGGGAAGGGTCCCATAAAATCATTCCCCCACACATCAAACAAATCAACTTCAAAGATGTTTAATGGCATCTCATTCCTTCTTGATATGTTTCTGGTTCTTTGACAGCGATCACATCCTAGCACATAACTCCTCACATCCTTGAAGAGCATAGGCGAGTAAATTCCCACGAGAAGCACCTTTGTAGTTGTCTTGGAGGTGCTTTCATGACCCCTATATAGTGATGAATGACAATGGGTTATCACATTGAGTACTTCATCCTTAGGTATAAATCTCCTAAAGATCTCATCTAAACATCGCTTGTAATGAGAAATCCTAAAGTTGGGGGTTTGGAAATTATAGAGAAATCCTTCATGAACCACCTATAAAATACTACATGACCTAAAAAACTCCTAACTCCTTTTACATTAGTCGGGGCTGGCATTTTAGCAATGATATCAATTTTGGCTTGATCAAATTTAATACCACAATTACAGAGTAAGTGACCTAAAACATTTCCTTCTTGTACTATAAAATGGCATTTTTCCCAAGTATGTACAAGGTTCACTTATTTACATCTCTTCAACACTTTAGCAAGATTATCAAAGAAGTCATCAAAAGAAGTTCCATAAATGGAAAATTCATCCATAAACACCTCCATGATATTTTCAATAAAAATAGAGAATATGGACATCATGCATCATTGGAAAGTGGCTAGAGCATTACACAGGCCAAATGGCATCCTTTAATAAGTAAAGGTGCCTTATAGGCATGTAAATGTCATTTTCTCTTGATCACTAGGGTGAATAAGAATTTGAAAAATTCTCGAATACCCATCTAGATAACAAAAGTGAGAGTGTCTAGCCAACCTCTCCAACATCTGATTGATAAATGGAAGAGGAAAGTGATCTTTTCGGGTGACTTCGTTTAATTTTCTATAATCAATGCACATATGGCATCTGGTGACCGTTCTCATAGGGATATATATTTTTTTCTCATAATGTATGATAACCATGCCTCCTTTCTTAGGTACTACTTGCACTAGGCTCACCCACTTACAATCTAAGATAGGGTAAATGATCCTTGCATCAAGTAACTTAAGTACCCCTCCCCCCATTTTTACGACCTCTTTCATGTTTGGGTTAAATCTCCTTTCATGTTCAACGGACGATTTATGCATTTCTTCTAATAGAATTCAATGCATGCAAAAGGAAGTATTTATACCTTTGATGTCATCAATGGAATAACCTATAGCAACTTTATACAGCCTAAGGACTACAAGTAATTTTTAAAAATCTTTTTGACTCAAGTTAGCATTCAGAATAACAGGGTATTCACCATTGTAATCTTGGAATTTGAACTTGAGTAAGGAAGGGAGGCTTTTTGTCTCTACCTTAGGTGTATTATTTTCTTAACATACGGATTCATTCAACCCCCATTAGTAAGGAAGGGAGGCCTTTTGACTCAACTTTATACGATCACCATTTTAGGTTCTTTTTGCATAGATAGGGTTTTCTTCAAGCATAGTAGCATAGGCATCCACCTCCTCATCACCATCATCAAGCACTCTATTTTTCATCAAGCATTTCTCTAGTGGATCACTTGAGATCAAGTTAGCAAAGTATTCTTGGATCATATTGTCCACGAAATCAATCCTGTAGCAAGTGTCATCAATCAATGGAAATTTTACTACAGAGGGTAAATCAAAATCCACTTTCTCGTCCCTAATATTGAGAGAGAGCTTTCACATCGATTAGCGCTCTTGCGGTAACCAAGAAAGGTCTTCATAAGATGATAGGGATTTGCGCATCCTCCTCTATCTTAAGAATAAAACAAAAATTGGAATATAAAACTTACTGACCTGGATAGGCACATCTTCTAATATACCTAACAGATGTTTTATGGACCAATCTAGTAATTAGAGGTAAATGGTGGTGGGTTTCAAATCTCCCATCTAAAATTTCTTACAAACAGAAGAGGCATTAGACTAACACTGGCCCCAAGACAACAAATAGCACGGTTAATAGATATATCACCAATAGTAACAATAACACTCCTAACCTTATTTACATTTTCTCTCTTCTTTGGCTTTTCAAGAACATGCCTACCAACATCCTCACTCTCTTGAATACAAAATAAAGGAGATAGAATTTTACAAGGAAATTTTGAATGACCATGATTTATAACATATAAGGAGAATACCCATCTTTTATCTTGGCCACTTTTGTTTTAAATAAGAATATGTATATCATCAAGAAGAATTACAAATGAAGTTGTAGAATTGATCCACCATCCCTATCATACCTCTAAACTTATCACCCCTGCTAGGGTGAGTATAAAGAGAAGACATACTCAAAGAAATTCGATGAGCTACCCTTTTCAAATCCCAAGCTACATTTGAAATTTTTTTACCATTCCTAGCTTTCCAAACTTCATAGAAAGCTACTGCATAAAAACAAGAATAAAATTGAGCTTTTGTTGCACTTCTACTTCTACCTCTGGAGAAAGAACTTAGCAAAACCTCCCAGAATCTGTGTCTCTTCCTTTCCCTGCAAGCTTTACCAATAGCAAACCAAACCTTCTTCAACACAGAATAGCTACAGAATAAATGGGAAATGGTTTCCTCCTGAGAGAAGGAGCAACATTGCAGACTAATGGAAGGAACAAGGCTGATTAACTTATCTTTGGTAAGAAGCCTAGAGTGAGCAGCCAACTAGAAAATAAATTTATGCTTAGGAGCTACAAGGTTAGACCATAGTGCTCTCCACCAACCTACTTTAGGAGCTGAAAAACGAATGGAATCATACACCTCTACAAGATGATATGAATGATCTCTCTGCCACTATTGGAAAATAGGGAGCAACCTATGCCTTAAACCAAAAATTTTGTGCATTAGCCCAGAAGCTATGCAAGGCAGGCTACAGGAGGCAACTTCTAGCCTTTTATGTAATAGGAATTAACCCATTTAATCCAAAGGGCATCATTTTTCTGAGTAATTTGCCATAACAACTTCCCCACTAGTGCCTCATTCTAGGAAAAAGGTCCAGCATACCTAACCCCCCTTCCTTCTTTGGTAAACATACCACTTTTCAAGCTACTAAAGCTCTCTTAGATTTTGAGACTTTCACTAACCAAAGAAAAGCCCTGCATAGTCCCACTACTTTATGCACAATCTTCTTAGGTAGAATAAATACCTGGTTCTAGTAGTTTGTTATGCCAAAAATGAAAGATTTTAACAATTGCAATCGACCTGCATAAGATAGCAATTTATTGGCCCAATGATGAAGCCTGCCTGAAATTTTATGAATCAATGCCATCATATAAGCAGCTTTAAGCTTTGATGCATCCAAAGTGACCCCCAAATATTTAAAAGGAAACTTCCCCTCTTGAAACTAAAGATGGGAAAGAATAGAATGCTTCAACTCCTGACCTGCACCACCCATAAAAACCCTTACTCTTATCAGGACTAACATGGAGCCCTGAAGCAGCAGAGAAATCAGATTAAACATTTCTAACAACCATCATAGAAAAGACAGTAGCTTTGCAAAACACCAATAGATCATCAGCAAAAGCTAAGCTGATAATCCCCAATTTCTTGCATTAAGGATGGCCTTGGAAATCCTCCCTACCCCATAAAGATTGGAACTACCTACTAAGATACTCCATCACAATAACAAACAAGAAGGAAGACAAAGGCTAAAAGGAGGTTGCATGACATTATTGAGACACAAAGAATAAGATATAGAAGACACATATGCCATAAGCACCTTGACAAAATGCAAAGGAAAGTGCAACCCCAGCAAGACCTTCTCTAAGAAGATCCAGTTTACGAAATCATAAGCTTTCCTCATATCCACCTTGATCATGAATCTTGGAGAAATATGCTTCTTGTTATACATATGCAGCAACTCATGGGCTAAAAGAACATTATCTCCTATCCTTCTCCCCTTAACAAAACCAAACTGGGAAGAATGGATAATAGTAGGGAGGACTTTTTGCAATCTTCCTACTAAAACCTTTGCCAAAATGTTATAAACCACATTACAACATGCATTAGGTCGAAAATTAGCCATCTTATAAGCATTTTCTGATTTTGGAATAAGAAATAGCTTTGTATGATCCATGAAGGAAGGAACAGTAGATGTCTAAAACACCCTCCTTACCAAAAGTCATAGATCTTCCCCTAATACATTCCAAGCTGCCTTAAAAAACCATGCAGTAAACCCATCAAGCCCTAGTGCTTTATAATTTCCAATAGACCACAATGCATCTTTAACTTCCACCATAGAAATGAGTCAAAGAAGCTCATGTTGATGAGAAAGAGGTAAACCTAGACCCATCTTAAGAACCTCATTAGAGACTCTTCCTGAAGCAAGAATACCCTTACCAAACAAATCAAAGTAGAAGGACACAAAAGCTTTAGCAATTCCATCACTCTCAGAACACCAAAGACCATCACAGAGCTTAATCTTCCTTATAATATTCTGTTTTTGTCTAGCTTTCATAATAGAGAAAAAGAAATGGGAATTGGAATCCCCCAAATGCAGCCATTTAATACCTGATTTCTACTTCAAGAAACTTTCTTCACATCTTGCATAAAACTCATACTACTGCAGGCATACTTTCTCTTCTTGCTGCAAAGAAAGAAAATGAGGTTGCTCGGCCAGTGCTTCCTGACTTCTTTTCAACTTTTTTCTAGCCTTATGAACCCTGGAGGAAATTCCTCCAAACTTATCTTTGTTAAGGGACTTCAACTTAAGCTTTACCTCCCTTAAATTGGCTTGAAATCTCCTATGGTTAGCGCATGTAGAAGACTGCTGCCAAATACCAGCCACCAAAGGTAGAAAACTTGGATCTAGGGTCCACATATCATAAAATTTAAACTGACCCCTAAACTGAGGCGTATTCTCATCCAAAGAGATCACAGTGGGACTGTGATATGAAAATAGAGTCTCCTTAAAATGAGTATAAGACAAAGGAAACTTAGAAGACCAAGATAAGTTAACCATTACCCTATCCAGCTTGGCCATAATTAAATTTTCACCCAAAATTCTATTTGACCAAATAAAATTCAAGCCAGTGAAAGCTAAATATTGAAATAATAAAGAATTATCGCAATCTCTAGCTTTTGACACATCCGTGAGATTAATGGCATTACCTTGAAATTTCCGAGCAGGTTACAACACAACATTAAAATCACCCATCACAATCCAAGGCTCATCGTCAACCTTATGATCTTGAAGATATTGCCAGAGATCCCTTCTATTAACTCCAGAATTAAAACCATAGACTAAGGAAGCAAAGAAGGTCACATTGGAATGAACTGCAGACACAAAAACATGCAAAGATTGCTCACTACATGCTAAAAGTTGAACATCCCAAATCTCTATATCCCAATTGCACCAAATCCTCCCATTAGAATGAGACACATAGTTATCAAGCCTCCCCCAATGCTTACCAAGTTTAGAAAAAATTCCATCAGCTTTATTACCCTTCACTCTAGTTTCCAACAATCCCCATAAAAGATAGTTTATGCACTGATAACTAGTTCCTCAACTCCTTTTTCTTATAGGGCTTATTCAGTCCCTTGACATTCCAGGCCCCTAACATTTATAGTCTTCTTGGTAAACTGAGGATAATGTGGTTCTCCCAACTTCAAAGCATCCTACTCCTACATACTATCAACCTGTAGGAAGGTATCACCATCAGTTGATTCCAAACATGCAAATCTACATCTAAAAGATCCCTTGTCTATTTTCTCCTTTCCTTTTGGAGATCTCCTCTACATCTTAGAATCACTGCCTGGAGTCATGGACCTGCCCTCCCTAGAAAAAATGGTAGCCACCTGATCATCCTCACCCCTTGTCTCTAACAAATTTTTATTCTCTGGCATTGCCTTTTCTCCATCCTTTACACAAATTTCCTCATTGTTCTGAGACACATACTTCCCCTGAGACACCTTCCTTCACTGTTGAACTCCCTGACCAGCCTTGAATTGCCCCTCAGCATTAAAAGAAGGCCCTGCTGCCTGGATAATAGGCTTGGAAACCTTCCTGTATTTCTCAGAAAAGTGTTCTGCTTCATGACATACCTCACAGAAAGCAGGCCTCCATTCATACATAATCTTCTTGGACAACACAACACCATCTGGATCAACCAGCTCCACTGACTCAACAAGTTTCTTGGACACATCCACCTCAACCAACATATGAGTATAGGAAATTCTCTCCCCCACTGAGGTAATACCATCCAAAAACAAAGGTCTCCCTATTGCACTGCCAATCCTACTCAAGGAGTCAACATCCCAGTAGTCAATAGAAGATTCATAAACTTCACCCATAAAGGCATGAATTGAAACTTCTCCTTAGTAAACTAGAACCTCCTATGCCACTCTTTAAGAATAAATGGCCTGTTAAAGAAGGACCAATAAGGTTTGGTCAGAATCCAATCTCTATCCTCTTTACAATCGAACTAAAACACTAAAAAACCCTGATCATGTAGCAACACCTTAGGTTCCTTCACGCAAGACCAATTTCTTTTGACATATCCAACCATTTAGGACAAGCTAGGCCTGAAACCAATAACATACCCCACGATCGCCCATTGCCAATCTTTACAATTGTTATCCACCATATCCTTCTACAAAGAGACATGAATTTTATCCTCTACGAGCACTGGAGGGACAAAACTCAGGGTAGCCCCTCGAGAAGGAATTTTGTTGCCTAAAACCATGTCCTTCTAGGATTTCTTATCAACCACCGAACCGTCAGCCTCTTGAACCCTTGTTGCCTTGAGACTCCTTTGAATGCCGGATAAAATAGGACCGTTCATATGCCCTTCATCCTTCTCTGAACTCTCGAAAGCCTCCTTTGGAATCAAACTAACAACCCTATTTGCAAGGCCTCAACCGACATTATCGTCTACATGAAGCCTAAATGCATCCCCATCCTATGAAGAGACCTGATCAGAACCCTGGACAGCCGTTGGAATATCCACCAACGAATCAACCATCCCTACACCAATCCTTGAACTCCCTGATGCCATCTTCTTCTTCTTCTTAGCCGCAGCTATAGCACTCCTCGTGCGAGCCATGGAGGAGGAGAAAGGAGAGAGCATTTAGGGTTTTGTTGTTATCTAATCTAAAATATCTTGGCCACTTTGATAATAGATGGCCTAATAGGAGGAAAAATAATGGGCTTCTTCACACCTTCCACCAGGCTAGGAGTGGTAGTTTGTTTTCAAACCTTCCAAGAATTACACTCTATAAAAACATTAAATAGGCATAATTACATAAGATAATAGACATGACAAAACATTAAATGAGTTACATTGTTGAAAGGAAGATATTATGCTTACTCGGAGATAAAACCTATATTCCTAAGGTTAATAGGATTGTTTATGACCTCCATATTATTTATTATGCACACTTCTCCTACAATAATTTTGAATATGTCCACACAATGTTTTCACTTTCGATTGAAGAGTCGACACCCTAAAACATTGGGGTTATGTTAATTGCACTTGGCAAATTCCACTATAAGTCTTCTAAAATGAAAATGCATTGTGATTTCAACTTCATCATAGAAGAGTAAGGCTCATTTATGAATTATTATATCCCCTTATTTGGATAGAAACAAAAATAGGGGCTAAGGGATGGCTCAAGAATTTGATGAAATTCCTAAAAGGATCCATTGTTGTCATGCAATAAGTGGCATGCATACAGGAAGCTCGTTACCATCCTCCAAGTATTAGGAATTAATTGGTAGGGACTAAACCGGTAAACTTGAAGTAATTTGCTTACAAATTGATGTATGAGAAAATGAATGTTAGAATAAAGAGCTTCGGAATATAAGGTTATGCACATCTCCGATAGGTTATTAGCTCTATGTGGCGGAATTAGAAAAATGAGAGTAAGGGGAGAAAGAATGAAATGTGTTATGAAAAAATGCTCAAGTTGAGGGTTAGTAATATTTTTTGGGAGGACAGTTTCTAAATTGAATGAGTAATTATCATACAAGTTGACAAAGAAGGAAGTATGAGAGAAAGATTAAGGGCTCAAGGGATTTGTAACTAATAGGTTCGTCTAAGAAATAATTATAGATGTATTAGAAGAATTGGAAATACAAGCAGCTTTCGAATTACTAAAATGTTTAAGGAAGAGAACCCTCAATAGAGTATGACATATACTAGGATGATGGAAAATGTCAGTAGTTTTTACGACAACACAAACTTCACAAGTGCAATTTTCATTTGAAAGCTCATAGTGTTGCACACCTCATAGCAACAACTGGAGGGTTTGTGATGATATATAAGGATGGATATGGTAATTTTCTTGACAAAATCCTAACAAAAAATGGTAAAGGAGGGTCAAAGATTTCAGCCTATAAGATAATGAGAATAATTTAAAGGAAAATGAAGATTTGTAATTGGAGAAGGTAAAGAAGAAAAGAATGAATGAAGAGGGACATATATATATATATATATATATATATATATATATATATACACACAGAGAGAGAGAGAGTGTGTGTGTGTGTATTTTTGTCTGTGTTATGGGTCCATTGGATTTACCTCATTTTTATTAGTGGATGAACAATCTACATTCATTGCTTTCTTCAATTATCTTGTCTTAGAGAAGATAGATATCAAATTGAGCCATGATCTATGCTTGAACCTTGGCTCTTCGTAAATAAAATAATGGTGTATAAATTAGCGGTTTTCAATGACCTAGAAAGTTGTTCCCTTTTATAATATTTTTAATATAAATCATTTATCCCATGTTCAAAGAACTTTACTACAATATAAGCATGTGTGAAGGAAAGAAAATAAAGCTTATTAGATAAGCTGCATTTTGTTACTATTTCATATTTTTCCAAAATTTAAATTTTGATTTTTAAAATAACTTATAAAAATGGTGTATTTTATTATTCTCTAAGAATATTTCATTGGCATACTTTATTAATGAGATTTGATTCCATAACACTCGCTAGTATATATGTATAATGTTATCTAATGGAATTTTTACTATTGTATTTTTAAGTAACTAATAGACATTTTATAATCGTATATATAAGTCAGTCTTATTATTTGGAAGTATTTGTCAGCTACTCTATAATTATGCATGTAAATGTATGGTTTGGACCTTTGACAATGCAAATAAAGCCTAGTTTCTCTACACATGAATAATAATTGATGTGCTTTGCCATTGGTAATCCACAAAAGTTTAGTCTAAAGCCTAGAAGAGTGAATGACATGATTGATTAAATTTTTAAGGGAATGATAAATGGGTCTTTCCCAAACCAACACCACTAAGCCAAAGGGGGGATTATAACACCCTAAATTTTACAATAGAAAATTTTCTTTTAAATGGAAACATGAATCAAACATGAACAGGTGTTACCGCTATAATTAGAATAATTCATGCTTACGTACCATTCTCACATCAATTACAATAGAAAAATAATTTAGGATGTAAAACATAATAAACATAGACCAAGGATACTTCATAAACATATAAGAGTTTCGGAAGCTGACTTAAAAAATAAAACCCAAATACATAAAGTAAATATCCTAAGAGAAAATGATGAAATAAGGGGACCTACTTTAAAATAATAACAGGATAACATAACTGTCCAATTACCCAAAAAAAATACATGAGATATATTCACTCTACCCCAACCAAAGATTCATAAGCAGCATAATTGCCGAGCATGTCCCAATTAACCTACACAAACTCAAAAGGGTTCTTTACTCATGGAAATGAGAACCACCCATGAAAAGGATGATCAGTGCGTTATGTACTAAGTAAGGTAACAATATAATAATGAAAGGTCACACTAATTAAAAAATCAAAATGAGAAATAATATGCATATATGATAATCTTATCGATACCAGATATTTTATTTCTTTCAAAATCATATAGTAATAGTGTTTTGATTAATACTCATAATTTTATTCAAGTTGATTTTAGGGACCCACTAATCTCAATTGATGGAATAGTAACATAAATACAACACTAGGTAAAAACACTCCAAGCCACTATTCTCAAGTAATGGAACGATTTAAATAGTATACAACCTAAGCAAAATTTCCTAGCCACTATTCTTGTCTAGCAAAACTAACAAGTACAATAGGTCTTGACTCACGTGGTGTTTCACTTTAAGTGGTTAATATCGTATCAATGGCTACAATCATTTAAATAATTTATTTAATTTGCGTTCGATGACCCTACTATTCTCAACAATTGGAACAGTAACAAAAGTATAATCCTAGGGAAAATACTCCTGGCCACTATTCTCAACTAATGGAATGGTTTCAATAATATAGAACCCTAGGGTAAAATGTTCCTCACTACTATTCTTTACAGGTGGAAAGATTTCAATAATATACAACCCCATGACAAAACCCTCCTAGCCACTATTTTTTTCTGATGGAATGGACAAATACAAAAGGCCCCGACTAATATGATATTTCACTGTAAATGATTATCATGTCATTCACATGTTATTTATTTCAAGGTCATCACACACTCACATACACATATTCATATAAGGCACCCATCTCAACAAATATCCCAAGAAATGTCTTTTTCCCTTAAAAACCCTAATTTGACAAACCTAGCATAACCCCTTCCCTATTACTCATTTAGTCACCTAATTCCATACCCATGCTCAAAATTTTGTTATTAACAACATACTCAAATATCATGGTCTTACTCACATGTCTTACACTTGTGATTAAAACCTACCCCTTAGGTTACTATTTACGTCTCCTATAACACCCTAATTTATCAATTCTATCATACAATTTCCTTAGAACCCATATGGCTACTAGATCTAATATATATTTCCAAAATATTATAGTTGACATCATATCCCAAGATTGTTATCCAAATCCCCCATCTCACACATGCAATAATAGCCTACCTTTAGGGTTGATGTTCATATATTCTATAAAACCTTAATTTTACCATCTAGGCATAACTCTTTCCCTAGAAATCATATGGCTCTCAATTTTTACATTCATTCCTAAGACACACATTAACATTGTATCCAAATATTAGGGTCACTCTCTAACGTTTCATACATATGATCACGGCTCTACTCCTATGTTTTTCCATTCACATTTAAAGTCTTTATCCTCATTTATTAGTCATAAAACTTTCCATATCTATCTAAAACTTTTAGATATTGCACTTAACCTATTTTAAGTTATCTAACATTTGAAGGTACCTAATATTCCATTTTAACCATGTTGACCAAAATGACCTATAGGCAACTAAAATACCTATTTTCCCACCCAAATTTCATAATTTCCAATATGAATGGTTTTTCAACCTCCCACACATACCATCATCATAAAAATGCATGTCCACGATTATTTATATATAATTTATAATCAAAATAGCTTATATTTTTTAGATTTTTGTACCTTTTGTTCAATAATGCAATACCACATAACATATAGTACCAATGTCAAGATAACATTTCATACCAATATATCAAACATGTTAACATAAGTGAAGATATACATTTTTGCACATCAAAACCCTAAATATGGCATGTATCCTTACTAAAGAGGCTTCGCTCTCTAAGCATGCAAAACTTACGCTTCCTCATCCAGTACAACCTACATATCACCAATTAAAATTTTCAACATAAAATAAAACTAATGCAAAAGAGGGAGAAATAAATAGATGTAATTGGGTTGGAAAAAATTAGGCAGGGTGGTGCATGGCTACGATCATGACTGTGGTGGTAGTAGTTTAATGGTGGGGTGATGATTGAAAGAAAGGGTTGAGTTGATTATGGTGTTGGGACTGGTAGAATTTGGTGTCTAGAAGTGAGGAGGTGGGGGCCAATGACTAAGGTGGTACAAATGGTTGTGGTGGCCTCTTGGGGGTGGGTGGTTAGTGTCTAAGGGTTGCTATAGGCAAGTGAGAGGTCTCAAACTAGTGGTGCGATGGCAAGGTAGAGGTGGTGGCCTACTGACCATGACAGGGGCTATAAGTAGTACATGGTGGTAATGTAGGTAAGGGTGGTAGCTGAGAGAGGGGAGAAGAGAGTACTAGGTGTGGTGGTGAAGTTGAGTTGAGGTGGTTGCAGTGGTGCTGCTAGGATGGTGGTGGCGATGAGAGGGAAAAGGTAGAGGTTGGTGGCTATGGTGCAATGCTGGCAACAGTGGGTTAGGTGGCCAAAGTTGTAAACATAGTAGAGGAAAAAATGAATAGGCTATAGTAAAGGGGCTGATTGGCGACGTGCAGGTAGAGGAAGAGAGATGGCTAGTAGGTTAACTAGGGTGATGGTGATGGGAGGGGTGGTGGTTTTCTAGCAATAATAAGGATGGTTTGGTGAGAAGGAAAACATAGGGTAGGGAAGTTTAAGCTGCTTCACTAGTTAATGAAAAGACAAATTAAAGAGAGGAGGAGAGGGGAGGAGACCATGACTTGTTTGTAGGTATGTGTGTGTATATATGTGCACCTATAAGGTTCATGGATGTGGGGTCTATGGAAAAGAAAGGAAGAAGACAAATAGTGGTAAGGAAGGGGGTTGATGAGTGTGGTGGGCAAAGAAAAAAATGACATAGAGCTGTAGAGGGTTGGGCTATAGGAGGCATGCAGCTCTTGTTACAAAGGGTAGTTTCATGGCCTATATGGGAAAAAGGGGGACGTGCACAGAGGGAGTAGGTAAGTCCCTCATTGGGAAAGAAGAGGAAAGAAGAAATGGAGGTGAGGAGGGAGACATGGGCATAAGAGAGAGAACAGAGAAAAGAAAAGAAAAAATATAGAAGGGGCAGTTTGGGCTTTACGCCACCTAGGGAAAGGAGGAGAGAAAAAAAAAACTTAGGTTGGTCTCGGTTGGCAGGTGCAGCCCAGGGAAGAAGGAGGGAAAAGATAAAAATAAAAAGTATGGAAAAGAGCAAAAAGAAAAGAAAAATCTTTTGAGTGTAGAATTTGGAATTTAGGTTTAGATTTAAATTTTTGGATAAGTAAAATAAAATTTTAACTATAAGTTTGTTGAGATTGGGGTTAGGTTAAAATAAAATAAAGTGTAAACAATCAAAATTTGATTACGTTAAAATTTTGATAAATCAAAATTAAAATTTTGTAAGATTTTGTAGTATTATATTACTACCCCATTAAAAGAGGACTATAACCTCGAAGTCAAAAGTCAAGGTTTGGCAAGGAGAGAAAAGGGATGTAAGGGAAGGTGGTCTCAGAGGTTAAGTATAAAGGAGATGATACTATGCTATCAAGTACCACCCCCTTAAAAGAAATAGACCCCAATATTTAATACACCTATGATGAAGAGCTCAAGGTGCGTCTGACGCATATCCTTCTCTATCTTCTAGTTGCTTTTTCTGCTCCATGGCAGCTCCCAAGAATTTTCTCAATTTGGAATGAACTTGTAAAGGTTTGATGTATCTTAGTTTTGAGAATCTACAAGGGTCTCTTCTCATATGATAAAGATTCATCAAGCTTGATGTCATCGAATCTGATAACGTGGGAGGGATATGCATCATACATCCGTAGTCACAACATGTGGAAGACATTATGAACTCAGGCTAGTTTCGGTAGAAGTGCCAAATAAAAGCAACCTTGTTAACTCTCTAAAGGACCTCATAAGGTCCAATATACCTGAGATCAACTTTACCTTCCTATAAAATCTCTGTACTCCCTTGGTGGGTGAAACCCTCAGTAGAACTCTATCCACCGGCTCAAAATGGTCACTATGATGCCTCTGATCTACATAACTCTTATAGAGACTATGTGTAGCTCTCATCATGTCCTAGATCAACCAAACTTGCTGAGTCAACTCTTTAATCATTTCTATCCCAAGTATAATAGTCTCACTGATGTCACTCAAACGCAATGATGTTCAGCACTTGCATCCATATAGTGCCTCAATGGGTGCCATCCTTATACTAGCATGATAATTATTATTGTACAAGAACTCTACTAAATGTAGATGATTCTCCCAACTACCTCAAAAATCCATAGTACAAACACGTAGCATATCCTTGAGTGTCTAGATTATCCTCTCAATATGCCCGTCCATAGCTAGGTTAAAGGTGGTACTCATCCTCAACTTTGTGCCCATAACCTTCTACAACTTCCCATATTGAAGACTCTATCAATAGGTCAGTAGGTGTACCATGCTTGCTCACCATGAATCTCATTTAAGCATCGACCAAGTAATCAATGCTCATGGTTAATTTCATTTATAAAAAAGTAGCTAATTTAGTCAATATGTTAACAATGACCCAAATTGTGTTTATCAATGCTCATGGTGTACCATGCCAGCACCTTTAATGGATACACTAACCTTGTAGATCTATGGTGCTCTATCTTAATCTTCTAATAGGTCAAACATCTTGTAACAAACTCCGCTATTTCTCACTTCATGTGAGGCCACCAATAGATGTTCTTATGGTCCTTTTAGAGCTTATCCCCTCCTGGGTGAAAAAATATAGAGTAAAATGATCTTCTTCTAAATTTTGATGCTTAAGAGCAACACAACCTTGAGGTACACACCAACGCCCATTATAACGAATGCTACCATCTTTATGGATCCAAAAACCTTAGCTCATCAATCATGTATCCTTTGTTGTATCATCTGTATCTCAGAGTCTCCAAGCCACCAAGTTTGAATCTCATCAAACACCATCAGTGTAATTGTTAAGGCACCCATATGAACCTCCAAATCACCCTGTTCGATCCACTCTACCCCCATCTCATCGAGTTCCTTAAGCAACTGATTTGCCACCACATAATATTTTGAAAAGTGTGGTGTCTTACTACTTAAGGTAGCTGTAATAGTGTTAGGCTTACCATTGTGGTAGGTCAACTCAGTATTATAATCCATTACTAGCTCTTGCTTTATCCTTTACCTCATATTCAACTCTTGAGTGAGTATATATTTGAGGCTCTTATGGTTAGTAAAAATTCACATCATGTCCCATAGTGATAATGTCGCCATATCTTCAATGAGAAGATGAGTGTAGCCGACTCCAAGTTAGATGTTCAATAGTTCTGCCGATGGCGTAAGCTATTACTTTATCATGCTGCATCAATACACAACCCAACACGTGCTTAGAAGCATCATTATAGACCTCAAAATTATCTGATCCTATTAGCATTGTCCAAATCTATGTTGTATTTAGTCACTTCTTTAATTCTTGAAATGCACCCTCATAGGTATTATCCTAGTGAAGCTTGGGAGTATTCTTCACAATGTTTGTCAGTTGGTGCTCTACCTTCAAGTAATCCTAAATAAAGCTCCTATAGTACCTAATGAAACCCAAGAAACTACAACCCTCAAAACATTAGTGGGTAACTTCCACTCAGTAACTACCACAATCTTCGTCGGATCCACAATGATCCCTCCTACTAATACTAAATATCTTAGAGAAGTAACCTCCTGAATTTAGAATCCACACTTGAGTAGTTTGGCATATAGCCTATATTCTCTAAGGAGTGATAATATGGTGTGTATATGCTGCTCATGTTCCTCTTTACCCCAAGAGTATACTAGAATAGAGTTGATGATCATAACGACAAGTTGATCAAGGAATGGTTGAAAGATCTTCGTCATCAAGTCTATAAATATGGCAGCTGCATTGGTGAGCCCTAAAGGCATCACAAAAAACTCATAATGCATATACTGTATCTTGAAGGTCATCTTTATGATGTCCACATCTACAATACATAGCTAGTGATAACCTAACCTCATGTCAATCTTCAAGAAGATAGCAGCACATCAAAGCGTGTTAAAGAAGTCATCTATCCTTGAAATTGAATATTGGTTGTTCACTACCAAGTAATTCAGGCATAGATAGTCAATACATAGATAAAGACTCCCATCCTTTTTCTTCTCAAATAGGACTTGTGCTCCCCATAGAAGCACACTAAGGGAAATGTCTCCATGAGGCATCAAATCCTCTAACTAAGTCTTTGACTCCCACAACTCTACCGATGCCATCAAGTTAGGTGTCTTAAACATAAGCTCTGCCCCTTGTACTAACTCGATGGTCTATTCGATCTCGTGCACTAGTGGCATACCAAGTTTCTTTTCCAAAAACATGTTAAGGAATTCTCAGGTAACAAGAATATCTTTTAAGGCTACCAAGTCTTTTTTTCAACTCTTAAGCAATACATAGATATATAGGGTAACCTTTCTTCACCAATGAGTACATCGTATGGGCATATACAGCCTTTAGTGTAGGCTTGGGCATCCATCTCCTTTAAGACACCTTAGTACCCTACAGTCCCCACAACACCATGTGTTCTAGCACACAGTCTATAATCCCCCAAAATTTTAGAAAACCTATAATTTAATAAATAACTTTTATTTAGAATAAATTAGCTTTTAAAATTATTTAGTTTAATTATTTTATGGATTTTTTAGTATATAAATGTGAATAGGAGTATTTAATAAATTAAAAATAAATATTTTGTTATTTTATCATATTCTCTTTATTTAAATAATTTTCCAAACTAATATTTTACAAAAATTAGCCTTTTTGAACCAATATATTAAATTATATCGAATTAAATTATTAAATTAAATAATTTATCAAAAATATTACATTTTATTATTATTTTCTAAATTAAATTAAATTATTTTCCCCATTTTCCTTTTCTTTCCTTTTCCTTTTCTTCTCCTTTTTCTCCTTTTTCCTCCTTCCTCTCTTTTTCCTTTTTTTCTTTTCTTGGCTTCAGGCTTCCAGGCCTCCCCTCCTTGCACCTGGGCCGATGGCCCATTCTCCCCCCCCCCACACACCAGCCGACCCAACCCCTCCTCCTCTCCTCCTTCCTTTCTCCCCTGGACCGGGCAGGCCCAACGTTCCTTTTTTTCCCCTACGCCGGCTTGCACCCTTCTTTCCTTCTTCTTCCTTCCTCTGCCTCGACCCAGCAACGCCCCATCCAACGTCCTCCCCGGCCTGTCTTTGTTGGCCAGTGTTGCCACCTCGAGCACGCTAGCCACCATCTGCTACCACCACTGCAACCCTCCCTCTCTCTCTCTCTATCTCCCCCATCCTTTTTTTTCACAATTTTAGACCAAACACTCCATGCACCCCCATCACGCATGGCCTCACTTACCCTTCTTCTCCTTCCTCTCCTTACCACCCTACCACCTCCCTGCCACCCTAAATACTGCCACCGACCACCACCTATCCCCCTACCCTTCCTCTTCTTTTTCCTCTCCCCTTCAGCCTTTTTCTACCCCATCCTTTCGAGCCCCTTACCCCCCGATCTCCTCTTTCTCCCATTTCTTCTCCTCCCATTTCCACCACTATTTTTGCATGCTGCTGCCCTCCGCCGCTCCAACCGCCACACCCACAGCCTGCAATGCCTTCTACCATCTTCGACTACCGCTCTGCACCACCGCAATACACCCTCTCAAGCCATCCCGTATCCCTTCTTCCTCCCCACCTATTTTTCTCTACATTTTCCCCTTCTTGGCAGCCCACCTGCAACCCCACCGTTTGCCGCCGTTCGGCCGCCTCTACCACCACCTAACCCACCATTCAACTCCCTACAACCTCCTCTATGACCCCCATACATTGTTTGGCCGAAACAAGTCCCCGAACCTCTTCATTTTTCCCTTCTCTTTTCTGTCCTTCTCAGCCCCTCCACGTCGACAGCCACCTTCGTGGCCTCGCTGCTGCCGCTGCCGCCGCCCTTGGCTACCGTGAACCCATCCCCGACAACATCCTGCACCCCCTCTTCACTCCTACACCATTCCCTTGCCCTAAATCCTCCCCCACCTGCCCTCTTTTCTAGCCTAAAGACCCCAACCCAAAAACACCCCTTCCACCCTCTTTTTCATGCCACCTTCGACCCTTCCACCCTTATTTTTACATGCAGCATGAGTTTATGCATTTATTGGCCATTTTTATTAAAAATTCTAAGGTATGATAATATTTAAATTAATTATTTCCTTAAGTAAAATTTATAAAGTCTTATGTTTTGATATTATTATTTTCTAATATAATAAATATTGATATTATTTTTAGGTATTGGATTTGCTAATCAAAGCTTGAATATTTAACCGGGATACCAGTAAGGTTCGATTTTTGCGGGATCTAAGGTAATCGTTAAACCCCACTTAAACGCATAGATAAACGTATGTTAGCACATTAGGGTTTTTAATTTTTTATTATGCATGATATTTGTAGTTTAATATAATATATATATTTTCTTGTATTGATTGATAAAAAAAAAAGAAAAAAGAAAAGAAAGTATGTTAGTTTATATGCCATGAGTGGAAATGTTGCTTAAGGGAAGAGTTTGATTATTAATGAAAGTGTTACGTGCTTACCCATCTTATTTTATGTTATTGTGACCATTTATGCATGAATAATATTATTGTGAGCCCTAGGGGCATTTTAGTAATATTTCTTGTGTAAGAATGTGGCCTAATATGTGTCGATGCAATAAGTATTATATTAAAATATAATAGTTGGTGGAGTTGGATATTGTTAAGGGAGTATTAATATTATTATTATTCCATATAGTAATGTTAATCTAATAAGAGTGGTGTAATAAGGGGACAAGATGGTAATTCTGGAAAAAGAGGGTAAAATGATAATTTTCAAAGTAAAAGGGTAAATTTGTAATTTGTAAGAAAAAAGGGGCATTATGGTAATTTTGGCGGTAAAGGGCAAAATAGTAATTTTATAAGTATATGGAAAAATGGTAATTTTATAAGCAAATGGCAAAATGTTAATTTTATAAGTAAAGAGGTATTATGGTAATTTTGGGAGTAAAGGGTAAAACGGTAATTTTGGAAAAGAAGGACAAATTGGTAATTTTGTAAGAAAAGATAAAAATGGTAAGTTTGGAGGTAAAAGGGTAAAATAGTAAATTATAAAGCAAAAGGGGTATTGTGGTAATTTTGTAAATAAAAGGATATTGTGGGAAATTGGGAGTAAGGGGTAGAAGGGTAATTTTGTAAATAAAAGGATATTTATGGCAAACATGGGAGTAAGGAGTAACTTGGTAATTATGATAACAATGGAGGATAATTTGGTAATTAAATTATGATTAAAAAAGGGCAATTGGATAATTATAATAAAGAGGGGTAATTTGGTAAATTAACCAACAAAAGGGTATTATGGTAATTTTAATAATAGAGAAGGGCAATATAGTAATTATAATAATAGAGAGGTGTAAATTGGTAATTATAATTATGGACAAGGGTAAATTAATAATTATAAATATGGTGAAGGGTAAATTAATAATTATGAATATGGAGAAGAGTAAATTAATAATTATAAATATGGAGAAAGGTAAATTGGTAATTATAATTATGAAGAAGGGTAAATTAATAATCGTAATTATGAAGAAGGATAATTTGGGATTTATAATAATTGACAAGGGTAAAATGGCAATTATAATAATTGAGAGGGGTAACATGGTAATTATGATAAAGAAGAAGGGCAATTTTGTAATTTATCCAACTAAAGGGGCAATTTGGTAATTTAGCCGACTAAAGGGTAAATTAGTAATTATTTAACCAACTAAAGGGGAAAAATGGTAATCATGATAATGAAGGAGGGTGATTTGGTAATTTATCCGACTCAAGGGCAATTTAATAGTTATAACAAAGGAGAAGGGCAATGCGGTAATCTAACCAACCAAAGGGGAAATATGATAAGTGTAGCAATTATGAGGGGTGAATGGTGATCTAAAAAGCATAGGAGATAACTTGGTAACCTAAACCGAGGAAGGGGTAATTTGGTAATTATGCAACAAGGAGGGTAATAGAGTAATTTGTCAAGTAAGGAAGGGATGACTTAGCAATTATATAAGTACGGGGGAAATGAGTAATTTGCACCCAACTTATCATTGTGATTGTGGAATTTCATAATATGACTCAAATAATGTTGATTAGCAAGGTAAGGGTATTTGATAATTAGTAAGTATTATGAGAACGAATCCTAATTCAGAATTAGAATGAGATTATGATGGCCTTATTGATTTCTCTATGTTATCTTGGATAACCGCCTGAATAAGAAACGAATAATGATATAAGAACGATTGAGAGTGATTAAGTATCTGATTATTGTACTTTTCGTGATCACTTTAATTAAGACACTAATACTTAAAGTGAAAGACCTCGAGATCGGGAATGGTGGCTCTTTAGGGGTCGCTACCCTAAAGACATGGTTTAGCCCACAATTATTCTGGTATTTGATGGTATGCCTTTGTGCCCCACCCAAACCCTATATCTTACTCTATCTAGCTCTACCGACCTAGTTAGGGGGTATGCATACTTATGGATTAGGTGTCCTTGTTGGTAGGGTACTGAGTAGCTTTATGCACCAATACGACCAGGGTACCTTTGCGTTCCTGGGTTCATGGTTGAAGGGTGCTGAGTAGCTTGTATGCACTGGTACGACCGGTGTACCTTTGTGTCCCGGGTTCTTGACCTCCCATCCGAGGCAAATAAATGGAATTGTTGTGCTGATTAAAAAAGGAAAAATACTAATCATGAAAGTGAAAGATTAATGAGCCGGGCCTAGATGAATTATGATATTGAGTACCAATCCACCGGTTATAATAATGGCCTAGGAGCGTGTTGCCCTGGCAAGTAATTATGAGTACCGATCCACCGGATACAATAGTAGCCTAGGAGCGTGATGTCCTGGCAAGTGATTATGAGTACTGATCCACCGGATATAATAGTGGCCCAGGAGCGTGTTGCCCTAGATGATGTTGATATATATTCTGATCCACCGGCAATAATAGTGGGGGTCCCATGCTCAATAAAACCAGTCATGTATGTGAATAAAGTTATGGAAAAATACTAATCACTTATAGTGGAACACCATGTGAGTCGGGGCCAAACCAGTCCACCGGCAAATAATAGTGGCCAGGAGCACTTTGCCTTGCATGACCAGTCCACCGGCGAATAATATTGGGGTTCCCGCACTCACATGGATATAAAATATGAGAGATGATTGAATAATGATTAACTAATGGCTTAAGGCCAGAAGTATTGATTTTGCACTATGACATGGCTTAAGGCCAAAAGTATTGATCATGCACTACGACGTATTGATATCTGATGCGAATGTTAATTATGTGAATATTATATATACACATCTTGTTATATATGCATGTAGCTTTATATCATGTGTTACATTGCGGGCTTGTCTTTAAGTGTGATTTTAAAGGGTTACTCAATACCGTAGTACTAAAGGGTTCCCTTCATGGGGCCCCTGCCTATTCAATGGGCAGTGTCCCTTGCAGGTCTTTTTCAGGTGCTACTCAAGTGGGCACCAGGAAGGAGAGTAAGGAATCATCCAGATTTTTAGGGTTCTCCCTTTGCTTTAACTTTCTGGTTTTAATGTATTCCTTGTTTGTGCAACCACCACTGGTGGACTGTATTCTTGTAAACGGTTGTCACGCTACTCGGATTTAAATATGGTTTGTAAGTTTTGATTTACACTTTTAGCCTTAGCACTTAGTATTGGAACGGTATGAGTGAACCAGTCTGGTATTAAGTGTGGCGATAATATCCCTAAAATTTACCGTTTTATATTTTACTTCCGCTATTTCTTTTAATAAAATAAAATTTTTCAGTAGTGAATTTTGGGGGTGTTACACAATCTATCACTACTTGATATCTCACCAACACTTCAATCTTCAATATGACATTAAAGTCCCATTAGTCCATCTCGACCAAGTCCACTAGGAAGTCTACCCTTCTTGTGACTAAGGCTACATCTGAGTAGAGCCTAGTGTAATCTATTATATCCCTAGAGAGCAACATCGCAGATATAGCTACAATAGAAAATGGAGGCAAGGAAACTCTAGCAATAAAAGTAGTAGATAAAAATAATAAGGAAGCACCCGAATCAAACAAAAAATGAAGTTGCAAGGAAAGAAAGATGAACATACATGTGTCTACATCTAATTGCTAATCAGCCTCTACCTGGATGATGATATTCAGGTGCCCACCTGAATGTCCTCCTTGGTATCCTCCTCGATAACCCTTAGCACTCGGGGCATGTCCTCTTCTTTGAGGGAATGGGTGAGACCCCTGTGGTCTCCCCTTAGCATCCCTAAGCTATGTATCAGTTGGAGCAAGTGTCCTTTATTGAAATTGTTGAGGTGGTAGCTAGAAGGTTTGTTGCTAATAAGCCTCCTATTGTGATTGCAATGGTTCCCTCTACTAGAACTAAGCTCCCTATGGATGGTACAAAATCCTCTAATACTAACATACGAATGGTCAATGTCCTGTCTTGCCATAGAGTGTGTAATGAGTAGGTTCGTCTTCGTAGGCTTATCTTGGACAGTCTCTATGACACTGTTAGGAGACAAAATGTCTTGGTGGCTTCTGATATCTGATAGAACCCCTAGGTTACTCCTCTTTTCGAATCATAAAGGTCCATCCCCTTGGAGATGGGTCCTTCCTCCATAACCCTACATCTATTACTTCCTCTTCCATATGGTAGAATGCTAGTACTGTACTATAGTAGCGATAGTGCACGCCCTCTCATAAAGGGTGACCAAGTCCTAGAAGTCAAATACACCTATCATATTATGGATTTTAAAATGGATTTCTTAATTTAACTAAAGGACCACTATCAACTTTCCGGCCGCTATACCAGGTGTGAACCTCATTAGCTTCGTGAACTAGGTATGGTACTTTCTCACTATCATGCCTCCCTAAGTCAGCTGCATGAATTCTTTTAGCTTGTCCCTCTTGAGGTTCTCTAGATAGAAATTAGTACAGATCACCATCTTGATATCCTCTCAAGACATCGATGGCCCTCCCTATGTATAATAGCCTATCCACTGGGCATTGGTAGTACCACATGAAATAATGTTGTTATGCTCACCTTTAGAGCATGTGGGAAGTTGACTACCTTAATGGTACTCACCATATCTCGGATCCATGCCTCTAGAATGATGGGATGCTTCTCAATGGCATAGAGTAGTGGGTGGTGTGTAGCAACCCTCTGAAGCTAGTCTTCTCCGATAACTCTTATAGGGGATGTGGAGGTCGAGGTCATGACTAAGGTTGAGGTTAACACTGAAAAAACTCTATGAAGGACTCAAATGCTGCCTCCAAGAATCCTATGCTACTATTCATTATTGTGTCAAGATAGCTACATAAAAAAAAGGCACATTAGGATAAAACCTTTCTAGCTTACAAATAATTATTACACATATCAAATTTTGAGGCACCTATGCTAACTATGCTTGAATCCTTACAAGTTAATCTAGGTTTCCATAGAATTGATAAATTTAAAATACAAAATAGGCCTATAAAATTTGATAGAGGCTCATTTGAATTAAAATTTTATGAAATCCACAACATTGTAGTCTAACCTAAGGCTCAAATACCAACTTGTAACACCTAAAAATTTACATTAGAAAACTTTCTTTTAAAGGAAACGAGAATCAAACATGAATAGGTGCTACGAATGTAATTAACATAAGTATGGATTACAAACCATTCTCACATCAATTACAAGGCAAAAGTAATTTAGAATGCAATATATAATGAACATGGGACAAGGATATTTCATAAACATAAGTAAGAGTCTTGGAAGCTAACTTATAAATCCAAATCCAAATATGGTAAGTAAATATACTAAGAGAAATTGGAAACAGAGGGGAAATAAATTAAAACAATAACCATATAACATAACTCTCCTATTCATAAACCCCATACATGAGATATAATCACTCCGCCCCAACTAGATCATCATAAGCAGCATAATCGTCTAGTGTGTCCTCATTGACTTATACAAGCTCAAAAGGGTTCTCTACTCGTGGGAATGAGTAATACCTATGAAAAGGATGATCAATAAGCTACATACTAAGTAAGATAGAAATTTAGTCAAGAAAGGTCACACAATTCATAAAATCACAACAATAGATAATGTGCCTATAGGATAATATCATTGATACCAACTACTTTATTTCTGTCCAAATCATATGGTAATAGCATTTTGATCAATACTGGTAATTTAATTCATGTTGAGTTTAGGGACTCCACTATTCACAAATGGTGGAATAGTAACATAAATACAACCCCAGGTAAAAATGCTCCTTGCCATTATTCTCAACTGGTGGAACAGTTCCAATATTATACAACCCCAAAGGACTGGAACAACAGGTGCTGACTCACATGGTGTTTTAGTTTAACTGATTAATATATTATCAATGGTTATAATCATTCAATTTATTTATTTAATTTAAGTTAAGGATCCCCACTATTCTCAATCAGTGGAATGGTAACATAAGTATAACCCTAGGTAAAAACGATCTTGGCTACTATTCTTAACTTGTGGAATGGTTTCAATAATATACAAATCTAGGAAAAAACAATATTCACCACTATTCTGAATTGATGGAATAATTTCTATAATATACAACCCAAGGGCAAAATGCTTCGGGCCACTATTCTAGTGTGGTAGAACAAACAAGTACAATTGGTCTTGACTCATATGATCTTTCATAGTAAACAATTAGTATATTATTTATACTTTATTTATTTCAAGTTCATCACACAATTGCATACTCATACTCATGTAAGGCACCCATCTCAATAAATATCCTAGAACATGTCATATTTACCTTATAAACCCTAATTTCACAAATCTAGCATAACCTTTTCCTTAGCACTCATTTAATCCACAAATTTATTACCTATGCTTAAATATTTTTTTTATTAAAAACATGCTAAAAAATCAAGGTCTCACTTGCATGTCTTACATATACGATAATGACCTACCCCTAGCATTACTATTCAAATATCCTATAACACCCTAATTTGATGATTTAGTCATAACAATTTTCTTAGAACCCATATGGATACCAAATCTAATATATATTCCCAAAATATTATAGTTGAGGTCATATCTGAATATTGTTGTCCAAATCCCCCATCTAACACATGTAATAATAGCCTACCTTTAGGGTTACTATTTATATCTTCTAGAAAACCCTAATTTTACCATCTAGGCATAACTCTCTCCCTAGAACTCATATGGCTCTAAATTTTTACATTCATTCCTAAGACACAAGCATTAACATTTTATCCAAATATTAGGGTCAATCTCCAACTTTTCATACATATGATCATGACTCCACCCCTAGGTTTTTTTGTTCTCATTTATTAGTCATACAACTTTCCTTTTCTGTCCTAAAATTTCATATAGTGCCCTTAATCTTTTCTGAGCCATCTAACATCCCAATATACCTAATATACCATTTTTAACCATGCTGACCAAAATGACACTAAGGAAACTAAAATACTAATTTTCCCACCTAAATCTCTTGATTCCCAACATGAATGATTTTCAACCTCCCAGACATGCCATCATCATGAAAATGTACTACCATGATTATATATAGATATTTCATACTCAACACAACTCATAGTTTCATAACTTTCTTACCTTTTCTTCTGACATGCAGTACCACATAACATAAAGTACCAATGTCAAGATAACATTTCATACAATGATATGAAACATGTTAACTCAAGCAAAGATATAAATTTTATCACATCAAAGCCCTAATTATGAAATGTATCCTCATCGAAGTGACTTTGATCTCTAAGCTAGTAAGACCTATGCTTCCTCCTCCACTACACCTAGAGTATCACCTAGAAGTAAGAATATAAAAAATTTAAACCTAAAAATATTAACATAAAAAAACTAAAGAAAAAGGAGAGAGAATAAAATAGTGGTAATAGAAGTGGAATAACTTGGGTCAGGTGATGCAAGGTGGTGATCAGAGTGGCGGTCACAATAGTAATGAGGGCAATGGTGGTGCTAGTGGCTGGCAGTTGAGGTGGTGTAGATGGTGGTGATGGCTGCTTAAGTGGCGAGTAATTGGTGGCTAAGGGTTTCTAGTGGCAAAGGAATGGTGTGGATTTGGCGAGGTGAGGTCAAAGCAATGATGATGGCTGCTAGGTAGTGACTAGGGTTATGAGTGATAACTAGTTGTGTTGCTCATAAGGGTGGTGACAAAAAGAGGGGGAAATGAGAGAAAAGAGAGGGTTGCAGTGGTGATGTTAGGGTTAGGCGGCTATGGTGGTGACATTGGGATATTGGTGGTGAGAAAAGGGGAAATGAGGAGGTTAGTGGTAGTGGTGTAGCACGGGAGGTAGTGGGTGTGGCTGGCCAAAGCCATAAATTTAAGGGAGGAAGAAGGAATAAGCCATGATAGAGGGAGTGATTGGTGATATGTAGGTAAGGGAAGGAAGGTGGCAGGGAGGTTGACTAGGGTGATGGCTATGGAAGGGGTGGTGGTGTTTAGGCGGCAATGGACATGGTGTCATGAGGCACAAAAAATAGGGTAGGAGAGGCTAAGCCTATTCAATGGTTTAGGAAAAGAGAAAGGAAATGGAAGAGAAGAGAGGTGAAGGACTCGGCTAGCCTTTAGGTATGTGTGTGTGTAAATATCCACATGTAGGGTGTATGGTTGTGAGGTTGACAAGAAGGAGGGTAAGAAGAAAAATAAGGGTAAGGAAGGGGGCTAGTGTGTGAGGTGGATGAGGAAAAAAATGGTGTAGAGGTACAAGGGTTGGGGTGTAGAAGGCAGGTAGTATAAGTTGTAGGCACGGTAGTATGGACAAAGAGGGGAAAGAGGGGTGTGCACAAGAGGAGAAGGTAAGTCCCTGCTTGGGACAGAAGATGAAAGAAGAAAGGAGGTGAGAGAGAAAGAAAATAAAAAAGGAAAGAAAAAAGAGAGAAGGGATGGTTTCGACTAGACGCCATCTAGGGAAAAGAGGAGAGAAAAAAATTTGGCTTAGGTAAGGTTGGCAGGTAGAGCCCATGGGAGATTGAGGGAAAAGAGAGAAAAAAAAAGAAAGGAAAAAGGAAAAAATAAAAAGAAAGAAAAGAAAAATATTTTGAGTGTAGAATTTGGGTTTTAGGTTTAGGTTTAAATTTGTTGATAAGTAAACATAAAATTTTATCTATAAATTTTTCAGGGTTGGTGTTAGGTTAAAATAAAATAAATATCTGAATATTAGAAATTGGATTAGATTAAAATGTTGATTAATTAAAATTAAAATTTTATAAGATTTTGGGGTATTACAAGGGTAACCTAAAGAAGGAAGGATAGTCTAAAGGCCATTGAACATGCTTTTCTTCTCATGCCCTTTTTGACTTGTCGTTGTCCTTTTCCTTTTTGACCCAACTAGCCCTCCGCTCTCCTCATGTGTGCCCTCCCCCTTCCTTTTCTTCTCCCCCTGACCTAAACAACCCCCTGCCATTGCAGACCTACACCGGCTTGCCACCGCCAGATGATGGTCCTACCTCAGTTGCCCCCTCTTGTCTCTTTCTCCTCTATCGTTTTGCCCCTCAATTTCCTATAATTACCCCATAAACGCCCCTCGTTCGGCCTTCTTTTCCCCTACCCTGAAATCTCCCCCTTTGTGTTGCCACCCGTTTAGACGACTGCCCCACTACTATCACCCAGTGCCGCTACCTGAACCCCTACCAAACCACTCCCTGCACTACCCTCCACCAAACCATACCACTCACCACCCTCGATTCTTCCTACATGGTCCACCCTAGCCATGCCAAGTTGGCCCCTCAATCAACCAACTACCGCTCTTCAGGCCATCGTGCACCAACTTTCCCAACGCAACCACCACTCTCCCTGCCTTCCAAAACACCCACCTAATTCTCCCCTACCTCCCCCTACCTTCCTTTCCCCTTCCTCCCTCTCCTTCTCCCTTCCTCCCCTTCCACAACCTTCAACCACCACACCAACCACCGCCTACGCCACCCCTTTGGCTGCACCACCACCACCATTCCAACCCTCTCAACCAAGAGCATCCACCACCACCTCAACCACACTTTCATTCCCTCCTCTCCTAGCCTAGAAACCATTTCTTCACCTCCTCTTCTCCCTCCACTACCGTCGTCGCCGCTATGCACCGCTGTCAATGCCGCCTGGTCACCACCATCCCTAGGTGGTACCCTAAGCCCCACCATCCTTAATTATTATTAATGTAATTGTTATCATTTTTATTAATATTAATTTCATTATCCTTAATATTATTATTATTATTATTATTATTACTAACTTTGGCATATTATTATTCTTTCTATTATTGTGAATATTCTAACCATTATATTTATTAGTATTACGATTATTATTATTATTATTATTATTATTATTATTATTACTACTACTGTTACTATTATTATTATTATTATTATTATTATCATTATCATTATTATCATTATCATTATTATTACTTTATCATTAGTGTTAATATTACCTATATCACTAATATTACTATCACTACTAGCATTATTATTATTATTAGTATCATTATTGTCACTACTTTAGTATTACTAATATTACTATTATTATTACTAAGATTTAGGTTGTCATTAGTATTATTACTACTAATACTATTGTTATTATTATTAATATTACTATTAAAGCTATTATCTTTAGTAATATAAATATTTCTATCAATACTTTGACATGAACCAATATACCTACTAAGACCTATTTTGACCAGTAGTAACATGATTAGCTACTTTGAGAATAACAACCCTACTTTTACTTATAAAACAATTATTATTATTATTAACCCTGATAGTAGGCTATGATAAGGGTATGGTAGGAAAGGAGTAATTTTGGTAAAAGGGAAATTGACCCTTAGTATTTTTCTCTTATAGGATAATTAAGTTAAAACCCTACGAAGTTGTAAGAGCGTGCTCCAAGACTGATGTTGTATTAGGTAATGATGTAGCTAAGACCAATTATGTGTGTTATGTTCCTTATATGCCATATGATATGCTATCTTGGTTTATATAGGCCATGTGAAATGCTATCTTGGTTTACTTTATGATTATTATAATTGTTTTCATGTAGTGCAGCTTAGAGTTGTGGTATGCTTATGTGACTTCCTTATGGCATGTGTATAATGATATGTAAGTTGTGCTTGTGGTGTTGTATGATATGACCCTCTAGGGCATGCATGCTAGGATGTTTTAATAATATGATAAGGGTTGAAATGATGAAAAGGGAAAAAGGGGAAGTGAGTTGACTAAAGGGATATAAGATTGACCTAATTATCTCATGATCCATAAGGGGGCAAATAAAAGGAGAATATGGACAAAATAAAAGAGTAGAGTGAATCTTGCATGGAAAATTCTAGGATTTTTATAGGATGGATAGATCATGCATGGAGATGACCCTAACATGGGAAAAGTTGACTTGGGTTGTAATTAAGGTAAAGGAAGAGTTGTTGGGGTGATTAGATTCCTTGGGTGAAAAATAATACGTAGGTTGGTATAACGGTGCATAGGAAACTTAGCTAGGGTTTGGGAGGAAAACCCTAATAGGAGGAAATTATGAAAGTAAAAATAATTGAGGGTGAGTGGAATATGGGAAAAGAGTGGAAGAATTTCATGTGAATGGTGAGTATGGGTGTCATGGGGAAGAAAGGATGGTGGGTGAGTAATGGAGAGGAGATATATGGGAAAAGAAAGAGATTAGGGTTTGGGTGGCCAGCTAGGGTTTCATGGTCACATGTCTAATTAGGGAATAAAGTGAAAAGATTGGGGTTGAATCTAAGTGAGATGATGTGTTGGGTGGTAAAGGAGCTTTGGTTGTATGAGACAAGGGAAGGATGGGCTACATAGGTTCAGTTAGGGTTTCAAGGGAAAACCCTAGAGATGATAGTGAGTGGAATTATATGGCATAAGGTGGTGGGCCTTGACCCACACACTTAAGATTTGGGTATTCATGATGAGTAAGTAAAAGAGGGAAAAGATGTCGGGGTGTGTTAGGAGGTGCAAAAGTCCTAAGATATGGGACGGGCCCTCTTGGGAGAATAAGAGTAGACGGTTTGTGACATGCATGTCTAGGGTGAAAATATACTGAATAAGACAAAGTAAGATACTAATCATTTAAAGTGAAATATTATTGAGTCAGACGCAGACCGATCCACTAGTATAATAGTGGTCAGCTGTCGGGGTGCCCTAAAGACCAATCCACCAACATATAATAATAGACAAGAGCGTTATGCCTTGTATGTTTCCAATCCACCAGCTATACTAGTGGAGGATCCCGAGCTCAGTAAACCAAACTCTAAGTTAAGATAATACATGGAAAAGACACTAATTAATTACAGTGAAACATCATGAGAGTGAGGGCCAAACCAATCCACCGGCATGATAGTGGCCAAGAGCACTTTGCCCTGGAGACCGATCTACTAGCAATAATAATGGTCAAGAGCATTCTGTCCTACACCTTTCCGATCCAATGGCTATAATAGTAGGGTTCCCATACTCGCATGGACTTATAAAGAGCATGGTGTGAATGAGCATTTTTCTTAGAGATCTAATGATTGAGTTTAACCAGATTATAACTCGGGCTTTATTATCTATATTGCTTGTAATTTATCTATAAGATCATGCTTGTGTTATATGCCTTTGTATGTTTGGCCTTAGATACATGGTTACCTTACTCAGCATGTAGCGTACTAACCACTTGTTTCATGGGTGCTGCTCATTCCTATGAGCAGAGGGCCTTACCGAGTATTTACAAGTAGGAGATGTCATCTTCAATGCCTACGATACTTATAAGGCATCGGGCCAGGGTGAAAGTTGAGCTTGGACTTGGCCTGGGGACCGAGAACGACATTGGCTGGATTCTCTTTTACTCTTTATTTACTTCATATTGTTTTATTTTATTATGTTTTATCGCACTGTACCTTTTATCCCTTTAGGAATGATAATTATGCACTCATTTGGATTGTAAACTCTTTTTATGCGCATTTTGATTTCCATATTACGAACATTTCAGTTCTTCTATGAATTCTTGTTTTAAGTTTGACTAATGGTTGATGATAACTTTTCTTTAGCCTTGCAGTTAGTACGAGACTATCCGAGGGTTAGGATTGTACTAATCATGGTGGTAACACCCCCGTGCTTTTATTGTGTTAATTAAATAAAAAAAATTTAACTGTGATTTTTGGGGTGTTACATGTAGCCACTACAACAAGTGCCAATACATGCACAAGTTCCAAAGGATTGGCTTAAGGGATTCGCACATCATCATCCACTGATCTTCAAGGGTTAACAAGATCATGACTTCATGGAGATATGGGTCCAAGATTTGAAGAAGAAATTTACATTTTATGCATTCTTTTAGACAAGAGATCGACATAGTTGTGTACTGTCTGAGGGGTGAATAAGACACATGGTGGAGGAGCTCCTAACATAGAGGTGGAGAGCCTACTGCTAGGGGACCTTTCCTTAAGGCAATTCAAGCTATATTTTACCCCACTCATCTCTGTATGAAGAAGTACAATTATTTCTTTGCCCTTTTTTACGAAGGTATAATGGTGGAGGAGTACTATATAAGATTCCTGGGTTCAATTTGCATCTAAGTTGAAGGACATCTATGCAATATAGGTTCACCATTTCAAGGTTATTTTGGGATTAGGTATTACAATTTGTTGGTTTGAAATACCATACAAAACATGGTTGGAATATATGAGAGGGCCTTAGAGGCTTCTCGAGTCATCTAAGCCAAAATTGAGTAATATGAGGCAAGAGGAAGTTCAAGGGTCATCAACAACCCAGTGGGAGGAAGAAGGCGTATGTAACACCCCCAAATTTACTACTGGAAAATTTCGTTTAAATCAAAAGTTTTAGCGAAAGCGAAAGAATTAAAACCGTAAACTCGGGGGTATTACCGCCACACTTAGTACCAAACCGGTTCACTCCTACCGTTCCAATACTAAGTGCTAAGGCTAAGCTAAACCACCATCAAAACATATGTACGTAGTTAACATAGGTCATTCACGAAAATACGAGTCAACAACAGTTAGGATATCGTTTAGGAATACAACTTAGAGTACGGTTTAAGATTACAACTTAAAAACGCGATTCACAAAACATAAAGCGTAGTCCGAAATATAGTTAAATAAGGAAAATACGAAGTTTGAAGGTAGCAACGGAGTTCGGCCAACTCGTTCTCGATCCCCAAGTCAGGTTAGGCTCAACGCTCTGCCCCACCCGATGCCTCGTAGGTATCATAGGCATCAAAGACATGGTCTCCTACCTGCACAAGATCAGAGGGATCTTCTGCTCGTGGGAATGAGAAGCACCCATGAAACGGGTGATCAGTACGCTACGTACTGAGTAAGGTAGCAGACGCGCTCAGGCCCACACACAAAGATACATAACATAGCAGGCATAGCATAGATACGTAGATAGAATGCAATAACGCATATAAACAACACAGGTTACGAACCATATGTCACTTTTCTTTTATCAGGTCTCTAATTATAATCGATCATCGTCTTATCCAGACCATGTGAGTGCGGGAACCCCACTAATATAGCTGGTGGAATGGTCATGAGGGCCATGCCCTGCCACTATTATAGCCGGTGGACCGGTCACGAGGGTAACATACCCTGCCACTATTATTCGCCGGTGGACCGGTCTGGCCCCGACTCACAAGGTATTCCACTGTAACCATTTGTATCTTTCCCATGCCGTATCACATTTACGTTTGAGTTTGTTGAGCACGAAATCCCCCACTATTATAGCCGGTGGAACGGTCGTGAGGGTAAGATACCCTGCCACTATTATAGCTGGTGGACCGGTCTAGGTTCGGCTCAACATCTTTCTCTGTAAGTCGTTAGTGTCTTAATGTATCTTATTCGAGGGCATATATTTTGTCATGCATGGCCAGAGATCTCAACACATCACATCAAGACTGAAGACATATTCGTACTATCACATACTAATGAGAACACAAGCACGCGTCTTGATTCCAAGCCATATTACCCATGGAACAAGTAAGATAACGGCATTTAAAACACAACACATAATTCATATAAAGCATCCACGGCACGTAGGATACATGTCACACATCTAGTCTTAGCTATAACCTTACTCGGTTTAGGTTACCGAGCTATCTCCTACGCTTATATTAGGCCACTAAACACCCTTTGTAATTATCATACTTAACACATTTCTCGCATTGGAAACCCAAATCATGACCCTCAAACTCCACTCTCCCTCATACCTCACACCTCCTCATTTATTCTTATTGTTTTCTTTTTCTTTTTCCACCTTCTCAAATTAGGGTTTCCTTCCCAAACCCCGATCGGCCCCTATGTACCCTTATATTACCCCTCGTACTATTTTTCCCTCGAGCCTCCAAACTCCCGAACAAACTTTCCATTACCTTCCCTACGCCCCAAAGTGACTTTCCATACGTAAGGTTCGCCCCCATGCGGACCTTAACCACCCCATGGAAACCCTATCACTTCCACCATGCCAACTCTATCATTCCCATGCAAACCCTAGTTTCCCCCAGGCAACCTTACTTTCTTCCACTCTTCTATTTATTTAATTCCCCCTTTTCCTCATCATTTCACAGATTACAGATTACCTAGGTCGCCCATACCTACGTTAGCCAGCGTACTTCCCTTTGGTTATCTTAGTCGCTTATTTTTCTCTTTCAAGCCCCCACTCCCCAACTCCTCACCAAAGCACCTAGCATACATGTCACCTCACACCACATCATCTTTGTACCATACCATATTAGTACATATAGACAAGAGCACGGGGACATACCTCGGTTCCAAGCTACTACATAAATACACAGATAACATACATATTATAGCATATAACCGCATAAGGCATATAAGACAGGCAAAACATGCAATACACACAGGTGACCTTAGCCTCGTCCTTACCTAACACGACACCGGTCTTGGAGCACGCTCCTACGCCTCCTCCGGGTGTCGACTTGACTCGCCTATAAGAGGGAAAACTGGGGTTACTTTTCCTCCGACCAAAACACTATTCTTTTCTACCTTACCCCTATTCTTTAACTTACCATTAGGGCTAAGAATAATAATATTACTTTTATAAGTGAAGTATGGTCAATATTCTCAAAGCATTTAATCATGCTACTACTAATAAAATTAGCTACAATAATTTAAAGTAATTTTAATAATATTTATTATTAACGGTAGTAGTTCAATGTTACTAATAATGATGATAGTAGTAGCGATAGTAAGGTTAGCGGTATACGAAATATTACTAATAGTGACAAGGAACTAAAATAATAATAATAATAATAGTAATAATAATAATAATAATGATAATGAAAATGATGATAGTAATAATAATAATAGTAATAATAATAATAATAGTAATAATAATAATAATGATAGTAATAATAATAATGATAATAATAATAATAATGATAACCATGATAATAATGATAATAGTAATACTATTAATAATAACGATCATGATATTAAAATAAAGATACTAAAGTTATAGGTCACTAATATTAGTAATACCAACAGTTATAAATGTTCCAAGGTTAGGTTAAATAATAATAATAATAATAATAACAATAATAATAATAATAACAATAATAATAATAATAGTAATAATAAGAATAATAGTAAGAATAATACTAATAATGCTACTAAAAATAATTAGCATTTGTATAGTAAAGGTTTAGGGGCTGGGGAGTTTAGAGAACTACCTAGGGGTGCTGGTGGCACAGGTGGCGGTGCACGGCGCACAGAGGCGGCGTAGGGGGGAGAAGGAAGGTGGAGAGGTGGTGGAGGGGAAAGGAAGGGAAATGAGGGTTTGGTAGGGGAAACAGAGGGTCTAGGGAGGTTGGGGAAGCTCCCTTGGTGGTTTTAGGAGGTAGAGGGGGTGTTGGGAGTGGCGGCACGGCGGTGGGCGGCGGTGCGAAGGGTGGCAGGGTTTGGGGTTAGCTTGGTCGGGATGGGTGCTTTGCACGCCTGGGGCGGCGCGTGCAGAGCAAACCGAGGGGTGAGAGAGGCTTGGGTAGGTGGAGGGTGATGTAGGGAAGGGTTTCGGGGGTGGATCGAGCGGCGGAGATGGGCGGCAACGACGGGACGACGATCTGAAGAGGGGGCGGCGCAAGAGGTGTTTTCTGGGTATAATTTTCGAAAGAGCCCGACGCTGGGGCTCGTGGGGGTATTTATAGGCTCGAATTGGGGAAAATCGAGAGAGGGGACAAGGGAGGATAGGTCAAGCGGCGTTTGGGGCACGCCGGCCGGTAGGGGCGGCCGACGCAGCTCTGCCATGGCAGACCTCTACGCTGGTCGGGAAAAGGAGAGAAAAGGTGCGGGGTGGCCTAGGGATGATGGGGGGTGTAGGCTGGTCGAGGGAGGGTGGCCGGCAGGGCAGAAAAGGGGAAGGCGGCATGCAGGCGGCGCGGCAGACGGTCGGCGCAGGAGGGCGGCGTGTTGCAGGTCGCGTGCGTGAGGAGGAAGGACAAGGTGGCCGGACCGGCGGTCCGGGGAGAAAAGAAGAAGAAGGGGGGAGACCGGCTAGTTCGGCAACGGTCAAAAGACCCTACCAAAATGCGGAGTTTTAGGTGAGTTAGGGACAAAACGCGGCATCGAGTATAGCTGGCAGGCAACGGTCACTCTCATTTATCAGGGTGCAGCGTTTCGGCAGAATGGGGGGCGAAACGCTGCGTTTCACTGTGGCGAGGGAGGCCGAGCAGCGCTGGGCCGCGAGGAAGGAGAGGAAGAAAGGGGGTTGGGTCGGGGCTGGCCCAACGGCGAGAAGGGGGGGAAGAAGAAAAGGAAAAAGGGAGAAAAATTTATTTATGTTATTTTATTTTAATATTTTATTTTATGTAAATGTTTAGAGTATTTACCTTAGGTACTTAGAGTAAGAATATTTAAATAATTAAATAAAATATTTATCCCCCTTTTTAGACTAATTTAGGGCCCAAAATTATATATATATATATATATATATATATATATATATATTTGTATAAATATACCCTTGTAATTTATCTCAAAATTCCTATTAGCTTGCCCTACAAAAATCCTTTTTAATTTATAAAGAGTAATATATTAAATAAATTCCCCAATAATCCTTATTTAAAGACTTATTTCCCAAAATAATTAATTCTAGGGTATTTCACCGTATTAGAGGTAGCATAAAACCTAGGTATAGTAAGAGTATAAGGTCAGCACCTTAATTATGAGGTTATCCTGGGGGATTTTATTACCAGTACAGGCATTGTAGAGCACGTCATCTAGATGTATGTTGAGAGGGAAACAAGGTAACTTACCTTGGTTGTGGTATGGTGGGACACAGGGTTTATGAGTGGCGCGTTAGATATGGCATTGATCAAAGGAGCTATTCTCAAGCTCATAGCACTGGATCTTTTCAGTAGCCACAACAACAGACTTAGAGAGTTCCTTCATCACCATCTAGTATTATAAGCCTTACAGGTCAGCCCAGGGGTCAATAGCCCCTCATTTGTTTTAGCAGGATTAGGTGTTAGGTAGTGTTGTATGAGTTCCTTAAGGGAGAGCTTGATTGTAATTAACTAGGCTAAGGTCGAGTGTCTATGGTGACAAATATGATTACTATTTTTAGCATGCATATTATTTGACTCTAGTGCACCACATTATTTTGTGTCATCCTCATTCATAGTTTGATCTACTTTATCTCTGGCCTATAGTTTTTCTAAATATATTGTATTGCCTTGAGAAGATAAGATTGCATGTCGTAGGCTTTATGAAAGGGTGGCCTTAATAATTTAAGGATTCTTGTTTTCCTTATATCTCATGGCACTTGAATTCCATGATTTTGATATAATCATCGGTATAAATATGCTAAAGAAGTACAGAGCATTGATAGATTACGTGTAGCACCCCCAAATTTTGAACTAGAAAATTTTATTTTGAAATTAATGTGTAAGAGTTTGTAAAAGCAAAATCAGGGAATTTTACTAACACATTAACCATCAGAGAGGTGTGATCATCACCTAATCCATGCCTTATGTAAGGCAAAATAGAAAAGTCATAAAAGAGTGCATGCTAATGTAACACCTCCAAATTTAGTACTTCAAATTTTTATTTTGCAGAAGTGATAATTACAAAATAGTGGGTGTCACTACCACACTTAACATAAGTCTGATTTCCTCACTACTAAGGCTCAAGACAAGACAGATCAAACAAAAAGCGAGGGAAAAGATTTTACATAAATAAGGATTTTGTGAATAAGAAATTCTCTATATAATAAGAAAATCAAAGATAAAAAAAAAGGGACATAGGATCCCAAAGAAAAAGCGATCACAAAAGACCATGCAATGGTGCAACAATAATTTACCCTTACACTAATCACTTCCACCAAAATATTACAAAAGGGGGTTCTAGGGGCAGGGACCCTCACACCCTTAATCTAGCTAGTCGTCTAGATAATGCTCCTCAAAATCCTTCATCCTCTACATGCCACGCATGTACTCCTCTAAAAAGTGATAGTATCAGTACGACTTCCTCATACTAAGTAAATTACAATGCCCCTAGTCGTCTAGAGGTATCATACCCACATCGCACGTAGCATACAAATAAAGGGATTATAATCAAATTCATACGACCACATGCAAAAACAACAATTTCATAATATGACCCCACAATATAGTTGACAACATTAGTTAGATCAAAATTCCTAGTAAGGGTACAGAAAACATGTTTTGAATTTCACAACCATTTTAAGATATTAACAATCCTACGTTAAACATAACAGGGAAAGTTGTTGATGTTACCAAGCGATCCTACCATGCTCAAGCCACGCCTAATCCAATTATTACATATGTATTATGGTGGGTGTCTAATCCAATTATATCAATTGAATATCAATTCTTGAGTGGAATACAATCCCATATCCAAGACAATGATCATCAAGGAGGTGTTACCAAATAAAATCACTCAATTCTAGGGCAAAGCTTGCCAAGGAATCCAAACGACATATCAATCGTCTATACTAAACCTCAGCACCCAAGTCCTTAAGTACGTGTACCCTCAATAGGGTGTATGGAATACCTATAGAGTAGAAGTGGGCCCTTTGACCCAAAGGCCCAACTATACACTCAGGGCTTATTCCGAGACACAAGATCCCTTTTCAAACTCAAGTCTTTCTATTTAAGTGATTAGTGTCTTATGAAATTCAATGTTATTATCTCAAGAATACTAAGGTCCATAATTGTACAATTTAGCCATCAATCAATCAATCAATCAAGGGACCACGAGGGCTTCCACAATAAATCAATCATCCAATCTCAAATCTAAAGGACTAAAAGGGTCGCAACATTTCAAAGTCAACATAACCTAGGGTTAGGAATCATGTCATAGCCTGAATAATTATCCAATTCCAAACTATCCAATCTATTCCTCCAATTTATTTCCAAAATTATTCTAAGGCCAACACTTAGGTCGATTAGTCCAGTTATTCACATCGAGTCACATTTTTGCCCTAATAACCAAAATATCCTCCAACTTTTAACTACTGCCTTTTCATTCACTTTATTACCATATTTGCTTCCATAGGATATTTGTCATGAAAAGGCTAGAATAGAATAGCTAACAATAATTCATCATACAATAATTTCCTCATTACGACAAAAGACCATATTACCCCTAAACACAGACATAATATAGTACACATATACAACCCTAGCATGTAATTCTAGCATATCATAATATTCATGCTAATATCATGAGATAATTTCATATATGAATCATGGTACGTAAAAATTTATGTTTCTATCCCTAGAACATGCGAGACATAATAACCACTATTCAGCCACATTTATACTCTAAAGTCAACATGCTATACGTCCAAATTTATATAGAATATCCAAGGCACTTGTTTAACTTATTAGTAGCTCTAGTATTAGAAGCAACTAGAATTTTAGTTAAATCCTAACCCTAGACATGCACATTTTTCCCTAGCTAAAATTTATATATTATCACAAGAACAAAGTCTAATTTTTGAATCACAACCAAGGCATGCATAAATTATTACCTATTGACATGGCAACACATATTATTATATACTTCAAAAAAATCACACAGAATAAAAAATTACATGCCTTTATTTCCTGATAAAAATACAAAATACGTGATAACGTCCATCTAGCATAATTTCCTCATCCTCAAAAATTTATCTACCACGTTTACACAAAATTCTACCATCTACAAATTAATTGGATTTACCTCCAAGCTACAAAATCAATGCCACCAAAATGTCTCTTCCAATGATACTTCAAGCAAGGTCAGGATTACCTAAAATTAATAACAAACTCCACAAAATATGAATACATATTAGTATATACAATAAAGTGAGATGATTAGGTAACAAAATGAATAATAACTAAAGCTAAAATGGGCCTAGAGGTTAGCCAAAATTAGTGCATGGCACCACCATGCACCAAGAAAACACAAGGGAAGGGGGGACTCAGCTAGGTAGGGTCAAGGGTGGTGGCACCTCGGTGGCTAGCTTGATGGTGCAAACGAAGCAGGATAGAGGGTTGCTGGCAGTGTGGTTGCTCGATGGCTGGAAGTAGGAGAAGAAGGCGAGGAGGGCTGCATGGGGAACAGGAAAGAACCGAATAGAAAGGGGGAGGAGAAAGGGTTGCAAGTTGAAGGTAAAGAAAGGAAAAAAATGTGGCTAGGATTAGAGCAAGGTGTGGTGGTCAATGGTTGGGTAGGATAGATGTCATGGTCAAGCGAGTGCATGGGGAAGAAGGAGGTGCAGGGTGCTTGGTTGGGTAGAGGGAAATGATGAAGGTGTACATAGCTTAGGGAAGAGCAAAGGAGGTTGAATAGTTTAGGTTAGAGTTGCTAGTAGGCATGGTTGTGTGCATGGGGAAGAGGAAGGGGTTGCACAATTTGGTTGGGGCTGGACGATATGGTTAGCTATTGGTGTAGGTATGTTTTTGTGCATGGGGAGAGGGAGAGTTGCATGCCAAGGGGTTAGATGGATTGGTTGGCCTGCTAGTGTAGTCAAGGTGCACGGGGAAGGGGAAGGAGTTGCATGCCGAGGGGTAGGTTTTAGGTAAGATTAGGTTAGGTTTAATTAGTTAAAGGTTATTTAATTAGTAATTGAATTATAGCAACAATTTAGGGGATCATTAAATACTAATAGAAGATCTTATCAAAGAAATATTTCCTTATTATTACTACCCCATTATTATTATTACCATTATTATTATTCTTATAGTTATCGATATTACTCTTATTATTATTATTATTATTATTATTATTATTATTATTATTATTATTATCTTTATCTTTCCTGTAGCTATTAATATACTAGTCTAGATTATTAACAAAATTTAGTAAATATAGCCTTACTCATAACGACAAGACACCCGACCCTAAAATGATTCTATGATTAATTACACATAGTAACCAAATTTTTAAGTTTAGGTATCTAATTTGGGATTTATTTAGATAGGGTATTATAGTTAATCTAAAAATCCTAAAATTATATAATAATAATGATGAGAATGGTATTATAGATAAAATAGGGAGTTTAAAATCTAAATACAGGAATAAAAGCTAAGATTTTAAATAACCAGAAAGAACCAAACACATCCTAACACAATGGGCAAAAGTACGTATAACCGCTTAGCCTAACTCTTAATTACATGGAAAATTGACTCTTGAATCCCCAAGCAATAGCCATCTACTATCCTACAATGTCCTCCTCAACATACATTAGTTGAGAATCATATCCCTACAAATCATCCTCTACTCACCAAAATAGAAGCCAAATCATTACACTGACAACACAAATGTAGTATCAATATGATGAAGTTTACCTAAAACATAGTAAGAGCTCATGCAGCACATTGAAGTCATATAGTAGCATAGTGTTCCTCACAAGTCCTAGAATAAATCAAGATATTAACAATGAAGACCACAAAGAACTGATCAAGGTGTAGCTAAAAGATGCAGTTCATGAGATCCATGAACACCACTGGTACATTCATGAGTCTAAAAGACATCACGGCGATCTTATAATGGCCATACCTTATCGTAAAATATGTCTTTGGTATGTCTCCCTCAAAAATCAAAAACTAATGATACCTCAATATGTAACACCCCAAAATTCACTACTTTTTTTTCTTCTTTTCTTTTTCTTTTTCCTCCCCTTTTCCCCATTTGGGCTGCCTCTCCCACGGCCCACTTCTCCTTTTCCCTTTCCTACGGCCTAGCCCGCGCAGCGCAGCCGTTTCTTTTCTTCTGCCATTGACGCGCTACGTTTATTATGTTTTATGCCCGAAACTCGTCGTTTCATTTAATTCACCTTTCACCTCGCGCCGACCGCCTGGTTCCCTTCTTTCTTTTCTTTCCCCTAGACCGACCGGTCCAGCCCCCCTCCCATCTCCTTCCTTCTTCCTCCCCTCTCCTCCGTCAACGCTGCTGCAACTTTCGCCCCTAAAAATGGCAGCGCCGGCTACGAGGACTCTGACCGACCGATTCACGCCTATTTTTTTTCCTCTCGACTTGCATATTAGCTTGGCATGATCGATTACCCTCAACTCTCGCTCATTCTCTCTCTTTGGCTTTGTGAACCTTCAACCAACCCAAGCAATCATCGGCCGATTTCTAACGCCGGCCACCCAAACCCTAGCATCCAACACCATCCTGCCGACCTCCAAAACCCTAATAACCCATCTAAACTCTATAAATAGCCTAGTTGTGGATGTTTTTGAAGCTTCTTCTTTCTCAAAACCCTAAGTGAGAACCGCCCACCACCGCGAATTCAGACAAGCTTTTCTCCGTCGTTAGCCAACGTCGACGCCGCCTCTGCACCTCAAAATATTCCCTGCAACGCCATCTAATTAACTAAACCATTTTTAACCTTCGATTTTTCTTGCACGGGCCTCCATAACCATGCAAAGTTTTCTACTCATCTCGCTAGAATTTTCACCCTGAATCCTTAAACCACCGTTCGCCGCCACGTACGCCACTTCTGCCACCCTATAAACCACCCAATATCTCCTGCTAAGTCTCCTCCACCGAACCATAAGTTATTTTATTTTTTCTCCTTTCTCCTTCCCTCTTTTTATTCATTTTTACCTCTCTTAGATCCATTTTCCAGCCACCGCCGTGAACCACCGCTGGTGCTGCCTATCCCCACCAGCCTATGGTTGAACCCTAGACCCTCTCAGCTATTTTCCCTATTTTTAGAACCCTTAAATTATTTTATTTCAATTATTTGCATATAAATACTATTATTATTATTCTTAATATTTTTATTTTTAATATGCATTATTATTATTATTATTAGTATTAATGTTTTTATTATTATTTATGTTGAGGATTGAAGCCTGTTGTATTTTAATTCGATTTTATTATTATTCTTCTTATTATTTCTATATTTACTATTATTAATATTAAAATGTTATAAGTATAATAATTATTATTATTCTTATTTCTAATTTCCATTATTCTTATTCCATTATTATTAATACAAATATTTTAACATTAGTTTTGCTAATAATGTATTATTATTATTATTATTATTATTATTATTATTATTATTATTATTATTATTATTATTATTATTATTTCATCACTATTATTATTTCATCACTATTATTATTACTAAATTTGGTTATTTAATTTACTAATATTATTATTAGTACTATTATTTTAGTAAAAGGAATGAAGCCCTTATTTTACTATGTTTTTAAGTAATGTCCTTTTTATTATTATTGTTACTGTTTTTATTAATCTTATTATTATTAATATCGATATTATTTTTGGTATTTTTGCTATTATTATTTTAATATTCTATAAAAGCCTAGTCTTATATTAAGTTATTTTTTAATAGTATTTTTGATAGGAGGGAGTCTAATTTTAGCTTTTCCCTCATAATACGTGAGACCAGTCAAAGCCCTAAGGAGGCATAGGAGCGTGCTCCAAGACCGGTGTCGTTTTAGGTAAGGGTGTTACTAAGGTCATTGTGTGCTTATATGCATTATGTGCTTCATATGCTATGTATTCTATGTTTATGATTATTAATTATGTCGTATATGGTATGACGTGGAGTTGAAGTATGTTTTTGCATGGCATGTGTATTATTTATGTGTGACGATATGTGTTGTGACCCTATAAGACATGCATGAGATGATGTCGATGTGGTTTGTGTAGAAGAAAGGATGAAAAAGGAGGATGGGGAAAGAAGTTGACTAAGGGAAGTGAGTTGACCTAATTTTATGGTTTTATAAGGAATAATCTAATGTATGGTTTTATGTGGAAAAATCAAATTTATGGTTTGTTTGGGACAATTTAATTTATGATGTTATTTGGGAGAATTTAATTTATGATTTGATTGAGAGAATCTAATTTATGATGTTAATTGGGAGAATCTAATTTATGATGTTATATGGGAAAATCGTATTTATGGTAAAATCAAATTTATGCTTTGTTTGGGAGAATTTAATTTATGATGTTATTTGAGAGAATTTAATTTATGATTTGATTGGGAGAATCTAATTTATGATTTGTTTGGGGGAATCCAATTTATGGTTTTACTTGGGAGATTCTAATTTATGATTTTATGTGGCAGAATCTAACTTATGGTCTTATATGGGAAAATCTAATTTGTAGTTATGAATGGGAGAATCTAATCAATGGTAAGGTAAGGATGAATCTTTGGTTTTATGTGATTTGAATCTAGGGTTTGGTAAAGATGAATATTTGGTTGGTATGGATTGAATTTAGGGTTTGGTATGGATAAATCTTTGGATTTTATATGGTTTGAATTTAGGTTAGGCATGGGTGAATCTTTGGTTTTGCGTGGATTGAATTTAGGGTTTTGTATGACGGAATCATGGTTTGTATGGTGGTATTTATAGTTGTATGGTGGTATTAGGGTTTACATGGTGGCATTGATGGTTGTATGGTGGTATTAGGGTTTGCATGGTTGAATTTGGGGTTTCACGAGGAATTTTAGGGTTTGCATGGAAAAGGTTCGAAGGTTTTCATGGGGAGATTAATGTCTACATGGGTATGAAATTTACGTGTGGAAAGTTAATTTGGGATGTAAGGAAGGTAATGTAAGTGTTATTTTGGTGTTGAACTATGTTGGACGGAAAATAGTACATGGAGCATTATGAGGGTACGGAAGGGACTGAATTAGGGTTTGGAGTAATGAACTCTGGGTTGTGGTGATTAACTAGGGTTGGAGTGGATAATTTTGGTTTGTTATGATTAACTAAGGCATAGAGTGGCTAATTATGGTTTCTATGGTTAAATAGAGTTTGGAGTGGTTAACTATGGTTGTTGTGGTTAATTGGGGTATGTGGTGGCTGATTAGGGTTTTTGTGTTATCATGTGTATGTGGTGATTAAAGTGTAACTATGATTGTGAAATTTATGATTTGTGATGTGTGATGATTCATGCATGTCCACGGTGAAAGCTTCTGAATAAGATACTTAAAACATTAATTATCCAAAGAGGAAGATCGTTGAGACGGGAACAACCGATCCACCGGTTCGGAATAGAGGTTAGGGTTTTTACCCTATGTGCGACCGATCCACCGGTTATAATAGTGGTCAGGACATGATGTCCTATGTGTGACCGATCCATCGGTTATAATAGTGAGGGTTCCCAAGCTCAACAAACACAAACCCGAGTTTTGCTAAAATGCCTAAAAGATACTAATTACTTACAGTGGAACACCATGCGAGCCGGAGCCAACCGATCCACCAGTTAGGAATAGTGGTTAGGACGCGTAGTCCTATGTGTCTCCGATCCACCGGCTATAATAGTGGTTAGGGTATGATACCCTATGTGCCTCCGATCCACTGGCTATAATAGTGGGGGCTTCTGTACTTGCATGGATTTGATAAAGTATGGTGTGAATCGACTCCTGATCAAAGATTAATTAAGTAATTGAATTGGATTATATTTGGGCCTTTATACTTTTACCTGGATGGTCATATGCATTTATGTTAATATGATTATGCTCTTTTATTCCTATACATGGTTTATGTGATTTTATGTGTTGGCCTTAGTGATCGGTTACCTTACTCAGTACGTAGCGTACTGATCACCCTTTTTATGGGTGATGCTCATTCCCACGAGTAGTGTGCTCTTCTGACTTGTGTAGGTGGGCGAGACATCAGTCGGGGCTGTGTGTTGATTTTGTGGTTGGCTCAAGTTCGAGAGAGTTGTGGCCATACTTCAGTCTTTATGTGATTTTATTTCCTTTTATCAATCTTTTATCGGTTGTAAGCTTATTTATCCTTTGGAAATGAATTACGATTCTTTATGCGTACTCTAATTTTGTTTTGCAACTGTTTAATGCTTTTGGAGTTTCGTTGTCTTTATTTATAATTGATGCATTACTCTTTTCTTTTAGCCTTAGCACTTGGTACTGGAACGGTCGGAGAGAACCGGTCTGGTACTAAGTGTGGCGGTAACATCCCCAAAATTCACGGGTTTGAATTTAAGAGTTTCTATTACTTCCGCTTTTAAATAAAAAAAAGTAGTGAATTTTGGGGTGTTACACAATATGAGATCTATCTTTGAAAATACTATAGCCCCACACAACTAATTGAAATGGTCATTGATCTAAGGTAATAGATAACGATTTTTAACCATAACCTTGTTTAATCCTTGGTAATCGATGTAGAGTCTCAACCCACCATCCTTCTTAAAAAAATATACAAGTGGTCCCCATGGTGATACACTTGATCAAATTTACCCCTTCTCCAATAACTCCTCTAATTTAGTGTGTAACTCTTCCATCTTAATAAGCATAGAACTCTTTGTTATATGTTGAATATTTCAATCTCACGCCATTTAATTACTCACTAAAAATGAAATAGCTCATTTTTCCTATGAGAGTACACCTCCTATCCCTACCCCACTTGCTCCACACATAACTTCGAATGATTTAACAAAGTCAGGTAAAGATAGTACTAGTGTATTGCATAGCCCATTTTTCAAAGTATGGAAGGCCTTAGTTACATCCTCACTCCAATTAAATTCATCCTTTCTCATGAGTTGGGTCATTGGTGCAGTAATAGTAGAAAATCCCTAATGAATCACTTATAGAAACTTGTTAAACCATGAAAATTGCTCACTTCTAAAATATCCTTAGCTGTCGACCAATCCATAATAACCTCAATTTTGTGGGATCAACTTTAATACCTTTACTACTTTCTATATATCAAAGTAAAACTATTCTTGAAAGCATAAAATCATATTTATCCATTTTTACATATATTTTAGTCTCCCTTAGTTTATCAAATAATTTCCTTAATTGAGTAAAATGGTCATGTTCACTTCTACTGTACACAAGTATATCATCTAAGTACACTATGATTAAAATTCCAAGGTCAAAGAACTTCAATCATCAGTCTCATAAATGAACTTGGTGCATTATATAAGCTAAAAAGTACCACTATCCCCTTGTAAAGATCATATTTTGTTTTTAATGCATTTTTCCACTCATCCCCTTCTCTTATTCTCATCTAATGATATTGCTTCTCAAATCAATCTTAGAGAATACTTGTGCTCCACATAATTCATCCATGATATCATCTAATCTGGGAATCAAAATTTGATATTTGATAGTGATAATGTTAACAACCCTTGACTCGATACACATGCCCTAGGTGTCATCCTTTTTAGGGATAAGTAATGAAGGCACACAACATGGTTTTATGCTTTTCCTCACATACCCTTTTCTTATGATCTCTTGTATTATTTTTCTAACTCCTTAGCCTCCTCTAAATTACATCCATATAAAATCCTATTAGGTAAGAGCACAGCAGGAATTAAATCTATGGCATGTTCTATTCCTTTCTTAGGTGGCAATCTAAGTGGTAATTCAATAGAAAAAACATCACAATACTCATCAATGAGTTTATCTGAAATGCCCCGAAAATTCCTAATTTTATAAATTATACTTAAATGATATTTTATTATAAAAATTATTTAAATAAATTAATCTTATTAAAATAAAAAGGAATTTATTAGAAAAAATTAAGAAGAAATTTAGAAGTATTTTAATTAGGAAAAATTTGGGTATTTTAGCTAATTAAGGATTTCATTTTGGAAATTAATTAAATAAATTATTTTATTTAAAATAAGGAGGATAAAATATTTCCAAATTAATATGAATTTTATAAATAATTTTTAGTATTATTTTATATAAAAGGTGAACCTAATCAAATCCCTCAAGTGGAATAGGAGCGTGAACCAAGACCAATGTCGTTTCAGGTAAGGGTGTTACTAAGGTCTTTGTGTGCTTATGTGCATTATGTGCTTCGCATGCTATGTATCCTATATTTATTATTATTAATTATTTTATATGTGGTATGACATGGAGTTGAAGTATATTTTTGTATGGCATGTGTACTATATGTATGTGACGATATGTGTTCTAACCCCATAAGACATGCATGAGAGGATGTCGATGTGGTTTGTGTGGGAGAAAGGATGAAAAAGGAGGATGGGGAAAGAAGTTGACTAAGGGAAGTGAGTTGACCTAATTTTATGGTTTTATAAGGAATAATCTAATGTATGGTTTATGTGGAAGAATAGAATTTATGGTTTTATGCGGAGAATATAATATATGGTTTTATTTGGGAGAATCTAATTTATGATGTTATATGGGAGAATCGAAATTATGGTTTGTTGGGAGAATCTAATTTATGATGTTATTTGGGAGAATGTAATTTATGATACTATATGGGAGAATCTAATTTATGATTTGATTGGGAGAATCTAATTTATGATTTGTTTGGGGGAATCTAATTTATGGTTTTGCTTGGGAGATTCTAATTTATGATTTTATGTGGGAGAATCTAACTTATGGTCTTGTATGGAAAAATCTAATTTGTGGTTATGAATGGGAGAATCTAATAAATTGTAAGGTAAGGACGAATCTTTGGGTTTTATATGGTTTGAATTTAGGTTTGGTATGGGTGAATCTTTGGTTTTGTGTGGATTGAATTTAGGGTTTTGTATAGCGGAATCATGGTTTGTATGGTGGTATTTATGGTGGTATTTATGGTTGTATGGTGGTATTAGGGTTTGCATGGTGATATTTATGGTTTGTATGGTGGTATTAGGGTTGTATGGTGGTATTTATAGTTGTATGGTGGTATTAGGGTTTACATGGTGGCATTGATGGTTGAATGGCGGTATTAGGGTTTGCATGGTTGAATTTAGGGTTTAACATGGAATTTTAAGGTTTGCATGAAAAAGGTTCAAAGGTTTGCATGGGGAGATTAATGTCTGCATGGGTATGAATTTACGCGTGGAAAGTTAATTTGGGATGTAAGGAAGGTAATGTAAGTGTTGTTTGGGGTATTTGAGCACTTGGGATGAAAAATAGCACGTGGAGCAAATTAAGGGTACGGAGGAGACTGAATTAGGGTTTGGAATGATTAACTATGGGTTGTTGTGGTTATTTAGGGTTTGGTGTGGCTGATTAGGATTTTTGTGTTATCATATGTATGTGGTGATTAAAGTGTAAGTATGATGATGAATATGGAATTTATGATTTATGATTCGTGCATGTCCATGGTGAAAGCCTTTGAATAAGATACTTAAGACAGTAATCATTTAAAGTGGAAGATTATTGAGCCAGGTCTAGAGCGATCCACCGGTCAGAAATAGTGGTTAGGACATGATGTCCTATGTGTAACTGATCCACCGGTAATAATAGTGGTCAGGCTTTGTACCTGTGCATTTCCGGCCCACCGGCAATAATAGTGGAGTGACTCGAGCTCAATAAAAACAAACCAGAGTTACAAACGCTTAAAAGCTACTAATTACTTACAGTGGAACACCATGTGAGTAGGAACCAGACCAATCCACCGGTCAAGAATAGTGGTGTGGACTTTGTCCCGCAAGTGACCGATCCACCGGCGAATAATAGTGGTGTGGACTTTGTCCCGCAAGTGACCGGCCCACCGGCAATAATAGTGGGGTATTCCTGTACTTACATGGATTTGATAAAAGGTATGGTGTGAATCGACTTCCGATAAAAGATTAATTAAATAATTAATCCGGACTGTAATTGGGCCTTTGTACTTTTACCTGAATTGTTCATATGCCTTTATGTTGTTATGTTGGATTATGCCCTTTTATTATTCTGTATGGATTATGTGCTTATGTGTTGGCCTTAGTGCTCGGTTACCTTACTCAATACGTAGCGTACTGATCACCCTTTTTATGGGTGCTGCTCATTCCCACGAGTAGTATGCCCTTCTGACTTTATGCAGGTGGGCGAGACATCAGTCGGGGTTTTGTGTTGAGTTTGTGGTTGGCTCAAGTTCGAGAGAGTTGTGGCCATATTTCAGTCTTTATGTAACCTCTATTGCTCCTTGTTATTCCTTTTGTTTGGATTTTTCGAAATTAAGTATTAATGATTGTAGCTATTATTCCTTTCGAGGAAATTGATCTCGCACTCTAATTTCTATCTTATTATTGATTCATGATTCTTTACACGCACTCTGATTTTAATGTATGATCTTTCAAAATCTTTTATGAACTGTTAGTTTGAGTTTAATGTAAATATTTTTTTTAGCCGTAGCACTTGGTACGGAAACGGTCGGAGAGAACCGATTCGGTACTAAGTGTGGCAGTAACATTCCCAGAATTCACGGGTTTTAAATTAAGTATTTTAATTACTTCCGCTTTAAAAAAAAGTAGTGAATTTTGGGGTGTTACATTATCTAATTGAGGATTATCATTATTTCTCTCCCCTTGTTGATATTCTTTCATAACCACAAGAGTATAAGTTATTTTTTTCTTGAATACATTTGACCATAGCCTTTTCATACAAGAATAAACTCTTTTTATTCTTGACTATGCTCGCATTATTGCATATAGAAGGTTTAAGTTTATGCTTCTTCTTATCCTTATCAACTAGATAATCATTATTAATACCATTATGAATAACATTTCTACCATACTTCCATGGTCTGCCTAAAAAGATTCCGCATGCATCCATAGGTAAAACATCACATAGAACCTCATCATGGTAGTTACCAATTTTGAATGATACTAAGGTTTGTTTTATTACCTTGACTCCCTTATCCTTATTCAAAAATTGAAGAGAACAAGGATTTAGATGTGGTGTAGTTATCAACCATAAATCTTTAACCATCCAGTCATTGGCGACGTTGGTACAAGATCCACTATCAACGATAATATGATAAACCATATCTCCTACTCTTCCTTTGTCTTAAATATCTTTTCCCTTTGAGTAGCTTTCTCACTAGCTTGTACTTGAAGTACTCTCTCTAAGACATAAAAAGCACTCTCTTGTTCCTTGGATTCACTATATAATTTCTCAAAAGGTTCAAATTCAAGATATTCCTCACATGTCTCCATGGCTTCAATTTATTATATTCATAATACCCTTTGATTAGGATATTTGCGATTGAAGTTTCCAAACCCTCGGCATTTAAAACATTGCCTAGTAGAGACTTCATTCAATTGATTTTTACCTTTCATCTCTCTAGTAATTCCTTGTTTTTTTATCAAAATTAGAAGAAGTTGAAGTACTCACTCTAATTTTTGTAGTTTGATTACTTGAGTAGTATTTTGTAGATGAAGTACTTTGTTTAGCATGAGACTTAATGGATTTAATTTGTTTCTCAAATATTATTGAAAGTTAAGCATGTCGTCTAAATAATCATAAACAAAAGTTTCTACCTTCTCTCAAATCATCATGTTAAGACCTCCTAAAATTCTAGCACAAGTTTCTTACTTCATTTCATGCATATCACATACAAGTGCCAACCTTTCGAACTCCTTAACATGCTCTTTGACAATTAGTAGTCCTTGCTTAAGAGTAGTCAATTTGATATAGTTATCTTTTTCATACTCTTTAAGAATCAATTTCTTCCTTAGATGTTTTTTAATTCTCTCGTAAGATTTTATCATTGATTTACCCTCTCGTTCCCTAGTCCTCCTTACCTTATCATACTATATTCTAGAAAACTTCTTAAACTTAAGAGTAAATAGTTTAAATTTTTTCTCATCTTGGTAATCTTCAAATTCAAACATAGCCTCCACTTCATGTAGCCACTTCAGGAATGAGTCTACATCAAGCCTACCATCAAAATCAGGAAGCTTAAGCTTAATCCCCTATCCTCCTTTTGAGGATACTTAGGTTGATGGATATGGAGCTTTCTATTACTTCTACTCCCTATAGACTCTTCATCATGGTTTATTATTGAAATTAAGTACCTTATCTTAGTTAGATTATTTGACCTTATAGCACTCCTAACTTTTGTAATTGAGTTTGTGTTACAGGTATTTGTCTGAGTTGAACATAAGTGGCATCTAAATTGTTTGACATTTTTTGAATATCTTCAAACATGTCTTGGTAATTTTGTTCCCCCTCTATGGTTTGATTACCACTACACTAAACAATGCTCTAATTCCACTCAAGGTTTAGTTGAATGAACCAAATCAATTAAATAACACCTTAAAATTTTGGTTGAATTCTTGCACTATATTTTGAGATCAAAGAGTCAAACACACAATAAGAAATCAAGTATAATAATAACACAAAAAAATAAGTACAGTTAACACTTATCTTCCTAAATTCTTGATATAGAATTCAGTAAAATTTGAAAACTCAATTTGAAAAAAACCTTACAATTTCATGCATTCATTCAAACACTTTAAGCACAAGTTCATGTAGGGAAATCCTCCTTCCAATCTACACTAACTCTACTTGATAATAAAACACAATATTTGAACACTCTAGCCTCAAAACAAATCACCAAAAAAACAAAATACAACCACACCACTCAGCTAAACTCTTTAACCAATAAAACTTTCCACAAGTCGTGTATAGTTAGTCGATTACAACATCAATTTATGATCACCGCACATGATCAACCAGCATTCAAGACAACTTAAGCATGCAATTTATCATGCAAAAAACTAAAACTCAACACATTAAAAAATCCCACACACTACATGCATTATCTGCACACACCTTCAACACAAAAAAAAAATTCCTATCTTTGTGTCGAAACTATCATGCATTATCATTCAAGATATCTTCAAGAATCATGAAATGTCATACTATCATATGCAATATTCATGTGTAACATCTAGGTTTTATAAATATTCAAAAAGAATTCATCAGGATTCAAATCATTCAATCAAAAATAATTAAGAATCTTATTAGAACTTCAATGGTGATAGCTTTTTGCTACCGAAGCTTTGTGTTGTCTTGCACTTGTAATGTCAACTCCAAAAAGGCCTGCTTTGATATCACTTTTGATGTGAAAGATTATCTCCAAACCATCTTCTATAAAAATGGGAACTTTTATTTTCAATTACAAGTTGAAAATATTCACAAAACCCTTGCACTTTTGACTTGAATTTGGTTAAACTCGATGGCTTCGATAGATTGGCATTAACCTCATCCAAGATCAATTACCTACTAATGAGAAGTCTTCTATTTCTCAATAAAACACTCTACAACTCTCCAATACGCTCAATTGAAGAAGGAGAGGAGATGAAGAAGAAGAAGAAGAAGAAGAAGAAGAAGAAGAAGAAGAAGAAGAAGAAGAAGAAGAAGAAGAAGAAGAAGAAGAAGAAGAAGAAGAAGAAGAAGAAGAAGAAGAAGAAGAAGAAGAAGAAGAAGAAGAAGAAGAACACACATGGCCTTGGTGAAGTTCTCTCTTATTCGAATTATTTCATTCTCATATTGTCTACCGAGATCATCTGTACAAGCAGATATGTATATACATGTACACATGTAGGCCTTTCATTAATAAGCCCATATATCTTAGCCTTATTAACAAAAGTGAACCATAATCATAGCACAAGCATATACATACTAATTATTATGACATTTTATAAGCATAACAAAGTATACAACAAAATAAAAAAAGTTACATAAACTCTAAATATGTAATACATAGATTTAACATATGCAATCCAACTTTATGTCATATATCCTTATTCTTCAATGTCTTTTGTAATTCTTGTAATGCCATTGTCTTGTACATCAAATATATTCAATAACTTGAACTTCTTACAAACATGTTCAATATTTGCAATAATTACTTAACAAAACATTAGAAGCGTAATGGGATCCATCTCCAAATATGCTAATTCTTCTTGTTCTTCATCATTTGAAGAATAAGATTGAGAGTGATCTAGAGATGCTCTTGCATCACAAAGACAATCGATAACTACGTGGTTAGTACACATAAAGGTAGAAAATTACAATAAGGTAAGATTTAGTCCTCTCTTATAAATTTAAGGCCAACTCCCAACCCAAACCAACACTCACTTTCAGACTAAACAAGATTCTATATGTTTAGAAGAAATCGAAGAATTTTTTTTTTACAAAGTAGTATTAAGATTCAAAAACCATAAGCTACAATACCAACTTGTAACACCTCCAATTTTGAACCATAAAAATTCATTTTGAAGACGATATAAAAGTTTTGGAAAAGAAAAACTGGAAAATATTACTACCACATTAACAATAAGAGAGGTTTTATCATCACCTAACCCATGCATGATGTAAGGAAAAATGAAATAACAAATGAAAAGATGTATGTTCATAATATTATTGCAACAATCCTAATGATAACAAATATGAAAACAATAATATAAATATTAAGGAATATGAGAGTTTACGAAATCTAAATACAGAAATCAAAGCCAAAAGTTCAAATAACAAGAGAACAAAAACTTCCTAATGTAGTGGGAAAAACATATTTAGCTTGTTAGCCTACGTCTTAAGCACAAAATATAGATCTCTAACCCCATGAAATGGCTAGTTAATAGCCCACATCATCATCCTCAACATACTCTAGCTAAGAATCATACCACGACAATTCATCCTCTACTCCTTAGAGTAGAAGCCTAATCATCATAGTGACCACACAAGTATAGAATCAGTATAGTAAAGTACTGGTAAAATAGACTACCTAAAATATGGTAATGGCTAATGCAGCACATTAAAGTCGCATAGCAACATGCTTATAAGGATACCAATATAATTTAACAATAAATCTCATCGGTATAATACAATAAGGCATACATACATGGAGATCATCTAAAGAAAAATAATATAGTAAATGCATCGTAACCACACAATGTAAACCAAATCATAAATCTACTTTTAGTGATCGCAAAATTTTCATTTTTTTTATATAATTCATTAAACCACACCTAATTCTCCACCATGAAAAAACTTCATGGTAGCATATAAACACAATGGCATGCCACACAAGGTCAAGATACATTGAAGGGGCTTTTCTCTAAGGAAACCACACCCACAATACATCGAATGCACCTGTTGTGAGGGTTAACACTACATGGAATACCACACTCACCACATATGGTAGAAGTATATCAAGGGGGATTGTATTAGGATACCTAACCAAAAATAAATTGAACGTCTCTGTTGCGAGGGCTAGAAAAGTTGGGATACCACACTTGCCTAAAAATTGGACAATATAAAAAGTCAGGGCCTTGTATTAGGATACCTCACCTAGCTAAACTTTACATCAATGTCATGTCACCCTATCTTAGTATAATCCTACCCTCAAGATATGTACATACCCCCACCAACCACAACCTAGTAGGAAAATAAATAGGTAATGAGTGAAAATATAAACTATAAGGCAAATTGCCCACTAAATCTCAGTCTGCTACCATGAGAGTTGGAGAAAAAATCTCAAACGAAATCTTATTCTATTATTATTAATTACCAAGTTATATCACAATTCACAAATTAATTCCATAAATAACTAATTAGGTGTTTCCAAGTGATAACACCAAGCACATCACAAGGCATAAAAGCCACTAATTGTGTTTAGAGATGACACCAAATTTAACCAACTCAAGTTCAAAATATCATCGTTACGATTCTTATTAGGTCCAGGTAAACATGGTTGTGATAATAATTTAAATGTTGTAATTACATGAAGGTATAAACATAAAAGGATCAAAAGTAGAACAACAATTAATGATGAGCATGGTAGAATATAGTCAATCCAGTCGATTGATCCTTAGAATCAGTCTACAAGTTTAGTTGTACCATTCTTCAACAAAAAATAACACCAACAGGCGAATCAACTAGTTAATCACACTGATTAATTCTTCATAGGAAACTAATCGATTGGTTTGGTCTAATAGGTCAATGGGTCTAAGTAGAGACCATTCCACTTTAGTCATGAGGTCACTAGTAGATGGGTTTGGCAAACTAATCGATTACTCATATGGACCGATTGATTGGTCCATCAAACCAACCGATTGATCTCACAACTAGCCAATTAAGATTTCCAAAAAGTTATTCTATTCACACAACTAGTTGATTGGTTAAATGAACCAATCAACTAGTTTTGGTAAAATAGCACCCAGACTTGTGATCCACAAACTAAAAATGACTAATGTTTTCCAAATTAATCATATCATGCTTCTATGTTGTAGAAATTATAAAAAGACATTCTCCACATATGAATTCATAGAAATGATGGCAGGGATCAATACTTAGTAAGATCATAATTGAATTTCACCAATCTCATACACAATAACAAAATACTCAAATATGCTCCAAAACTTCATAAATCAAAATATGGCAACATGCTCGAAATTAAGAACTCAACTTAGCGTATACACATCAGTGAGCATGCCAATCACTTAAACCCACATCAAAAAACACAAGACTTTACTCATTGTAAAGATAAGAATGATTTACCTTGAATAATTTCTTCTAGTACACAACTCCCAAATTAAAGGCAGTTTTCCAAGACCTCAATTCCTAAGAGAATAAAGAATCAAATTCATTAAAACTAGTTTTTTAAAACTCCTTTATAAATATCAAGAATCCAAAGTAGAAGAAGAAGAACCTAAGTATAACTCAACCTTTTTCTCATAATAGAATTCCAAGAAAAATAAAGCAAGAATCTTCAACTTTTCTCAAAAATGTAATCCTTCCTTACTTAAAAGAAATAAGGAGAAGTAAAGCCAAGATTTTAAGATGAAAAGAGGGACAATATCTTAACCAAGGAGGGAAGAAAATAAGAGCAAACCTCTATTTTTGTCTCTAGAGAGAAAAATTAATTGCAAAAGGGAGAATACTCACCACTTAGAAAACTTCAAGGAGGGAAAGGAAGAAGTGAGCAAGAAAAGCATGTAAGAAGTGAAAATAATCTAAGGATGGAGTGTATTGAAGATAGAGCTGGTTGACATCTACAAAAGGGAGAGAGATAAAACTGGTATGGTTTAGTGTGGGAAACCAAGGTGTAAAATAAGGCATGATGATGTGAGGTGGGTTTAGTGTAGTTAGGAGGGGACAATTGTAGAGTATTGGTATGCCTAAGCATTAGAAGTATGCCTTAGAAAGTACTTTTTGTAAAAATATCGCTAAATAAAATCAACGCATGATCAATAAATAATGTAAAAATAATCCTAAAGAGTCAAAATATGCTCATTAGCACAAATAGATTCTAATTAAATATTTTCATAAACATCATAAAAGGATTCAAATCAAAATCATAAAAGGATTTCAAATTGTAGGATAATCGGTTGATCAAAATGAGAAAATTGGCCCACTAGTTCATCAACAATAAAATTAACAGTCCCTAAGCATACCAATCGATCGGTTAGACAAACCTATCAATTAGTATGTCTGAAAGTCACATTTTTATTAAAATTTTAAGCCATTTACAAAACAAAAACTAATTTATCTTATATCAACATAATTTTATATACGTTTTGAAGGATTTTAGGATTGGATATTAAAACAACATAAAACTTTAAATATATATATATATATATATATAAATGAGAAGAATATACAAAAATCAAACAAATATCTCAAAAGAAGTAACACTCCGGACAAAAGAGATATTTAGAGAGACATATCAAAAAAAGGGAGAAGAATATACATATTATGATAAAAAAAAATAACATCAATAAGGTGTATTAGACACCCCTATTCTAACCCTAACCCAAATTAAAACTATTTGAAATCAACAACGTCCTCATCAACATCGCCATCTACTAAATTGTATAAAAAAATTAGCAACAAGAATGGAATAAAGATGATGAGTATACTGAGTAAACTAATCTACTAAAAGGTGACAACACGCATTCACATAAGACATAGAATATGCTGACATGAAATAATACAACAAAACACATTAATACTTAAAATATGGAAAACTGATTAAAATTTACTATTCATCACTATTTATTATTATTTGCCCCAAACCCTAAAATCACATAAGCATTTAGAACATAAATCTAAAAATTAAAATGAATTCATTCGCATTCATGCGAGATCCACCGATTATTCTTATCCATATTATGTTGTCACACAATCCACCTATTCACATTTTTTCAGAGGGAACAAAACTAAAGTTGAAGCACTAATGATTAAGACATTAATTTAAAGCAATACAGCTATGGAAGCATCCCAAAACCTATTGATACCCCCTAGAGGATCTATATGTTACCTATATATTTGAAAGAGACCTCACTACACACTAACAATGTAGCATAACCACATATATAAATAGGGTGTGCATCAACTACAAACCCCACCTTTCGCGTCATTCCGAGGGCAGTCGCCTAAATTTTAAAATCAGTCTTGTGTATGAATTATTAATCAATTTCAATAACATCCCTCTTCTCAAAATTTTAATCTTAATACATATCAATGTTGATTTATGAGTTTTAACCTTAAATTTTTTTTAATTGGCTTATTTTATTTAAATCATGTTTCTCGAGAATATCTGTTAAAGCTTTAATTCATTTTTATATTTTATTGGTGGTTTTGAATTTATGTTCAAATGTATTTAATCATTTTTTGTTGAAGAATGTTCTAGATAAATTCGTTTAATACGATGATTTTATTAAGTTCATATAAATAGATTTTTGTTTAAGATATATTTTCATTTATGTTGTGTATTTAAATCTTTAATATTTTTTTGTATAGCCTCGTCATCTTATTTTAACTTTATTTTATGGTTATATTTCATTAACAAAAATAAATGATTTTAAATCATAAAATTTATTTACAAATTAAAATAATTTTAATAATTTTATCCATATAAAATATTTCCACGGTTAAATTTGTTGTTTTATAAGGTCGATAAGATTATTCAAAAATTTTAAATTAAAAAGGTTTCCATAATTTAGTTATGATTTTCTTTTCAAAATTAATTTTCTTTCATTTTGCTCATTTTTATTTGTGGAGGACATTTTTAAAATTATATTAAATTATTTTTAGTTTAAACTTTTATTAAAAGAAAATTGATATTTCAAATCTTTATCTAATGCTTTTTATCTGATAAATTTTAGATAAAATAACCTTTAACATATTTAAAATATTTTGTAAAAAAAAAGATTGCTACCCTAACCTTTTTCCCTCTTTTATTTCTTTCCCTCCTCTCTCTTTCTTTCCCTTTCTTTTTTGTGCTCCCAGATTCAAGCCCAGATCCCCAAACTCTCCTACTCTCATCCATTTCTCCTTCGTCGCTCAACACCACCTCAATATAGTTTCATTCTTCTGTCATCAATGCCAGCGAGTAGCACTAGAGTAGTAGTGCAGAAGCTACACACCAATAGCACCGGTGCCTGACAGCGACGAGTCCAACCAACCACTAGCAAAGTTCCAACATCGCTTATCCCCTTCAATTTGTAGTAATTCATTTAAATCTAGGAAGGTGTATTAGTGGATTCAGGAGTGAGGGTTTTCCTTTTTCTTGTGATAGAGAATAGCTTGAAACTAAGGTAAATCTCCTAAACTCTTAGTTAATAGGATCTTATGTGTTGATGTGTATTATTCCATATTTTTGTTATGCTAAGAGCATGGTAGGGTTTGTTAATAAGGCATGTAGTTTCTGTGCCTCCACCATATGGCTATCTTAGTGCTTTATGTTATATTGATCTTATGGTGTGATATCTAGTAGTTTTTCACAGATATGAATCATAATTCTTTAAAGTTGTCTTTTATGAGTTATTATGTTGTGTAAGTTATATAACTTATTATGCTATGTAAGTTATATGGCTATCTTAGTGTTTTTTGTTATAGTGATCTTATGGTGTGATATCTGGTAGTTTTTCATAGATATGAATCATAATTCTTTGTAGTTATCTTTTCTAAGTTATTATGTTATGTAAGTTATATAACTTATTATGCTATGTAAGTTGATTATAATGTTATTGATGCGAATGTAAGTGGTTAAATTTTTTTTGTTTTTAATCATGTTTAATTTTGCCTAGAACATTAGTGATGGGTTATATATGATGGAATATGTTGTCATGGAAATAAAGTATGAATAAATGTAGTGAAAAGTGAAAAGAATAAATTATCAAAATTATGTTTTAGGTCACATTAGTGGTCATAGATGGTGGTTTCAATCCACCTATAAGAATTATGCTTTAGGTAACACTAGTTGTCATAGATGATTGTTTAAGTCCACCTATAAGAATTGTGCTATAGGTCACATTAGTGGTCATAGTTGGTGGTTGTATATAGTCCATATTGAGTAGCCTCGGGATAGCCTCTAAGGTAGGGTATCAATAATGTGATGGTGAACTATAACACTCCCGAAATTCACTACTAAAAAATTTCATTTTGTTATAAGATATAGCAGAAGCAAAGAAAACAAATTGTGAATTTTAGGGATATTACCGCCATGATCAGTACAAGCCCAGGCCTTGGCCGGTCTCGTACTCACCACAAGGCTAGAGAAAAATTATCGTCAATAATGAGTCAAACTTAAAGTAAGAATTCATAAAACAACTAAATTGTTCATAATTCAGAAATCAAAGTATGCGTAAAATAGTTTACAATCTAAGGGTTCATAATTAAAGTCCCCAAAGGGGCAAAAGGTACAGTATGATAAAATAGAAGTGAAATAAATCGATATAAGGTAAATGAACAATAAAAGGAAATCCGACCAAGTCGCTCTCGGTCCCCAGGCCAAGTCCAAGCTCAACTCTCATCTCTGCCTGATGTTTCGAAAGTATCATAGGCATCAAAAATAGCATCTCCTACCTACACAAACTCAGTTGGACCCTTTGCTCATGGGAATAAGCAGCACCCATGAAATGGGTGGTCAGTACACTATGCACTGAGCAAGGTAACTATGCATCTAAGGCCAAACATAGAAGGCATATAACACAAACATGATCATACAGACAGCATACAACAACATAGATAATAAAGGCTAAGCTAAAGTCTAGATAAGCTTATTCTTTAGATCTCGGATCACTATACTCATTTCACACCATGCTCTTTATCAATCTATATGAGTGTGGGAACCCCACTATTATATTTGATGGATTGGAAACGTATAGGGCAGAACGCTCCTGACCATTATTATTGCCAGTGGATCGGTCTCTAAAGTAAAGTGCTCCTGGCCACTATTATGCCGGTGGATCCATCTGGCCCTGACTCTTATGGTGTTTCATTGTAATTACTTAGTGTCTTTCCCATGACTTATTATAACTTAGAGTTGGGTTTATTGAGCTCAGGATCCCCCACTATTATAGCTAGTGGATCAGAAATGTACAGGGCAGAACGCTCCTAACCACTATTATATGCTGGTGGATTGGTCTATAGGACACCCCGGCACCTAGCCATTATTATACCAATGGATCGGTCTAGGCCCGACTCAATAATCTTTCGCTTTAATTGATTAGTGTCTTACGGTGTCTTATTCAGTATCTTTCACCTTAGACATGCATGTCATAATTTATCTGCTCTCATTCTCCTAAGAGGTTCAGTCCCATATCTTGAGACTTTTGCACGTCCTAACACACCCCGACGTCATTTCCTTCTTCCACTTACTCACACTGGAAGCCCAACTCCTAAGTGTGTGGGTTAAGGCCCACTACCTTATGCCATCTAAGTCCACTAACTATCTTCCCCTAGGGTTTTCCCCTAAAATCCTAATTGGACCTATATGGCCCATCCTTCCTTTATCTCATCCAATTAAATTCCTTTTATCATGCAACACATCATCTCACTTAGATTCAAACCCCTCATCATTTCACTTTATTCCCCAAATACACATGTCACCATAAAACCCTAGTTGGTCACTCCAAACCCTAGCACCTTTCTTTCCCATATGTCACCTCTTCATTCCTCACCTGCCATCCTTTCTTTCCCATGACACCCATAATCACCCTACATATGATATTCTTCCACTCTTATCCCATATTCCACTCACCCTTAATTATTTTTACTTTCATTACCACCTCTAATTAAGGTTTTCCTCACAAACCCTAGCTAGGTTTCCTATGCACCCTTATACCAACCTACGTATTATTTTTCACCCAAAGTCTCCAATCACCCCAACAACTCTTCCCTTACCTTACTTACACCCCAAGACAACTTTTCTCACGTAAGGATCACTCCCATGTAAACTCCTTCCAGCCAATGCAAACCCTATAAATTCCCATGCAAACTCCTTCCATCCTATGTAAGGTTTACCCCACTCTTTTATTTTGTTCATAATTCCATTTTATTTGCCCCCTCATGGATCATGAGATAATTAGGTCAATCTCATATCCCTTTTGTTGACTCATTCCCCCTTTTTCCCTTTTCAACCTTTCACCCCATATCATATTATTAAACACCCTGGCATACATGTCCTAAAAGGTCACATCATATAATATCATAAGCACAACATATATATATCATTATCCACATGCCATAATGGAGTCACATAAGCATACCTCAAATCCAAGCTATGCTATAAGGAAACAGTCATAATAATCATAAAGTACAGAACATAATATAATACATGGCATACAAGGCACATAACACACACATAGCTGGTCTTACCTACATCCTTACCTAATACGACACTAGTCTTGGAGCATGCTCATATGCCTCCTTAGGGTTTTGACTGGATTCACCTATAAGAGGAAAATACTATGGGTAAACTTCCTGTAATTTTCCAAAATAAATTAGCTTTTAAGATTATTTAATTTAATTATTTTATGGATTTTTGAGTATGTAAATTTGGATAGGAATATTTAATAAATTAAAATAGATACTTTATTATTTTATCATACTCATTTTATTTAAATAAATTTTCAAACCAATATTTTCCAAAATTAACCTTTTTAAACTCATATATTTAATTATATTAAATTAAATTATTAAATAAATTTATTACCCAAAAATATTATACTCTATTATTTTATAAATTAAATTTTATAATTTCCCCTATTTTTCCATTTCTTTTTCCCCTTTTTATTTTCTTTCTCCTTTTTCTCCTTTTTCCTCCTTTCTTTCCTTTTTCTCCCCTCCTTCCCCCGCGCCTGGGCCGCAGGTCCGTTCTACCTTCCTCGCACACGAGCTAACTCAGCGTCCCTCTTTTCCTTCTTTCCTTTCTCCCCCCTAGATAGGACCGGCCCATTTCTTTCTTCCCCCTATGCCCATCTTGATGCCCTCCTTTTCTTCCTCTTCTTTTTTTCTTATTCTACGCCCCAACTAATGCCCCCGACCTGTCTTCATCGCCAAGGTCTGCCACCCCGAACGCCACGCCCAGCCACCGCTGCCTGCAACCACCTGCCTCTCCCTCTCTCCCGTCATTTTCTTCCCATTCTTAGACAAGGCTAGCCCTGCAAACCTACCCCGCATGCCCTATTTTCCCCCTTCTTAGTCTCCTCTTCCTGCCACATACTTACAACCCTACCACCCTACGCGCTACCACCCAACTGGCCACCTGCCCCCTATCCTCCCTTTTCTTTTTCTTCTCCTCATCATCCATTTCCTAACAAATTTTTCTAGCTCCTTACCTTCCTTGACCTACTTTCTCTCATTTTCTTCTCCTTCCATTTCCATCCCTATTTTGTGCACCACCGCCCCTTTGCCACTTCCTCTTCCACAACAACCATCTACAATGCCTTCTACCACCTCATACTACCGCCCTACACCACCATAATACCCCCCTCGAGCCCCCTACAGTCGCTTCTTCCTCCCCCCCTTCTTTTTCCCCCTTCTCGGCAACCTCCCTACAACCCCTCCTTCCACCGTCGTTCCACCGCCTTTACCGCCTCCCGAGCCACCAAACTGCTCCCTACAACCTCCTCTACCACCCTCACAACTCCTTTTTCCGAAACAAACCCCTTCACCCCTTCATTTTCCTCCTCCTTTTTCCTTCCCTGTCAGCCCCATCCACTCTTGCAGCCTCGCTGCCGCCACCGTCGCCGCCCTTTTCCACCGCCAACCTATCCCCAACCACCACCTACACTCGCTCTTTACCCCTGAACCTTTCCCTTACCCTAAATCCCCCTCCATCTACCTTCTTTCCTAGCCCTAAAACCCTAACCCAAAAATACCACTTCCTCCTCCTTTTTATACCATTTCAAGCCCCTTATCCCTCTTTTTTTGCATGTAGCATGAGTTGCTGCATTCTTGATTTAAATTTGTTTGATAATTTAAGGTATAATAATATTTAAGTTAAGTATTTCATTAATTAAGTTTTATAAAGTCTTATACTTTTGGGTTTCCCTTATTTCTAATGTGATAAATATTGATATTATTTTTAGGCGTTGATTTTGCTATTTAAAGCTTGAATCTTTAACTGGGATATCGGTAAGGTTCGATTTTTGTGGGAATTATGGTAATCATTAAACCCCACTTAAACGCATGGATCAACGTATGCTAGCACATTAGAGTTTTGATATGTTATTTTGCATGATATATATATGGCTTAAAATATTATATGTAGTTTCTTGTAGTGATTGATAAAAAGGAAAGCATGTTAGTTTATATGCTATGTGTGGAAATATTACTTAAGGAAAGAGTTTGGTTATTAATGAAAAGGTTGAGTACCTATCCTTGTTGTATTATATTATTGTGCTCATTAATGCTTGAAAAATATTATTATAAGCCCTAGGGGCATTTTAGTAATATGTCATGTGCAAGAATTTGGCATATTATGTGTGGGTGCTAATAAGTATTATATTAAAATTTAATAGTTTGTGGAGTTGGATGATGAGAATGGAGTAGTGATATTAATATTCATGTGGTGATGAAAACTTAATAAAAGTGGTGTAATAAAAGGGTAAAATGATAATTTTATAAGTAGAAGGGTATTATGGTAAATTTTGAAGGGAAGGGAAAATAGTAATTTGTAAGCAAGGGGTAAAATGGTAATTTGGAAGTGAAGGGAAAAATGGTAAATTGCAAGTAAAATGTTATTATGGTAATTTTGGAAGTGAAGGGCAAAATGGTAATTTTGGAGGTAAAGGGTAAGACAGTAATTTTGTATGAAAAGGGTATTATGGTAATTTTGGAAGTAATGGGTAAAATATTAATTTTATAAGTAAAATGGTATTATGGTAATTTTAGAAGTCAAGGGTATTATGGTAGTTTTGGAAGTAAAGGGGAAAAAGGTAACTTTATAAATAAAAGGGGTAAAGTGGTAATTATAATACTGGAGAAGGGTAAAATGGTAATTATGATAAGGGAGAAGGGTAAAAAGATAATTTAATAAAAGAGCATGGTAAAATGGTAATTCGGTGTAAAAGAAGGTAAAATGATAATTTAATAAAAGAGAAGGATAATTTGGTAATTATAAAAATGGAGAAAGACAATTTGGTAATTTAACCAATTAAAGGGTAATTTGATAATTATGATTATAAAGAAGGGAAATTGTATAATTATGATAATAGAGAAGGGTAATTTAGTAAATTAACCAATTAAAGGATAATTTGATAATTGTGATAATGGAGAAGGGCATTTTAGTAATTATGATAATGGAGAAGGGTAATTTGGTAATTTAACCAACAAAAGGGTAAATTGGTAAATATGATAATGGAGAAGGGTAGTTTGGTAATTATGACAATAGAGAAGGGCAATTTGGTAATTTAACCAACTAAAGGGTAGTTTGGTAATTATGATAATGGAGAAGGGTAATTTAGTAATTATGATAATGGAAAAGGGTAATTTGATAATTATGATAATGGAAAAGGGCATTTTGGTAATTATGATAATGGAGAAGGGTAATTTGACCAACAAGAGGGCAATTTGGTAATTATAACAAGGAGAAGTGCAAATGGGTAATCTAACCAACCAAATAGAAATATGATAAGCGTAACGACTATGAAAGGTGATTGGTGACCTAATAAGTACGGAAGATAACTTAGTAACCCAAACCTAGCAAGGGGTAATTTGGTAATTATGCAACGAGAGGGTAACATGGTAAATTGGCAAGTAAGGAAGGATGACTTAATAATTATATAAGTAAGGGGTAAATCAGTAATTCGCGTCTAATATGTTGATGGGATAACGGAGTTTCGTGATAAGACTCAAGTAATCCTAAATAGTAAGATAATGGTATTTAGTGAGTATCACGAGGATGAATCCTAAGTCAGAAATGGATGAGGTCATGATGGCCTTAATGATTCCTCTGTGTTATACTGGATAACTGTTTGAATAAGAAATACCTAATGATATCGGAACAATTGAAAGTGAATAAATATTTGATTGTTGTGTTTTACGTAATCACCTTAATTAAGACACTAATACTTACAGTGAAAGACCTCGAGATTAGGAATAGTGGCTCTTTGGGGATTGCTACCCTAAAGACTTGGTTTAGCCCACGATTATTTTGGTATTTGCAGGTGTTCCTTTATACCCCAACCAGGCCCTATATCTTACTCTATCTAGCTCTATAGACCTATTTAGAGGGTATGCATACCTATGGATTAGGTGTCCTTGTCGGTAGGGTACTGAGTAGCTTTATGTACCAGTACGACTAAGGTACCTTTGTGTCACTGGGTTGATGGTTGAAGGGTACTGAGTAGCTTGTATGCACCAGTACGACCGGTGTACCTTTGTGTCCCGAGACCTTGATCTTTCGTCCAAGGCAAATAAAGGGAATTGTTGTGCTGATTAAAAAGGAAAAACACTAATCATGAAAGTGAAAGATTAATGAGTCGGGCCCAGTTGAATTATGATATTGAGTACCGGTTCATCGATTATAATAGTGACCTAAGAGCATGTTGCCTTGGAAGATGATTATGAGTACCGGTCCACCGGATATAATAGTGGCCCAGGAGCGTTTTACCCTAGATGATGTTTATAAGTACTGGTCCACCGAATATAGTAGTGGCCCAGGAGCATCTTGCCCTGGATGATGGATATATGTATCCCAGTCCACCGACTATAATAGTGGGGGTCCCGAGTTCAATGAACATTTGCAGACCTATGCTAATTAGGAAATGGAGCCCTGAACTATAATTGAACAAGAATGACTGGCTTGTTATGCCTCTTTGGATCACTCTCCCTAGTTTACCCTTGCATTTATGGGTTGTAAACTCTCTTAGTAGAATAGGCAGCATTTTGGGCAAACCTATTTGCATAGATGCTATTACTGCATCGAGGGAGAGGATCGCATATCCTAGAATTCTTGTGGAGGTGAATGTCAGTAAACCGCTTCCAGAATTAGTGGAAATACTCCTTCCTGATGGAACATCTAGATTACAGAATGTCATTTATGAATGGAAACCCCTATTCTGCATCTTTTGTAATAGAATGGGGCATGACATATCCATGTGTAAATCTCAGAAATTTACCAAGCAGACATGGGTAAAAAAGGAGCAGACCTCAATTGAAAATGTTCATACTGGTAAAGCTCATGTTTCAAAAGAGACTACAAATGTCACAGAACAGGATACACATCAGCAAAGTCATGGAGTACCTGCAGACAAAGTGGTGACTAAACAGGGCATAATGGTTACCCCAATCCAGGGAAGCAAAAACACCATAACTCCTAGAATTGAACTTATTCAACCTATGATTCAAATAGACAAGGGGAAAGGAAAGACCTGGGACCCTATTAATCTATCCTCTCCTTTGGCTCCTACTAGATCAATGCAATTCGATAGAGATTTTATGGCTCAACTTGAAGCTATTGATGTGGATAGGGGAGGAGAGCAAGAGGGCCTCTCAAGGCCTCTATGAACATAGCCACTTGGAACATTAGAGGGTTGAATAAAACCCTCAAACACAAGGCTGTGAAAAACCTTGTGTCAAATCAGAAGCTTGGTATTTTAGTGCTAGTGGAAACTCGAGTAAAACAAATTAATGCTGATAAAGTCCTTTCCAATTTAGGTCTTCATTGGGAGTTGCTTCATAACTATCCTTGTCATGGGAATGGTAGGGTGTGGGTTATGTGGGATCCAAATTATTACCATATCACCCATTATCAGTCTATGGATCAGGGAATCCATTGCCATGTGCAGATAAAGTCCCTTAACCAAAAATTCGATATGATTGCAATTTATGCCCATAATACAGGTCAACAGAGGCAAAACCTGTGGAAATGATTGTATGATCTGAAATTCAAGGTTATAAATCCCTAGGTGGTGCTTGGTGACTTTAATGTGGTCTACAAGGCTGAAGAAAAACTTGGAGGAAAAACTAACCCTGGGGATATTGAGGAGTTTGTGCAGTGTCTCCAGCACTGTGGTTTAGATGATATCCATTATAATGGGTGTATTTACACATGGTGCAACCAACAGAAGCATGATCAAAGAATTTACTGCAAGCTTGACAGGATTCTTGGCAATGACTCTTAGCTGGATTCTTTTTCAGAGAGCTATGTGGATAATTTGCACAACCCAACTTCAGACCACAACCACTTGATTCTCCATTTAAATTCTCAGCAAATCACCAAGATCAAACCATTCTTATCAGGTTATATCTAAGCTAAAAATACTCAAGCAGAGGCTAAAACAATACAACAGCAGTAATGGCCATGTCTCTGTCAAAGCCCATAAAGCTTGGTTCATTGGCAGAAATGCAAGGATTTAACAATGCTGGACCCTTTAAACAATAACCTTATAGCTGAGGAAAGGGCGGCCAACATCACCTGGCAGAGAAGAGCTACTGAAGAGAAGCATTTCTTCAAACAAAAGTCCCACATCCAGCATGTCCAATTGGGTGATCACAACACTAAGTATTTTTATGCAAATGTCCAACTGAGAAAAAATAGGAATCGTATTACCAAGTTGTTGAATGAAAATAATCAAGACCTAACTAGTGACTGTAACATTCAAGTAGAGGTTGTCTGCTATTACAGGAATCTCCTTGGTCAAAATAACAATTCAATCCAGGGGATTGAAGAGGATGTCATTTTTTAAGGCCCCTTATTAAATCCTACAGATGCTGAGATTCTCACTTGTGAGCGTACAAAATAGGAATTTCATGATGTTGTATTCTCCATGGGTGATTACAAGGCCCTGGGCCCGGATGGATTTAATTCTTATTTCTACAAAAAATCTTGGGTTGTCATTAGAGAAGATGTTGTGGCTGTGGTGAAGGAATTCTGGAGGAATAGAAGGCTGCTGAAACAAATAAACAACACAGCCATTACCCTCATTCCTAAATACTCATGGGCTGTGAAGATTAAAGAATTCAGAGCTATTGCTTGCTGTAACACCATTCACAAGATCATCTCTAAATTACTGGCTAATAGGTTGCAAATGGTGATGGGTAAACTCGTAGACTCATCTCAGGCTGCTTTTATCAAGGGTCGTGTGATCTATGACAATGTTCTTATGGCTGCTGATATTATCAGGCATTATTCTATGAAAAAAGTCATCCCTAGAAGCTTCCTTCAAATTGATCTCTAAAAGGCATATGATACAGTTGAATGGAGCTTCATAAAACAGGTGATAGAAGCTATGAGATTCCCTTGGACTTTTGTTGACATGATCATCCAATGTATTTCCACTGCCAACATCTCCATAAGTGTTAATGGTACTTTAACTAAACCTTTTATGATCAAGAGAGGCCTTAGGCAAGGTGACCCTATATCCCCATACTTGTTTGTATTATGTATGGAATACCTTCATAGGGACCTACACAGACTCTGGAAGCAACCTGATTTTCATGGCCACCCTGAATGCAAGAAAATGAGGATTATAGATTTAAGTTTTGCAGATGATCTTCTTCTATTCTGCAGGGATGATATTACTTTTGTTACAAGGCTAAAAACCACCCTGGATAATTTTTCCAAGTGCTCGGGACTCATAGAAAACCCAAACAAAAGCTCAATTTTTTGTGTTGGGGTATGTGACAGGGTAAAGAGAGATATCACTGGATACCTTGGTTGCACTAAAGGATCTCTTCCTTTCAGATACCTGGGGCTCCCCTTAGCTTCCTCTTGTTTGAAAACTCAGCACTACCAATGTCTTATTGACAAGCTGTTGTCAAAAATTAGAAACTGGACCTACAAATATCTCAGCTATGCAGGTAGATCCTAATTGATTTCTGCTTTTCTCCAAGGGATTACTAACTTCTAGGCACAAATACTACCTCTTCCCCATGGTATTCTCTCACAAATCAAGCTAGAGTATATGTAGAAAATTCCTATGGTTTGGAGCTAGATCTGGACATAAAAATCCTGTTGCCTGGAAGACAGTGTATCTCCCCAAGGATGAGGGAGGCCTAGGCTTGATTGATCTAAAAATCTGGAATCAGGCAGCTTTGGGGAAGTGGTTGTGGAAAATCATCTTCAATAAAGAGAGCCTCTAGATTAAGTGGGTGCATGGTGTTTACCTAAAACAGAAGGATATGTCTACTGTCAGAGTTTACCCCTATCACTCTTGGATATATCATAATATAATGAATATTCGACCCCTCCTCCTGCAGCATATTATTGATGGTAAATGTGGCACAAATACTTACTCAATCAGCAAATTTTATGAGTTACTTTGATACAAAGAAAATAAGAAGCATTGGGCTCCCCTAGTCTAGAACCACTTTGGAAGACCTAGATGTTCTTTCATAACATGGCTTGCTTGTCACTGGAGCCTCCCAACCAGAGAAAGGGTAAGAAAATGGAACCTGTAGATACCTTCTGAATGTAGCATTTGTGCTTAAGAAATAGAATCAATGGATCACTTGTTTTTACATTGTATTTTTGCTGGGAAAGTCTGGGATCTGATCAAGAAAAGGATGGACATGGACATCAAGGCTGTAAATTGGGAATCCCTGATACAACATGCTACACAATGCACAAAAGGGAACAACTTAGGTGCTGAGTGTACTAAGGCTCTATTTGGAGAAGTCATTTATGGGATTTGGAGATGCAGAAACTCTTCTATGTTTAGTGGCTCAACTCACCACCCAACTCACACGGTTAAGGATATTATAAAGCGCTTTCACATTAGATTCAATCAATGTATTAGTAGTAGGGGAAGTAGGAATGCAAATTAAGGAGTTGTTTCTCCCCTCTAGTATGGATACTCTTTAATCTCTTGATGTAATCTCTTCTTGTTGGTTTTAATAATATTCTTTATTAATAACCAAAAAAAAAAGTTGAACATCATGTGAGTTGGGGCTAGACCGGTCCACCGGCGAATAATAGTGGCGAAGAGTGTTCTGCCTTGGAGACCGATCCACCGACAATAATAGTGGTCAGGAGCGTTCTGCCTTGTATGCATTCCGATCCACCGGCTATAATAGTGGGGCTCCCACACTTACATGGATATAAAATCCAGGAGATGATTAAATAATGATGGAATAATGGCTTAAGGCCCTAAAGGTATTGATTCTATATTTTGACCTATTAATATCTAATTGACTTGCTAAGTATGTGAATGTATAGATGTGAATATTATGTATGCAACTTTTATTATGTATGTATCATGTGTTACATTATGGGCCTGGTTTTAAGTGTGTTTTTAAAGGGTTACTCAGTACCATAGTACTGAAGGGTTCCATTCGTGGGGCCCCTGCCTATTCAATGGGCAGTGTCCCTTGCAGGTCCTTTCTCAGGTGCTATTCAAGTGGGCAATGAGAAAGAGCGTAAGGATTATTCGGAATCCTTTAGGATTCACCTCTCCCTCTTTTAACTCCTGGTTTTAATGTAACTTGTACTCTTGTAAACACCACTAGTGGATTTTATTCCTGTAAAGACTTATTTATGCTACTCTAATTTAAATATACTTGAATTTCTCATAAATTGCACTTTACACTTTTAGCCTTAGCACTTGATACTGGAGCAGTATGAGTGAACCAGTTTGGTACTAAGTGTGATGGTAATATCCCCAGAATTCATAAGTCTTGTTATTTCACTTCCGCTAATCTTTTAAATAAAAGAAAAGAAAAAAAATCAATAGTGAATTTTGGGGGTATTACACTTCCCTCTTACCAAAATTACCATTATTTCCTACCTTACCCTATCATAGCCTACTATTAGGGCTAATAATGATGATAATTGTTTTATAAATAAAAGTGGGGTTGTTATTCTCAAAGTAGCTAACCATGTTATTACTAGTCAAAATAGGTCTTAGTAGATGTATCAGTTCATGCTAAAGTATTTATAGCACTATCTACATTACTAAAGATAATAGCTTAATATTACTACTTATAATAATAATCATAGTTGTAGTGATAATATGAATAACAACTCAAATCTTATTGACAATAATAACGATATTAGTAATAATAAAGTAGTGACAATAATGATACTAATAATAATAAAAATTCTAGTAGTGATAATAATATTAGTGGTATAGGTAATATTAACAATAATGACAAAGTAATAATAATAATAATAATAATAATAATAATAATAATAATAATAATAATAATAATAATAATAATAGTTACAATCTTAAGAATAATACAAGTAAGGGTCCTAATAATCATAATAATAGTAACTTTAGTGATAATATGGTCAAGTATAATAATAATAATAATAATAATAATAATAATAATAATAATAATAATAATAATAATAATAATAATAATAATAGTGACAATAATAATAAAAATGTTAAGAATAATACTAATAATAATAATAGTCGAAATGGTAATAATAATATAAGGGTTTGAATATTTACAATAATAATAAAAGTGATACTATGCCAAAGTTAGCATTAATAACAACAACAACAACAACAGCAATAATAATAATAATGATAATAATAATAATAATGATGATGATGATGATGATGATGATAATGATAATGATAATAATCATAATCATAATCATAATAATAATAATAATAAGGTTTTGACTATTAATAATAATAATAGTATTAATACTCCGACCTTATAGATAATAATATTATTGATTAGAATAATAATAATGATAACATAATAATAATAATAATAATAATAATAATAATAATAATAATAATAATAATAATAATAATAAGGTAACATTTGTATAAATGGGGTTTAAAGGTTGTAGGGTTAGGGTACTACCTAGGGATGGTGGTGACCAGGTGGCACCGGTGACGGCGGTGGTGGTGGAAGGAGAAGAGAGGGTGGAAAGGTGGTTGTTTAGGATAAAAGAGGGGGAATGAGAGGGTGATTGAGGTGGTGGTGGATGCCCTAGGTTGAGAGGGCTGGAATGGGGGTGGTGGTGCAGCCAAAAATGAGGTGCAGGTGGCGGTGGGTGTGGTGGCCGAAGGTGGTGGAGAGGGAGGAAGGGAGAAGGAGAGGGAGGCAGGGGAAAGGAAGGTAAGGGAACGTAGAGGAGGTTCTGCTAGTGGTTTTGGGGGGTAGTAGGAGTGGTGGATGCGGTGGAAATGGTGGTGAACGACAGCGTGAAGGGCGGCGGTGGGTGAGAAGGGGTTGATCGAATAGAGAACTTTGCATGGCCAAGGTAGCTCTTGCAGGAAGAATTGAGGGTGGTGAGTGGTGTAGTTCGGTGGAGGGTGGTGTAGGGAGTGGTTTGGGAGGTGGTTTGGGTGGTGGTGTTGGGAGGCAACGATAGGGTGGTCATCTGAACAGGCGGTGGCGTGACAAAGGGGGGAATTTCTAAGCAGGAAAAAAAGACCGAATAGGGGGCGGTTAAGGGGTATTTTGTAACACCATCAAAATTTACTACTGAAAAATTTCATTTAATAAAAAGGTTTAACATAAAAGAAATAACAAAACCGTAAATTCTAGGGATATTACCGCCACACTTAGTACCAAACCATTTCACTTCTACCATTCTAGTACCAAGTGCTAAGGCTAAAGAGGATTATCATTAAACACAACTCAACACTTAAAACTATAATTCATAAAAGAACTGAATCATTCATCATACAAAGATTAGAGTGCAATTAAAAAGTTACAATCCAAGGAGTAAGTAACCAAGGTTTTCCAAAGACATAAAATACAGTACGAAAAAACATAACTAGAATAAAAAATGATACAGGGTAAAATAAAATAGAAGATAGAATCTAGCCAGGTCACTCTCGATCCCCAGGCCAAGTCTAGGCTCAACTCTCAGCCCCACCCGATGCCTCATAAGTGTCGTAGGCATCGAAGAAATCATCACCTACCTGCAAAAACTCAGGCAGGCCCTCTACTTGTGGGATTGAGCAGCACCCATGAAATGAGTGGTCAATACACTATGTACTAAGTAAGGTAACCATATGGGTAAAACCAACAAGAAGCACGCAAGTAAGGCCATGCAAGAGAATAAACACATAAGGCATACAAGACAATAATCCAAATTTACAAGATTAAGCCAAACTCATATTAATGATTTATCTTACATCTCTTTTATGTTAATTCCATGAGAGTACAAGAACCCCACTATTATAACCGGTAGATCAGAAACACTCTATAGGGCAGAACACACCTGACCACTATTATGGCCAGTGAACTGGAATCACTCAGCAGGGCAACACACACTTAACTATTATTGCCGGTGGACCGAAAAGTATATATATAACCTCACCGGCCCCGACTCGCAAGGTGTTTCACTATAAATAATTAGTATCTTTCCATGCCTTATACTTCTGGTTCACACATTTCTCATATTAATTCCATGTAAGTACAGGAACCCCACTATTATAGCCAGTGGACTGGAAACACTCCACAGGATAGAACGCACCTAACCACTATTATTGCCTGTGGATAAAAAAATATATATCCTCACTAGCCCCGACTCATGAGGTGTTCCACTATACATAAATAGTATCTTCCCATGAATTATTAACATACAAGGTTTGTTTTATTGAGTACGGAATCCCCCACTGTTATAGCCGGTGGAGTGGAAGCACTCAGTAGGGCAAAATGCTCCTAACCACTATTATAGTCAGTGGACCGAAAGATCACTCAGCAGGGCAAAACACACCTGACCACTATTATAGCCGGTGGACCGAAGAATATATAACCTCACTGGGCCCTGTTCGATAGTCTTTCACTTTAAGTGCTTAGTGTTTTATTGTATCTTATTCCACACACAAACCCGACTAGACATGCATGACCCACTCGACTTCCCAACAATTCTATCCTATATCTTAGGACTTTTACTTCTTTTAGTACATCTAAGTATCCTTTCTCACTCTTTCCTCATTATCATGAATACTCAACACCGAGGCCTATTTTCCATATCACTTAATCAACTTAATATCACTCTCTAGGGTCTTCTTCTAGGAAAACCCTAATTTAGCCTATATGGCCCAACCTACCTCTATCCCATATAACTCATACTCCTCCAATTTATCACCTTGCTCGATTCATCCCCAAGCACCACATTTTACTTCCCATATAATAAATGTGGCCACAAGACCCTAGTTGGCCATCCTAAAACTCTAGCAACCCTCTTTCTCAATATAATGTTATTCATTCATCACTCTTACTCACCATCACCTCTTCCACATGACACATATCTAACACAACCCATGATCCCGAGACTTTCTTCCATCTTTTTCCCACTCACCATGAACCCAAAACTCTTTATTATTACCAAAACCATCACTTTCCTCAATCCACACTTGACATTACTACCTCACTATCCAACTCCCATACATGATCACTAAAACCCTAGTTAGCTCCCCGAAAACCCTAGTACTTCTCCTTTCTTTTATGTTACTCACTCAACACCCAAATACATTCTTCTCACTTAACTCACTTTTCCCCCATGTAACACCACTTCCATCTTTTATCCTCATTCTACCCATTTCCATTCATTTTTCCTCGCTTACACGTTTCTCTCACTTAGGGTTTCCTCACAAAACCCTAGTCAAATCCTCCATGCATCCTTACATCAACCCAAGTACTATTTTTTACATATGGACTCCAATCATCCTAACAATTCTTCTCTTACCTTACTCGATCCTCAAATCAACTTTTCCCATGTAAAAGTTATCCCCATGCAAAGGATAACCATCCTATGCAAACCTTAGACTTCCCATGCATATTTGACCCATTCCCTTAATTTTATTCCTATTATTCCTCATATTATCCACCCATAGGTCATAAGATAATTAGGCAATCACTACCATTTTCTAATCAACTCACTTTCCTCATTCTTTTCCATTTCTCTCACAACCACATCATACTACTTAAGACCTCTTATTATGCATATCATAAGGGGCAATATTACATAAGCACTATTCATGTATAAGTAATAACATCACATTACACATATCATAAACACATGCAACTTACCTTAGCTCCATTCTTAGTAAGCTACCACAAGATCATGATAATATAAAATATAAAGCACACCCATCAAACCAACACATATAGCACATCTTTACACATAAAAAGCCTTAACCATATCCTTACCTAATACGACACCGTGCTTGGAGCACGCTCCTACGCCTCCTTAGGGTTTTCACTTGATTCGCCTATTAGAGGAAAATACTATAGGTTAATCTCCCTCTTACTAAAATTACCATCATTTCCTATCTTACCCTTATCATGGCCTACTATTAGGGTTAATAATAGTAATAGTTGTTTTATAAATAAAGTAGGGTTATTATCCTTTAAAGTAGCTAATCATGCTACTATTAATCAAAATAGGTCTTTGGAGGTATATTGGTTCATGTTAAAGTAATTATAGCGATATTCATATTCTTAAAAGTAATAGCTTCAATTTTGCTAATGATAATGATAATAGTAGTTGTAGTGATAATACTAATATCAACCCAAACCCTTGTAATAATAATAGTAATATAAAATTAGTGACCATAATGATACTTATATTGATAATGATAGTAGTGGTAGTAGGTTAGTGATTATGAAATATTAACAATAATGATAAGGTAGTGGTGGTGGTGGTGGTGGTGGTGGTGGTGGTGGTAGTAGTAGTAGTAATATTAATAATGGTTCCACTCTTAAGGATAATGCTAATAAAGGTCTTAGTAATCATAATAGTAGTAGCCTTGGTGATAATATGGTAAAGTATAATAATAATAATAATAATAATAATAATAATAATAATAATAATAATAATAATAATAATGTTAAGAATAATACTAATAATAATAATAACCAAAATGATCATAGTAATATAAGGGTTCAAATACTTACCATAATAATAAAGGTAGTCATAATAAGCCAAAGCTAGCATTAATAATTATAGTAAGAATAATAATGAGGATAGTAGTAGTAGTAGTAGTAGTAGTAGTAGTAGTAGTAATAATAATGATGATAATCATAATAATACTAAAGTTGCAAACCTTTACTAATAATAACATTAGTTAAAAATATTTATGAAGTTAGGTTAAATAATAATAATGATAACATAATAGTAATAGTAGTAGTAGTAGTAGTAGTAGTAGTAATAGTAGTAGTAGTAGTAGTAGTAGTAGTAGTAGTGGTGGTGGTGGTGGTGGTGGTAGTAGTAGTAGTAGTAGTAGTAGTAGTAGTAGTATTGTTATTATTATTAAGGAAGGTACTTATTAATACTATTAAAAATAGCTAATACTTGTATAAAATGGGTTTAGGGGTTAGGAAGGTTAGAGTACCAACTAAGGATGGTGGCGGCACCGGCGGCGGCACACGGCAGTAGCGGTAGTGATGCAAGTGCTTCTAATGATTCTCATATTTCTAATGATTCTTAAGGTAAGGAAGAATTAGCATTCTTAATAATGGAGCCAATCATTTTAAATATTCTTGATGATATTTCTATACTTGGTATTGAAAATGATTCAAGATATTCTTGCAGGTATATTACATATTTGCAAGATGAAGAAGTTAATACACAAAAAGAGACTTAAAGTGTACAAGCATTCAAAGTATGTAAGGATATAACATACATGGAATGACACTACAACAAGATATAGTGATGTTATCATTAGTTATATTAAACTTGTTGTAAACCCTAAGTATATTTTATGTAAGCTAGGGTTTTGTTGTAATTTTATATATGTACCATAGTTGATTGTGTGGCTTTGTAATGTTAGTCATTAATATCATTTAAATGATGATATTATGAGTAAGATTAGGTATTATATGGGCTTAATTCAAGTGAGTTAATTTATCTTGGAATAAGAGGAGAAACCGGTTGGGTTTAAGGCCTTAAGGTTGGCTCCCTTCCCTATATATAGCCTATCTTTTTACCGCATAAGAAGAGAATGGAATAATGTAATTTTTGAACAAAAAAATCTTGAGCATAGCTTTTTTTTCTCCCTTTTTGGAGTCCTTCTAGATTGAATAATTTTTCGGGGTTAATCTTCATTTTAGGCCTTCGAATGTGCATTAAACATTAAAAGGAATACTTTCCTTCAAACCTACAATATATTTTGATTTTAACTTGCATTAAGCCGAAGCATTTTCCTTTAACTTCAACTTGCCATTGATTGAAACAATAGGTGATAGATCCTGAGCTTCTTCCTCCACTTTGATTCACATCAGATAGAGGGAGAAGAGAAGTGGAGAGATGGTGGTAGAGGTTAGAGGAGAGGGAATGAGGGGGTGGTTGAGGTGGTGGAGGGTGCCTCAGGTGGAGAGGGATGGTGGTGTAGCCAAAGGTGGCGACACACGGAGCGGGTGTGGTGGCTGAAGGTTGTGGAGGGAGGAGAAGAGAAAAGGAGAGGGAGGTAGGGAGATATGAAGGAATGGGGAGGTAGAGGAAGCTCCCTTGGGTGTTTTGGAGGGTAGAGGTGGTGTTAGTTGTAGTGGAATTGGTGGCGGATGGTGGTGAGAAGGGCGACGGGGGTCGAAGTGGGGCTGATCGGGGGGGAATTTACACGGCTAGGGTGGCTCATGCAGGGCCAACTGATGGAGGAGGTAGGTGTAGTTGGGTAGAGGGTGATGCAAGGAATGCTTAGGTGGGTGGAATGGGCGGCAGCGATGGTTGACCGCGATGGAACAGGCATCTGATTGGGCAGTGGTGCATAAGATGGGATTTTTGGGCTGCAAAAACAAAGGCTAGGCTATGGCAGCCTATGGGGGTATTTATAGGTCATATTGAGGGGAAAACAATGAAGGAGGAAAAGGATAAGAGGGGGTAGGTGAGGTAGGACCATCAGCCAACAGTGGCAGGCCGTGCAATCCTGCTATGGCAGGGAGTGGGTGGTCGGGGAAGATAAGGGAAAGGGGGAAGGCGTGCATGAGGAGGGAGGAAGGTTTTGTTAGGTCAAAAATGGAAAGAAAACTCGAGGGAGGGAGGGAAAGGATGGGCTTTTTGGTGGTGGTTGGTTGTCAGCGAAATAATAGCTGCAGGGTTAGGGTGCAGGTCGGCTGGGGAAGAAGGAAGGGGAAAGGGGTTGGACCAGCAGTCTGGGGGAAAAGAAAGAAAAGAAAAAAAAGAGGGAGGCAGACTAGTTGGGTGACGGGTGAAGGAAAGGGGAAGGGATGGCCGTGTAGGCCTAGGCCACGACGAAGGAGGAAGGGGTTTGGGCTGCGAGGGCTGGCCCAATCAGGGAGGATGGGAAAAAAAGAAGAAAGGAGAAGGAGGGGAAAGAAAGAAAAAGGAAAAAAGAAAAAGGGAAGAAAGAGAAAATAGATGGGTTGGGGTATTTTGGGCATTTGATATTTTTGAATATTTAAAATAATAATAATAATAATAATAATAATAATTAAATTCCTTTTTAGATTAATTTGGCTATTTTGAATAAGACTTCCATTTTAATTAGTAAAACATCCTAATTTTTTTCTAATTAAATTCTTTATTATTTTTCTCTTGATTTACCTTAATTAACTCTCTTTATTTTAATAAAAATAATTTATTTAATTAATTTTCCTAATAAATCCTTACTTGGCCATAATTTATAAATTAAGGTTTTGGGGTATTTCATATTTATAGGCCATTGAAGGGGGGAAAATGACAGAGGGGAAGAGGGCAATAGAGGGGCATGTGTGGCAAGTCATCGATGGCGGCACACGGCCGGTACAGTCCTTCAAAGTTAATTAGCAAAATAAATTCTAAAAAGGAATTTATTAGGGAAATAATAAATAAATTCCCTTTTTAGATTAATTTAGGATATTTTAAAAGATTTTTCCTTAATTCCATTTTAATTAGCAAAACACCATAATTTTTTCCAATTTTTCTCTTGATTTTTCCTTAATTAATTCCTCTCCTTTTAATAAAATAATCCATTTAATCAATTTCCCTTATAAATTCTTATTTTGCTATAATTCCCTAAATTAGGATTTTGGGTATTTCACAAAGCCCCTATCTCTACTCTATTGGTAACTTATAAGACCTATAAAGGATGTTGATACTTAAACATTAAGGTTTCTTTAGTGGTTGTATTGGCCATAGCCATAGAGCTATAGGCCGGAGTTTTTGCCATAGCCCTAGAGATGTAGGTAATGTGTTATTGTTGGTTCCTTGGCTGACGTGCCCTAGATGTGAATAATATTATATTTTGGATATGGATGCTATTATGTTTTGGGTGTGAAAAATACTATGTATTAAAAATGGATAAGTAAAATAAGTGGAATAAGTGAATAAGTGAACTATGATATCTTATGCAAGAAAATGGATAATAATGTGAATCGGCATTATGATGTAATATCTTTTGGTGGAATTAATCAATAATTGGTTCTTTGAACACAAGTGGAATAATTACATGGAAAAAATTAAATTATGTAAATGGAATTAAGTAGAGAGAATAGAAGTGTGTAAGTAAATATGCCATAATACTTTTAGGTGAGTGTATAATGCAATACAATTATAATTCAAGAATTTCATTATCTTCCATGAAATTCTCCTATAATGAAAAAATTCTACTTCAACAACACGTTCTTTTGTGAATTTATGCTTAAATAAAATTGTATGTTCTTCTATAAGATATGGATGGATCTTTAATCATGTTCTTCAACTACTCTTATTAGTCTCTATATGTTATCCTTTTGTTTTTCATGATTTTATAGGAGAGTATGTCTTTCATGTTTTATCAATTATGGCAAGTATATGAATCTACATGTGTATATTATTGCTATGAGTTGAGTTGTTTACTCAATACAGTATCATATTGATACTCTGCTTATTTAGATGTTTGTATGTAGGTACTCTTATTTAATTCATGTGTGCTTCGGACTTAGACTGAGAGTGATAGCTACTCAAAGTTTTATCCCTCAAGGAATATTATAATTATTTGTAAATATTTTAGAATTTAAGTTGCATTGAAAATTTTAATTTGGTGTTGTAAACAACCATTTACATTTCTATTATTTGATTTTTGATTTTGGAACACGGCTTTTCGGCTTATTTATCAATGATAATTTTACAAAATTTTCTACACACGTTTATCTAAAAGGAATTTTTTATTGGGTTTCTATTTTATGATTTGTTAAATAGATTTTTAATCTTACACTTATCATGAGATAGATGGCGCATGCCTATCATATAGTAGGTCTGGTGGTAACACTCCCCATTTCTTATGTTTACTTCCGCATTATATCATTTTTAAATGAACTTTTTAGGAGTGAATTTTGGGATATTTCAAATTGGTATCAAAGATTATTTTTTTTAAATCTTAAAAGTTTAATTCTTTAGAGTGTTTTTCTAGTTTAGTTTTCCAATTGCTTTAGTTTGAAAGTTATTTTTGAAATCCAGGTTAGCTTTTGTGAGGATTATGCTTGGGTGGTGTAAGAGTTTTATAGTTGTTGGTGTTGTATTTAAGTGTTGATCTTATGGTTTGTTTATTATTCTTTCCATGCATAATTCGTTTTAATTTGTGCCTTATGTGAATGTGGTTTTAGCTTCCCTAGGTTGCTTCCTTTTAAGTGAGTGGTTACCCCATTATTTTGCTCTTTTCTGGTGTACCTTCTTTTTGTTGGAATAATTTTTAGGTGTTGGATAGAGCTTAAAGTGAAGGAAATTGAACTATCTTGCTTGGAACATGTATATACTTGTGGAGTTTAGAGTAGGTTAAGTCTAATTTTAATAATGAGGTTTATGGAGTTTTGATTTTGAGATGGTGGTGAGACGACATTTTTATGGGCTCATACTTTTCATTTTACTTTCTAATGTTACTTGATAAAGATATTACGATACATAAGTCAATTGCATGATTAAGCTAGACTACATAAGGATGAAGAATTGTAGTAAGATCGTGTATGTTTAGATCATACTACTTATTGCAAGCCTTATTTCAAAGTGAGGTATGAATAGGGGCTAGTGTGAGATTTGAATTTGATGTTTGCACCCTTAGTTTGGATGATTTACTAGATAACATGATCAAATATTCAAAAACCTAATAATAAGAAATGATGAATAGGTATTTTGATATGAGATTTTGGTGAGTGTTTATTCTTTTTACCCTAGTGATTCGAATGAAATAAATGAACCTGCTTCTGAAATAGTATGAGATCAGAAGATTTTATAGGAAGAGTAAACATGGTGAGTAATCTGTGAGAGTTAGATTGTGGATTTGAAAATGTGAGGTAATTAAGAATATTAAAGGTGAAAATAGAATTGATCCTAGTGAAGAGTTTTGAGTTATAGTAATCTCATCAAGATACATATGTCAAATTATATATACATATATATATTATGATTTTATTTGTTTGGATCTTGTGTTATCTTTATTGTTATACATTGCGATATATAGGAGTGAAAGCCTTGTATGAAACTTTACCATGTATAACGAGCGTGTTATTACTATGTGTTGTATTTTCGTTTGCTCCTTACTTCATATTGCCATATGATCTTATATTAGAAGTAAAAAATTGGTTTGTTTAAGTAGTGTGGGACATATGAACTTATATTATAAGTAATATCTTCTATTGCCAAATGTTGGTGGCTACCACTAATACACAAAATAGGTTTGACTTATGGGTTGCTCTCTTTTTATTATTTGTCTATCCTAGCTGCACATGTAAACGTGCACTAATCTTGGTAGGAGAAATGTGGTAATTAATTTTTCAGAATAATATAGTGATTGATCTTACAAAGCACAATATTTTTCAAATATTCTTACAGAATTAGATAATTCAACTATAATAGGACCAAATATCCACTTCAGAATTCTTATAGACCACATAGGATATCCACTCTAATTTTGAAAAGTTGGATCCAATACCCAAAATTCCAATAAGAATTTTTCGAGTATACAATAAAATTTTCAGATACCGAATTTTCCACCCAACCTTGGAGGAAAATATACAAGTTTGTTCGCACGAAAGCAAGTGATAATTTGAATTGAACACGTGTGATGATAAGATTGGAAACGGTCAACATTTACGACTGATATAAATCACCAATTGTTTCCAGATCTTCAATATCTGCATCAGTCTCCATGTCATCGAGATCCATGCTGCTGCCATTTAACAGTCCATTGCCAGGCACCTCAGTAGGCTTGCTAGCCTCTTGTATTATAGAGAGTATCTGGTCGCGAGATTGAGATGGCTGATTGATGTCATTGCTCTGCCAGCTTCCTCCTTCCATTAGTTCTACCGGCAAGTTCGTAAGGTACCATGGATGGTTTTTGATCTCTAACATGGTTATCCTCTGCAAAGAGGAAAAACGGAGGGTCGGATGGATTATATTAGCCCTTATTTTCCGTGATGATGCCTGATAGAAATGGTAAATTACCTTTTCGGGGCTAACCACAAATATACAAGATAGCAGATGCCTGCAATCTGTCGAAATAGAAATGTGGTTTGGTATCGAGTACTGGGCGCAAAGGATTCTCTGCCATGTCTCAAATAAACATCAAAATTAGAACTCCGTGAAAGACGAAGAGATTGATGTATTTTTAAGTTGAAGAGACAGGTTACTTTGCTCACACATATAGACTTTCTGAAATTTCTTGGATCAGCTGGGTCTTCAAACGGATAAGCTCCAAATAACATTACATATAATGTTACACCACAAGACCAGACATCTGCCATCTAAAAAACCCTCAGATTATACACAGATTTTGATCTAGCAAACAACAAAATAAAGAAGGCTAAGCAGAGTTGTTGGTTGTTGATATCACCTTTCCGTCATATTCTTTCCTAGAAAACACTTCTGGTGCAATATACGCTGGCGTACCAACAGCAGATTTTGGTTGGGAATGCCACACAGACGACTGTAAGCCACACAGAAAAGAACTCAAATTTTCACAAGTTCTAGATAATTTAGCAAGCTTGTAAACAAGAGCCAATTCATTACCTTAGAATACCCAAAATCACATATCTTTACTCGTGGTGCTGGGCTTCCATCTAAGAGTGTATTTTCCAACTTAAGATCTCTATGACAAATTTGCTGTAATGCAGGGTTTTTCCCCCAACAATCCAAAACATTTGAATCTCAGGTAGATATTTTTCTTCAATTTTGGAAAATGGAAAAAGAAAGATAAAGAGAACAAGGGAATACCAGTGAATGACAGTAACTAACTCCTGATATCAATTGTTGAAAGAAAAACCTTGCCTGATCAGACGCATAAGAAAGCCGAGCATCAGCTAGAGTCTAACCATATTACTGAAATTGCAAACAAGTTGACCAGCACAAGGTCAATGAACAGAAACGGAAATGGACCCTCAGAAGAACAAGTTCCATGGAGGCCGTTGCCAACTGAATCTAACACAGAAAGAATAATTGCCCCCTTATCAATGTCAGATGATGATGATTAATCTGGCATTGTAGCACATAACAAGCACTATTCAGAAGCAGAAAACATTTAAGCCAATGTCTTCCACCATGCGCTCTTGATGCAGAGCAAAAAAGGTGAAGAGAACATTTTTGGAATCAAATATAGCAAGACATGGAGTAGGTTCTAGTGCACACAGGGAATTGTATGTTTTGCACTCAAGGGAGATGCAAAGAAACCATAAATGAAATCTTTATATGCAAACTGATGATAAAATAACCCTGCTTATATTCACCTCATTTTCGCTGAATGTACCAGCATTGCATATCCTTTCAAATAACTCACCACCTGCAGCATACTCCATGACTATTGCAAGATGAGTGGGTGTCTGGAAAACCTGCAAAAATAGTCCCGATTGTTTGATATTTCCAACAAACAAAACCTATAAATCACAGAAAAGCATTTGGAGATTCCACAAATAACATCAATCTTTCGTTTAAAGAAGTTGATTAGTTGAAATTCAGTTAACTAGTTATGAATTCCAAATCCACACACTCCAGAGTCCAGATGCACTCATAGCCAGACTATCTAAAACAACAGTTTCGATCGCCCAAGCCTGAGAAACCCAGAATTCGAATCAATCAATCGAAGCAGAACAAGTGATCATACTATGGCTTAGGGTGCAGAATCAATGACGAAACTATTTGCAAATGCCAGATAAAAAGAAATATGCTTAAAGCACGACTCCTTCTCTTCTGAAGTAGATCAAACAGAGACGTTACCATCTCATTCTACATGAATAGGGTGATGGAGATGCTAACACTCCCTTACTCACACGGGATAAAATAAAATAAAAATATCTTTAAAAAACTAGAAAGCAATGGAACAATTGAGGATAAGCAATCATTTCAGTGTAAGCTCACACTAACAAACAAATGATATCAAAAATCAAGATTTAAAAAAGAGTATGGTAAATACCTCCTTGAATCTTATTATATTCGGGTGTTTTAACAAACTGTGATTAATAATCTCTCTTCGAACATGCTCATCAATCTGGAACATACAGCGAAAAGAAATAAGGGCAAATTGGGAAAAATAAGATGAAGAAAATCCTTAATTCAAGTAGGAAATGAAATAGATAATCCAAGATGATATAGACCCAGACGAAATCGCGCGTAGTGAAGGGAATTTACTTTACAAATCCGTAAGAATTTGATGCAGATATCAAATCAGATATTCGAAGAGACTATAAACTTTGATAGGGTAGGTGAGCTAGAGTTCACTCATACCTTTTGGCCTCTCTCGATGAACTTAATAGCAAAAAATTCCGCAGTCCACTTATCTCGAACCAGCTTGGCAACGCCAAAATTACCAGACCCCAAATCTTTCACTATCTCATATCGCTCCATACTCTTCAAATTTGATCAATTCGCACGAATCCTAAGACCAGATTTGTAGTCATCTGTCGCTATACATATCCAGATCGTTTGTCTGCTTTCCTATGATTAATAAAATGGAAAAGGACTTGAGAGAGAGGGAGAGGGAAAAAAAAAAGGGTGCCGATTAGACGGCACGAGTGCTGTGCATTTTTGTTACTTTCTTCTGGTTCTCCTCACCCTCCCCACTTTTTGGTTTCTTTTTGGAAAAATTAGTCTTTCGTTAGTTTGAGTAAAATTAATAGAATAAAAATTAATATAATTTAAAAATATATAATTTTATATATAAAAATTATGCATATATAATTATATTAATATATATATTTAATTATATATAAATATACAGATAATATTATCTATATATATCAGTATATGTATATTAGATATCAAAATAATGGACTAAATATTAAATAAATTATTTATTTTTAAATAATTTAATTTAAATAAACTTTAAAATAATTTTTTCTCCTTTTTTCGTTGTCTTGATCCGGTAAAAGGAGCTGCATAGAAAACATTGATTACTGTATAGAAAATAATGGCATCAACTATCAATATTATCTTTCATTTAGTTTTCAGCCAACTAAATCAGAGCGTGAGGTGAGAGTATTTCGCAAAAGTTGGTCAAAAACAATTTTGTGAGCGTCTCGGTTGTCCACCTTGCCTACACTTTGATAATAACTTTTGGTATTTTTATCATAACTTGACCTGCACCATTTTGACCAGATGTCTAGTTCATTCCAAGACTCCAAATACACAATTTATAAAAGAAAATAGTTAATTTACTAATTTGAGTATAGGGGCACCAACCGCCCTATTTGACCTTTTTAGGACATTCTAGTCATGAACTTTTATTTTAGCATAATTTAATTTTAAACAAACTTTGTAGTTGTTGTGGCAAGATTGTTAACCAAGGGGATGAGGGAGTAGAGTGTTAGAGAGGGAGTAGATAGAGTGTTAGTATGTGATATTAATGAGGGCTTAGAGGAAATGAGGAGGAAGTAGGAATGTAAACCGATCGGATTGAGGGCTGGTACCTTCATATCCGTACTTGATATCCGATAAGTATTTTAAAACATGAATCTATACCTGTATCCTAATAGATATACGTTAATATATTCGTATCCATATCAATCAAATATCCATTACCCGTTTAAATTACCAAATAGATATCACCTAATCGATAAATTCGTTACCCGTTTAAATTTTTACTTAATTCAACATTCCAATTAATATATCATACACCAAAATTTAAAATTTCAATCAAACAACCTATCATTTTAACAACATTCCAAATAAACAATCAAACAAGCAACAATAATACTAATCTGGTTCAAAAACACCATAGCTGATAATATTTGCCCATATAATAATGTAACTTTGATTAGCTAAAAAATAATATCATATAAAGTTGTTAGTGTCGAATTCCGAAAATTCCACATAACTAATTAGCTTATCCATCTCCGAGCTCCATAGCTTATGCATCCATGTAACAAATAAAGAAAAAAATAGAAATATTGAAAATAATTAAGTATGATCAAATATTTTAATCACTAATAATATTTATAACAAGTTTTACCTCACTGTCACAAACATCTGAGTTGAATTCTTTATTTTGCAAGGTAAAGTTACAAAAAGTTGAGTTTGCAATATAATCATTATCTAACCAAAACAAAAAATTGGAACATTAGAATGAAACAAATATAATAATAGATATATAATAAAAAATTAAAAATCAAAGGTATAAAAATAAATATTTCCTTCATCCCTTATAGGAGCCTAAAGACAATCTCAACAACACATTAATTCTTCTTGAGTCTTTGGGTGTAATCGGTTGGGATGGGGACTTACAAATTATAGAAATAGGGATGGCAAGTATGTCCCTAGCCACTCTTTGTGAAATTGAATACCTTGTATTTGTTTTCTACCATGATAACACATGAAAGTCTTCCATCTATGGTATCACAAGCTCCTCTAAATAATAATCTAACTCGGTCTTTTATGGTGCACTAGACATACATTGGTTTGCCACCCACTGGTTATAAAAAAAAACTTTAGGGAGACTCTAGAATCAAAAGTCATACTATGAACACTTGAACCACAACTTAGACTACTAACACCAGAATCACACGATATTGATGAATTTTTCTCCATATGCTTATACTTCCCTTCATACTCAAAAAACAACTCATAACATATTTTTTCAAACATTATTTACCTCTTCACCACAAGTGACCACATAAATGATAGAATAATAACACTCTACTAATTTAAATTTATACCTTGAATCGAAAATAGTTTCCACAACTATTATTTCATGAATCACACCCTAATATTTATCAAATTTCTCTTACATTTTTGTTGTCATGCCACTAATAATTTCATCTTGATCCAAAAACCATCCAAGAAAGGTCATTCTAACCTCACAGACCTTAGGAAAGTATAAATTGGTAGTATGATATCTACTCTCAGAAAACATCAAAGTGGCATCATAAAATAATGAGAATCTCTTACATTTAGATGGAGCTAAATCTCATTCTTCATGTGTAGGACAATAATTAAAATTAGATTCCAAGTGTGCCAAGTAAGAAAACATATCTTCATGCATTAGAGCAACATCAAGAATTAAAAATGTAGAATTTCATCTTATCCTACAATCATGTGTTAAGGATCTACTATATGGAATTTATGTTTGACGACAAACCTCCATAAACTTTTCAAGCCTTTTTGGTGTGGCTTTTCGATACATCACACTCTCACGTATGTTGTTAATTGCTTTTTGAATGATCTTCATACCATAGCTAACAATAATATTAAGCATATGAGCAGCATAACGCATATGAAAATATCTCCCACACTATAAAATGCACTTTGACTCAAATTAATTTTTCAAATCTCTAATCAAAGCATCATTGGTGGTACAATTATAACACCCCTAAAATTTACTACTAAAAAGTTGTATTCTGAAAAGTTACAAGTAGAAGCTAATATAGTAAATCTCGGGGTGCTACTACCACACCTAGTACCAGACTAATTTCCTCCCCCATTTTGATACCAAGTGCTAAATCTAGTACTCTATGTACTGAGTAAGCCAAATTTCTCCCTCAATGTAACACAAGTATATTGATTTACCATACATGAATATAAATAACAGCATGTATCATGATAAGGCCATATATAAAGGTTAAATTGCATAAAGACATGCCTTAATGTACAATTCCAGCACAATAGAATACATCATACTTAGATTCATAACCTTCACAAAGAAGCACTAAAATAAATAATATAAAAGAGATTCCAAGCAACCTCTAAGATTTATTTCCAGTTATCCAATTTCATAGGTTATACCATTTACTTATCTATATATGAGGCAAGTCAATCACTCGGTCAATATTTCATTCCATAACTAATTAGTCATTTCAGCCATTAACTAAGTGTATAAACTAGCTTTATTTATTTTGGTTAATAATATTGTTACTTCCATTTCTAAACTAATCATTAACCATTCACTTGGTCATTATTCATAAATTTCAACCAATATTTACCATCCATATTTTATTATCATCAAGTGATGGAATCACATACCAATGAAGCCTATCTAAAAAGGGGACATAAAGTCCAGTCCAAAGCCAATCACCAAGTGGACATAAGTCCAAGCTGAAGCTAATCACCAGAATGGATATAAGTCCAAGTCGAAGCTAACCAATATGGACATAATTCCAGGCCAAAGCCAACCACCTAGGTAATCAAACCCTTTAGTATTGATATCCCCTAGTACATTATTAGTGTCTATAGTAGGTAAGGCATCGATACCTCTCAAGATCCAGCCTAAAGGCACCAAAAATGGCCTAAGGTAAACTAACCTCTGGTAGCTAATTAAGGATTTGGTAACCTAGATGCATACTCAACTCAAATTTCTTTGGCTTTATGTATTTATTATTTTATTCATAAGGATGGGTGATCATATAAGGCTCATACAAAAGCAAGCAAGTCAACTTCTCATGTTAATATATATTAATCCTTTTCTTTCCAATTTTCCTACCATGTGGGTTTTCCATTTGTCCTTAGCCAATGCTATTAGTAACAACCATATTATTGAATTCAAGTCCATACCCTCATTAATCTTTTCTCAATATTATCACTTATCATAAGTGAAATTCTCAAATGGCATTTACATTAATCATAATGTACACTGTAATTTATGATCCATTTTACTCCTTTTATTAGGTCAATAATCCCTGATGAAATCTGTATATTATCTCACTAATAATCATGGTATAGTCCCAAACATAACCTCAAATCATAACCAAACCAAAAAGAAACAAATCATGCAAACCTATCAATTAGTTTGGCCCGACTAGTCGATCAATTTGGCCCAACTAGTCGATCAGTCTAGCCCAACTAGTCGATCGGTTGCACCAATCAGTTGATTAGTTTTGGTTGACCAGTCGATCGGTTTGATCCAACCAGATCATCCTTTCCTCAATCTGGTCAATTAGTTTAGGCAAACCATTCGACTATTCATTGACTAGTTGATCGACTTTACCAAACCAATTGATGGGTTTAAGTAGAGAGTAAGACCAAGGTCTCTATAGGCTTACGAGTCGATGGGTTAGGTCAACTAGTCGACTATTCTAGGAACTAGTCGATCGCTTTGACCTAACCAGCTGATCGATTTTCCTTAACACAGCACCAAATCATAAATTTCATGTAGATTCTTACATATAAATCATTATTAATCACAATAAAACATGCATCAACATACTCTAACATATTTCCAACCTAATTAACATGTATTTCTCAACATGGTATCATTATAGCCTATTTTTACCCAATTTCATGCTTTTCACTCAAATCATGCTATCTAACTGCCAAACCACTTATACAAACTGTATTCTTTCATGCCAACATTTAGAAATCAACTAAAGGTAACACCTAACATGCAGAAATACTTAATAAACATTTTAGAAGTAAGAATCACTTACTTGATGCACGCAAAATCCACTTAAAATAGAAATTCCAACTATGGAAAATATCAACTCTAAAAACATTAAAAACCATAATCTCAAACTCAAACATTATACCAAAACCTTATCAAATTTTGAACCTAAAATAGAAGGGAATAAGAACATACCAACTTGAGACAAAAATAAGGAAGAACTAAACTAGATCACTCAGCCTCTTTCCCAAAATCTAACTCTTCCTTACCTAACAATCAAAATAAGAGAGAGCTAGAGATGGGATTAGAAGAGTGTAAAAGGATTGATTGGTAATACTCGAAGTGTAGGAAGAAGAAAGAAGAATAGAAGATTTAGAAAATTTGGTAGCTAAAAGAAAGGCACATAGCAGGGATGATTGAGGCTATTATAACCAACCAATCAAAAGAAAATACTTAGGGTTCAAGATCCAACTCAAAACTCTACTATTAATCATTTGAATTCGATCAAAATAAACTATTTTTTTCCAAGATTTGATGACCTATTCTCTAGAGTTCAAATTGTGTCTCTAGAGAATACAGGTCAATTAAACTAGAATTAGCATCCACAAATGGAGTAATGGAAAGTCAGTGAAGAAGATAATGTTGAGGTCATTTCTCGTCCTTAATTTTTCCAATTGACCTCCATATCAAATAGAGGAAATATTTTAGGTTAAATACATCATGAAAATGGTTAGAAATCTCTTAGTCACAAATTAACATGGGCTAGTAAAGTTTCATTTTAGTGTAAGAGGTTTTTCAGAAAAATTAAGTTTGAAAATATGACCAGCTCGACAAACCAACCGATAGGTTCGGGTCTACCAATCAACTATTCTACCACCATTCGATCGGTTTCCCCAAAATAGTTGATGAGTTTATTCGAGAAACCTAAATTGGTTGAAATGACAAACTAGTTGATCAGTTCATGGAACCCATCAATCAGTTTGTTTATAAAACTCAATAAATTTTATTTTTTCAATATGATTTCAAATCAAATTTTGTCCCAAATCAAATCATATCATTAATTCAAAATCAAAGGCCCAAAGTTGTCATAATATCTCATTCAACAATTCATAAAAATATGGGGTATTACACTAATTGTTGTTACAAAAGTGTCAGGGGAAGGGAAATATGAAAAGATTATAAGGAAAATATAGAAACTTCTAGTTCTAGTTACCAGACAGAATCCCGAATAACCCTACACTCTTAACCTAAAGAATAACCATGAATAGATCTTGCGAACTAACCTACAACAACCATTACGCATTTAATATATAGGGGCCTAAGAAATGAACCCTTCAGTAAAATGATATGGAGTAACCCATTATGTAAGACTAATATACAAGGCTTGTATGAACACATTAGATGCATCACATCAATTATATGAACATTGAATTATGCATATATTAACTAAAATGCGATAATCATTCATGTAACCACATGCATCATTACTCAATAGTAACATTATTTTATCCTTTTCATATTCAAACAACTTAAAAATATTGCTACGCAAAGCGTTCCATTAAATCATTTTAAAGGATGGTTGAAGAGCTACCAAATATCTTATAAAGCTTTCATGTTCCATTATACAAAGTGGATACTTATGCATAACTAACATATTACACAACTCATGTCTTTCAACTTCTTAATTAAACTACAAAACCATAAGCTTTCCTTTTCTTTCCTTTTTTTGATCAAAACTAAAATTAATTGGTCCTACACCTCGCATAGGCCTTAAATGTATGAATTTCTTCATGTGATCATGTAAATAAAAAGTACTAATTTTTGGATCACCACTCACACTCTTATTACAACCTTTATAAGTTGTTTTTTCACACCATTTATTTTTTATGCGATAAAGTGTTCCCAAACAACTGAATTTTTCTTTCTTTCTTTTAGTAAAGAAAATGGATACACTACTTTTACCTCCTCATTGGTTGATGGTTCACTAGATGTAGGGTTATTAGCTGAGCTAGTAGAATATAGTGGTAGACTTTGTGAATTAGTATTAGATTGGCTACTTAATACCATCAAGCTAATTAATAATCCCAAACATTGCACAACACGAAAATAAAATTACAGTTAATAAAATCATAATAATTACTACATAAATTATTAATGATTTGGCTCATATTATAATAGTTAGATATTGTAAAATATGTTTAACATTGGATATCATCACATTGATGTTGATAACTCATGTTGCAATCATCACAAGGAACAATCGTCTAAAAGAACTCCACTTAAGGAAATAATTATGTACAATATTAATAAAATATTTACTTACTCTTACTTATTAGTGTAGAATAATATTATTTCTATCATTTATAAAATTATGATATTTTTAATTATCCATTATTATCATATGTAGGATAAATCTATCCTCAATCAATTAGTAAGTTGTAGTTTATTTCCTAGATTGATATCTATATATTAGATACCAGATATTTCATTATCAACTCAAATCTTAAAATCTAATCACCTATTGTGTTACTCTTCAAACCATTTCAGATAACTATTTTCTTAACCAAAACAACCATAAAATTATATATACACATGAACTACAATTATACAGTCGAACATCAAACAAGTAACAACCATTAAACCATAATACATATGGTTAAGATCTCAGATACTAGAGGTGTCATTATTTGTATAGATCTTATATAGTGCCATTAAATTCCACAACCATTAAACCTCACCTATTTTATTTTTAGTATACATTACACAACTTGATTAGTAATCACCTATTATTTTAGTCTTCAAGCCATTTCAGATAATTATTTGTTATATCAAAACAACATAAAAATTAAATATACACACAAACTACAAGTATATAGTCAAACATTTGTCAAGGAAAAACTATAATTAGCTAATTAAACCATAATTAGATTTTTCTAATATGCTTAAAAAGTGAAAAATGAAAACATAGATTTGTAGATGACTGACCTCATGAGTCACGATTTGGCGACTTGTAATAGAGGAACAGAGGAAGGGGAGGAGGAACTTTGGAGCCGTCCATGTAGGGAGAAACATTAGAGTAGACAACTAGATCTAGAATAAAGGAGGAAAAGAGGCAATAAGGAGAGAAACAATGATGATATCTAGAGTAGAATAAAGGAGGAAGGTGATGGCGAAGAGATATGGAGTATAAGAATGGAGGACGAAGACGCTGACAACAAGACATATATGTTAGGGAATGGAGGAAGGCGAAAATGATGAGATAAGGATTTGAGTAAAAAAAAGGAAAGGAAGGCAATGTGGGACACTATTGGCGAGCTATAGTGGCATTGAATAAAACAAGTGAACAAGTCATGACTCATGAGAGACAGAGAGACAAAGAGTTAGGGACTATGGTAAGGGAGATAATAACTAATGGTTGACTGGTCGAGGAAGACTTGAGGTAGAGGCAAGGTGAGGGAGGAAGGGAGGAGGTCAAGAGGGGTGGATACTATGCGGTCAAGTCGATGCCTTGATGGAGATTGGAGAGTCTGATTGTAAGATTGGATAATTTTAAATTAGCCAAAATAAAATTTAAAGATTTTTTTAAGTCTCACCTCTTTTATATTAAAAATAGTCTAATCTAATTATCTATTTTAGATTTAATAGATAATTAGGGTTTTAACTTAATTACTCTTATAACCTTAAGAAATATATTAATATGTTATATACATGAAGAGTAAAAAAATAATTTTATATTAGATAAATGGATGTGGGTACATATATGGATATAGATGCAGGTATGGATATGGAGACTCGTTGCCTATATCCATACCTAAACCAGATGGATTTTTTTCCTCCTTCCCTGTATCCATATCCAAATTTGTTCATCCATATCAATTTATATATCCATTGGATAATATCCATAAGATATTGGGTAAAATTGATCCCATTTACATTCCTAAGAGGAAAAAGAATGCACAAGCATATCTAAATCATTCTCATTCTTATTCTTCAAATTTTGATGAACAAGAAGAATTAGTATACTTGGATATAGAGCTCATTGTGCTTGAAAATTCATATACTTCTAATGTTTTGCCATGTAGTTCTTATAGATATTGTATATGTTTGCAAGAAGTTCATGCTATTGAAGATCTTTGATGCATAAGACAATGAAAATGTCATTATAAGGATTACAAATTTCATTGAAGAACAAGGTTAGAAGACATAAAGTTGGAATACATATGTTAAATCTATGTATTACATGATCAAAGTTTGTGTAGATTTGTTATTTTATTATATACTTTGTAATACTTGTAAATTATCATTGTAACTCTTTGATATATGCTTGTACTATGCATGGAGGTTAATTTCATTAATAAGGCTGAATTATGGTCTTGTTAATGAAAGGGGAATACATGGGTGCATGTATATATAAGGACTTATATATTTTATATCGACATTAATCATAATGAAATTCATATGCTAATTCGAAAGAGAGCAACACAAGTTATGTGTGTATCTTCTTCTTCTCTTCTCCTTCTTCAATTGAGATCTTTGGAGATTAGTATATAGTATTCTATTGAGAAATAGAAGATTTTTCTTTATAAGGCTAAAGAGCTTAGGATTAGATCTTTTCCACCTTCTAAGTGTTATTAAGCGTCCTTATCAACATCCATATTATTCGAGACTTTGAAGAGTTTGCAATACTTGAGGCCAATAGAAAAAGTTCCAATAAATGTTGAATATTCTTGGATGATGATATTCCACATCAAAATTGGTATGAAAATAGGGTTATGGGTGGTTCCAACTCAAGTTCAATGTTCATTGTAGATTTCAACATCAACTTATTCTAGTTTGGAAGTTATGGTAAGATTATTGATCTTCTTACTTGAATCCTTTGAACCTTGATGCATTCTTTTTCAATTATTTGAAAGATATGCATGTTATGAGTATCCTTGCATGTAATAAAAATAATCCCCATACTCGGTTTGGGTTACCAAGTTATCTCCTACACTTATTAGGTCACCAATCACCCTTCACAATTGTTATACTTATCATAATTCCCATTTGGTTTATTATATTACCGGATTGCCCTTCTCCTTTGTTATAACTACTAAATTGGCCTTTAGTTGGATAAATTACCAATTTACCCTTCTACGTTATCATAATTACTAATCTGCCCTTTAGTTGGTTAAATCACCAATTTGCCCTTCTCTATTATCATAATTACCAAAATACCCTTCTCCATTATCAAAATTACCAAATTACCCTTTAGTTGGTTAAATTATCAAATTGCCCTTCTTTATTATCATAGTTACCAAATTACCCTTTTGTTGGTTAAATCGCCATTTTTTCCTTCTCTATTATCATAATTACCAAATTACCCTTCTCCATTATTCAAATTACTAAATTACCCTTTTGTTGGTTGAATTACCAAATTACCCTTTCTCCATTATTATAGCTACCAATTTACTCTTTAGTTGGTTATATTACCAAATTTCCCTTCTCTATAATCATAATTTCCAAATCACCCTTTCTTTGGTTAAATTACCAAATTACCCTTTCTCCATTATTATAACTACTAATTTACCCTTTTGTTGGTTATATTACCAAATTTCCCTTCTCTATAATCATAATTTAGTTACCAAATTATCCTTCGCCGTTATCATAATTACCAAATTACCACTTACTTCCAAATTTACCATAATATACTTTTATTTACAAAATTACCCTTCTACACCTTACTTCCAAATTTACCATAATGTTCTTTTATTTATAAAGTTACCATTTTACCCCTTACTCCCAAAGTTACCATAATGTCTTTTTATTTATAAAATTACCATTGTACCCTTTTACTTATAAAATTACCATTTTACCCTTTTGATACAAAATTACCATTTTATCCTTTACCTCTAAAATCACCATTGTACCCCATACTTTCAATATTGCTATAATGTCTTTTTACTTATAGAATTACCATTTTCCATTTACTTATAAAATTATTATATTGCCCTTTACCTCCAAAATTACCATAATACCCCTTTTTCTTACAAATTACAAATTTATCCTTTTACTTATAAAACTATCATTTTACCCTTTTCTTCCAAAATTACCATCTTGCCCCCTTATTACACCACTTTTATTAAATTAACATCACTACATGGAATAGTAATATTACTCCACCAACTATTATATTTTAATAAAATACTTATTAGCACCCAAACATATTAGGCCACATTCTTGCACAAGACATATTACTAAAATGCCCTTAGGGCTCACAATAATATTATTCATGCATAAGTGGTCACAATAACATAATATAACATAGATAAGTACTTAACACTTTTATTAATAACCAAACTCTTTCCTTAAGCAATATTTCCACACATAGTACATAAACTAGCATACTTTCCTTTTTATTAATCAATACAAGCAAATATATATATTATATTAACAAACATATAACAAGCATAATAACGTAATAAAAATTCTAATTTTCTAACATAAGTTTATCCATGCATTTAAGTGGGGTTTAATAATTACCTTAATTCCTGCAAAACGAACCTTACCGGTATCCTGGTTAAAGATTCAAGCTTTAAATAACAAAATCAACACCTAAAAATATTATCAATAATTATTATATTAGAAGTAGGAAATTGAAAGGATAAAACTTTATAAAAACTTAATTAATAACACACTTTACTTAACCATTAATATACCTCAATAATTAAACAAAATAATTCCCAAAATAATGTGGAACTCACGCTGCATGAGCAGCGTGAGCCACATGCAAGTTATACTGGGGAAAAAGGGTCGAAGGTAGGGAGGTAGAAGGGAGGGATGGTCATTTTCGGGTTGAGGCTTTTGAGCTAGGAAAGAGGGTAGGTGGGGGAGAATTGGAGGCAAGGTAAGGGTACAGGAGTGAAGAGGGAGTGTAGGTGGTGGTTGGGGATGGGTTGTTGGCGGCCAAGGGAGGCGGAGGCGGTGGCGGTGGCGGCGAGGTGGCAAAGTGGGCTATAGGAGTGGACAGGACTGAGAAGGAAGGAAAAGAGAGGGGAAAATGAAGGGGTGAGGGGGTTTGTTTTGGAAAGAGAAGGTGTGGGGTGGTAGAGGAGGTTGTAGGGAGTGACTTGGTGGTTCGGGTGGCGGCAGAGGAGGCGGGAAGGTGGCGGACAAAGGTGTTTTAGGGAGGTTGATGGGAAGGGAGAAAAAGAAGGGAAAAAGAAGAGGGAAGGAAGAAGGAACTGCAGGGGCTAGAGGGGGGTATTGTGGTGGTGTAGGGCTGACGTAGAAGGTAGTAGGGAGTGGTGCAAGGGGATGGTGCGGTGGTTGAAGCAGTAGAGGGCGGCGGTGGTGCAAAACAGAGATGAAAATGGAAGGAGAAGAAAAGGAGAGGGAGGTTGGGTAAAGGAAAGGCTCGAAGAAATAAGGCAGGGAGAGGGCTCATAAGGAGAAGAAAAAGGAGAGGAAGGGGGCAATGTTTATGTAATCCCCCGAATTTTTAAAAGCCTATAATTTAATAAATAAATTTTATTTGGGATAAATTAGCCTTTAAATCTATTTATTTTAATTATTTTATGGATTTTTGAGTAAATAAAATTGGATATAAATATTTAATAAATTAAAATAAATATTTTATTATTTTATCATGCCCTTTTATTGAATAATTTTCCAAACCATTATTTTACTAAATTATTTTTTAAACCCTTATATTTTAATTATATTAAATTAAATTATTAAATAAATTTATTACCCAAAATTATTTTATTTTATTATTTATAAATTAAATTATTTTAATTAAAACCATTTTTCCTTTTTCCTTATTTTTCCCTTTTCTTTCTTTTTCTTTTTCCTTCCTTGGGTCGTTGGTTGGCCGACTTGCCCCTTCTCCCCTCCTGCGTTGGGCCATAGGCCCACTCTTCCCCCTACCTTCTCCCGCGTGAACTGGCCGCCCCCTCTTTCTTTCTTCCTTTCTTGCTCAACCGGGTAGGCCCACGTCTCTTCTCCTTCGACCGCCCGTCGCGCACCTAAGCCCTCCCCCGACTCTTTCTTCTTCTTCTTTCTTTCTTCTTCCTCATCATCGGCGAGAATCCCGGCTCCTGCCATCTCGCCTGCAACTCCCTCTCCCCTATTGACCTCCCCTGTCTCCCTGTCTCCCTCTCGTCGTTTTCTCTGCACCATCTCGGTCCCACCATCCCTATCTCCTTCTCCCTCTCCCTATCGTCGCCATCCCTTCTCCCTCTCCCTGCAACTCCCATCTCCCTACCACCTACGCCACCCTCAAGCCTACCTATCCCCTCCCTTCTCTTCCTCTTCTTTTTCTTCTTCCTTCCCTGCCCCATTCTGCACTTTCCCGAGCCTTCCCATGCTCCCCGACCCTCTCTTTTCTTTCCTTTCTTCTCCTTTCCTCGCCCTCTCTGTTTTGTTTTGCCGCTGCCATTGTCGCCACCTTAAACGCCACCTGCACCACCCATGCCACCCTCTACCTCACCCCCAAACCATCACAGTCCACATCGAGCCACCTCGCAGCCCCATTCTTCCTCCTCTCTTCTTTTTCTCTCCCTTCCATCCTTTCTCGGCAACCACCCTGTGCAACCCCGATCCGCCGCCGTTCCGCCGCCTATGCTGCCACCTAAGCCACCACAATAATCCCTGCAACCCCCTCTACCACCCCCAATCCTCATTTGGCCGAAACCACCACCCACAGGCCCTCGTTTTCCCTCCCCATTTTCCTTCCTCACCAGCCTCCATCTCGACCCCCTCTTCACAGCCTCTTTGCTACCGCTGCCGCCACCTTTAGCCGTCGCCAACCCATCCACTACCACTTACACCCCCTCTACACTTTTGCACCATTCCCTTGCCCCAAATCCTTCCCCACCATGTCCTTTTCTTAGCCCCAAACCACCAACTCGAAAATACCTATCCTTCCCTATTTCCACCACCTTCGAGCCCCTCCTCCCCAATTCTTTGCATGCAGCTCATGCTGCATTAGCAGCATGAGTTTCTGCATTTCTTGATCTATTTTTTTAATAATTTTAAGGTATAATTATATTTTAATTTAATTATTTGATTAATTAAGTGTTATAAAGTTTTGTACTTTGATTTTATTATTTCTAATGTAATAAGTCTTGGCATTATTTTTAGTATTGGTTTTGATAATCTAAGTTTGGACCTTTAACCGGGATATCGGTAAGGTTTGTTTTTGCAGGAATTGAGGTAACTATTAAATCCCACTTAAAGGCATGGATTAACGTATGTTAGCACATTAGGCATTTTTAATGTGTATTATGCTTGATATATGTTGTTAATATATTATATATGGTTTCTTGTGTTGGTTGATGAAAAGGAAGTATGATAGATTATGTGTTATGTTTGGAGATATTGTTTAAGGTAGAAGTTGGTTATTAATGAAAATGTTAAGTATTATCCATGTTGTATTATGCTATTGTGATCTTAATGCATGGTTAATGTTTTGTGAGCCTTAGGGGATTTTATTAATGTACCTTGTAAAAGAATATGGCCTAATATATATATGGGTGCTAATAAGTATTGTATTAATTATAAGAGTTGCGGATAAGGTGTTAATATTAATAATTTATGTAGTAATAATAATAATTTAATATAAGTGGAGTAATAAGGGGTAGAATGGTAAATATGAAAGTAAAGGAGGTAAGACGGTAATTTTGTAAATCAAAGGGGTAAAAGAGGAAATTGGAAAGGAGTAACTTGGTAATTATAATAATTAAGAAGGATAAAATAATAATAACTAAAGGGTAATTTGATAATTTAATAATGGAGAAGGGTAAAATGGTAATATGATAAATGTAAGGGGTAATTTGGTAATTTAACCGACTAGAGGGTATTTTGGTAATTTTGATAATGGAGTAGGGTAGTTTGGTAATTATGACAATTAAGAAGGGCAATTTGGTAATTTAGATAACTAAAGGGTAATTTGGTAAATTTAATAATAGAGAAGGGTAAAATTGTAATTATGATCATATAAATGGGTAATTTGGTAATTTTGATAATGGAGAAGGGTAGTTGGTAATTGATAATAGGGGACGGTAATTTGGTAGTTAACTAAATAAAGGGTTAATTTGGTAATTCGGATAATGAGGAAGGGTAATTTGGTAATTTGACCAACTCAAGGATAATTTATTAATTATAATAAAGGAGAAAGGGAAAAGTGGTAATCTAACCAACTAAATGGAAAGTATATTAAGGGTAATAATTATAAAGGGGGATTAGTGACCTAATAAGTATGAGCAATAACTTGGTAACCTAAATCGAGTAAGGGGTAACTTGGTAATTTTGTAACAATGAGGGTATTATGGTAATTTGTCAAGTAAGGAAGGGATGACTTAGTAATTTTATAAGTAAGGGGTTAATGAGTAGTTTGTATCTAATATGTCGTTGGGATTGTGGAAATTCGTAATATGACTCAAATAACACTGATTAGTGAGATAGGAGTATTTGATGATTAGTAAGAATCCCGAGAACGAATTCTAATTCGAAATTAGATGAGATTAGGATGGCCTTAATGAGTCTTCTATGTTACCTTGGACGACCATTTGAATAAGAAATTTTTGATGATATTTGAATGATTAAAATTGGATAATTATCTGATTGTTGTGCTTTTGTGATCACCATTAATTAAGACACTAATACTTAAAGTGAAAGACCTCGAGATCGGGAATGGTGGCTCTTTAGGGGTCGCTACCCTAAAAACGTGGTTTAGCCCACGATTATTTGGTATTTGCTGGAGTGCCTTTATGCCCTAGCCAGGCCCTATATCTACTCTATCTAGCTCTACGGACCTAGTTAGGGGGTATGCATACTTAAGGATTAGGTGTCCTTGTCGGTAGGGTACTGAGTTAGCTTTATGCACCAATACGACTAGGGCACCTTTGCATCCCTGGGTTGATAGTTGAAGGGTACTGAGTAGCTTTTATGCACCAGTGCGACCGGTGTACCTTTGTGTCCCAGAATCTTGATATCCCTATCGAGGCAAATAAATGGAATTGTTGTGCTAATTAAAAAGGAAAAACACTAATCGTTAAAGTGAAAGATTAATGAGCCAGGCCAAGTTGAATTATATATTATGAGTACCAATCCACCGGATATAATAGTGGCCTAGGATGTTTTACCCTGGATGATGTATATTTGTATTCCGATCCACCGGCCAGAATAGTGGGGGTCCCGAGCTCAATAAAATTTGATTTGGATGTGAATAAGTTATGGAAAAATACTAATCATTGAGATGATTAATTAATGATGGACCAATGGCCTTAAGGCCCGAAATATATCGATTATTCATTATGGCCTATTAATATTTGGTTGACTTGTTAAGTATGCGAATGTACGAAAGTGAATGTTATGTATACGTTGTTAATATCTGATTGAATTGTTGGATGTGTGAATAGATGGATCTGAATATCATACTTATACCTATGGTTATGTACGAATGCAGTAGTATTTCATGTGTTACATTGCGTGCCTGTTTTTTAAGTATGTTTTTAAAGGGTTACTCAGTACCGTAGTACTGAAGGGTTCCCTTCGTGGGGCCCCTGCCTATTCAATGGGCAATACCCCTTGCAAGTCGTGTTCGGTACTATTCAAGTGGGCCTCAGGAAAGAGCATAAGGAACTATCCGGAACTACTAGGGTTTCAATTTATCTCTTTTAAATTCAATTTATTTATTATTTTATAACCACCGTTGTTGAATTTTACTCTGGTAAATTGTTTACCGCGCTACTCTGATTTATATATGCTTGAGTTTCTCGTAAATTGTGTTTTACTCTTTTAGCCTTAGCACTTGGTACTGGAACGGTAGGAGTGAACTGGTCTGGTACTAAGTGTGGCGGTAATATCCCCAAAGTTCACGGTTTATTAATTTGCTTCCGCTAATTTTCTTTTAATTAACGAAATTTTTCAGTAGTAAATTTTGGGGGTGTTACAATTTAGGGTGGCAGGGGAGGTGGTAGGGTGGCAGGGAGAGGTGACAAAGAAGGAAAAAAAATAGGGCATGAGGGGTGGTTTGTAGGGTTGGCTAGGTCCAAGAATGGGAGGAAAATGATGGGAGAGAGGGATAGGCAGGTGGTTACAAGTGGTGGCTGGCGTGCTTGAGGTGGCAGGCAGTTGTGGCAATGACGATGGGTCGTGGGGCGTTGGATGGGGTGTAGAAGAAGAAGAAAGAAAGGGAAGGGGGAGCAGGTGGGGTGTGGGAAAGGAGGGAGAGTGGGCAGGCCTTGTCTGAGGTGAGAAAAGAAAGAAAAGGATGGGCTAGGGGCTGGGCTGAGACGTGCGGAAGAGGAGAGGAAGGGAAAGAGGGATTGTGCCACGCGGGAGAGGAAGGAAGGAAGGGAGAGGGAAAGATGGGCCAGCGGCCCAGGAACAGGGGGGAGTAGATCGTCGCCTGGCGGCCTAGGGGAAGGAAAAAGGAAAAGAAAAGAAAGAAGAAAAAGGAGAAAAGGGAGAAAGACAAGGAAAAAAGGAAAAGGGAAAATAGGAAAATAAAATAAAATAATTTATAAAATAATAACACATAATGTTTTTAGGAATAAATTTATTTAATAATTTAATTTAATATAATTAAATATATAGGCCTAAAAGGATAATTTTAGTAAAATATTGGTTTGAAAAATTATTTAAATAAAAAGAGTATGATGAAATAATAAAATATTTATTTTAATTTATTAAATATTCTTATCCCAATTTATGTACTTAAAAAAATAATTAAATTAAATAATTTTAAAAGCTAATTTATCCCAAATAAAAGCTATTTATTAAATTCTAGGTTTTTTAAATTTTAGGCAATTACACATAAGCTAAAACATACTTCACAATTAATCAAATCAACCTAATTTCACTAAAATCATGCGTTTTCCTAAGGATTCATCAATTAATCAATATGCATCAATCGAAAACCAAATCTCATGCCAACCCATAACTCAAGACTTTAAAGAATTTACCACAACACATGCTTAACTAAGTCACATTTTAGAAGTAAGAATGTCTTACTTGGAGCAAAAACAAACTTTCCCATGAATAGGAAAATGCAACCAGGAATATTTTCAATCTCTAAACCTTAATAACAAAAATTAAAGCTTCAAAAATCCAATGAATAATTTCATAAATCAAAATTCAAATTAGGAGAAAATAACTTACCAAGCTTAAGAGAAAATAGAAGAAATTTGTGCTGAAAGAGAGACTCAACAACCTCCTAAATGTAACTCTCCCTTACTTAAAGATAATCAAGAAGGAGATATAGAAAGGATAAGAAGAGCGTAAAGGAACCAAAACTAAGCTTGAATTGGGGAGAAAGAGCACAAGGCTAGAGAGAGTTGGAATGTTTCAGTGGCTGAAAGAAAGGTGAATGGAATGGGCTATTTGAACTATTTATACAAATCAGTACAAGAATGGTTATGCTCAGATTGAAAAACCTTAATTTCTATCATTCAAATTGGATTTGAATGGGTGGATTTCATCAATGATAGGTTAACCTTCATTCTAGAGATGAAGTGGTGATTTCTAGAAAATTGTAGGTCAACTTTGGCCAACAATGTCAAACACAAAAGAGAAAATAAACTATCAGTTTGAAAGGAATCTCCTAGCTAAGCAGAGATAGGTTTGGAAATTAAAGCAATCATTTTAGAAGTGTGTAGAGAAGAGAGGTGGAAGAAGACAAAGCTAAGGTTAGCCTCCCCCTTAATTATCTAAACCAAACCCTCCAATCAGTTTGAGGTAGAAGGTAAGGGAAAATGCATGATAAGAATGATTCAGAATATTTAAAGAACAGCTTGAAATGGGATTATCAAGGTTTCATTTTGATATAAAAAGTTTTCCCATATAAATTGAGTTTTGAAAATGTAATTAGCTCGATAAATCAATCAATCGGTTTGGTCTACCGGTTAACTATTCTACAAAATCAGCCAATTGGTTCCTCTAACAAGTCAATTGATTCAGTTGAGAAAAACTCTTTTACTGAAACGACAAACTAGTTGATCGGACTGCTTAAAAACTCATTTTATTCCATTTCTAAAACTTATTCAAATCCAACTTTTCTTCTAATTCAATTATAGTTCCAAATCAAAATAAAACATTATCAAATCTTAATAAATACCATAAATTTTCATTTAGTAACTTTATCAAAAATATGGGGTATTATAGTATCAATTCTGTGGTATATACTTCAACAATTGCATGTGAAATTTGTCATTAGGTGAGTCACTCTACACTATAATGTCAATTATGAAATTCTCGATCCCTTAATACTTCCGTTAATGAATAGAAATGCTATGTAAATAATTTTAATCAAAACGGAAATTCATTCTCCAACACTTATAATCTATTGTGGATGAATCATCTAAATTTATCTTATAGAAACCCACCTATAAATCCTATTGTAATGCCCCATATTTTAAAATAACTTTAAACGAGAATTGTGCTAATTTTTGGACATTTAATTTTTATTTAATATTATGATTTGATTTGAGATAAAATTTGATTTAAAATAATGTTGAAAAATAGAGTAATAACAAGCTTATATTAGGCAACTATCAGACTGGAATCTTTCATTTGAACTTATGATTGATGCAAGTAATTATAAAGGTGCTGTGTTGAGCGAAAGAACAAAAAAGATAGTTTATATAATTTATTATAATAGTCACAGGGATGCTACAACAAAAAACTGAGTTGTTATAAAGCACATTGGACTTTCACAAATTATTACCAGTCCACAAATCACTAGCGCATTTACAGCCTGCAATCGGCGAAATCATCCCCCAATTCTCCTATCACCCCAAAAAATTAAAAATCCCTATCGTCCCAAATTCCCATTCACCCGTTCCGACGTCAACAGCACCAAGCACCCACGCTCTTCTTCCCACTCGTTCTTCTGCCAGTCTGCCAAATATATATTTGAAAAAAAAAAAACAGATCTCAGCGCGCGCCCTTGCATTCTTTTGCTCTCGTGCCCGTAAACGATGACGACGGCGCGTGATGAGAACGTCTACATGGCAAAACTAGCAGAACAAGCAGAACGGTACGAAGAAATGGTCGAATTCATGGACAAACTGGTGAGCGCCGTCGACAACGAGAAGCTTACAGTGGAAGAACGCAACCTCTTGTCTGTTGCTTACAAGAACGTAATCGGTGCTCGCCGTGCTTCATGGAGGATCATTTCGTCCATTGAGCAGAAAGAAGAGAGCCGTGGAAACGAAGATCACATTGCTAGGATTAGGGATTATAGATCTAAGATTGAGAAGGAGCTGTCTTCGATTTGTGATGGGATCTTGAAGTTGTTGGATTCTAGGCTGATTCCGTCGGCTCCGAACGGTGATTCCAAGGTGTTCTATTTGAAAATGAAGGGTGATTACCATAGGTACATGGCCGAGTTTAAAAGTGGAGGCGACAGGAAGGAAGCCGCCGAGAGTACCCTTGGTGCTTACAAGTCTGCTCAGGTATGATGCATTGATGCTTGTTTGCCTTTTATTCTTGGTTCATTTCTGCAATGTAGGCTTATATTTAGTTTTCTTGGTTGAGCAGGATGGTTAATTCCGCTCATGTAGAATGCTTGATTGCTACTCTGTATAGAGTTGTGGAAATTATGGTTTTGTTTGTCTTCATAACGAATTCTGACTTCTCATTGTCGATTTCGGTGGTGGTATTAGATTTTTGTTTGGATGTGAACTTAATCAAAATTTTGTGCCAACTGTTCCTTGAATTCGAATCATGATTTTGTGCAGGAAATTTTGTCTATCTAGGAAATAGTTATTCTTTAGACTTGCCCTAGCCCGTTTTTGCCATCTTCGTTTTGGTGGCTGGACGTAGTTTAACAAATCATATCTGAAACAAAGTTTGTTTGTTAAGTTTGTGCGAAAGCAAACATAACAATGAGTTGGGAGATCCACAACCTTAAACTAGATAGTGTTCTAGTTATCAAGAAACTTTTTCAGCTGAAAACTAGCTTGGTCAATGTAGGAATGGAAGTACCAGAGAGAATCGCAACTTGCATCTTGGTTTAGTTTGAATCGTTGCATTTTTAGTCGTTTTGTTGGTGCTCAATTTATGACATGCTGTTTGCAGGATATTGCAAATGCGGAGTTAGATCCAACTCATCCTATCAGGCTTGGACTTGCTCTTAACTTCTCCGTGTTCTACTACGAAATCTTGAATTCTCCTGATAGAGCCTGCAACCTTGCTAAACAAGTGAGTATTCAGAATTCAAGCTTTGAACCTTGTATTTTGTATTCGTTTACGTACTGCCTGAGTTATGCACGTTTGCTGTTGACTGTTTGTAAAAATCATTGTGGTTTTGGCATGGTCTTGTCCAAGACTATATTGGTATTGGAATCCAATGACATTCTTCTATTCTTATTCATTTATATTTTCTAGGGGAAGCTGATAATCTATTTCTTTTGCTTCTGATTTAGGCATTTGATGAAGCTATTGCTGAGCTTGATACCCTAGGAGAGGAATCGTACAAGGATAGCACTTTGATCATGCAACTTTTGCGTGACAATCTCACACTCTGGACATCTGACATGCAGGTAATGTAACAAAACAGGCCCCTTTATTATCTTCATTATCATTTCCTAACTTTAATAGTTTACCAACTAGTGGAGAATTTAACTGCAACAATCCTTTGATTCAGTGTGGTGAGGATGATGATGCTGATGAGATTAAGGAGGCATCCAAGCACGAAGGAGGCGAGTAGCAACAATGAATTAAGTTCTCATGTTGCTGACTCTAATTATTTAGATTGCTCTTTACTTAAAACCTTCTCCTTGGGTGTTCCTTCTTTTGGACAAATGGTTGCCTTTGTCTGTGTTTCCATGGAGAGTCTTATTTATCTTTACTTCAATATCTTTGTTTTCTCTCTATTTAATTATTGGAAGTACTACCCTAAAAGCCAAGCTTCTGTGTCACTTTTTGGGCAATATATGAATGATTCATTTTTGATCTAGTAATTGAATGCATTAAATTTCTTACATGAATCTTCGTGGATGTGTCAACCTTACAACTATGCTAGTAGATACAAGTGAATTTAGAAATTTCCTTGAAAAGATTAGAGTGACAAAATATTTCCAAAAATTATGATGAAAGTGGAATGACAAAAAAAAAAAAAAACTTTTTCATAACAATTTCACACATTAGGGTTTTTAAATATAAGTTTCTTGACATATTTTTGTATATCTAGCTGTATGTGAACAGTATTTTAATAAATATTTGTTTTTGAGTTTAGTGTGTGGGTTTATTTTGGGTGCTGATTATTCATATATTAAAAATTTATTAATAATTTAAGTATAAATAAAGTTTGAGATTGAGGTGAGTAGCCTCATGATGATCTTTGGTTTAGAGTTTATGGTGGATCTACTTCCTATTATTTCATAATTGTGCTATCAATGTAGTGTGTCAGTGATACATATTTGTACTTTATAGATATAGATAACCTACATGCCTTATAAGGAAATTTATACTTAATGTTAGAGTATTTCTTAGTTGGAGTGCTTTGGATTCATGTCCCAGTCGTAGTACTTCAACTTTAGTATTTTTTTTTTCTCAAATGAAATGTCGTATGGTGGATTGTGTAATAAATAATATGGATCAAAATAAGCAATGAACTTTTCATGTTTGTGGATTCAGTTATTTTAGTGTTCAAATTTATGTTCTATATGTTTATATGATTTTAGGGTTTATGATAAATAGTAATGAATAGGTTTTTTTATTAAGTATTTTATATTTCATATATTAACATGTTTTCTCTTATTCTTCAGCTTGATCATTTTTTATATGCCGTATTTGAATACTTGCTATCTACTTTTAGTACATTTAGTAATTTTATTCTTGTTGTTCTTATTCTAATGTTTTAATGGAAGTTGACATCATTGAGGATGACTTTAGTTTTGTAGTTTGTATGAGAGGTTGAAATTAAAATAAAGGTATTTGATATACCATGTTAGAGTAGTTTTTGGTATCCAGATACAAATATTCTTTTGCCTTTTTTAACCTCTCGTCTCTAATTTTTCTTGTCTTTTGTTTGGAAGTTGAAATATTTGCACTTTTGTTCTATATTTCTATATTCTCTCTTAGCTATGTTTATATATCTCTTTCTTTTTATCTACATTATGCCTTTATAGCTTTTTGTGTTTAATATTTTTTTCCTTATGTTTTGTATAAGAAAGGAGAATGAGATGGACTTGTAAGGAATATGGGGGTAATACCTATATATTTTTGTTTACTTTCACATTTTAAAACAAAAATTTGTAGTTTATAAAATTGGTATGTTACAGGTCGGACATCTTATCCACTATTAATGGTCTTTGATCATGGTAGTCTTACCAATGGTATCATAGCATTTAACTATGCATACCTTTTATAAAGTTTGAATGATCATATAGAGTAGAAAAAAACACCAAACTACTATAAAACAAGCGGTTCCTTTTGTTTTACAAAAACAGGAAATGAAGGTCAAATGAATCATATTTTAATAACTCCAACAAAAAGCCTATTCTAAAAAGAGAAGTTCATAGAGCATAACAATAATATATCACATAAGTGTTTATGGTTAATACTAAACTTCAAGAATGATAGGAGACTTAACATCACAAAGAAAAATAATGATAAAAAAGATCATCACTGAATAGATATCTGTAAAATTTTTAAGAAAACTCAAAATAAAAAGTCTAGAGGCCATAGGACAGAAATCCAAAATTAGAGGCTAAAAGCCATGAAAAATTATAATACTGATTTACTCTAATTGTAACTGTATGGTGGTGATGTAGCATGTAAGATCGATCCCACAAGGTTTATGAAGTGAGCAATGACATGGTGAAAATATCTTTTATGTTTAGACTAACGATAGGGGGTAAATAATGTCTAACTCTAAATACAAAGAAAATATGCAAACAATATCCAACTATAAAATAAGATTAAGTGAAATTCAATTAGAGAAAATGCTAATGTTCCGGTTAATCTCCTTAAACACAATGCAATCAAATATTAAACTCAAATCCCAAACCAAAATATATTGTCATGATTGTAAACCAAATTATGTAGTGGAATACTCTCTTGAGCTACAACACCTTATTGTATTTTAAAATTTATCTATCTCTAATATGAATATAAAAACAAACAACATATTATTATGTATCATATTCTCTTTTTAAGATGTAGAGGTCAAACCAATGTCTCTTGACCTTGTGGTTCGATCTTTAGTCATACAAATGGAGCCCACTCTGACTTATCTCTTGAATCTCGCCGAGTTTTTCTAAATAATAATAATAGAAAAGTGATCAATTACTTTATCAAACCAATTAAAGCATTAACACTATACATATGACAAAGAATTAGATTAGACAGAGTTTAGATTTTCAACACATCTAGATTAGGGGATTTCCTTCACCTCGGCACAAATTTATTAGCTAGTCATTGCTTTCATTAAGCTCAACATTTTAAATATAGAGAATTGCATCAATTGGAAAATAAATAAGATCCAAAGACAAAATACAAAACAATTTTTATTCAAGATGAGAAAATTACTGTTCAATCCATTCGATTGGGAACATAAAATTGCGATCAAGAGATGAGATATTGTAAATGAATTAGGAGTAGGACTGGATTGGGTGATGCTAAGCAAAGAATCCTAGATCTCTTTTATATGCTCCTAAATCACCGTCCTTTTTGTCTCCTCATTTTTTGCTTCAACTAAGCAAAAAATAAGCTTATAAGTGTGTAAGCCCTCATCAACACGACCATGTTAATCAGTATGGCCACCTTGTGTCGACGAGCATTGAAAGATTTTTCACATTGTATCAACACGACCCCCTTGGCACGTGTTGGACGACACAAGCCATGTCAACTACTCTGGCTTTGCGTATGTTTCGTATTTCATCCATAACTTTATCATTTGACTTCAGATTGAGCTAATTTTAGATGTGTTAGAAAGCTAACAAAAATATGTACAACTTTGATGCTGAACACTTTTTCAACTTCATATCGCATAATGGTTTGATTTTCATATGTTTCTACCTTTTCATACTTTGAACACTCGTATTTGCTTCCATTTTGTTCCAGCTATTGTGTGTTTGTTTATCTTGATCCCATTTTCTCCAAGTAACTATAAAATGTGATCAAGAATAGTAAATAAGAATAAGTAGATTAAAGTATGAAAAAGTCATCTCATAAATACACTAAATCGTTATGTTAAAGTTCCATATGATTCACATAATCCATACTTATTAAATAACCCCAAACATTTCCAACACTACTTTTTAGGTGATTAGTCTCATAATCCTTTCTCTAACCCTTAAAAATTTGTGTGGAAACTTTATCCAAACTTCTCTAAGCCCATTTTACCTTCCTACCATTCAAATTTCTAGTTTTCAATTTAGTCGAGAGCAGTGGACCAACCGATAGTACTCCAAACCCTATCATCTAGGACCTCTAATTGTCGAATGCTAGCATCTTTTGGTCGACCAGAGCTCGGTGATTTTTATCATTCTTGTTTTGTTTAATTTATTTTGGCATCAAATCAATTTTTATACTCAATATTTTTATATATATGGTGTAACACCCCCCAAATTTTGAACAAAAAAAAAATCGTTTGAATAAACATTTGTAAAGGTAAAATCAAGGAATGTTACTACCACATCTACCATGAGAGATGTGTAATCATCACCTAGCCTATGCCTGATGCAAGACATAACTGAACAATCGTGAAATAATGCATGCTCAACTAACAATACAACAATACTAATAGTGACAATGATGAGAATAACAATAATATAGATAGAAGGGAGTATGTGAGTTTACAAAATCCAATCATATTAAGCAAAAAAAAAGAACCAAAAACATCCCAACACAATAGCTAAAAGTATATCTAACTGGTTAGCCTAACTCTTAACTACACGAGAAACTTACTCTCAAATCCCCAAGCAATGACTAGCTACTGGCCTACGGTATCATCCTCATCATACTCTAGCCGAGAATTATAATCCTGCAAATTGTCCTTTACTTAGTGGATCAGAAGCTGGATTATCATAGTGATCATATAAATATAGTATTAGTACGGTAAAGTACTGGTAAAATAGACGACCTAAAACATGGCTAAGGCTCATGCATTACATTAAAGTTATATAGTAGTATGGTGATAAGCACACTAACATAAGATAACACTCTAGTTCAGGGTAGTAATACAACAAGGTATGCTTGCATGGAGATCATGGTAAAATAATAATATAGTAAATACCTTCTAACCACACAATGTAAACCATATTATAACTCTTCCTTTAGTGATCACATAAATTTTAGTTATTAAGATAATCCGTTCAACCACACCCAATTCTCTACCATAAACAAAAAACATGGCTATATACACATATAATGGGATACGACATCCACCACACGGGGTCAGGATATATAAAGGAGGCTTTTCTATAGGGATACCTGGCATGATTCTTCTTATGGTATTGAAGTTTCAAATGAACGAATATGTTGTAAGGATCGTCAGCTGCTATGGAAGAAGGAGGATTGAAGATATTTAAGCAAGAATTGATAAAGAATTCAACAAGAAATTTTGAATGTCACCTTATCTAAGATTACTCCAAATATTCTTAGTTAGGATTCTTCAATCACAAAAGAGAGGAATAACCAAGTTTGATACTTGCATTAGATTTCAAATGATTCAGCCATATGTTACAAGTGTCGACATCATGCCTTATATAGGAAGCCTTACATTACTAACTAGTATATTAATATAGCCACATGACATATACATGGCTAACTAGTACATAAACTAGTGTTAACAATGTAACTATACCTTATATAATACATGAATCAACAATGACTATTACTAATAAAGAAAGCTAATTAGTACTTGAAAACAACTAACAAGAACCTTAATCAAAACAATAATGTTGATTAGGTCTCTTAGCTTGTGGACTTTACTTTTATGTATAATAACTCTATTTGTAATAGCTTGTAACACATGAAATCTTACACATATGACATCTTAAGTGTGTTAATCTTCTTCCAGCAAATATGTTACATACTTGCAAGAATAACTTAAAGTAAACTCATTAAGGTTAGTTACATTATCAATATAATTATCAAATATATAATGTGATCGGTTCCATAATTAAGTATGCCAAATCTTGACAATCTTCTGGATCTATGAATGCTTCTACATCATTCTCCCCAAATTGAGAATAATTTGTCCTCAAATTGCCATCATTAAAGTAAGGAGACAAATCACCAACATTAAATGTCCTCAAAACATTGCCATATGATTATGAAAGTTCAAGTTCGTAAGCAATTTTTCTAAGTTTTCTAAGGATTTTAACTGGTTTATCTACTCATGACATTAGTTTATGTTTTCTTAGATTAGAAAATATTTCTTTTTTCAAATGTAACCAAATTAAATCACTAAGAAAAAATACCTATTGAGTGCGATGTTTGTTAGCTTTCTTTTGGTACCTTTCATTAACTCATTCAATATTTCCCTTGATTTGTTGATGAAGCTTTTGGAACAACGCCACTCGTTCCTTGACCTCATAGCTTTTAAGTTCACATTTCTTCAAAGGTATCATAACAACTGGTATGTAAGGATTTACTTCATATACAATCTCGGATGGACTTGAATGTGTAGTATTTGAAGGACTTCAACTATAAGCAAACTCTATATGAGCTAACTTAATATCCTAATCATTTTTACTTACTAATCAATTTGTGGATAGTGTCAAGAGTATGGTTTCTAACTTCATTTTTTCCATTGGTTTGTAGATGATGTGAAGTACTAAATAATAATTTGGTGCTTAACATGTGTCATAATGTATTCCAAAATTAATAAGAAACTTGACATCCCTATTCAAAACAATACTTTTAGATATGCCATGCAGTTTCACAATTTCTGTAAAACATAAATTAGTGACATGTGAAGCATCATCAGTTTATTACGTAGAATAAAATGAGTCATTTTAGAAAATCTATCTGCCACGACCATAATATAGTCTTTACCTATTTTTTTTATAGGAAACCATAAGATAAAATCCATACTAACTTCTTCCTATGGTTGACTAGTATAGGTAATGATGTATATAAACCTTTATAAAAGATACTTTTACTCTTTTAACAAGTAACACATCGGTTTACTATATTTTGTACACCATTTATCATATGTGGCCAATAGAAATTTTCTTATAATATATCTAACATTTTTTTAGTACCAAAATGACCTGCTATAGCTCCCTCAAGTACCTCTTTTATAAGTAAATTTCTTACACTTGACCTCGGTACACAAAGTCTATTGAGTTTAAATAATAATTTATTTGGTATTGTATAATTACTATGGTTTCTATATTCTTTACATGCCTAATACTCACGAAAATCTTTATCATTAGAATACATCTCTTCTAGCATCTCAAAACCTAGCAATTTAGTATCTAACATGACAAGTAATGTAGATATTCGAAAGAGAGCATTGACTACTACATTTTCTTTTCCATCCAAGTGTTTGACAAAGAACACAAAAGATTATAAGAATTTCACCTACTTTACATGTCTAGGGCTGATTTTATTTTGATGATGTATATATTTCAAACTTTCATGATCGGGATGTAATACCAGTGATTTAGGTCTCAAATAATGATTTCATTTCTCTAAACTACGTATGATAATAAAAAATTCCTTATCATATATAGAATACTTTAATTTCGCACCGTTGCAATGATTATTTTTTCTTGTGAAAGAAGTATTCCTATTCCTACCCTACAAGCATCACAATTTACCTCAAATAGTAGGTCAAATTAGGAATATATAATATAGGAGCATTGCAAAATTTATTCTTAAGAGTATCAAAGGCTTTAATAGCTTCATTTTCCTAATTAAATTATTCTTTTTTAATGAGTTGAGTAATAGGTGCAACAATAGTAGATAAATCTTTATTATATTTCCTATAGAAACTAGCTAACCTATGGAAACTTCTCACTTGATGGATATTTTTAGGAATAGGCCACTCTTGAATAGCTTGTATCTTTATAGGATCTACTTTAATACCATCGCTACTAATAATATAACCAAGAAAACTATGCTTGGAAGTATAAATTAACATTTTCTTCAATTTTCCATATAGTTTAGTTTTCCTTAGTTTATCAAATAGTTTTCTTAGATTTATATGATGGTTATGTTCATTTTTAATATATACAAGTATGTCATCAAAATAAATTGCAATGAAACTACCTATGAAAGGACAAATAATTTCATTTATTAGTTTGATTAAAGAACTAGGTGCACTATACAACCCAAAAGACATAAAAACCTATTCATAGAGACCATATTTAGTTTTAAAGGTTGTTTTCCATTCATCTCCTTCCCAAATTCTCATTTGTTGATAGTCACTTCTTAAGTTAATTTTGTAGAACACGCTTGCACCACAAAGTTTATCAAGCATGTCATCAAGTTTAGGCATAGAAAATGATACTTGATAGTTATATTATTTATGGCTTTAGAATCTATGCACATACACTAAGTACCATCCTTCTTAGGAACTAATAAGGCAGGTACACAACAATGACTCGTACTTTCTCTCACATAAAATTTATTCAATAGTTATTGGATTTATCTTTATAACTCTTTGGCTTCCTTTGGATTACATCTATAAGATGGATTACATAAAGGTATTCCAGGAATTAAATTTATAGCATACTCTATACCTCTAATAGGTGGTAGTCCAGGAGGTAAGTCATTCGAAAACACATCATTATATTAATCAAGCAAACTAGTAAGGTTTGAATTGTTAGAAATTTTCTCTACAAATTGAGATTCTTTCACTACTAAGGCATACCAAACTCCCTGCTCCTCAATGCAATTAAACATTTCCCTTTCATATAAGAATAAGCTCTTTTTAGTCTCGGGTGGTTGTACATAATCACATTAAGATGGTTTCAAATTATATTTCTTTTTATCTTTAGTCACAATATATTCATTCGTCACACCATCATGATTTTCATTTCTATCATATTGTCATGGTTATCCTAAAAATATACTACAATTATCCATAGACAAAATATTACATAATATCTGATCATGGTAATTACTAATGTGAAAAGTAATTAAGGTTTGCTTAGTTACCTTAAATCCTTTGTCCTTATTAATCCATTGTAATGAATACGGTTTAGGATGTACAATAGTCACTAGCCCTAGTTGTTAAACCTTTATTTCACTAGCAACCATAGTACACGAACCACTTTCTATTATGATCCTACAAACCTTATCTCTAATTCGGTACTTAGTTTTAAAATTTTTATCCCTTTGTGTAGATCGAGCATTAGGTTGTATTTTTAATGCCCTTTGAAGTACAAAAGAATGATTACCATCTTCCTCATACATACTCAAGACATCATCATTAGATTCAATTTCTAGGACATCATCATTAGTACGTGGTTCTATGTTCTCAATTTCGCTTAAGGTTAAAACCCTAAGGTTAGGACATTTTCTAGTAAAATGACTATATCCCTTACATTTAAAACATTTCTTATTGGAAATCCCACTTACTTATATTTTTACCTTTTTCATCTTGGTTAGGGTTAGTCTTCTCGTCATTAGTCGAATAGATATGTGTCCTAAATTTTGATGTAGATGAATTTGAATAAGTTTTGGTGGATGTAGAAGTCGAATCACTAGTCTTATAATATGCTTTGGTGGACTTAGTTTTTCCTTTACATTTTAAAGACAACTTAGTCAAATAATTAAGAGAATCATAGGCACATATTTCAAATTTATCTCTAATCAAGTTATTGAGGCCACCTAAGTATCTAGCATACTTTTGTTCCTTTCTTTGCTGTATGTCACATAAGAGTACTAGTCTTTCAAATTTCCTAGCGTACTCTTCTACAATACGAAGTCCTTTCCTATGAGTAGTTAATTTGATATATATCTCTTACTCATACTCCTTAGGAAAATAATTTTTCCTTAGATGTTTCTTTAATTTTTAACAAGACTTGATTTTATGTTTGTCTTTCCTTTCACAATTTCTCTAAGGATTATAATACCAAAGCTAAAGCAGGATCAAACACTCAATAATTGACATTCATAATTATAGAATAAATTGTTCTTCATTTACAAAAGATCTTCTACAAAATTAAAGACAAACGGCTGGTTATGTTGCTAGTTATAGATGAAACATACCATACAAACTACTATGCATATACGTGCACGTGCATGGCATGCATGACATGTATGGAGTGCATGGCTACGTGCATGGGGGAAATAATATGCAACTTAGACATGCATATTAGTTGATTTGGTTAATTAATTAATTAATTAGTAGAGTTAGAGATTAGTTAGTGAATAAAGTAGCATAAATCTTCCTTTTCAAAGAATATTCTTTATTCTAGTATCTTTTAGAATATTCTATATTCTAGTATATTTTAGTTAGGTATTTTTTTTAAGAATTATACCTTTTAGCTAGTATCTTGTAATAGGTAGCCTTTACTATATAAAAGCATAGAACCCATGATTGGAGAGACATCATTGATTGAATTGAAGTTGAATGCAAATTGCAAGTATTGAATTTTATGTGAGTTCATCTCAAGTTTAATTGAATCTGTGTGAATGATTAATCTTGAAACCCTTAATCTCTTCGTCTGTGTGAATTAGAGATTAAGTACGATATTTTATACGCTATATAGCCCACACCCTTCTAGCCATATTCATCATACATATCCTAAAATCAAAGCCCTAATTCAAACCCCTAACTGTAAGTTTCGAACCAAACCCTAAACCTAATTTACCATTTGAAACCAAACCCTAACCCACAAAACCATCCATCTTCAAACTCTAATTGTTAAATCGTCATCATCATCATTGCATCAAATTTGAATAATCTTTATCATTAATTCATCACCACCGAATCAACATCACCATCATCATGATCAAATTATCCTACCTTGTTTGAATATCTACATCATTAATTCACCACTTTCAAACCTTCTTCTTCTTCTTAATTCCAGCCTAATCGAGCATTGGTTTTACATAATTGATAATTCTATATTCTCACACACATCAATTTTGGTATCAAAGCTTAGGTTTCAATCTTATTATGATCAAGGTCCAATCTTTCCTTCAATATTCTTGCAAGAATGTGTCTTTAATTCAATATTCTTTAAGAACATGTCTCTTCTTTAAGATTCTCTCAAGATTCATCAAGAAGACACTAAAATCTAAGCACTTGGAGGCGTGTTTGGAGAAGCACTACTTGGTTGGTGAAGAAAGGAGATGGCGAACTAAGAGGAGGACTTGAGAGATATTCACAAGGTCTTGGTGGACGAAATTAATGGGGTAAAGTTACATGTGGGGGAGAATAGAAGCTTCACAAGCTCAAGGGTCACATGTGCAGCCACAAAACCGAAAGGGAATGAGTAGAAGAAGACCACATGAGATGGGCACAAAATCGAATGGAGGAAGGAGAAAAGAGTGTGGTAAATTATGTAATACCACATGATACCTCAAGAAAAACCTACGATGATGTGGAGAAAAGAATCCGATTTGATCTACCCGATTTCGAAGGTACTCTCAATCTGAAATCTTTTCTCGAATGGTTACAAATTGTGGAATCTATGTTTGAGTATAAAGAAATTGATGATGAGAAGAGGTGCCAAATATTAATATTAAAATTTAAGAAATTTGTTAGAGTGTTGTATGATAATTTGAAGAGGAGAAGGGAGAGAGAAGGAAAATCGAGAATTAGGATTATTGTTGTAGTATTGAGAATTCAAATGAATGAATATGTTGTAAGGATAGTCGACTGCAATGGAAGAAGGAGGACATAAGATATTTAATCAAGACTTGATAAAGAATTCACGAGAAATTAAATTGTTGAATGTCACCCTATCTGAGATTACTCCATGTATTCTTTGTTAGGATTATTCAATCACAAAAGAGAGAAATAGATAAGTTTAATACATGCATTAGATTTCAAATGATTTAGCCGTATGTTACAAGTGTCGCCACCGTGCCTTATATAGGAAGCCTTACATTGTTAACTAGTACATTAATATAGCTACATGACACACACACGACTAACTAGAATAGAAACTAGTGTTTACAATGTAGCTATACCTTATATAATACATGAATCAATAAATACAATTATAAACAAAACAAGCTAATTAGTACATGAAAATGACTATCAAGAACCCTAATATAAACAATGATGTTGAATAGGTCTCTTGAGTTGTGGACTTAACCTTTATGTATAATAACTCCATTTGTATTAGCTTGTAACACATGTAATCTGACGTATGTTGACATCTTAATTGGCTTGATCTTCTTTGTGCAAATATGTTACATACCTATAAGAATGACTTAAAGTAAACTCATTAAAATTAGCCACATTATTAATATCATTATCAAAGACATATAATACGATTGGTTCCATAATAAAGCATGCTAAAATTTTTTTATCATCTTGAAGATATAAGGATGTTCCTACATCATTACCATACCCACCACAAATCAAGTGCACCTGCCACGAGGGCTAACACACCATGGATGCCACACCCATCAAACATGGTCAAAGTACATCAATGGGGCATGTGTTGGGATACCTCACCCACCATACATTGAATGCTTTTGCCAAGAGGTTTAAAAGTTGGGATACCATACCCGCCAAATCAATGGATAATACGAAGTACCTGAGGGCTTGTATTAGGATATCTTATCCACTCGAACTCGACATTGATGTCATGCTAGCATGCCATAGTATAATCTTATACCTCAAAAATATGCGCATACCCCTATTGACCACAACCTATTAGACAAGGAAATAGATGTTGAGTGAAAATATAAAACACAAGGCAACCCGCCCACTAACATTTGGATAACTACCCCAAGAGTCGGAGACAAAGGCTCAAACAAAATCTTAGTCCATTAAATTTTAATTACCAAGCGATGTCACAAATTAAAATTTAATTCCATTATTATCCTAATTGGGTTTCTCTAAGTGATAACACAAGAAACTTCACAAGGTATATAAGCCACCAATTGAGTATTTGGAGATGACACCAAACTTAACCAAATCAAGGCCTAATTATTATCATTTTGTTCTATATTAATTTTGCAGTAAACATGGTTGTAATAATGATTAAAATGTTGTATTTGCATAAAAATATGAATATAGAAGACCCAATGAAAATATATTAATTAATAATGAAATATCACAAAAATTTGTCGTCCAATTGATCGGTCCTTAGTACCTGTCAACTAGGTTTGCTCGTGCTAGACCAGCATAGAAAAATAAACCAGTGAACCATTCAATCGGTTGGTCCCACCGATTGGATGTTCATAAGAAGTCAGTTGATGGGTTTGACCAACTCGGTCGATGGGTCTAGGTAGAGACTAGACCATTATGGTCATAAGGAAATTGGTTTATGGGTTTGGTATAACTAGTTAATTGCTTCATCAAACCAATTAACCGATCTTGCAACTAGCCAATCAAAATCCCCAAATCGAGTGAATATTTACATAACCAATCAATCATTCCAATGAACCAATCAACTAATTTAGGTAAAATAACACTCAGACTTGCAATCCACATACTAAAATATCACCCAACTTTCCCTATTAGTCCTAGCATGTTTCTATGTCATCAAACACATAAAGAGACATGATGCATACTTAAAATCACAAGGATACATAGTAATATTGGCATTAAATAAAATCATGCTCAAAAGTACAAAAATAATGCATAATATTAGGGAACCCAGAACATACTTAAATTTCAAGAAGAAAGCTCTATCACATGCTTGATTCCTAAAGTACAATAACTCATGCTCAACACAAAAAAAAAACATGGAACCACAATAAGCAATAAAAGACCTTATTCATGTTAAAAATAAAAATGTCTTACATTCAAACAATTCTTCTAGCATGAACTCCTAAGTTGATAGTTATTTGACCAAGTCCTTGATTCCTAAAAGCAAAAAAAAAATGAAACCATTAAAACTCATTTAAAAATATATAATTAAAAAATCAAAAGAAGGAGAAGTAAAATGACACCATACAACGTTTTTCAAAATTGAAACTTAAAACCAAAACCCCGGGTCTTCAATTTTTTTTTTCAAAACTTTAACCCTTCGTTGCTTAAGAGAGGAAATTAAGATAAGGTGTGATTAGGAAGAGAAATGACAGAGGTTCGGTAGGTTAAGGGAGTGGTGTAGAAATTCTAACATGCAATGATGACTGCTAAAAGAGAGAGAAAATTGAGGGAGAAGAGAGATGGTGAGATATGCTTTAAAATTGCTTTTGAGAAAATTTAGCTAAATAAAAATCATGGAGTGATCTAAATAATGTAAAAATATTTCCAAAGCGTCAAAATATGTTTATTAGCATAAATAGATTATAATTAAATGTTTTCATAAATATTGGAAAGATACTAGAATCAAAATAAAAAAGATTTAATATCAATGGACAATTAGTCAATTGATTTGAGCAAAACAGTAAATTAGTTTATCGGAAAATAAAATTTTGAATATCAGAGCGTACAGGTCAATCGGTTAGGCATAGTAGTCTATTAGTACGATCAAAATTCATAACTTTATTAAAATTTCAAGCCCTTTCCAAAACCAAAACTCTTTTTTTTAATTTATTTATATCAACATAATTTGAAATATAATTAGAAGGATTTTAGTACGGGGCATTACAACATTACCCCTTTAAAGGAAACTTCACTAGTAGGACGACCTTTGAATGCGTCTCACAAGTTTTGGTGTCAATGATCCTCAGTGGTCGCATCTCATAAGATAATGCCTCATCAAACTCAATCGTCTCCAGTTGAATGAGGTGTGATGTATCTTTCGTGTACCTCTTCAATTGAGATATGTGAAAAACGTTATGCACTTATGAAATCTCAACAAGTAAGGCGAGTCGGTAAGAAACTTCTGCAACTCGATCCAAAATCTCATGCGGTCTAATAATCCTTGGGTTAAGTTTTCCCTAAGAAAAATGCATTAAACCCTTGGTAGGTGAGACCCTCAAAAGCACTAGGTTACCTATGTCAAACCCATTTGTCCTCCTTTATAGATTTGAATTACTCTGCTGTCTATCCTAGGTTGCATTCATTCGATCTTAAATTATTGTGATCTACCTGGCAGTATCTTCTACCATCTTAGGTCCCAACACATTTGTCTCAATTTTTTTGCTCCAGCACAAGAGGCTATAACACTTCCATCCATAGAGTGACTCAAAAGGTGTCATCCCTATGCTCGCATGTTGATTGCTATAGTAGGATACTTCTACCAAGTCAGACCATCCTTCCAACTACCCTAAAGCTCTTGTACATAAACCTAAAGCATATCCTCTTAAATCTAAATAAAGCACTAGGTTGACCATTTTTAGCCGAATGAAAAGCAGTGTTCATCTTTAGGTGTGTCCCAAATGTTGTCGGCAACTTCTGCCAGAAGTGCGATAAGAATCTAAAATGTTAGATCAATATGATGTCCTTGGGCTCCCCATGGTACTATACCATGTGCTTCCTATAAACATTGGTTATCTACTCCATACTCCAAGTTGACTTCATCGATATAAATACTGTTGATTTGGTCAATCGGTAAACTACAACCCAAATCAAAGCCGAACCATTATAGGTCCTCGGTAACCCAACCACGGAGTCCATTGACACACTATCCCACTTCTAATTAGGAACCTCCAATGGCTAAACCAACCCTATTGGGTGCTTGTGTTCGACATTAACTTTCTTACAAGTTAAGCACCTAAGTACAAAGCCACCTCCTGCTTCATACGAGGCTTGTGATAGATTCTCTTCAAGTCCTCGTACAACTTATCCTCTCCAAGATGGATGGAATAAGGAGCTTACTGATCCTCCTCTAAATCTTTTGCTTAATCTCCACACAAATTTGCAAAAAATACCATCCACCTTGAAAACAAGTACTACGATCCTCTAAAATCTAAAATCCTATTACTATACCTTTTTCTATAGCTCACTCAATTCGCTCGAGCTTGTAATCTCCTAGCTAGCTAGATCAGTTATAGTCAAATATGGTTGGTGTGATTGTGAGAGCACTTATCCTTGTCTTAAGATCTATAGACCAAATGATCCCAATACCCAACTCCTGAATCTCTTGCCAAATCTAATCTAAAACAACTAGCAAACCCAAGGAATGTGATTTCTTTCTACTAAGAGCATCTGCTACGACGTTGACTTTATCTTCGTGGTAGATCAACTCTAATTCATAGTCCTTAGCCAACTCCAACCACCTTTACTATCTCATTTTTAGCTCACACTAAGTGAAGATGTACTTGGGGCTCTTATAGTCCATGTAGAACTTATGTTGCACTCCATATAGGTAATGTTTCATGATTTTCAAGGTAACAACCACTATAGATAGTTCAAGGTCATGAATTGGGTAGTTCTGCTCATGCTCCTGAAATTAGCGAGAAACATATGCCACTACCCTCACGTGCTACATCAATACACATCACAAACCAAGTTTAGATGCATCACTGTACACCTCAAACCCCTCCGTACTCGACGACAAAGTGAGAAATGGAGTTAATGTTAACCTCATCTTAAGATCCTCAAAAGCCTTGGTGCACCCTCAAATCAACGAATATACCTTCCCTTGTAGGACACTACTCCTAATAGTATGACACTTATACTGATGGTTCCCCATCCTACCACATTCATGAAACTAAACCAATTGTTGAGAACAATATGTCCCGGGGTGATTCTCAAAACATTGCTAACATATGAAGCTCCTCACAATCAACGGACTCAACTTCCCTCCATGCGAGGTACCATCCACGATTGATGACTACCTGTGACCTGAAACCTCTTTTCTCTTGCTTAGCTTTGGCTACCCTCAAACCTTTGCTTGACCTTTAACTAGGTGCTATAGGCCTACACAATCACTGATGTCTCAAAGACATAGTTGTGCATAGCTTGCAAGTCCTGGGCAGGATTTCTGACCAACATCGACCTTTAGAGCAAAATGGACTAGGTCCATATAATGGCTGTAGTACTCCTCCATCGTAGACCTACCTTAACACAAGTCATGCAATGCCATGAACTCGTCGTATATCACCATTCTTAGGCAAGTAGGGTAGAAAAGTGCCATTAGCATATCTCAACTAAAGCCTCTCACTAATTGGTAGTGGCTCCTCTCAACTCTTGACCTCTCCACCATTCATCAGCATGACCCCACAAGTGGAACATTACAATGTCCATCCACTTACTCTCTAGGCAGCCACTAGCCATAAAGATATTCACAAAATCCCTCAACCAATGCTCTAATACATCTGGGTCCTCCTAAACCTCAAAGACCAATGAATAATGATGATCACCCTATATGATGGTGGCACCATTAAAGGAGGTGGAAGAAATAGTTGCAGAGCCTCTTCACACTAAATCTACCTCTCCAAGTGGGTCCCAAATACCTCTAAGTAATGCTCAAGACATTGGTTCGCAACCATTGAAGTCCGAAAATACTAAAGCACATTAGAAAAAGGCCAACTCATAAATACGAAGTTAGTATACATGGAGGTAGCACATTGCACATAAGGATAGAAGTTAGTCCTATCTTCTAAATTTAAGTCCAAATCCCACCCAAGTTAATGTTCACTCATAGGCTTAAACAAATTTTAAATGTTGGAATAAACCAAAGAAAATGGTTTTTGCAAAGCAACGTTAGAATTTTAAAACCATAGGCTCCAATACCAACTTGTAACACCCCTAAATTTTGAATTAGAAAATTTTGTTTTGAAGATAAGGAGGAAGCATTAGTAAAATCTAAACCAAGGAGTGTTACCACTACATTGAATAAGGGAGAAGTGTAATCATCACATAGCCTATGCTTAATAGAACGCAAATTAGAACAATTGTGAAAGAATGCAAGCTCAACGAACAATACAATAATACCAATAGTGACAATGATGAGACTAAAAACAATATAGATTAAAGGGAGTATGTGAATTTACAAAATCTAAATACTTCAATCAAAGAAAAGAGTTTAAATAACAAAGAAAAACCAAAAACATTCCAACATAGTGGGAAAAAAATCTAACTGGTTAACCTAACTCTTAATTATACGAGAAAGTTACTCTCGAGTCCCCAAGCAATGGACAACTATTAGCCAACCTCAACATACTCTAAATGAGAATGGTAACCCTGCAAATCATCTTCTACTCATTAGAATAGAATCTGGGAAATCACAGTGACCATACAAATGTAGTATAAGTACAATAAAGTATTGGTAAATAGATTATCTAAAACATGATAAGGGTTCATGCTACACACTAAACTCACATAGTATCATTGTGATAATCACACTAATATAAGATAAAAATAAGGCTCATGGTACTAATACAACATGACATGCTTGTATGGAGATCATGGAAGAAAAATAACCACACAATGTCATGATATATCAATGGGACTTTTCTTTGAGGATACCGCACCCATAAAAAATTGAGTGCACCTTCTACGAGGGGTAACACACCATGTGATACCACTCCCACTATATGTGGTTGAATTACATTAAAGAGGCTTATACTAGGATACCTTAGATACCCCACCTTAAATGCCTCCACCGTGAAGGATAAAAGTTGGGATACCACACCAACCTAATCAATGGGCAATATGAAGTGCTAGGGGAATTGTATTGGGATAACTCACCCTCACAACTTGACACTGATGTCATATCAACATGCCACACTATAATATTATATCTTATAGATATGTGCATACCCTCTACTAACTGTAAATCGGTAGAGAAGGATATACGTATTGAGTGAAAATATAAAACACCGGGTGACCCGTCTACTAACTTCTAGCTAGCTACCTTAAGAGTTGGAGAAAAAAGATTCAAAAGAAATCTTAATCCATTAATTTATAGCTGCCAGGTGATATCTGAAATCACAAATTAATTCTATTATTTTTCAAATTAGGTGTTTCCAAGTGATAACACCAAACACATTACAAGTCGTACAAGCCACTAATTGATTTTTTTGAGATGAAACCAAGCTTAACCAAATCAAGGCCAATTATTATCATTTTCTTCCATATTAATTTCAAGGTAAACATGATTATAATCATGATTAAAATGTTTTAATTTCATAAAAACATTAATATAGATGTACCAAAAAATATATTAATTAATAAGTAAATCTCACAAAAATAGGCTGACTAGTCAATAGGACCTTGAGACAAGTCATCTGGTTCGGTCGGGCCAGATCTACATAAAAAATAAACCAATAAACCAATCAGTTGCTTTGTCCCACCAATCAACTATTCATAGGTAACTAGTTGATGGGTTAGACCAACCTGATTGATGGGTCTAAGGAGAGACTTGACCACTCTAGTCACAAGGAAAATAGTCGATGGGTTTGGAAAGCAGATTGACTACTTATAGGAATAAGTTTATTGGTTCATTGAACTAATTGTCTGATATTGTAACTAGTTGATCCAAATCCCCAAACCGAGCGACTATTTTCACAACCAATCCATCACTCCAACACACTGATTGACTGATTTGTGTTAATCAACCCTTAGACTTTCAATCCACCTACTAAAATTTCACAAAATTGCCATATTAATCCTAACATGCTTCTATGTTATCAAAAAAATAAAGAGACATGTTGCACACATATAATCATAAAGATACATGGTGATTTAGACATTAAATGAAATAATTCTCAAAATTGCCAAAATCATGCATAATATTAGGGAACCCAAACATGCCTAAATTTTAAGATGAAAAATTTACTACATGTTCAATTCCTATAATACAATTAACTCATGCTAAACACAAAAAACAAAACCAAAAACAGGGAACCACAACAAGTAGCAAATGATCTTATTCATGTTAAAAATAAGAACACCTTACCTTCAAACAATTTTTTACAACAAACTCGTAACTTTATGATTATCTACCAGGACCTCGATTCCTTAGATAATTAAGAAACAAAACCATAAATACTTTCAACACTTAATAAAAGAAAATTTATACGAATAGGGAGAAGAAAAATAATAGAATATACCATTTTCTCATAATTAAAACCTAAAACAAAAACCTAAGGTTTTCAATCTTTCTTAAAACTTTAACCCTTCATTTCTTAAGGGAAATTAGGTAGAGCTAAATTTAAAACCCTAATGTTTCTATTATTTTTTAAGTGATTCTTGTAGGTATTTTATATGCTTGCAAGAAGAATAATTCATCAAAGATATCTAGTGTATAATAAAAGGATTACAAAGTTATATATATAAGACAAAGCTACAAGACAAAATACTTTGTTACATGATTCTTGCATGTGTTGCATGGATAGGGTTTTTGTTTAGCTTTGTGATTTTATATACACTTTGTAATATTTTGTTCCTTTTACTTATAGATGATAATAGTATGACTATTTTGCAATACACTTTGTAATATTTTGTTCCTTTTACTTATAGATGATAATAGTAGTACTATTCTGCATGTATGTTATATGGGTGAATTGTATTAGTTTCATTCTCTTAAAAACTAGTGAAATCTAGCTAGCTTAAGCCAGTTAGGTTAATTAAAGCCTACATTATTATGTTTTTATTTTTCACCTATACATGTGGGCAACGACAACTATATTAGCTAGTAAGGTTCGTAACCACTTAGTAAAGGGTTAAACTAACAAACCCTTATATATATATACTCGTCACTCTTGTACACATTAATCCAAGTTGAATAAAAAGACATAAGAATTTTGGAAAGTCTCCTCAATTCTTCTCCAAGAGAGTAAGTGCTTGAGAGCTACATATAATATAGGAAGAAAACTATGTGATTTCTTCTTAGATGCATGTTTGGTTGGTTGAAGAGTGATATCAACAATCAAAGAATTGAAGCCATAATCATTAATCAAACCACCAATTGAAACATCAAATGAATCTTGAAGATCCCACTTTAGTGTATGATCAAATTCCCTTCGACATTCACATCATCCCTAGTTTTCAAAATCTTAGATGTAATAGGATCTTATAATATAAATCCCTTTCTCACTAGGCGTGTATCCTAAAAAAGATATATTAATTAGAATAATCAGCAAGTTTCCCACTCCATACCTCTTCATGTGTCTTCATCTCTATACAATTATTTGATCACCAATTCACTAAATATGCAACCATGTGGATAGCTTCAGCCGAAAACTCCCAGCCTAAACTATCCTCTAAAGCACCCATCGAGCCTTCTCTAATAGCATCATGTTCATCCTCTAACTAATCCAATTTTTTTGCAGTCACCCAATACATGCATGGCACCTTGCAATCCCAGTATCCTCACAAAAATTAGTGAAACTTGTCTACACAATTTCAAGACCATTATCATCCTAATAACACTTTACTTTCTTATCTAAAAGATCTTTAAAATTTTCAAAATACAAAACACGTCATTATTATTTTAAGAAAATAAACCTATACTTTTCAAAAGAAATCATCAATAGATGCGAGCAAGTCCCCTAAACCACCATTGGAGCCCCATTGGTATGACCTCACAAATCTTAAAGGATATAATCACGAGGAGCCTTCATACGATGATTTTCTATCAAAAAGCTAACTTGATTCTACTTGTTAAATATATTATACTATGGGAAGTCCATAAAACCTATACTTTGTCCATCCAATAGCCCTCTCTTAGAGAGCATAGCTAAACATCTAACACTCATGTGTCACAATCTCTTGTGATAAAGTCTCATAACATTAGAGTCAATCATACTTGGTGATGTGTATCTAAATAATTTTAATTTTTATCTAAATATTTTTTTATCGTTGTAATATAAATTGTACATATAACTATTAGTTTTATGCTGTGATTAATTAGGGGAAGTGATCAAGGACATAGGTTGCTAGAATGGATTGTTGGATGATGTTGATTGCTGTGACTGAATGTTTGATGTTGTTGGTTGCTGTGATTGAATGTTTGCTGCTGATTGTTGTGATTGATTATTTTGCTGTGTTGATTTTTGCTGGATAAATTGAGTCCAATTGTGTTGACACAGTTAGGGAAAATTGTTGTATTCCCATATAATACAATCGCCGGAATTGAAGCTAGTAGAATTAAGTAGGCCACATAGGCAGCCACCCAGCCCATAATTGGGTTAGTAGGACTGTTGCCTATGCAACCCTTGATTTCTATAATTAGCTAGATAAATTAGCTGATAGGAAATAGGATTATTGTATTCCGTAATTTTTGGATCATTTATAGCCAATTGTAAGTGGGCTAAATAAATAATCCAACAACACCCCAATTTTTGTTATGTAAGTATGGTTTGTAGGGGTATGATTGGGCCTGATAATTTTGAAGCCTAATCGAGCCTAATAGTGTGGGTGATATATTTGTATGTCATGTATGGCAGGGACAATATTCATTATTTATTCTAGAATATTGATTTCAACTCTTTCATTTTCTCTCTATGGTTGTGCTCTCTCTCTCTCTCTCTCTCTCTCTCTCTCTCTCCTTTTCTTCCTCGCTAAAACCCTCATTGAATCTAATTCTTCCTTTTTGACAAACTTAGTCTGCCATTGATTTTTAATCGAGCCCTAACTAGTTTGATCTTCCCTTGGTGTTGAATCATTGGCTGATCAAGATCGGGTTTCCCGATCATATCTTTGTATAAATTTGTCCAGCGTTTCTTTAATTCCTACTGAGGTTTCATCATTTGGTATCAAAGCCTCAATTATTCAATTTTTTGTGGTTTAGTGATAATTTTTTGGTACCGGTGTTGGTTTTTAATTTTTGGAGTTGATTGGGTGTCGATTTGGTAATTATGGTCGATTAGGGTTTTGTGTCTAACAAGAATCGAACAATTCTTGTGATGATTCTGTAAGACTGGTGATATTACTATTCCGACGTGATTCTTGGCACCTTAAAGGGACATTAGTGATTTTTTAAGGAAGCCATCTTAGCTTCCCTTGATTTCTATCTTCTGTTAGGGTTTTATCGAACACTGTGGATTCAATCTGTGGGTTCTTGCAACAGTTTTGATTGCTACGTTTCTCCATTCGGTGGTATTTTTCCTTGTATTTCACCCTGTCAATTTCCTTTCTGTTATTGATATTTAGTGATCCTTGTATTATTGAATAATGCTACACTAAGAAATTGATTAAGTGTGCAGGTATAATCTTAATACCACCGATTTACACAAACAGTGGGTGAATTGGTCCAAGAAGAGGGGCAAATCCTGCTCTCTTGCTTAGCTCTAACCGCCAACATTTTTTGGTGCAGTATATTCGTTCCTTTTTCTTCCATATTCTTGTATATTTGGATCTTGATTATCTTTATAGAATTAATTGTGTAGTGTTGTTTATTATTCTATATATTGCCTAATAAGTCGACTGTTGGTAATTGTTATACTAATCAATTCTGAGTGTTGTTAGCTATGAATTATTGTGGACTTTTGTATGTGATAATAAGTGACATAGACTAAATAAATTAGTAAAGAATAAACATGTCTAATAATGGTCAATCTATAAATCAATCTATTCCTGTGACTGGTAATGATTCGTTAGAGACACTTAGGACTTTTTAAGAACAAATTATTGCTCAATTTGTTGTGTTATTTGCTAATACAGACTAAATAAATTAGTAAAGAATAAACATGTCTAATAATGGTCAATCTGTAAATCAATCTGTTTCGGTGACTGGTAATGATATGTTAGAGACACTTAGGACTTTTCAAGAACAAATGACTTGTCAGTTTGCTGTGTTATCTGCTAATCTAGAACAAAGACTAGGGGAACAAGATGTTAGGCTTAATAATTTACAAAATAATAGAGTATATGAACAATATGCCAGGGTGTTAGGAAGATTCCCTATTGAACATAGGAATATAATTCCTCCCTTGAATAATTTAGAAGAGATAGAATATCAAGTATCTAATAATAGTGATAGGTGTCCTAGACAACTTAATAGACATGATAGGGACTTGGATCAAGTTGACAGGAATTTAGGTAATATTATATTTAACATACCTGGATTTAATGGAAGGAGTGATCCTGATTATTATTTTGAATGGGAAAGGAAAATAGAATTGGTTTTTGAGTGTCATGACTATTCAAATGAAAAGAAAATTAAAGTGGAGGTGGTTGAGTTTACAGATTATGCTTCCTCATGGTACTACAATCTTGTATCAACTAGGCGTAGGTGTGGAGAGCCACCTATTCAAACTTGGGATGAGTTTAAGACTTTAATGAGGAAAATATTTATTCCAAACTATTATTATAGGGAATTATATAAGAAATTGCAATCCCTAAGTTAAGGTAATAGGACTGTTGATGAGTATTTTAAAGAATTAAAAATAGTATTATTAAGGTAGGGATTGTTGACGATGAGGATGCCACTATGGCTAGGTTTTTTAGTGGATTAAATTCTAAAATTGCTGATAAGATGGAACTGTATCCATATGGGACCCTAGAAGATATGGTCAATAATACTATTAAAATAGACGGTCAAATTAGAGGAACTAGATAAAATAAACCACTTGGATTTGGCTTTAAAAAAAAGTTCTAAAAGGAATTATGGTGGTGATAATTTTGGAAATTGGAAGGCTAATGGAAAATTTGAATTTAAGGACAAAGGTATTAAAGCTAGAGTTGGGAACAAACTTGATAAGGGTAAAACTAGTGTACCTAATAATGCTAACGGACAAACTAAGGCTAGAGATATTATGTGTATTAAATGTGGGGGACTTGGAAATATAGCTTCTGAATGTCCTAATAGGAGAAATATTTTAATTAGGGAATCTGGGGATATAGATTCATAATCTAAAAGTGAAGAATTGGAGATTAATACAATGATTAATGATACTAGTGATTCTAAAGAAAAGGTAGAACTTCCAGTGAGTCGTGATCTTTTTGTGGTACGTAAGGCATTAAATAGCAATAAATTACCATATTCAAATGAGTACAAAGAGAGAACATCTTTCACACTAGGTTTTTAATTCATGATAAGTGCTTTAATATGGCAATTGATAGTGGTAGTTGTATCAATGTTGCTAGTGTTCTTTTGGTAACTAAATTGGGGTTACCAACTACTAGACATCCTAAACCATATAGACTTCAGTGGTTGAATGAATTAGGAGATGTTAAAGTGAGTCGGCAAGTTTTAATAAATTTAAAGTTGGGTAAGTATGAGAATTCTGTACTATGTGATATAGTGCCCATGCATACTACACATTTTCTGTTGGGAAGACTATAGCGGTATGATAGGAAGGTAACGCATTATGGTTATAAAAATAGGTATACATTATATAAATATGATGATAAAATTACTTTAGCACCTCTTACTCCTAAGGAAATTTATGATGATCAAGTCAAAATGAAATCTGATTATATGGAGTTGGCTAAGTAGAATTTGGATATTGGGTCTTGTTCAAATGAACTTAAGAAGTCATATGGGTTTTATGCTACGAAAGGTGATATTGAACGAGCTTTTAGTAAAAATAAAAATGTGTATTTAATGGTGTATAGGAGTATTATGAGTGTAATTTAGATTTAATTGAATCGGTACCTGACAATGTTAAGGGTTTATTAGAGGAATATTATGATTTATTTTGTATAGAGAATCCCTATGGTTTACCTCCCTTAAGAGGCATAGAACATCAAATAGATTTTATTCCAGGAGTTGTCATACCTACTACACCTACTTACAGGGCTAATATAGAGGAAGTAAAGGAGTTAAAAAAAAGGTTTATGATTTATTAAGTAAAGGCTATATTAGAGAATCCATGAGTCCTTGTGATGTACCACTTCTTTTAGTTCCTAAGAAAGATGGAAGTTGGAGAATGTGTATAGATAGTAGGGCTATGAAAAAAATAACAATTAAGTATAGGTATCCTATACCTAGGCTTGATGAAATGTTAGATCTTTTACATGGTGCTGTGGTGTTTTCTAAAATAGACTTGAAAATTGGGTATCATCAAATTATAATGAAGCTTGGAGATGAATGGAAAACAACATTTAAGACAAATTTTGGGTTATATGAGTGGTTAGTTATGCCATTTGGGTTATCTAATGCTTCAAGTACTTGTAGAAGGCTTATGAATCATGTTCTTAGGAAATTTATTTGGAAGTTTGTAATTGTATATTTTGATGATATACTTATTTATAGTAGATCTATGGATGAACATTTGAAACATTTGAGGACTATTTTGGATGTGTTTAAGAAAGAAAAATTATATGCTAATTTATTTAAGTCAAGGTTTTTCTTTGAAAGTGTAGTCTTTTTAGGATTTGTAATTAGTAAATATGGGATATCTGTTGATAAGGATAAGATTAAGGCAATACAGGAATGGCCTATACCAAAATCAGTAACTGAAGTTAAAAGTTTCCATGGGTTATGTTCCTTTTATCGTAGATTTTTTAGGAATTTTAGTACTTTAGCTACACCTCTAACTACAATTATAAAAAAATATGATGGATTTAAATGGGGTTTAGAACAACAAAAAGATTTTGATTCTCTGAAGGCCAAATTAACTCAAGCTCCTGTATTAGTACTTCCAGATTTTGAGAAAATATTTGAATTAGAATGTGCTGCTTCAAGTTTAGGGATTGGGGCTGTTCTTTCTCAAGAGGGTAGATCAATAGCCTATTTTTATGAGAAATTAAGCGGTAGTGCTTTGAATTATTCCACTTATGAAAAGGAGTTATTTGCTTTAGTAAGAGCTTTAGAAGTGTGGTAAGATTATTTATGGCTTAGGGAATTTGTTATTAATACTGACCAAGAGGCTATTAAATATTTGAAGAGTCAATCAAAGTTGAATAGGAGAAAAGGCAGATGGATAGAATTTATTGAGAGTTTTCCTTATATGATTAAATATAAGAAAGGAGGTGATAATATAGTTGTTGATGCATTATCTAGGAGGTATGCTTTATTAAATATAGTAGATGCAAATTTATTAGGGTTTTCTCATATTAAGAATTTATATGTTGAGGATACTGCTTTTAAAGAATTATATAAGAGTTGTAGTACTACTGCCCTAGGAAAATATTATCTTTTTGATGGGTACTTATTTAGGGAAAATAGACTTTGTGTACCTAATTGTTCATATCAGGAATTATTAATTCAAGAGGCACATAGTGGTGGTTTAATAACACACTTGGGTTTTCAAAAGACTTTGGATGTGTTAACTGATCATTTTTATTAGCCACATATGAAAAAGGATGTGTTAAAACATTGTGTGAACTGTATGGCTTGGAAGCATGCTAAATCCACTTCTTAACCATTTGGTCTATATACACCTTTATCAGTTCCTACCCAACCATGGGATGATGTTTCTTTAGATTTTACTTTGGGATTACCTAGGACTAATAGAGCTAAGGATTCTATCATGGTTGTTGTGGATATATTTAGTAAAATGGCACATTTTATACCTTGTAATAAGTCTAATGATGTTGTAGCTGTGGCAGATTTATTTTTTTATACATGTGGTTAAATTGCATGGGGTACCTAAGACCATAGTATTCGATAGGGATGTTACATTTTTAAGTCATTTCTAAGAAGTATTGTGGGGTAAATTAGGTACTAAAATATTATTTTCCACCACCTGCCATCCTCAAATTGATGGTGGACAAACAAAAGTGGTAAATAGGACTTTGGGTCTCAATGGGGGATACTAAAGCTCCTGGAGTAGATGGTTCTTCTGTAGGGTTCTTCAAGGCTAGCTGGCCTATTATTGCAAAAGAGGTATTGTGGGCTATTAGAGAATTTTTTGCTACTGGTTTTCTGCCTAAAAAGCTGAACATTACTGCTCTAACTCTTATTCCCAAGCATCCAAATGCAAATATAGTTACCGATTTTAGGCCCATAGCTTGCTACAATATGTTGTATAAAATTATTGCAAAAATTATTGTTCAAAGATCGCAGCATATCATGCCCAACAGTATTGACCTCTCTCAGAATGCTTTCATTAAGGGGAGAAGCATTGGAGAAAATATTCTTTTGAGCCATGAATTAGTTAGGAAGTATTCTCAAAAGGGCATCCCACCTAGATGCATGCTGAAGATTGATCTTAAGAAGGCATATGATATGGTAAATTGGGAGTCTCTGCAACAACTCCTAATCTTGTATGGTTTTCCTATCCACTTTATTAATTTGATTATGGCCTGTGTGACCACAGTATCATATTATGTCTCATACAATGGTGTCCTGGTTGCTCCTTTTCCTGGAAAAAGAGGCTTAAGGCAAGGAGATCCTCTATCTCCTTATCCTTTTGTGTTGGTTATGGATTATTTTAGCAGGTGTTTGAAGAAGTTATGGGTTGATCCCAGGTTTAATAATCATCCTATATGTAGAGGATTACATCTCATAAACTTAAATTTTGTTGATGATTTATTGATGTTCTGTAAGGGTAACCTACAGAGTGTGCAATGTCTTCAAGAGGTTTTGGCTCATTTTTCTGCAACTTCAAGGCTTGTGGTTAATTCCCACAAGTGTTTTGTATTTTTTGGGGGTGTCGATGTCCAAACATAGGCTGCTATACTGGATTTCCTCAGATTTCCTGTAGGGAGGTTTCCAATAACTTACCTGGGCCAGCCATTGACTTTTGCTCATTTATCTGCATCTCATCTGCAACCTTTTCTTGATAGGCTAATTGCAAGATTGAGGCATTGGAGCACTTTATTTCTGTCCTATGCAGGGAGGTTGCAACTTATTAAATCTGTGCTATTTAGTATCTACCTTTATGCCAGTCATATTATTTTGCTACCTAGGAAAGTTCTACACTGTTTTATCAGCTTGTGTAGGAACTTCCTATGGGTTGGAAAGCTACAGGTAAAGAAGACTACACTAGTAGCTTGGGATAAACTTTGTTCCCTAATCAATGAGGGTGATCTTGGCTTGCTGAATCTTGAGATTTGGAAGTGTTGTGCTTTGGGGAAACTTCTTTGGAACATTGCAGCAAAAAAGGATACTCTATGGGTCAAATGGGTGCATTCAGTTTATATTAAGCATGGATCTGTGTAGGACTTCATTCCTACATCCTACACTTCCTGGATTTTTCTCAGGATTCTACATATTAGAAGTGTTCTTTAGGACTATATCCTGAGTTGTGAGATAAGGTAGTCAGATTATAGTATCAAAGCAACTTATCAATCCATTAGAACAGCCCAAGATAAGCAGTCATGGACAAAGCTATTATGGAGGTCTGTATCAACACCTAGATTAAACTTTATAGCTTAGCTTGCATGCAGAAATAGGTTGTTAACTAAAGCAAGGCTAAGGGAGATAGGTCTGGATGTGGATCATGTCTATGTTTTTTGTCACTAGCATAGTGAGACCAGAGACCATTTATTTCTATTTTTTCCTAATACCTCCATCCTTTGGCGGACTATTAGGAGGAATGTTGGCAGAAGTTACCCCATTCTGCGATGGGACCGGGAGGTTAAGATCTTAACTACAAGATCTCAACAAGCAACAAAGAAGAAACACATTTTAGGAGCTTTATTTGTCTCTTACATTGCAACTATTTGGCATGAAAGAAATCTTAGAGTATTTTGGCATAGTACTAGGCAGAATTGTGTACTTTTGAGGATCATTATTATGAATGTATCTAGAAGGCTTGTGAATCATACTTATTCTACTAAGTATGCTAGATGGTTACAGTTGCTTGATGGTATTAAGTATACTGCTACTTTGTAATCTCTATTTCAATAGTAATAAATTTCTACTTATAAAAAAAAATAGGACTTTGGGTAATATGTTAAGGGCTATACTTGGAAAAAATCTTAAGCAATGGGAAGCCATATTACTATAGGTAGAGTTTGCATATAATAGAACTATACATTCCACAACTAAGAAAACTCCTTTTGAAGTTGTGTATGGTTTTAATCCATTAACTCCCTGGATTTGATTCCTTTACCTATTTCTGATTTGCATAATTTGGATGCTGAATCTCATGCAACAAGAATGAAAAAATTAAATGAATATTTAAGTAAGAAAATTAGTAAACATGTTCAAAAAATGGATAAAGTTTCTAATAAAAATAGGAAAAATTATTTTTCAACCTGGGGATTTGGTTTCGGTACACTTAGAAAAGAACGTTTTCCAACCCTTAGAAAATCTAAATTGGATCCTAGAATTGATGGACCTTTTACTATTTTAGAAAGGATTAATGACAATGCATATAAAATTGACTTACCTACTAAATTTGGCAATGTGAGTAATTCCTTTAATGTATCTAATTTGGCAATGTGAGACGAAACTTCACCAAGAAGAGGGGAATGATGTGTATCTAAACAATTCTAATTTCTATCTGAATATTTTTGCTGATTGTTGTAATATAAATTGTACATATAACTATTTTTTTATGCTGTGATTAATTAGGGGAAGTGATAAGGGACACAGGTTGCTGGAATGGATTGTTGGATGGTGTTGATTGTTGTGACTAAATGTTGGATGCTGTTGGCTGTTGTGATTGAATGTTTGCTGCTAGTTGCTGTGACTGATTATTTTGCTTTGTTGATTTTTACTGGATAAACCGAGTCCAATTATGTTGACACAGTTAGGGAAAATTATTGTATTTCCATATAATGCAATCACTAGAATTGAAGCTAGTAGAATTAAGTAGTCCACATAGGTAGCCACCCAGCTTATAATTGGGTTAGCAGAACTGTTGCCTATGTAACCCTTAATTTCTAAAATTAGCTAGATAAATTAGCTTATGGGAAATACGATTATCATATTCCATAATTTTTGGATCTGTTATAGCCAATTGTAAGTGGGCTGAATAAATAATCCAGCACCAAGCCAATTTTTGTTATGTAAGTATGGTTTGTAGGGTTATGATTGGGCCTGGTTATTTCGAAGTCCAATCGAGGCTAACAGTGTGTGTGATATATTTGTATGTCATGTAAGGCAAGGACGATATTCATTACTGATTCTGGAATATTACTTTTGGCTCTTTCATTTTCTCTCTCGACTTTTCTGCCCGACTGAATCTAATTCTCTCTGTTGATAAATTCAGTTTGACATTGATTTTTAATCGAGCCCTAAGTAGTTTGATCTTCCTTTGGTGTTGAATCATTGGATGATCAAGATCGGGTTTCCTGATCATATCTTTGCATAAATTTCTCTAGCGTTTCTTTGATTCCTACTAAGGTTTCACCAGTTGGTGATGTTATTACAACTGCTCCCTTAATAATGGAACCAACTAGCTTATAGAATGTCTCGGCCTTTTTACCCTTCATCACCAAAAGTTTCTCATTTTAACACTTGGATGTGTTATTCGTGTTCACACAGCAATATTCATTATAATCAAAGGAACTTGATGAATTAAGGTTTTTAGTTATCTCTAGGACATGTCAAACATTAGACATTGTTTTTACCACACCATCATCCATCCTAACCTTCACAACCCCAATTACAAAAATCATATTTTTTACTATTGAAAATTTTCATTATAAAAGATTGTGGAAGTAGAAAAATACCAAACACACTTAGGAAAATGGGGGTGTCACTACTACACCTAACAAAGGATAGATGTTTTTTGCCCATCTTATATTAGATATAAGGCTAAAGAACTAAACCAACCAAAAAAAATATAGAAAATACTTAAAGAAAATGTTTACAAAATAAAACATCAACGGGTCTCCAAAATATTCAAATACATGAGAGAGAGTAAATTGAAAGCACAAGTATACAATAGACATAAAACAACAATAAGGTAAAGCCCCAATCCCTAGTCCATTAAAGACCTAAAAATGGTCTCCATATGTGCATACTCTTGAGCCCCCAACCCCAATATAGCGTAGGCTCACTACCGACCATCCTAAAAAACTTACACGTGATCTTTTACTCATGGGATTTAGTAAGTGGCTGAAAATATGGGCACATCAATACACCATGTACTGAGTAACCCAAGTTGCCTCCTCAATGATATTCGTAAGCATACAAGGCCATAGGCAACAATAGAGTTCATACTGAAACATAGTAACATACTTACACATTACACTTAGATGGACATGTGTTATCATAATCATGTATTGCATCAGGATTTAATTTCATGTAAAGGCTTGGATAGTTCATAGCTCATCATGCATAATAATAAAACATAGATAGCAGGGATAGAAATGTATAATTAATAACAAGTTATTCCAGATCTTCCTAGACTCTTCTAGTGTACACTTACAAGAGTATTCCATTAAGTCCATTTCCAAATTTAGATGATCCACTAGATTAACTATTGACAAGCCATTATTTATTTTCCTTTTTATCTTCACTAATGGAATTATTACCACCCATGGTCTCACATATCATGGAAGCCTATCTAAACTAGAGGATATAAATTTTGGCCAAAGCCAAGTAACCATCAACATACATGAAGTATGATCAAAGCTAATAAACCACCTAAGTAACGAGATCCTTTAGTATCGATTCCCTATAGTACATCATTAGTGTCTATATTAAGTAAAGCACTGGAATCTACTGAGATCCCACATGAAGGCACCAATAAATGTTTGAAAGTAGACTAACCCTTGGTAGTTAATAAAATATTAGGTAATCTCGATAGATACATAGCTTAACTTCCTTTTTCTTTAAATGATTAGTGTGTTATTCGCCAAGGTCATATCATCACATAAAGCCCATATAACAACCAAACAACACATCCACATAATCATTATATCTTAACCATTGTTACCCTCTAAACCATATGGCCAAATTTCCATTAATGCTTAGCTAAGTTTACATCCACCCATTAAGATAATCCATTTAGACTAAGAGTATGGATTACATCAACCATTTGTAGGCACTTATTGAGAATAACATGAATTATGAACCATTTAATCCGTCCAATAGATTAGTTAATTCATGCCAATATTTGTGTTCTCATCACTAAAGAATCATATCATGGCATGATATCAAGTCTCAAGTCATATCAATTCTAAACAAAAAACAAACAACACTCTCTGACCTATCAGTCAATTGTTTTACGCTAACCAGTCGATCGGTTTGACTTAGCCAAATCCTAGAGTTTCTTCAAACCAGCCGATTAGTTTAGTCAGACTATTCAATTATTTTAATACTATTTGATCAATTCTAACAAACCTATTTATGGGTTTAAACATAGAGAAACACAAATTCACCACAAACCTTCCCATCAATTGGTTAGGCTAACCGATCGATTGTTCTAAGGACCATTCGATCAATTTGGTTGGACCAATCAATCGGTTTGGTCCGAGACAATATATAACAAGCATTTTAAACATGATTAAATTTTTAAAATCATACCTCATCAAAATCATAACATTATCTTCACATAAAGGCAATATTAAACATACTCATATAGTAAATCATCCTTCATTTACATGAAATGAACCCTATTTCTCATTCATCAAGCCATTTTCTCAGGATTTCATAAGTACTCTAATATTCATCACTAAAATACCAACATTTTCAAGCATACATGTAAAGATCAGGAATGTATAAAGTACACTACTCAAATGCCTAGTCATGCCAGATTTCAAAGGTAAGAATGGCTTACTTGAAGCTTAGCAAAACTTCCCACAAAGAAAAAAAAACCTTAGGTTGAAAGATCTCAACTTTCAAAACCTTAAAATATGATGTTAAAACTGAAAAACCCTCAAATAATTCTTATAAATTAAGAAATCAAATTAGGGAAGGAAACAAACTTACTATCTCTAAGAGAAAATAAGGAAAGAATCATCTGAATGTAAAATCAAATTTTTCCTAAATCTAACTATTTTTTATTAAGAATAAAACAAAAGGGGGTTAGAAAAAGGATCAAAAGAGTGAATAAAATTAGAATGAAAGGTCGAAGTGGAAAAGAATCAACAAAAATGTTGAAAACTCAAGGTACTTTGGTGGATTAAACAAAAGTAACAAAAAGAGATGATTAGGGCTATTTATAGCAAACGAATTGGTCATAGAGCAAGTGAGGATATGGAACAGATCAAAAACCCTAAATTTATAGTTGAAATCTGAGCTTAAATGATGATTTTTCGGAGAATGCAAGTCAAGTTCATCAAGAAAAGATTGAACACAAGAAAGAAATTGGTAGATTAACATAGAATGAAAATCTCAAAGCCTTATAGTGATAGTCTGGAATCAAAGCATAAGTTCCAGAGTTGTATAGACGAGAGAGGAAGAAAAAGGCAAATATTGAGGTCATCCTCCCCATATTCTATCAAAATCAAACCCTTGAATTTGTTCAAGGAAAATATAAAGCTAGATAAATAATAATAGTTAAAGATTACTCAGGAATGTTTTAAATTTAGATTAACAAAGTTCCATTTCCATGAAAAGATTTTTTTTATAGAAAAATCAAGTCTAAAAATCACCCTACTCCATAACCTAGCTAATCAGTTATGTCAAACCAAAACCTTAGCTAAAACGATGAACCAGTCAATGGACACGCCAAGGAAACTCATTTTACTCAATTTTTTCATCATTTTCAAATTCCTTTTTAAATCAAATCCAAACTATAGTTCCAAATCAAGATTAAACATTATCCAAATTTCATCAAACATAAGAATTTTTCATTTTACAATCTAACAAATATGGGGTATTACACCAATCCAAAAACTTTTCTTACACCATCATTTCCCATCAGGATAACTCCACCTCAAGTTGTCTCATAAATCTAAATCCAACTCGTGATATTTGTTAAAAATATGTTAGAAGCATATAGAATCCAATATCTACCTATTAGTAGTCATCAACACATCACCATCATTATCATCCTTGCTACAACAACACCATACTTTGTACTAAATGACTTACAAGATTTATTATCATGTGTATTAGTAGGACAAACTTTCATAATATGACCCTTACTGTAGCATTCATGAGAAACAAAATTTGTGTAGATTTTATTTGACTTTGATCTAGACATCTTATAGTTACCAAAGCCTAAATTTTAAGTTTTTCCCCTAACTACAAGCACCTTACTAAGTGATTCTCCTAAAGTACCTCCAAACAGCTAATACTCAATCTAATCTCATTATAGTAAGGTGGTCTTGAAATCATCAAGAACGAACCCCTCTTTCCAATATAATAAAATCTCATGAAAGTATTTGTAATTAATAGGTGAAAAATGCCACAACATTATAACCAAGTTGTCATCATCAGTTTTAATATATATGTTTTTTAAATCCATAATAATAGAATTAAATTCATCCAAATGAGATTTTAAGGATAGGCCCAGAAATTATTTAGAACATTAATATGACCCTTAAATAGTGGGTAATTCATGACTAATTTCATCATATGAATCCAATTTCAACCAAAACGCATCAAACGTTGTTTGTCATAGCCATTTCCCATAGTACTTCATTCAAAATGCACAATTATATGGTTGAGAGAGGCTTCAGATCAATCTCATCAAATCTCCCCATCATCAATAACTATTTGTTTTATTTATTAAATAAAGCCTTGAAAAAACATTTTAAATCAAGATTTCTTGCATCTTCAATCTCCATAATCAAAAATTGACAAAGTAGTCAAATTTCTTAATGTTCAATCTTGTGGACCGTTAGCCAAATTCAAATAGATCACTCCAACAATGCCTAAAAATATTTTTTTTGTGTGAAAACATCGATTTGAGATTAGAAAAATTCATGATTAGGAACACATAAAACAATTGAAAAATAACACAATCAGAATGATTGGAAAAATCTGGTGATCTTTATTATAGATAGTGATGTGATTACAAATATTACAAAAATTATCTCTCATAAGTCATACACAATTGATGAATTATATCAAAACAATAGAGAATATAAAAAAAGGAGAATGAAATATAGTGTTCAATGGATGGGTAGGGTTTTTATCATAAATCTTTTATGTCAATAAGAAACTCTATAAGCAAAGTAGTGCAATATAATAAATTCCCAAAAAAAATAGGCCCTAATGTTTTAATTTCTTCACCTTCGGCTTTTACCAAAAAAATTACCAAACGAAGGAGTATAAGAAAATACAAGTCATGTTATATAACATGGGTCCCCATGTTTTATCTTCAGGCCATTAATCCTTATCAAACTTTTCAATCAACCTATACATACCATCCAAGCCATGTCATGCATGAATTACCTAGTCAAAAGCTCATGCATTGATTCATTAGGTTTTATACTTCAGTTTTGATACACAATATGCTAATCTTTGAACATATTGCATGATTTAATATTTATATTATTTTTATTTTATAAGGGTAGATTTATCATTTTACATTAGCCATGAGCATTCCTCTATGTTTAATTTTTTCGTGGTTGCACTATTCAATAGGTTAGACTCGCCAAGCGAGTTAGCATGCTGAGTTGGTCAACTCACTAAGCAGATGTCCTTTCAACTATTTTGGTTGCCTTGTCGAATGTGGTCCATTTCTTTCCCCAAATTCTAGAACTAGCCAATTACCTTCTCTCTTCGCCTAGCCATTTTCCTTTCCCCTCATCCATAACTTTTTTATTTCCCCGTAATCTTGGGCAGTCACTGACCTACGAAGCGCTCTGATTCTGTATGTTCCTCTCAACCAGTGCTCTCAATGTCTTCCTCTTTTCCTTAATTTTCATTCCTCTCACCTCACATCTTCTTGATCAATATTCTTATACTCTAATCATGTGCTTTCTATTTGCCTTAGTTGTTTCCCTAGCAACCTTGGAGGTAGATGCTTAGGTATTTTTGCTTCCTTAGATATCGGTGTCGTTTTATAAGAATACATATCATAGTTAGGGATTCATAACCCATGTGAAATATTGTATGGAATCTCATGGTTGGTATCATTATATAGATTATCGTATATGTTAAATGTTAGATTTAGACCTTCATTTTTTGATATAATGTTAATAATGTTATTTTACTAATGTGCATTCAGTTTGGTAGTTATATGAGCCTTATGGAAAAATATATGCCTAACTTGTAAAATTAGGGTTTATAGGGTTTGGTGAATAATAAGTCAAAAGGTAGGTTGTTATTGCATGTGTAAGACGTTAGAGTTAGACTTTAATATTTGGATATCCATTCAATAACAATATTTTAGGGATGAGTAATAAATTTGGTGGTAAAATGAGAATTATAGGAGAGTTTATTCTTATCTTGTGAAATTAGGATTTCATATAGGAAGTATGGTCCTTTTTCTTAGGGGATGTTGCAATATTCATGTGGTTGTATTTCGTACATTTCGAATAATTATGTTAAGTTGGATTATGTGTCTTATGTATATACATGTGTTTTTGTATGATGATGATGAGATAAATAAAAATGGATAAGACATTCATCACTTAAAGTGAAAGATTATATGAGTCAAGATTAAGATATTGTGTCCGTTCCACGAATAATAATAATAGCTCTAAAGAATTTATTTTCTTAATGGTGCTTTAGACTGTTACACTCATTTAATAATAGTTTTGAGAAGTATGTTCCTCTGGCCTATGTTGAGTCCATTCCACCAAATGATAATAGTGGCTCAAAAGTGTTTTTCCCTAGTCTATTTCACAAGATTAAGAATAGTGGGGTCTCTAAACCTAATATAAATGAGAAATATATTATCATTATATCTAATAATGAAATTCTGGATTCAGTTCTCATCATGCATCATATTATGCCATCCTATACACATGTTCATTCTTTTATGTGACCTTATGTATTCTTTGTAAACCTGTTATGATGATATTATTCCCTTACTTAGTACGTAGCGTATAGATCATTCTTTTTATAGGTTATACTCAATTGCACTAGCAGATGATCCATTAAATTTTGCACAAGTTAATGAGGACCCTTTGGATTACTTTGCTACTTATGATGCTTTTCTTAGGAAGGAGTGATCATGTTATCTTTGGGGCTTGAGGCGTAGAGTCATATTATCTAGTTTATCGCTTTGGTTTATATAATTTTTGGGACTCTTATTTTGAATGTGTGTCTTTCTATTTATTTGGATTTTTTACTCAAATTAAACCTCTAAACTCTTTTTAAGCTTATAAGTCTCTCTCATTCTCACTTTTAACTCATTTTAGGTTTTAATTGTTTTGACTTGTATTTGATATAAGGTCAGTATAGCAAGTCAAATTTATGTCTAATACGGTGGTAACACCCTAATATGTTCATATTATACCTCTTAAACGAAATTTTTCACTAGTAAATTTTGAGGTATTATAATGCATGTTAGGTTTACTCGGGTATTTATGTTATCTAGCTAATGCTTCTCGGTATATTAGATATTTTTTCCTCGACATGGTAGATTTTCCATATATGACCTAGGTCTATATTGAAACTTGGGTTTGTATGATATTTTAATATCAATGAAAATTATTTCATAGACATCATAAAAAAGGATCCATAAGTTAAAGTACTTAAATTTTTGATAATCATGTAGTCAGAGCCTAACAACATGTTTCTGTGGAGGGCCAAAGATGGTGAACCCTCAAACTATACAAGGTTTGGGAAGAATGAAGAGATAAAGGTGGGGTCATATTCAACCATGCCATCTAGTCTCCAAGGAAAAGGGATCAAAATAAGTTAATTTTGAAGCTAGGTCAAAATAGGGTAAACTGCAAAACAAGGTGAAAACAAGGTTAATTTTAAAATACGTTTGGTCCAAGGGTGACCCAATTTTTACTTTCTGAGTCAAGGCATAATTTATTTTGAAACTAGCGTAGGAATTATGTCATAATTTAGTAAAAAGTAAGTCTCTAAGTCGATTTGGGTTAAGCTCAGGGCACACTCCTACCTGTGTCTAAGAAAGTCCACAAGTTCTAAAAAAAATTGTGGAAAATAAGGGAAGCATGAGGAATATACTTATGAACCTAAATGTAATATCCCATTCTAAAATCCTTCAAATTACATGTAAAATTATTTTGATATAAAATAAATGAGTTTTGGGTTTCAAAAGTAATTGAAAGTTTCATAAAGTTTTGAATTTTAGGCTCATTAATCCACTGGTTTACATAACCGATCAATTTGTACACTCACAAACTAGCAATTTTATTTCTTGATCAACTAGTCGATTGGTTTAAGTGATAAACTAGAAATTTTATTTCCTCATAAACTAGTCGATTGGTTTACTCAAACCAATCGACTAGTTCTCGTGCAATTTCATATCCTTTTTCTTATTTTGATTCGAAACTTTTTCTAATGTTTATAAAAACTCATAATTGTAAACTATTTGGCCTAATAAACAATTTTTAGTACTTTTAGATTATGTTTACATTATTTAGATCATTCAATAATTTTTATTTAGTTAAATTTTCCCAAAAACACATTTTGACGCATATCATACCTTCTATCTTCACCTTCACCTTCCTCTCTTTTCTGGCATCCATGGCTACGTGTTTAACATTCTACACCTCCCTTGACATACCAAACATCTATCATGTCTTTTACTATTCACACCGTACCTCCATTACCTCAACTTATGATCTCCTTACACTTCGGGTTATCTACATTCAATGTAAGTTAGACTTCCCTCTCTCCCACTTGGGTATCTCAACCGACATTCCCTCCTATAAACCTCATTTCTTATTCAATTCAGTCCATATAATATTCATTTGCTAATTCTTTCTCTTTTACTTGATGAAAATTTCCCAAGTGTTTGACATTCTCTACTTGACTCTCTTTTCTTCACTGTTGTGAAAAAATAGAGGCTTGCCTCTTGCTCTTTATCCTTAGTTCAAAATTATTATCTCCTCATTTTTCTCATAATTTCCTAGCTAATATAGTTGTTGTTGCCTACACGTATAGGCAAAAAATAACAACATACTAATGTAGGCATTAATTAACCTAACTGGTTTAAGCTAGCTAGATTTCACTAGTTTGTAAAAGAATGAAACTAATACAATTCACCCATATAACACACATGCAAAACAATACTATTATTATCAGATACAAATAAAAGGAAAAAAATATTAAAAAGTGTATATAAAATCACAAAGCTAAACAAAAACCCTGGCCATGCAACACATGCAAGAATCATGTAACAAAGCTTTTTGTATTATAGCTTTTTCTTATATGTAACTTTTTAATCCTTTTCTTGTATACTAGATATCTTTGGTGAATTATTCTTCTTGTAAACATATAAAATACCTGCACGAATCACTTAAAAAATAATAGGAACATTAGGGTTTTTAATGATAATCGATTCCATCTCCAAGTATGCTAGCTTTGGACATCCATTATAAGAATAGTGAAATGATCTTGCATTATTCTCCCCTTGTGAATTATAAGTTGACATAAAATTAGAATCATTATAGTATGGATTTAAGTGACCAATATTGAATTTTATTGAAATTTCCCTATAGGATTATGGTAATTCTAATATAGAAACTTTATTTTCAAATTTTCTTAAGATTTTAAATGGTCTGTTGGCTCTTGGCATTAGTTGATTTTTTCTTATGTCTGGAAATCTTTTTTTTCTTTAAGTGTAGCCAAACTAATTCTCCTAGATTGTTGAATTTTATTTTTGTTCATTTGAGTTTGATATCCAACATTAGATTTCTTAATGTTCTTAATGTTCTTAATGTTCTTAATTTTCTCATGAAGTTTTTTTTAAAAAAAAATTCAACTCTTTCATTAGCATCATAGTTCTTAATATCATATTTATTTAATGTGGCCTTGGCATCTTTAAATATGGCCGGATAGTAGAACCCACTTTGGAGAATTTAGCAGTTATGTGGAGTCCACTAAAATGACCTCTAGAAGGTGTATGATGACTAGGATGCCAAAATCTCGTTGGTCTCCTCAACACTCACACATATTTTTTACCAACCCATTTGCACATTGTCTAAATAAGAAGGGTTAATCTTGGTAGTAATATTTGTTCTCATGGAAAAATTACTTTAACTATTGATGAGACATTTCAGGGGAAACATTTGAGAACTAAGGAAATTATATAAAAATACTAATATAATATAAAATAGAAAAAATATATCATAAAAATATGAAACATAAAATGACCATTACTAAAATTATTAAAAAAATTCTCAATTAAATGTCTCTAAAAAAGACCGAGGATAAAGAGATTAGGTTTTGACATATTTTATTATTAAATTAAGAATCATTATTTTAGATGTAAAAGTTAATAAGGATCAAAATTTAATTGTTGGTATTGAAAGGTATGATGAGGTCTTAATATTATGTCTTTATTACTAATTTTCTAAGTGGTAAAAAATTAATATATGGATTTATTTACATGAGATGATACAAAACACAAAATATCTGTAAAATATTAGGTCAAATATTATAGTACTAATAGAATTTATACTAATATTATTAATACATAGATAAATAATATTTTTTATTAATTATTAATTATTAATTTGTATATAGAGTCTCTAAATGGAAATATAATGTACCATTCAAAACCACCATGCAAATATACATTACCAAGAAAAGTGGAGCTTTAAATACTAATTTAAAAATCAAATAGGTAAAGTGGTTGGTACATGATTCAACTAGTCCGGCAATGATTTGATTGAAAATTACTTTCAATCAAAAAAATTGACCATTATAACCCGATCTGATCTTTATTCAATTGTTCCAATAGACTAAACTAAGATCCCTTATCCTTAATTTTTTTTCCCTCATAAATGAAGCAACGACGTTTAGGGCTGCACCGATAGATCTTTCTATACCTAGTTAAATCGGGGGATCTATTCTAATTTTTTATTCACTATAGAGAAGGGAATAAAAATTCTAATATTGGACCTTTAGTTCCCAAGACTCTAGCCTTAAGGATAATTTCTCATTGATATTAGAAAATCTTGGTCATTGTAAACTTAAGGTCACACAAGGTTAATTGATGTCTTATCAGAATTAAATATGAAGTGGTGCATATTGCTAATTTTGGTTATATATATTTTAATATTAATTTTTAATTTTAAAAAAATCTATAGATGTTTTGATAAAGTAGAGTAATTTTAATATTTTTCTAGGGATAATACATCAAAATAATCATGAGTGTATACCTAATATATAATATAATAAATTGAACATTAGGTTTATTTTCACTAATATTTTTCTAATAAGGTTAAATACTTTTTTTGTATAGAATAGGTTAGTTCTCAAATTTAACTTTTAATTTATACCCTTTTTTACCATAATAATTAAATTGAAACTTTTTCTTTGTAATCATCCATAAGAAAATATCTCTATTAAAGTAAAAAATTTCATAAGCTATTATTTTTAATTTTAAAATCTAATTTGATGTTTATAGCTAGTGGTCTTGTGTATAATATCTTTGACAAACAATGTATGGCATATAATATATGATATATTTGGCAAATGTGTAATATAGTACATAGTATATTTGATAAATATGTATGATATACTATATAGTATCTTTTGAAAGCATGTAACATATAGTACATAGTATAATTAATAAATGTTTAACATAGTATCTTTAATAAATGTATAATGTATAGAGAATATTGGCCCATTGCTTACTATAATTTGGTCTATAAAATCTTCTCAAAAGTGATTAGTAATATGCTCACTGAAGTTCTTAGTGAAGTGGTTGGAGAATCGCAATCTGCTTTTGTTCCTAGAAGATGGATAAGAGATAACATTTTAATGGAATACGAATTATTAAGGAAATATAAGAGGCAGAACATAAGTCCCTATATGATGATGAAAGTGGACCTGAAAAGGGATTATGACACACTGGAGTGGTAATTTATACAAATAGTGTTGGAGGGATTTAGATTTCCATTTCACTTTGTCAATTTGATCATGCAATTCCTTACAACAGTGAAATTATCTTTAAGCTTACGAGGCTCTCTATATAAACCTTTCCAAGGGAAGAGAGGGATACGATAAGGTAACCCTCTGTCCCCTTACTTGTTTATCCTTGATATGGAGTATCTAAATAGGTCGATGCAAACATTATGGAAGGAAAATGGGTTTAAAAGACATCCTGATTACAAGAGGTTGAGAATGGTCAATATTTGTTTTGTAGATGATCTAGTCCTTTTTTACAAATGTCACTTGAAACACTTGAAATCAGATCAACTTATCAAGGAGAAATTTGATATATTTACTACCATGTCAGGACTTAGTGCAGATTCATAGAAAAGATGTATTTATTTTGGAGGAGTTCAATCTGAGATAAAAATGTAGATTCTCCACTACCTAGATTATAATGAAGGAAAATTTTCTTTTAGGTACCTGGGAGTACCATTGAGTAGCTCATCCTTGACTACCACTCAATTCCAACCTTTAATTGACAAAGTCACTCAGAGATTAAAAGCTTGGACTTTGAAATACTTAAGCTATACTGGTAAGCTCCAAGTACTTTAGTCAGTGATATTTTGTATCACACATTTTTTGGATGCAAGTCTTTATGCTTCCTAAAGCTATTGTACACCAGCTGGACTCTATTTGTAGAGGTTTATTTTGGGGTAATATGGAAACAAGGAAGAGGAAAGCCCCAATATCTTGGACTAGAATTTTTCACCCTAAAGATGAAGGTGGATTAGGTCTTCAATAATTGTTTCCCTAGAATGCAGCTTACTTATGTAAATATCTATGGAGATTACAGGTATAGAAAAAAAGTATTTGGGTAAAATGGATCCATGAAAAATACTTAAGCATATTATACATTTGGTAAGCTTATATCAAAATGGATACTTTATGGACAACAAAACTCATTTTCAAAATGAGAGACTTAGGACAAGATGCCTTAATATCCAGCAGTGATAAGGGGAGATTCAGTGATAGAAAAATGTACCAGATTCGGAGGCACAAAAGTGATAAGGTTACATGGTATAACCTTGTTTGGATGCATCATGGAATTCCTAGACACAAACTTATCTACTAGATGGCATACCATAAAGCACTACTAGTGAAGACCAAGCTTAAGACTTGGCATGTTACTAACTCTAGAATTTGTAAAGTTTGTCAACAAGATGATGAAGATCTCAATCATCTATTAATTTAGTGTACCATTGCAAATCAACTCTGTAGAAGGATGCTTAACTGGGTGATCTTATCACATTTCTTTACTACCTGGCATAGTTATGTTCAATGGATGATCCAGGTTATACGAGGCAAACATGGACGTGTTGAAGTGTTGAGGATTATTCTGTGACCTTGATTTACAAGATTTGGATCACTATAAATGAATTATTTTCCAGTAGAAGCAACCTATCCTTGAGAGTATAAGTAAGCAGATTATCCAAGAGACTTTCATGAAATGCAATCTTGTCAAGAATGAAAACACATAGAGATTTTTTAAGCTTATAGATCATTGGAAGTAGTTTACAGGTGGCTAAGAGGTTGGATGTCCTTTTGATTTTCTTGGGTAAATTTTTATGGCATCTTACATATAGATATAATGATTTAAATATTGCTCATTTTGGTAATAAAAGTATTACTTACCAAAAAAAATGTATAATGTATATTGTATCTTTGATGAACATATAACATACATTATATATTATCTTTCACTTACATTAGTATATAGTATATTTATCGAACATGTATATCTAGTATGCAATATATTTATCGAGTGAGTAGTATATAATATATAAGATAGGATATAGTATTTTTAATAAACATATAATATATAGTATTTTTTTTATCAAAGGTGTACATCTAGTATATATATAATATCTTTGTCGAAAGTGCACTATATAATCTGAAGTATAAGCTATAACATATAATATATATAATTAACAAAGATAGATGACCTAACATTAAGTTAGCAATAGTAATTTTTATGTAAAATAAAAATATACAGAGGGAAGTTAGTTTAAAAATCTACTTAATTTTTGCCAAAAAAAAGTTTAACATAAATTAGGGAAATGAATTATCAAACAAACCTAAGATATAATTGATTCTATATAATGTATAGTCTAGTTTTGTTTTAGTACAATATTACCAAGTTTATATAAAAGCATTTTATAATCATGAATTTATATTTTCATGTATTAGATGATCATCTATCCAAAAAATTAAAGATTATATGGTCTTTATCCCTCAAATAGAGGGCATGCATAAAGGTATAGAACCAACATTTATTTGGTACTTTCTAGGTATAAATTCAAATTTATTTGATGAATTTTGTAAGGTAATATATTACATCGAAGATAATATGAAGACAAGGTAAAATCATATTGCATTTAAATACACCATTAGTTTGATAATTATATTATATATAAATTAAAGACAAATTATATTAGCAAATAGTCAAAGTGTAGTGTTTCAGTAATGGTTCGTTTAGATATAGTTGAAATATAGTGAATAAAAAATTTGAATATTAAATGAATAAAATAATATATGATCTTCTTATATGAAGATTAAATAAATAAAACAAATGACTCTCATATCTTTTTGTTAAAAAATGAGTTGGAAAGGAAATATTAGGTTAGGAATAATATGATCTAGTCATACATAAATTTTATTAATTTTTTATGTTACTACTTAAATGGAGATTAATAAATATAAAGTTAATGGAAGTAAGGAAGAATGAATTATTTATTCAAAGAAAAAAAAAAGAATGTGTTAACTTAAAACCCTAGCCACTCTCTCCTCTCTCCTCTATGGCACGTATTAAGAGAGTAGCCTCCACAGCAAGGGAGAAGATTGGTAAGGGTTTTTTAGGTTCCTCAAAGGATGTGGATTCATCTTGTATTGGTAATCAGGCAGAGGTTATGGTTGGTGAGGATTTGGTTGGGTCGGATAACATTGAGACTGTTACGCCGAGTGCATGCAATTTGCATGCAGGTTCAGAGGTCAATTTGGCTCTTGATGTAAGGGTTGTGTCCATAATTTCTTTAGAGAATATGGGAGGAATAATCTTCTCTAAAAATGAAGCACCAGAGCCTGCTAGTCCTGATCATGATCTGATACATAACGTATCGGCTGATCAAGTGTTAGGCGATTCATCTTCCTAGAAAGACAAGGTAATTGGCAACAAACTTGCTTCCCTGGGTTCCTAGTTGTGCTATGTTCCCCCTTCTATTGCAGGGGACAAGATTCGTGTGTCTCTATAGAAAGAAAAGGTGGAGAATTGTTTTGCTGATTGGCGTTGGGCTATAGTTGGCTATATTATTAGATATCGACCAACTCTAGGACAAATGATTAGATTTGTGAGAAGGAATTTGCATGATGTGAAAGAACCAAAAGTGTTATTGCATAACCAAGGTTTTGTAGTGTTTAAATTGTACTCTCAGGAGGACAAAGATTGGGTGCTTGTGAAACCTTATTGGTCTTTCATGAATATACCATTCATTTTAAAGGCTTAGTATAGGAAGTTTCAGTTTTCGAAGGAAAATTTTTAGTTTCTACCTCTCTGGATAAAACTTGTTAATCTTCCCCTAGATTATTGGGATATTGATTCCCTAAGTAGGATTGGCAGTGTTGTGGGTAGACCTTTGCAATTAGATGGAATTACTTCTTCGGGAGACATGATTTCTTTTTCTTGTATGCTAGTGGAAGTTGATGTTTCTAAGAGGCTAGTGGATTATGTTGAGATATTGGACCTTGATGGAGAGATTCTTATTCAAAAATTGGTTTATGAATGGAGGCTTTCTTTTTGTTCGGATTGTAATGTATCTGGACATTCAACTGAGAATTGTTTGAAAGTTAAGGCAGCTAAAAAATAGGTCTCTTACCAGCATAATCAAAATGCTAACATACCTGTTCCTGCTATTGAACCTCATCAAAACTAGTGGAGAGTGGTTCACAGAGGGTCTTCTAATATTGATACTCATAAAGAGGTTCCTAGTTCAAGTAAAAGGCCACCTGATCAACCCTCCTCTTCTTCAGCAAGGCTGGATCGTTTAGGAGAATCAGTGAATAAATTTACATGTTTGAGAGGATGTGATGATTTACTGGAACAGTGTGCTAATCAAGAGAGGTGTACAGGTAAGATTTTGTTTGATTATACTGAGATACTAAACTCAATTATTGATAATATCCATGATAGGGGTATGGCATATTTGAGGCTTGAATAAGCCTTATAAATAAAAGGAGTTGAAGCACTGCCTATCAGTGAATAAAGTCCCCCTTATGGGGTTGGTAGAGACTAGAATAAAATTTAATAATGCTGATAAGATTTGTGGCAGATTAGGTCATAATTGGCAGAGGTTAAGTAATTATGATCATTATCCTAATGGTAGGATTTGGTGTATATAGGACAAGAATGTATGGGATATATATATATCATTGCCTCTTGTGAGCAAGCAATGCACCTATTAGTGACTGATATAGGTTCGGGTGGCAAGTTTTATGCAACTTTTTTTTATGCTTTTAATGCTGGTGAAGATAGGAAAAGGCTTTGGAACTGGTTGTGTGGGCATAGGGTGGATACGGAGGCTTGGATTATATTAGGGGATTTCAATGTTGTCCTAAAAGCTGATGAGAAATTTCAAGGGAATGATGTAAATTTGAATGATGTCAATGATGCAAGAGAGTGCTTCCATTCTCTCTTGGTTCATGAGTTAGGGTTTTCAGGGTTGAAATTCACTTGGTCGAATAGAAGTATGGGTGAAAATAGAATCATGGCTAAATTAGATAGAGTTTTGGAGAATATGTTCCAGTCTTCCTCTTTTCCCCCATTCTAAAGCTGAATTTTTGGGTCCTCTCTTTTCTGATCATAGTCCTGGAATTGTTCATGTGAATTCTAGGGTCTTTCAGTTTAAAAAGAACTTTAATTTTTTTGATATGTAGACTTTGGACCCAGACTTTCTTCCTTTGTTTACCTCTATCTGGTGTCAACCTGCTGTAGGTTCTTTGGTTTCTAAGTTTAAGAACAATTTAAGGGAGTTAAAATTTAGATTGAAGGAGTTTAATTGGATAAAGTTCTGTGGTATTTCTTCAAAGGTGCAGGATCAGAGGGACAAACTTAAAGTGATTCATGCAGAAATGGATCTTCATCTAGAGAATTCCATATTATAGGCTGAGGAAAAGAAGTGTTTAAAGCTTTATGAACACTATGCTTTATATGAAGAGAGTTTTTTCAAGCAAAAATCTGGTATCAAGTGGCTTAACCTTGGTGACTCTAATTCCCATTTCTTTTTTGCCTCTATAAAATCAAGGTAGATGAAGAGGCGGGCGCATAGAATTCAATCGGTTGATGGTCAATGGTTCCATTCTATTGAGGGGATCAAACAAGCCTTCTTATCTTATTATAAGAGTTTTTTGGGTTCCAAAAGTTCTGTTGTTGGTTCCATCTCAGGAGATATATTGGATTTAGGCCCTGTTATGTCTGTGGAGCATTAACATTTGTTGTTGAGGCTAATATCTAAGCAAGAAGTCAAGGAGGCTCTGTGGTCAATTGGTAATTATAAAGCCCCTGGACCTGATGGTTTTACTACAGGGTTTTTCAAAGCTGCTTGGGGTATTATAGGTGATGATATTTGGCAGCTAATGAATGGTATTTCCAATTTTCCATTGTTCCTTCTTTCTTGGGGCACACTATGCTTGCTCTTATCCCAAAAACAACTCGAGCTCAATGTATTTCAGAGTTTCGACCTATTGCATGTTGTAATGTTCTTTACAAGATTTTGGCAAAGCTTATTTCTAGTCGATTACAGGCCATATTACCCTCTTTGATTCATGCTTCACAAGATGGTTTTATTAAAGGAAGAGTCATTGGAGACAATATTTTTTTCACTCATGAGCTGATTCATATGTATAAAAGGTGCATGCTTAAGGTGGATATTAGGAAGGCCTATGATTCCGTGAGATGGAGTTTCTTGGAGCAGGTGTTATTAGGGTTTCATTTTCCCCTTCATGTGGTTATACTTATCATGGCTTGTGTTACTTCTGTTAATTACTTTTTAGCTCTTAATAATGGTGTTTTGGATCCTTTTCTAGGGAGAAGAGGGTTAAGGTAAGGAGACCCTTTATCTCCTTACCTCTTTGTTATTGTTATGGAATATTTGAGTAGGATGATGTAATATTTATGGCTCAAAGCTGAGTTTCATGGTCATCCAAAATGTAAGAGATTTAAGATTATTAATTTGGCTTTTGCAAATGATCTACTGGTGTTCTACAAGGCTGATCTTTCTTTTATTCTTTTAATCAATAAGACTTTTGAGGAGTTTAGTGTGTGTCAGGTCTGAACATAAGTCCTGAGAAGAGTTCCATATTTTTTGGGGGTGTCAAGCAGGATTTAAAAGATTTAATATTATCTACTTTATAGTTTAATGAGGGAAGGTTTCCCTTCAAATATTTGGGGGTACCCTTAGATTCTTCCAAACTTAAATATGATGCTATGATCGCTTTGGTTCAAAAGATCACTGGTAGGATGCAGCATCGGTCCACTCGACTAGTCTCTTATGCAAGGAGGCCTCAACTAATGAAATTAGTTATTTTTGGGATTACAATGTTTTGGAGTCAGGTTTTTCTTCTTCCTAAGAAGTTATTAGTGCAAATTATTGCACTTTGTCGATCCTTTCTATGGACAAGTAAATCTTTACCTAGCAAAAGGTCTCTCATAGCATGGAAAACCATTTGTCTACCTAAGAAGGAAGGGAGTTTAGGTATTATTGATCTTCATTCCTAGATCATAGTAGTAATGGGGAAACACCTTTGGAATATTTTTCTGAAGAAGGATTCTTTGTGGATTAAATGGGTTCAAACATATTATATCAAGCAGCAAGATATAGCCACCTGTCACCTACCAAACACAGCTTCTTGGATTTTGCAGAGAATTTTTTCATTGAGATCTTTGCTCTTACCAAGGTTTCATTTGCTGCAGGTTGATTCTTTTTCCAAGATTTCTGATATATATGAGTTTGTAAGGTTCAAGGCCCCAACTGTGCCCTAATGGAGAATTGTTTGGTGTAATCCTGCAGCTCCAAAATACAAGTTCATATTTTGGCTTGTTGCCTATACTTGTCTACCCACTAAGGATATCATGGCTAAATTTATTCCTTCCATTGATTTACAATGCTGCTTTTGTGATCAGAATGAAAGTACTATACATATGCTGGTGAAGTGTTCTGCTATGAAGTATATTTGGAATTCAATCAGAGTTATTATGGGAGGTAGAAGATTCTCTAATACTTGGATTGAAGTTCTAAAAGATTTATCCTATTCTCGAAGACGAGGTAGTGTCAAATTTCAATTGACTCGTGCCTTTTATGCAATGTGTCTTTATATGATATAGAAAGTAAGAAATGCTTATCTTTTCTCCGATGTAGGGTAAAATAGTAAGAGAATTATCTTTAATGCTTCATATGCTTTGTCCTCTATTTGTAATCATTATTATAGAAGCTATAAATTTGGTGGCTACGTAGGTAATTATATAGGCTTGGATGTAATATTTCTACTTTGATATAAAATTTGTCTGCTTTAAAATAAAATGAATTATTTATTCGGACTACCGTAAAAAAGGTCCCCAAAACGGAGCAAACGCGGGTTATCGGAATCATGTCACCATTCACAGCAAACCAAACAGCACGCTTTAGCCTCCCAAACGTGTACTAAGTAGCTCAAGATTTGAGTTATGGAAGATGAAAACAGGGCCAGTTTCCATCACAAGTTCCCCGAGTGCACTCCGATTCTTCCATGCCATTACTAATCCATTTTCGTTCTCACAAATTATACGCCCTCGTCGCCTTTCCATCAATTCTTATCTTCAAAGCAACTCTCCATACGACGTTTACCCATCCCTTCATTCGCTCATTTCCTTTCTCACATGTCACTCCTCTATTTTCATTTCCCAGTCAGTCCATGCCCAAGTCCTTAAATGCCATCACACCAACGCCGCCTTCATAGGAGACCGCTTGGTCACGTGTTATATCAAACTGGGCCTTTACGATCACGCGGTTAAGCTGTTCGATGAAATTCCTCATAAGGATCTGGTCTCCTGGAATGCTCTGATTTCCGGGTTTTCTCGAAAAGGCAACATAGCCAAGAGTTTGGCTGTGTTTTTTAGGATGAGGAGTGAGGTGGGGTTGGAGCCGAATGAGGTGACGATAATTTCCATTATTTCTGCTTGTACTACTGGATGTTGGAATGAAGGAAGATACATCCATGGGTTTGTGATGAGGTTTGGATGTTTGGCGGAAATTAAGGTTGTCAACTCCTTGATTAATATGTACGGGAAGTTTTGTGATCTAGATGCTGCCAGTGAGCTGTTCTACTCGATGAAGTTATGTAACTTGATTTCATGGAATTCAATTCTCAATGTTCATGCTCAAAATGGGCTTGGCTATAGAGGGATTTCTATCTTCACCAAAATGAGGAGGAGTGGATTACAACCTGACCAAACCAGCATGGTTACCTTACTTCAGGGATGTGCAGTTTTCGCTATTTTGAAGCAAGCGAAAGTAATTCATGGCTATGTTTTGAAGTGTGGGTTTGCTGTTGATATGCTCATAATGACCTCACTTCTGAGTTTATATGCAAAATCAGGACGGTTAGATGCTTCAGAACAACTATTTAGGGAGCTGAAGGATCGGGATAGGGTAGCTTGGACGGCTATGCTGGCAAGCTATGCTGTGCATGGATGGGGAAAGAAAGCGATTGAGATTTTTGAAGACATGATAAAGGATGGAGTCAGTCCTGATCATGTTACCTTCACTCACTTGTTGAATGCTTGTAGCCATTCAGGGTTGGTCATGGAAGGAAGGAGGTTTTTCGATGGTATGCCTAAGGTCTATGGGATCCAACCGAGGTTGGATCATTATTCCTGTATGGTTGATCTATTAGGTCGGGCAGGGTGTTTGAATGATGCTTATGAGATAATAAAGAACATGCCGATGGAGCCTAATTCTGGAGTTTGGGGAGCTCTTCTTGGAGCTTGCAGGATTTATCAGAACCTAGAATTAGGAGCGAAAGCTGCAGAGAATTTGCTTGCTTTGGACCCTTCGGATAGCAGAAACTATATCATGCTAGCAAATTTGTACTGTGCCTCTGGTTTATGGAAGGATGCGTCTAAAATTAGATCCTTGATGAAGGATAGGGGCGTGGTTAGGAATCCTGGATGTAGTCTGGTTGAACATGAAAGTAAAATTTATAGGTTTGTGGCGGGGGATCAGTTGAACCCTGAATACGACAGGATATATGCGAAGTTGAAAGAACTTATTAGCAAGATTAGAAATATTGGATACGTACCTCAGACAGCACTTGCTCTGCATGATGTTGACGAAGACATAAAAGAGGATATGATCATGAATCATAGTGAGAAGTTAGCCGTTGCTTTTGGTCTGCTGGTGACTAATGTGGGTATGACCATTACAATAACGAAGAATCTCAGGATCTGTGCCGATTGTCATGCCATGATAAAATTTGTATCACTGGCTGAGAATCGTAACATCATTGTTCGAGATTCAAAGCGGTTTCATCATTTTGTCAATGGTTTATGCTCTTGCAAGGATTATTGGTGATGTAATTTGGTAGTTTTGTCCTGTGATTTTCAGTGCTCGGTCAAATGGTTTAGTAGCAATGATCCATGGGAGGGTTCTTTAGTGCTGCACGGCATTCACGACCTACCTGCTTCCATTTCTGTGCCGTTCTTAATTCTTATAGTCCGTACATGCTCTAGCTGCCCTGAACATTCTGCTTGCCGGCTGTTTACGTGAATATGTAAGGGCATGTAATGTTCGGCTTATTTTTGTAGATCTAATGTGATCTAAACTTATCATTACTAATTGATTTCAATTTTAAATTATCTTATCTTGTAATTATTATTGTTATTCATAACAATAAAGAAATAAATATCATTAATATAATTATTTTTTAAATGTTATTCAATTAATAGTAATATCATTGATTATTATTATTATTATTATTAGTTCATATTATTTATAATAATTATTATGATGAATACTATGAGATTAATAATATTGTTATTCTTATTTTTATATAGTAAATTTTGTAGTATTCAATTAATTATGATTATTGTTATTAATATTATTATTATTATCAAATATTAATATTAATTATAATGAATTGTTACTAAGTTATTATTAATATGCTTAATTATTATTTGCATTATTAAATAATACTATGATAATTATTTATTATATTATTATTACTAAGTGTTAATAATTGTTTTTTTATTATTATTCCTGTAATATAAATATTCTTAGTTATTATCAATATTTATCTTGTTATATTAATTATTATTATTAATTGAATTTTTATTTGTTAATATTTTTTATTACTAATTTTTGGTTATTAATAATATTATTTATTGCTATCATTAATAATTGTTGTTGTTTGTTGTTATTGTTATTATTATAATTATTGATTTAAACTATAACATTATGAATAGTATTTATTATTATTATTAAGGTTATTATTCATATTTTTAACCTAATCTTAATATTATTTATATCTTTACATTAATCTATCATGTATTCTTTCTTATTAAATAAATTATTAATTTTAAGAATAATTAATATTATGGTTAATAATAATTATTATTTTTATTTATTTTTATTAAATTAATATTAATATTATAAGTTATTATTATTCATGTTAAATTTATTAACTTTTTTGTAATCATTATTGATAGTATTTTTATTAATTATTTATTAGTATTATGAAATTAACATTAATATTAATTCATCTTGTCATTGTTAATCATTCCATCTCTATAAAAAAAAAGTCATTCTATCATTTTGCATACATTTTAAGAAACTAATAAAAGTAGTTTAAAAACTAAGCATACACAATTTATTGAAAAATAACAAAGTATTTAATGTATAGATAATGGGAAAAAAGTGAAGGTAAAAATAGAATTTAGATTTTGACTTTTCTAAAATGACAATCTTTTTTATAGAAAAGTTTATTAATAAAATGAATTCCTTTTTTATAATAAATGAATATTATTTTTAAAATTTTGAGTAATCAATTAGATAATCCTAAATTAAGATGTTTAAACAAAACAATTCTGAGTTTTCAGAAGTCACCAAACAACTCTGAGTTTCAAGAATTATGTAGTGCATAACTTTCCATTATTTTTTACCATCAAATTTAGTTTTAACGATTAAGAAAAAAAGAGGAACAAACTGGTTCTTTACTCATTGTTCTGGATTGAAAGCTAACCCCTCTAAGAGTTTAGTTTATTTGGCAGGGGTAACAAATAATGTTAAATCTCAGATTTTGGGGATTCTCAAGTGTGATGAAGGTTCTTTCCCTTTTAGATACCTTGTGTCGCCCTTGCCTCTGCTCGGTTGGGTATACCCACTTTCAGCCTTTGATTGATACTCTCTCTGTTAGGATTCTCCTATGGACTAATAAGCATCTCAATTATGTTGGGAGAATCCAAATTATCAAGTATGTCTTGTTTGGCATTCAAAATTTTTGGTCTCAGGTTTTCATCCTCCCCAAAAAGGTTATAGCTCATGTTGATAGCATTTGTAAGAGCTTCCTTTGGTCAGGTCTTAACTTTGGTTCTCATATGGCTTTGGTTTTATAGCAGCAGGTCTGCCTCCCCATCAAAGAAGGGGGTTTAGGAGTGAAAAATATTTTCTATTAGAATATTGCAGCTATGGGTGCATGGATATTACATAAAGGGAGCTAATTTGAGTGAATTGCAGTGTGATACTCAACAGTCTTGGATTTTTAGAAGAATCCTCCTTTGCAGAGATGAACTTCTTAGAGTCTATTTGGTTTGGAGAAAATTAAGTGAAAAGGAAAATGTAGAGGAAAGAAAATTGAAGGAAATAAAATGAAAGAATATAATTTTCTTTCATTTGTTTGGTTGTTGGAGAAAATTTTGTGGAAAATTGAATTCTTGGAAAATATTTTTAGTGTTTGGTATATAGAAAGAAAATTCTAAGAAAAGTTAAATATTATTATATATTTAATGTTATTAAAAATATTATATTGATATATAAAAAATTACATAAAATTTCAAAAAAAAATTATAAAAACTCCATAAAATCAATACTAATTCCAATTTTTTTAGAACTATTATAAAATATTACATGAATAACTTACAATAATTTTCAAAAAAAAATCTAAAAAAAATCCGTATACAAATCCCGTGAATATTTTTTCCCTCTATATCTATAATTATGTCTATTTTTCCATATCCATTTATATATCCATCGAATAAAACCTATTGGATTTTGATTAAAACCCATCAACTTTAAAATGAAATTTATTTAATGTTAGAATTATATGGCTATATTATTAAAATTTAATTATGTATTCACTTTTAGCCTTAATAAATATATGTCAAATTATTTAAATAAGAATAAAAATATAATTTCATATCGGATAAATGAATCCGAGTACTAATACGGATATAAAAGCGGATAAAAATTTAAGCCATCCTACTTTACTTACCAATGTATATATCAAGATCTAAAAAAAATGTGCATGGTCAATTCATAGTTACTAGTTACTAATCAAACAAGTCAGAAAGGTACATTAGGATCGTCAAAAATATCAGAACCGAACTCCACAGACAACCATATGGCTCTATCCTCGGGTGGAAGACCAAAAAATGTACGAGCGGCACTGATATTTGTTGTAAGCTTGTTATAGATTTCTATGGCTGGAACTTTCTTCAACCCTTCCACCTTTCTAAGCTCAGAATACAGCTCAGCTTCAGTAAAATTACGTGGATTTCCTCTATCAAGAGCCGCTGCAACTACATCCATCCCTTATTTTAGAGCCTTTATCTCTTCTGACACGTAATCTCTTAGCTTTCTTTTCTTTGTGACTCTTGATACAGATGCACTGGCCAAAGGAAAATTACTCATTTTTTAACTACTACTATAACATCAAACATAAACTTTAGTAGTAGACCACATCCACCAATCTTAAGCGACCTACAATTATCGCACAATGTTACCTTATTGATGAGGATGTTAAATAAAAGAGACTATTTCCCGTTTAGTTTGAAATGATATGGGATTATCAAATATCCAATTTAAAACGAATATTGTTAGGTGAATTGGGTTAAAATATTACTTCTATTCAATTTAGTTAATTTTATTTTTATTAATCTCTCAAATCTAAAAATAAAAGTATAAGTATTTAAAGGTAAAAAAAAGATAGTAAATTTTATACAAACACATAAAATTTATATATGATTGAACAAAAAGATAAAACCATGACCTCAGTGTATATAAAATAATATAAAAGACTTATTTACTTAATAAAAATATATAAATATTATTTATTCTACTTTTTTAACCTTAATTTATCTCTATTCAAATTAATTTTTAAAATATTCAATCCTATTTGACTAGATTAAGTTAATATAATTGAAACTATAATTTAAAATATTAATTTTTATTTAACTCAATTTAATCTGACACTTAATTTTTAATATTTATGTTCTTAATTTTTAATCGATTTGACACTTAATTTGAAAACTTATTCTTCAATCATGAAGAAAAATCTCGACAACACTAACTTAGCCACAGACACACGAAGTGAGAGAAAAAATTTACGGAAAGTCAATTTCCAAGAAAATTCTTCCATCATCAAGCGCACAACCAAGAGAATTCAATGTGTCGGTGACCAGAACTTCATAAGAGTTTGGCTTGTAAATTGTGATGTCGGTCTTAGCATCAGGGGCGGACGGGACTCCTTTTTGGCTGCATTGAATTCTCAGGCTTGAGCCCAAGAAAGAGGATGAAAGAAGAGGTGGAGGGTACGGGCGACAAAAATCGGAGATTTGAAGGAATGCAGAAGCGAGTAATACAGAAGGGCGAGCTGGAGGCGACGGTGAGATGGTAGAATGCACGTTCAATTGAGGAAGTACAAATGCCATTATTGATGACCTGGCCAACAACAGCTATTAAGTTATCGAAGAAGAGCAACGACTGAAGAAGACGAAGCTCGCAGAATACAATGGATGAAGCAACGCAGCGAGTCGAGCAAAACTCAATTTTCCTTCCTTTTCCTCAGCTTTCTGTGAGGAAAAACGTCCCATGTAATTTTTCTAACATTTTTCTTTCTTATTTTCTTTACTTAATTTTTTCTCATCAACCAAACAGACATATTTTATTTTCCACCTCATTTTCTTTTCTTTCCTTATTATTTTCAACAAACCAAACACGCTCTTAATGTTTTTCAGTAGGGGTGTGTTCAACCTAATGATTTATATAAAACTAGCAAAGTGTATGACATGATTAGGTTGAAATGTGATATCAAGCCATGGTACAAGCTGGTTTGGAATAACCCTGGTCTCCCTAGATATAAAATCATCTTTTGGTTACTATTTAGGAAGGTTCTACTTACTGGAGACAAACTTGGAAAATGGGGAGTAAAAAATGAGACTACATGTGGTATTTGTGCCGGGGAGCTAGAAGATATAAATCATCTTTTTATTCTCTGTCCTTTTGCTAGGAATCGTTAGATCACTATGTGTAATTGGCTTGGCATTGTTCCCCCACTAACTGATTGTGATCAGCTCCATAGTTAGACTATCCAAAGCAGTAAATACAGAAGAGGTGAGCAAGGCATTATGAGAATGATGATTGCTGCTATTGTCTATAAGATTTGGCACTCTCAAAACCAAGCTATCTTTTAAACCAAAGTACCCTTGGTAAAGAACATGGCTCGGGAGATTATCCTTTAGATCTTCATCAAACTACCCTCAATAGGGCCGTATTGTTAGATTCTCTTGATAGATTTGTCTAGTTTCTTAGTAAATATTTTCTTTGCCTTCTTGATGTACTTTCCCACCTTTGGTAATTAATGAAATTCTAATTAATTAAAAAAATTAATGAAGGAAATGACTCTAGTATCATTTCTTACACTTTATTAATTTCCTTCACTTTTCCGCATTATTTTTTCTCCAATTTAAGCTTACATTATCTATGATACCCATGATTTGTTAACACTCATTCCTCACATTTTCTTTGATAGCAAATTACCTGAATATCCTCAACTCCAAAAGAAAAGAACCTTATTTTTACCCTATCCCTTTCTGTAACACCCCCAAAATTCACTACTAAAAAAATTTATTTTATTAAAAAGAATTAGCGGAAGAAAAATAATAAAACTATGAATTCTGGGGATATTACCGCCACACTTAGTACCAGATCGGTTCACTCATACCGCTCTAGTACCAAGTGCTAAGGCTAAAAGAGTAAAATACGATTTGCAAGAAATTCAAACATATTTAAATCAGAGTAGCACAAGTAAACATTTTATAAGAATATAATCCACCAATGGTTATTACAACAATAAAGGTTACATTTACACCAGACATTAGAAGAGGAAGGATGAAATCCTAAAAGCTCGGATAATCCTTACGCTATTTCCCGTTGCTCACCTGAATAGCTCCTGAATAAGGACTTGCAAGGGACACTGCCAATTGAATAGGCAGGGGCTATACGAATGAAATCCTTCAATACTGCAGTACTGAGTAACCCTTTAAAACACACTTTAAAAAAAGGCCCGCAATGTAACAAACGATACACCATTATATTCATACATAACGACAGGTGTAAACATAATATTTGGATCCATACATTCTCATATTGGACAAGTCAATCAGATATTAATGGTGCATACATAATATTCACTTTCGTACATTTGTATACTTAATAAGTCAATCAAATATTAATAGGTCATAATGAACCATCGATACTTTTAGGGCCTTAAGGCCATTAGTCCATCATTAATCAATCATCTCAGATTATAAAGATCCATGTAAGTGTAAGAACCCCACTATTATTTATCGGTGGACCGGTCATATATGGTAAAATGCTCCTGACCACTATTATTTGCCAGTGGATCGATCGTGTAGGACAAAACGCTCATGGCCACTATTATTCGCCGGTAGACCAGTCTGCACCCGACTCACATGGTGTTCCACTATAAGTAATTAGTGTCTTTCCCATGTCTTATCATTATTGTATTTGGTTTGATGATCACGGAATCTGTAACACCCCAAAATTCACTATTTTTTTTAAAAGCATAAGTAATTAAAATACTTAATCTAAAATCCATGAATTTTGGGGATATTACCGCCACACCTAGTACCAAACCGGTTCTCTCTGACCATTTTAGTACCAAGTGCTAAGGCTAAAGTAAAGATTAATGATTAATTATAAGTCAAGACAAACTAAACTCGGTTGTAAAACAAAATCAGAGTACAAATAAAGAATTATAATTCATTTTCAAAAGAGAATTAAGCTTACAACCGATAAAATATTCATTTGAAATACTCAATACAAGGTAATAGATCAAAATGGATAAATCTGATACAAAAGAACTAATAAAAGGAAATATATCGCATAAGAGTAAATATGGCCACAACTCTCGAACCTTGAGCCCAAACAAGCTCAACACACAGCCCCGACTGATGTCTCGCCCACCTACACAAAGTCAGAAAGGGCCTTCTACTCGTGGGAATGAGCAGCACCCATAAAAAGGGGGATCAGTATGCTACGTACTAAGTAAGGTAACCGAGCACTAAGGCCAACACATAAACACATCAAATCATGTAGGGTAATAATCAACATACAATTTCAAACCACACATATGATACATAAAAGCGTATAGAGAAATCCATAACCTATCATCAACGAGCCCACATATAAGGCCCAAAAGGTCTAGATTAATTATTTAATCTTTCTTTTATCGGAAGTTGATACACACCATGCCTTTTATCAAATCCATATGAGTACAGAAACACCCCACTATTATAACCGGTGGGCCGATCACACATAGAGCATCATGCCCTAACCACTATTATTACCGGTGGATCGGTCACATATAGGGTAAAACCCTAAATACTATTCCTGACAGGTGGATCCGTCTAGTTCCTACTCGCATGGTGTTCCACTGTAAGTAATTAATGACTTTTAAGAGCTTTAACGATTCTGGTTCGTACTTATTGAGCTCGAGTCACCCCGCTATTATTTCCGGTGGGCCGGTCACATATAGGACCTCATGTCCTAACCACTATTATAACCGGTAGATCGGTTGCACATAGGATAAAACCCTAACTACTATTCCTGACCGGTGGATCGGTTTGGACTTGGCTCAATAATCTTCCACTTTAAAATATTAGTGTCTTAAATATTTTATTCACAGCCATTTGCCCAAACATGCATGACTAACCCCATGAAAACCCTAGCTCCCATGCAAACTTTGACTCTATGCAAACCCTAGCTTCACGTAAACCACACTCCCTTCATGCAAACCCTAGCTCCCATGCAAACCCTAACTCCACGTTAACCACACTCCCACCATGCAAACCCTAATTCATATGCAAAACCCTAACACCATCCCCTTTCATGTAAAACCCTAACACCATACTATTTCATGCAAGACCCTAACACCATGTCATTTCATGCAAAACCCTAACACCACATTGTTACACTCCCCATCATTATTTTACAACCATAACATGCATGTCTTAAGGGCACATCATACAATAATAATAACATAAATATATAAATAATTCTCATGCCACAGTTTATTCATACCAACATACTTCAACTCCACTTTATACTACATACGAAATAATTAATAATGATAAACATAGAATGCATGGCATATGAAGCACATAATGCATATAAACACACAAATGGCTTTAGTAACACCCTTACCTAAAACGACACCGGTCTTGGAGCACGTATCTACGCCGCCTTAGGGCTTTGACTAGGTTTTACCTATTATAAGGGAAAAGCTAAAATTAGACTCCCTCCTATCAAAATACCATTAATCACTAACTTATTATAAGACTAGGTTTTTAAATAAATAATAATATATTAACAAAATAACATTAATTAATTACTAACTTTACTAAAGATATAGAAATAATATATTATATTAAAAGTTGATAATATAAGGTTGAAAACTTTACCCTAATAATAATAATAGAGATACAAAAATAATGATAGCAAAGATACTAAAAATAACATCAACGATAATATAATTAAGAATAATAATAACAAGGGCATTCTTCCAAACAAAGTGAAATAAGGGCTTCGGCCACTTTACTAAAATAATAATAACGAATAATAATATTACTAAAATAAATAACCAAATTTAGTAATAATAATAATGATGACATAATAATAATAATGATAAATTCCATAATAATATTACAAAGTAATAGTAACCATAATGGTAATAATAGTAAAGATAATGATCGAAGGTAAAAAGGAGTAGGGTTTCCACCCTACATTGAATAATAATAACTTAATAAATAATAATAATAACACTAATAAGAATAAATACTACTAATAATAAAATACTAATAACCCTAACAATTTTAAGACATGATATTTATCATACTATTGCTAAAATTTAAAATAAGCACAATAGGGTCTTAGCCCTATATAAAATAATAATACTAACACTTGAGCATAATAATAATAATGATAGTAGTAGTAGTAGTTGTTGTTGTTGTAATAATAATAATAATAATAATAATAATAATAATAATAATAATAATAATAATAATAATAATAATAATAATAATAATAATAATAATAATAATAATAACAATAACAATAATAAAATTATTAACAACACTTATGGTAAAATATTTGTATTAATAATAATAGAATAATAATAATAGAAATTTGAAATAGAAAATAATAATAATAATAATAATAATAATAATAATAATAATAATAATAATAATACTTATAACATATTAATATTAATGATAGTAATAATGGAAATAATAAGGGTAATGGTACTAAAATAGAATTAAAAATTACAGTAGGGCTTCAGCCCTCAATAAAATAATAATAAAAACATTAATATTAATAACATTAATAATACATATTAAAAATGGAAATAATAATAATAGGATTATATTAGAATAATTGAAATAAAATAATTTAAGGCTTGTAAAAATAAGGAAAAGGGTTGAGAGGGTCTAGGGTTCAACCTTAGGCTGGTGGGGATAGGCGGCACCGACGGCGGTGGCCAGAAAAAGAGAAGAAAAGGGAAAAAGTTGTAGGCTAGGAACAAAATAAGAAGGAGGGTGGAAGTAAGGGTGGTTGTGATTGCCTAGAAGGAGAGGAACAAAATGATGGTGGTGGCACAGCCAAAGGTGGCGGTGGCGGTGGCCGAATAGGGAAGAAGAAGAGGAAGAGGGGAAGAGAGGGAGAAAGGGGAAAATGAAGGTAGGGGGAGATAGAGGAGTGTCTGCATCACAATTTTAAAGGTGAAAGGAGCGGCAGAAGAGGTGGCTAAGGGTGGTTCGAAGGGCGGTAGTGGCGGAAAATGGTTTGGTTATGAAGGGTAGTTCGCAGGGTTGGGGTGGATTGTTCAGGAAGAATTGAAGGTTATGGGTGGTCTAGTTAGTTATAGGGAAGTGTAGGGAAGGCGTAGGGGGAGAGAACGGGAGGCGGTGTTGGCCGGAGATGGTGAAAGTGGTGTCTAAAGGTGAGGCAGCTGCAATGTCAGAAAATTCTAGGTAAGTGAGCAAAAACTCGATACAAGGCCAACCTGAGGGTATTTATAGACTGAAGGGGAAGTTAGGGTCAAAGGGAAAGTGGGGGAGTGGTAGGAAGAAGTGGTAACCGGCCAACGAGGGCAACGGGCACACTTTTCCCGATCAGGGCTGCAAGTGGTTGGGGCGAGTGGGAGATCGTGTGAGGAATGGGAAGTTGATTGGTTTGAAAAGGTCGACAGTTAGCAAGGAGAAATAGGAGGGAAAAGGCTAGTCAAATGGGTGAGATTGGTAGCAGATTTCTCAGACGGATGGCGGTGAGTTGCGAGTTGGTGACGTCAATGGGGAAAGAGAAAGAGGAAGAAGAAGATGGGGGCGAATCGGCGGTTCAGAGGAAAAAGAAGGAAATGAAAAGAAGGGGAGACCGGGTCGGGCGCAAGGTGAGGGGGCAGCTTAAACCAAATGACAAGTTTCAAGGGGAAAATAAAATAAGTGTCGCACAGCGAGGGAGAAAGAAGAGGATCGGCTGGGCGGCGCGAAGGAAGGGAGGGAGAGGGGGAACTAGGTCGCGGGAGTGGGCAGGCCCAACGGGGAAAAGGAGAGGAAAAAGAAAAAGAAAAAGAAGAAAAGAAAGGAAAAAAAAAAGAAAGAAAAAGAAAAAGAAAAAGCAAAAAAGGAAAAATAATTAGATTGGGTATTTAGATTAATTAAAATATTGGGGACATTTAAAAATAATAATAATTAAATAAAATAATATTTAAATCCTTTTTTAAGCTAAATTAGGATTTTTAAAATGGTTTTCCATAAATTCCATTTTAATTAGCAAAATACCCTAAATTTATTTAATTAAATTATTTACAAAATTAATATTGATTTGAAACTATTTTCTCCTTTTTATTTTAAATAACATAATTTATTTATTTAATTTCTATAATAAAATATTTAATTAGCTAAAACACCCAAATTTCTCCTAATTGAAATATTTATAAAATTTTTCTTGATTTACCCTAATAAATTTCCTATTATTTTAATATAAATAATTTATTTAAATAATTTTCCTAATAAAATCTTATTTAACTATAATTTTTAAAATTAAAAATTTTGGGGCATTTCAGAATCCCCCACTATTATAACTGATGGACCGAAATACATACAAGGCAGAATGCTCCTGATCACTATTATTTGCTGATGGACCGGTCTCTAGGGCACCTCGGCTCCTGGCCACTATTATTCGTCGGTAGAACGGTCTGGGTCCCACTCAATAATCTTCCTTTTTAATTGATTAATGTCTTATTTATATCTTATTCAAAAGTATTTCACCCTTGACATGCATGTCACTGACCTCTACTTCTCTCCTCCCGAGAGGGTTTGTTACATATCTTGACACCTTTGCACCTCTTATCAAACCCCGACACCCATTCCTCCTTATATCTACCCATAACAAATACCCAACTCTTAAGGGTGTGGGTTGAGACCCATCACTTTATGACATTCAAATTCTCTCACTACCACTCCCTAGGGTTTTTCCTTTGAAACCCTAATCGAACCTATGTGGCCTCACCTTTCTTTTATCATTCCACACCCTATCTCATTTAGATCCATCTCAAATCCCAATTATACTAACCTATTATACATCTAAAATAAAACCCTAGTTGGCCACTCAAACCCTAGCCCATTCTTTCATAATAATCATCCCATGCAAACCCTAAAAATCTCCCATGCAAGAGTTGCATTACTCATTCATTCTATTTAAGCCCCCTTTTTTATTCATACACTCATGGATCATGGGTTATTTAGGTCATCCCTACCTATGTTAGCCAACTTACTTCCCCTTGGTTATCTCAATTTCCCATTTTTCCTTTTTCATCCTTCCATCCCACATTACCATATTAAATATTCTAACATGTATGTCATAGAGGGTCACATCACATAACATCACACACACAATAGATATAATCATCATCCACATACCATAAGGAAGTTACATGAGCATATATCCACTTCATGCTGCACTGCAAATGATTAATCATTTAGTATAAAGTACACAATATGACATAGCGTATGACACACAAGGCACGTAACTCACACATAGTTTTTCCTTGCCACATCTCTACTTTGTTTGGGTTACTAAGTTATCTCTCACATTTATTAGACTACTAATCACCCTCCATAATTGTTATATTTATCATATTTCCCATTCTGTTGGTTAGGTTACCGAATTGCCCTTCTCCTTTTTTATAATTCCTAAATTGCCCCTTTAGTTGGATAAATTACCATATTATCCTTCTACATTATCAAAATTATCAAATTACCCTTTAGTTGGTTAAATTACTGAATTGCCCTTCTCTATTATCATAGTTACCAAATTATCCTTTTCCATCATCACAATTACCGAACTACCCTTTAGCTGGTTAAATTACCAAATTTCCCTTCTCCATTATCATAATTACCAAATTACCCTTTTACTTATAAGTCATCATTTGCCCTTTGCATATAAAATTACCATTTTCCCTTTTCACTTATAAATTACCATTTTTCCCTTTTATATACAAATTACCATGTTGCCCTTTAATTAAAAAATTACTTTTTCCCCTTTAGTTACAAAATTATCATTTTACCCTTTAATTGTTAAATTACCATTTTTCCCCTTAATTATAAAATTACCATTTTACCCTTGAATTATAACATTACCATTTTATCCTTTAATTCCAAAATCACCCTTTCACCCTTTAATTCCAAAATTACCCTTTCACCATTTAATTACAAAATTACCGTGTTGTCCCTTAATTACAAAATTACCATTTTATTGTTTATTAACAAAATTACCATTTTACCCTTTATTCAAAAAATTACCATTTTGCCTCTTTAATTCCAAAATTACCATTTTACGTTTTATTCACAAAATTACCATTTTTTCCCTTTACTTTCAAAAATTACCATTTTACCTCTGTACATATAAAATTGTCATTTTACCGTTTCCTCACAAAATTACCATTTTATCCTTCTACTTACAAATTTACCACTTTACCCTTGCCACCAAAATTACCATAATGCCCCTTTTAATTACAAATTACCATTTTACCCCTTATTACACCACTTATATTAAAATATCATCACTACATAAATTATTAATATTAATACCTCGTCCACAACTATTATATTTAATATAATACTCAAACAGCCTGAAAATTTCTAATTTTAAAAATTATAGTTAAATAAGATTTTATTAGAAAAAATTATTAAATAAATTATTTTCATTAAAATAAAAAGGAAATTAATTAGGGAATATCAAGAAGAAATTTATAAGTATTTTAATTAGGAGAAATTCAGCTATTTTGGCTAATTAAGGATTTTATTTTGGAAATTAATTAAATAAATTTTGTATTTAAAATAAGAAGGATAAAATAGTTCCAAACTAATATGAATTTTATAAATAATTTAATTGGATAAAATTCGAGTGATTTCCTAATTAAAATGGAATTTATGGAAAATCTTTAAAAAATCCTAATTTAGCCCAAAAAGGATTTAAATATTATTATTTTTAAATATCCAAAATATTCATATTAATTTAAATACCTAACCTAATTATTTTTCTCTTTTCCTTTTTTCCTTTTTTCCATTTTCTTCTTTCTTTTTCTTTCATCTTCTTTTTTTTCGTTACCTTCTCCCCGATTTGGCCTACTTTATGCGGCCTAATCCTCCTTTTCCTTCTTCCTTTGGTGCCCCAAAACTCTGTGTTTCACCTTGCTTCTCTTACCCCTAAAACACAGCGTTTCGGCACTGTGTTTTTAAGTGTTGCCTGGTTTGCCAGTCTCCCTCTTCTTTTCTTTCTTTTTCTTTCCATGCCGCCTTTCTTTCTTCTTCTTACTCCTTCTTTCCCCCCCCCCCAACACCATCGCTGACCTATAACTCCACCGCCCACCAACCAAAAAATTTTCCACTAACTTCGCCGGTTATCCGGCCAATCTTTCTTCTTTCTCCCTCGCCGATTCAACAGCCTCATCAACCCAACGAGATCTCCCCCTTCTCGTGCAATTTCCCCTCCTCCCTAGCCTGCACAATCCCTCCCCCGAAATTTGCTACCACCGGCCAACCATCACCATCAACGAACCCTAACCCTACTTGCTTACCCCCTAGCCGACCCACAAAACCCTAACCTCCCTTCTAAAATCTATAAATACCCCTTTAAGCTATCAGGTATCGAGTTTTGATCCCCCTACCTAGAAAACCTCCTTTGTGCGCCGCCTCCATTTCAGACTCCAGCCCCACGCCACCAACTCTGCCTACCTAAGCCTTCCCTGCATCATCCTCTACCCAACCAGATCTCTCTTGTCCCTTGATTTTCCCTACACAAGCCACCTGGCTGTGTGAAGTAGCACCCTCGACCAACCCATTTTTTGTCTCTACCACCCTTTGTGTTGTCGTCCGCTACCTCTTCCTCCGCTTCCGCCACTCCTTTCACTTTCCAATCTATTCTACAGACCACCCTCAACCTTTCCCTACCTCTATTTTCCTCTTTCTCCCTTTCCTCCTCTCTTTCTTTTCTTCTCCTCCATTCGGCCACCGTCGCCGCCGCCATTGTCCACCGCCACCTTTGGCTGCGCCACCACCCTCATTATACCCCTCTCATCCTATACAACTCTAAACACCCCAACTCCCACCACCATTCTACCTCTCCTTTTCCCAACCTTCAACTTTTACCCTTTTTCCTCTTTTTTCGACCATCGCCGCTGCCATTGTGCACCACCGTCGGTGCCACCTATCACCACCAGCCCAAGGTTGAACCTTAAACTCTTTTACTCTATTTTTACAAGCCTTAATCTATTTTATTTCATTTATTTGAAATATAGTATTATTATTATTATTATTATTATTATTATTATTATTATTATTATTATTATTATTATTATTACTTCATTGTTGGTATTATTATTCTATATAGGGCTGAAACCCTATTGTGCCTATTTTAATTTGTAGTAGTGGTATTATAAATATCAAGTCTTATTATTATTATTCTTATTAATAATATTTTATCAATAGCAGTTATTATTATTATTATTATTATTATTATTATTATTATTTAATAAGTTTATTATTATTCAATGTAAGGTAGAAACCCTACTTCATTTTATTTTCAATTATTATCATTATTATTATTACCATTATGATTATTATTATTTTTGTAACATCATTATGGTTTTTATCATTATCATTATTACTATTTCATTATTATTATTATTATTATTATTATTATTATTATTATTATTATTATTATTACAAAATTTTTTTATTAGTTTTACTGAGGTTATTATTAGTATTATTTTGGTAAATGGCTGAAGCCCTTATTTCTTTATGTTTTTGGGTAATACCTTTTTATTATTAGTGTTGCTATTTTTATTATTCTTGTTAATATTAATATTGATATTAATTTTGGTATTTTTGCTATTATTATTTTAGTATTTTATCAAAAGCCTAGCCTTAGAATAAGTTAGTAAATAATAGTATTTTTGGTAGGACGGAATCTAATTTTAGCTTTTCCCTCATATAGGTGAGACCAGTCAAAGCACTAAGGAAGCATAGGAGCGTGCTCCAAAACCGGTGTCCTTTTAGGTAAGGGTGTTACTAAGGCCTTATGTGTGTTATGTGCAGTATGTGCTTCGTATGCTATGTATTCTGTGTTTGTCATTATTAATTATTTCGTATATGGTATGACGTGGAGTTGAAGTATGTTTTTGTATGTTTGCCTGGCATGTGCACCATGTGTATGTGATGAAATATTGTGGTATGTGATGTAATGTGTCGTGACCCTGTAAGACATGCATGTGAGGATGTTAATATAGTTTGTGTGGGGGAAAGGATGAAAAGGGAGAATGGGAAAATAAGTTGACCAAGGGATGTGAGTTGACCTAAGTATTTTAATGATCTATAAGTGGAGGAATAAAATGGGGAATTTAGGGTTTTGTGTGGAAAAATCTAATTTATGGTTTTATATAGGAGAATCTAATTTATGGTTTGGTATGGGAGAATCTAATTTATGATGTTATATGGGAGAATTTAATTTATGGGTTGTATGGGAGAATCTAATTTATGGTGTTATGTGGGAGAATCTAATTTATAATGTTATATAGGAGAATCTAATTTATGGTTTTGTATAGGAGGATCTAATGTAAGGTTCATATGGATGAATCTCTGGTTTTATATGATTTGAATCTAGGGTTTGGTATGGATGAATCTTTGGTTTTGTATGGATTGAATTTAGGGTTTTGTATGGATGAATCTTTGGTTTTATATGGTTTGAATTTAGGTTTTTGGTAAGGATGAATCTTTGGTTTTGTATGGATTGAATTTAAGGTTTGGTATGGACAAATCTTTGGTTTTATATGGTTTGAATTTAAGGTATGGTAAGGATGAATCTTTGGTTTTGTATGGGTTGAATTTAGGGTTTGGTATGGATGAAACTTTGGTTTTATATGGTTTGAATCTAGGGTTTGGTATGGATGAATCTTTAGTTTTGTGTGGATTGAATTTAGGGTTTTGAATGACGGAATCTTGGGTTTTGCATGAAAGAATTTAGGGTTTCATATGGATGGACTTAGGGTTCTGCATGAAAAGTTTGAAGGTTTACATAGGGAGGTTAGCATCTGCATAGGAGTAAAGTTTTCATATGAAAAGTTGATTTGGGGTGTGAGGAAGGTAATGTAAGTGCTATTTTGGTGTTTGAACACTTTGGATGAAAAATAGTACGTGGAGCAATATAAGGGTATGTAGGAGACCAAGCTAGGGTTTGTGTGGACAATTAGGGTTTGGTGTGGTTGCTTAGGGTTTTTGTGGTATTATGTGTATTTGTTGATTAAAGTGTAATTATGAGGATGGTAATTATGATTTGTGATGTGTGGAGTGTTAAAATGATTTGGGTTGTGTAAAGTAGAGTGAGATGGGCCACAAAGGTTAAAATTAGGGTTTATAGGAAGTTAGAAGGTGCAGGGTTCTCATGGTATAATATAGATCAATTGGAAGATAAATGTAAAGGGAGTGATTCATGCATGTCTAGTGTGAAAGCTTATGAATAAGATACTTAAGACATTACTCACTTAAAGTGGAAGATATTGAGATGGGTCCAGCTGATCCACCGGTTAGGAATAGTGGTTAGGGTTTTTACCCTATGTGTGACCGATCCACCGGTTATAATAGTGGTTAGAGTTTTACCCTATATGCGACCGATCCACCGGTTATAATAGTGGTTAGGGCATGATGCTCTATGTGTGACTGACCCACCAGTTATAATAGTGGGGGACCCCGAGCTTAATAAAAACAAACCAGAGTTTTTACTAAGGCACCTAAAAGATACTAATTACTTACAGTGGAACACTAAGCGAGTAGGGGTTGAATTGATCCACCGGTTAGGAATATTGGTTAGGGTTTTACCCTATGTGTGATTGATCCATCGGTTATAATAGTGGTTAGGGTTTTTACCCTATGTGTGACTAATCCACTGGTAATAATAGTGGTTAAGGCAGAATGCTCTATGTGTGACCGGCCCATTGGTTATAATAGTGGGGTGTTCCCATAATCACATGGATTTGATAAAAATAATGGTGTGAATCGATTTCTGATAAGAGATTAATTAAGTAATTAATTAGGATTATAAATGGGCATTTATGTATCTACCTGAATAATTGTATGATAGTATGTTATCATGTTGGTATTTATGTTCTTTTATTCTTATGCATGGTTTATGTGATTTTATGTGTTGGCCTTAGTGTTCAGTTACCTTACTCAATATGTAGCGTACTGATCACCCTTTTCATTGGTGCTACTCATTTCCACGAGTAGTAGGCCCTTCTAACTTTGTGCAGGTGGGCGAGACATCTGGTAGGGCTGAGGGTTGAGCTTGTGGTTGGCTCAAAGTTCGAGAGTGTCGTGGCCATATTTTTTCTCTTCATGTGATTTTATTTCATTATGTTATTTCCTTTGTATCGCATTTATTCTTTTATGATTTATTACCTTGTATTAAGTATTTCAATTAAACCTTTTATCGATTGTAAGAATATTCCCTCCGAGGAATTTTGATTGCGTACTCTGATATCTATGTTATGATCTTTTTAATTCATTTTATGAACTCTCGACTTAAGTTTGGAAATAATCATTTTAGCCTTAACACTTGGTACTGGAACGGTCGGAGTGAAACGGTCTGGTACTAAGTATGGTGGTAACATCCCTAGAATTCACGGGTTTTAATTTAAATTCTTCCGCTAAAAAAAAGTTGTGAATTTTGGGGTGTTACAAATACTTATTAGCACCCACACATATTAGGTCATATTCTTGTACAAGATATATTACTAAAATACCCCTAAGGCTCACAAAAATATTAACCATGCATTAAAGATCACAATAGCATAATACAACATGGATAATACTTAACATTTTTATTAATAACCAAACTCTTACCTTAAACAATATTTCCATACATAGCATATAATCTAACATGCTTCCTTTTTATCAATTAACACAATATTTCCTTTTTATTATATATCAAGCATAATAACATATCAAAAATGCTAATGTGCTAACATACATTAATCCATGCATTTAAGTGGGATCTAATGGTTACCTTAATTCTTACAAAAACGAACCTTACTGATATTTCGATTAAAGGTTCCATCTTTGATTAGCAAAACCAATACCTAAAAATAATATCAAGGTTGATTATATTAGAAATAATAGAAAACTAAGTACAAGACTTTATAACACTTAATTAATCAAATAATTAACTTAAAATATTATTATACCTTAAAATCATTAACCAAATAAACCAAGAAATGCAGCAACTCATACTGTTCATGCAGCATGAGTTGCATGCAAAGAAATGAGGGGGAGGGGCTCGAAGGTGGGTGAAAAGAGGAATAATGGACTAATTTCGTGTTGGGGTTTTGGTTCTAGGAAAGACGGCATGCGGGGAGGATTTAAGGCATGGAAGGGTGCAAAGGTAAAGAGGGGGTGTAAGTGGTGGTTAGGGATGGTTTGATAGTGGCTAAGGGCGGCGGCGATAGTGAGGTTGCAAGGGGGTTGGCGAGGTGAGTCGAGAGGGAGGGGTTGAGAAGGAAGGAAAACGGAGGGAGAAAATGAAGGCCTGTGGGTGTTGGTTTTGGCCAAAGGAGGTTTGGGGTGGTAGAGGGGGTTGTAGGGGTTGGTTTGTTTGCTCAGGTGGCGGCAGAGGCGGTGGAACGGCAGTGGATCGAGGTGGTGCAAGGTGCCTGCCAAGAAGGGAGAAAAAGGAGAGAAAAAGAAGAGGGGAGGAAGAAGGAGGCTACGGGGTGGCTCGAGGGGTGCTATAATGGTTCAGGGGTGAGGTAGAGGGTGGTAGGGGATGGTGCAGGTGGCTGGTGCAGCGGCGGAAGCTATAAAACGGTGGCGGCGAAGAAAAATAGGGAGGATGATGGAAGGAGAAGAAAGGAGAGAAAAAAAGGTCGGGGAATGCATAGGAAGCTCAAAAAATGGCAAAATGAGACAGGGAAGGAAGAAGAAAAAGAAGAGAAAGGAGGGGATAGGGGAGCTCAAGGGCGGCGGTAGGGTGGTAGAGGAATGGAAGTTGTAGGGAGAGGGAGGAGAAAAGAGGGGTATGGAAGGGCATGGGGGAGAGGAAATAGAGATGGTGGGGCCGTAATGGGGTAGAGAAATGGTAGGAGAGAGAGAGAGAGAGATAAGGAGATCAATAGGGGAGAGGGTTGCAGGTAGGGTGACGGAGATGGCGGGGGTGGTCGGCTTTGGTGACGGGGAAAAAGGAAGAAGACAAATAAAGAAAGAAGGGGGGAGGTTGTTGCATGTATGCAGGTCGACAAAGGGGAAGAGGGTGTGGGTCGGCCCGGTCAGGGAAGAAGGGAAAGAAAAGAAGGAAGGGAGGCAGGTCGGGCTCATGCAGGAAAGGAAGAAAAGGAAAAAAAGGTGGCGGTCTGGGCTGACAACGCGGGAGAAGGAGAGGGAGGAGAAGAGTGGGCCTGCGGCCCAGGTGCAAGATGGGGGGGAAGGTAGGTCAGGGCACCGGCAACCCAAGGGAAGAAAAGGAAAGAGAAAGAAAGGAGAAAAAGGAGAAGGAAAAGGAAAAAGGGAAAGGGAAAGGGAAAATAGAACAAAATCAAATTATTTAATTTATAAAATAATAAAATACAATGTTTATGGGTAATAAATTTATTTAATAATTTAATTTAATTCAATTTAATTTAATGAAAATATAAGGGTTTAAAAAGGATAATTTTAGTAAAATAATGGTTTGAAAAATTATTTAAATAAAAAGAGTATGATAAAATAACAAAATATTTATTTTGATTTATTAAATATTTATATCCAATTTTATATACTCAAAAATCCATAAAATAATTAAATTAAATAGATTTAAAAGCTAATTTATCTCAAATAAAAGTTATTTATTAACTTATAGGCTTTTAAAAATTTTGGGGGATTACACTCTCTCTTGTGGTCCCACCCAAACTAAGCCCCCAAGTTAGACAACATCTACCATTTTCCCTCTCTCTATCTTAACTGTTAAATTGCTCCCTTATCTCTTCCAGCCAATAATTTTCTCTCTATTATCCCACACTCAAACTTCCAAAAACTCTTTTATAGCCTTATATTTTTAGCTTTCCCTATCCAAATATTTATATTCTTACTTATTTAATCACTACCTTCATCTCTTCACACCTTTAGTCACTCTAGCATTTTTGCCACAAAAATTGACACTCACTCGTCAACTCACTTATTTCAAATCCGATACAAGATAACTTCATCTACATTATCAAGCAGCTTAAAACCATATCCCACTATAAAATTAATCATAAAAGCTAAAAAAAACTCAACAAAAATTTTCATAGAATTATGACATCTTCATCATCAACATAAAACTATCAAATACCAAATAATAATTTTATAATACCCATCCAAAAATCCTTCAGGTGGTAGGAAAGAGGAGAAAGAAGAGGAGAAAGGAAGGGGTTGTAAGGGGATTTCAGGCAAGGTGAAGTAGGGAGGTAGTAGGGGATGTCAGGTGGTGGAGGGGTGGCTTCGACGGTGATGGAAGAGGGGGAATGGGCGGCGCAAGGTGGCATGCATGGAGGTGGGTCGAGAGGAGAAAGAAGGAAAAACAAGAGGATTTGGCTATAGGTGGAGGGCTTAGAATGCTATGGGTGGTGTACGGAGGAAGTAGGGGAGGTAGGGAAGTCGGTGTGATGGTTGGTTGGGCGGTGGAGATGGTGGATAGGGGTGGAAAAAAAACATAGGAGAGGAGAAGTTGAGGAAGAAAGAGGCATTGATAGGAAAGAAGCAGGCTCAAAGAGGGGAGAGATGGGGCAGAGGAGAAGAATAGAAGGAGAAGAAAAGGAAGAGGGAAGGAGGAGGTTGGCCCGGTGCTGTAGGGTAGGTGGGTGCAGGGGGTATTGCAGGCGATAGGTAGGGGTAGGGAGAAGGGAGGAGAAAGGGGAAGGGAAATGGGGCACATGGGAAAGGGTTGTAGGGTTGTGCATGGTAAAAAAAAATGGAAGGGAAAGGGATGGGGGAGAGAGGGAGAGGTTGTAGTCTAGAGTGGCAAGTATAGGGGGTTGGTTGCAGGCATGTGAGTGTAGGGATGCTGGTGGGGGTTGTTTGTCTCGTCGTTGGGGAGAAGAAGGAAGGCTGGGTAGGGGACAAGAAAGGGCGGTAAGCCGGCCCAAGCGAGAGAGCTGGAAAAAAGGAAGAAAGGTGGAGCAGGGCCAACAGGGGAAATAAAAAAGCAAAAAAGAAAGAAAGAAGGAATGAGAGGAGGAAGAATGTCGAATGGCCCAGCAGGGAAGAAAAATAGAAGAAGAAGGCCGGTAAGCCCAAGAGGAAGAAAGAAAATGAAAAAGGTAGGAAAAAGGAAAAAAAAGAGGGAAAAGAAAAATAAAATTATTTTTCGAGTTAGAATTAGAAATTAGGAAATGAGAAAAATTACTTATTAAATTAATTTATTCAAAATTAAAAGTATTAATTTAAGAGGATAATTTTAGTAAAATTATGGGTTTGAAAATTTATTTAAATCAAAGGGTATGGTAAAATAAGAAAATATTTATTTTAATTTATTAAATAATCCTATCCATTTTTATAAATCAAAGGTCCACAAAATAAAGAAATTAATAATTTAAAATTAAATTATTTCAAATAAGGGTTAATTATTAAATTTTAGGTTTTAAATTTTTGGGGTATTATAGTGGAAAAACCCAAAAAGAAAATGGAGAAGAAGAAGGAGAAGAAAAGAAAGAAAAAGAAGGAATAAAAAGGGAAGAAGGAAAAAAAGAAAAAAAAATTAGTTATGGGATTTGGGTTTAGTTTTTTTGTTGATTTTTTTATTAGTAATGATAAAAGATTTACGTATAATTTTTTCAGGTTCAAGGTTAGGTTAAAATAATATAAATAATTAAAAAATTATTCAAAATTAGGTTAGATTAAAATGTCAATAAATCCAAATTAAAATTTTATAACATTTTGGGATATTACATTAGTAATTTCGTTCATGTTTTGTTTGCGCATCTAGGTTTTCTTTAGCTTAGATCAGTTAATCAGTTTTCCATAACTAATCGACTGGTTTCCTTTTGACCAGAGAGGTTTGGTCTCTACTTAGACCCATTGACTAGTTTGGCCAAAACTATCATCTGGTTCTTATGAACAATTGATTTGTTGGACTAACTAAGTGACTGGTTTCACTGTGTATTATTTTCTTAAGTTTGGCGATACCACATAGGTTGACTGACCTTAGTGACCAATCGATTGGTCTACTTGAATTTTCCTTGTACGCTTGTTACTTAATGTTATTTAGTTGGGCCTTCTATACAAATGTTTCCATTTGATTACAATAGCTTAGTCTTGACTTCAATTATGCTTAACTTGAATTTAATATAGATCAAAATGATAATATAATGGGCCTTGAGTGCTTAAGTTTAGTTTCACCACTAAACACCCAATTGATCACTTATATGCCTTGTGTTGTGTTTTGTGTTGTCACTTAGAAACACCTAATTAGCTATGAATGGAAAAAATTGTGATCTATGTAATCACATGGTAATTAATAATAATAGATTAAGATTTTTTTCGAGTATTTTTCTCCTATTCTTGAAGTAGCTAGCCTGGAGTTAGTGTGTGGGTCACCTTGCATTTTTATCTTTTCACTCAGTACCTATTTTCTTCTCTTTTGAGTTGTCATCAATAGGGAGGTATGCATATCTTTGAGGCATAGGATTATACTGTGGCAGATTGTCATGGCATCGGCACCCAGTATGGGTGGGTGAGATATCCTAGTATAAGAACCTTATCACTTTATATTGTCCATTGTTTAAGAAGGTGCGGTATCCCAACTTGTGTATTCCTTACGGTAGAGGCATTAAAAATGTGGTGGGTGATATAACCCAATACAAGCTTTATTAATACGCTCTAACCGCATGTAGTTGGTGTGGTATCCCAATCTATGTTAGCCCTCGTTGCAGGTGCTTTAGATATGTGGTGTGTGTGGTATCGCCAAATAAAAATCCTTCAATGTATTTGGATCCTGTGTTGTGGATATGGTGTTCCATTGTGTGTGTATGGTACCATGACTTTTGTTTGTGGTGGAGAAGTGTAATACCCTGATTTTTACTATTAAAAATTTTCATTTTGTAGTAGAAGTAAATAAGTAAAATATTTTGGGTTACTGTTGTAAATAACATAAGTTTGGCTTATTCAACCATCCTTACATCAATCATAAGGCTAAAACATTTATAGTAGAACAAGAAAGTTAGAAATGGTAGAAAAATTTATAATACAATAATGAGTTGGGAGTTTACCTCTGAGTTATAATACAAAATACAAAAGAAGAATATACCATGGATCAAGAGTCCAAAAGGTATTCGGTTAAATACATCTACTATCTAACATTATTTCTCACCCAACCCCTAATACTGATGAAGAAGTTAATGCTATCTTGAATAAAGAAGAAGTTAAAAAATTACATAAAGTTCTTATGCTACACAAAGATTTTATAGGATATCCCATTGAATACATAAAAGGCATACATCCTTTATTTTGCACGCATCTCATTTTATTAGAAGAAAGACATAAATCCTCCATTGAGCATCAAAGACGGTTAAGCCCAAACATGAAGGACGTCATAAAAAGGAAGTGCTTCGGCTCCTAGATGCAAGAATAATTTACCCCATCTCAGATAGTGAGAGGGTAAGCCTAGTTTAGGTTATACCTAAGAAAGGGGGAATGACTGTCATAAGAAATGAGCAAAATGAACTAATCCCTACAAGAATTGTCACTAGGTGGCATATGTGTATTGACTATAGAAATTTAAATAAAGCTACATAAAATGATCATTTTCCCCTTCATTTTATCTATCAGATGCTGGGAAGGCTAGCTAGGCACTCTTATTTCTATTATCTAGATGGATATTCGTAATTATTTCAAATCCCTATCCACTCCAGTGATCAAGAAAAAACAACATTTACATGTCCATATGGTACTTTTTCTTATAGGAGAATGCCATTTGGTTTGTGTAATGCCCCAGCCACTTTTCAACATTGTACGATGTCCATATTCTCCGATTTTATTTAAAATATTATGGAAGTATTTATGGATTACTTCTCTTTTTATGGCACCACCTTTGACAATTGCCTCAATAATCTTGCTAAGGTCTTAAAAAGATGTACAGAGGTGAACCTTGTTCTTAAATGGGAAAATTGCTATTTTATGGTACAAGAAGGCATTGTTCTAGGTCACTTAATCTCGAATAGGGGGATTGAAATTGATAGGGAAAATTTTGACATTATTGCTAAAAGGCCTCCCCCAACTAATGTCAAAGGTGTTCGGAGTTTTCTAGGCCATTCTTGATTCTATAGACAATTCATAAAGAATTCTCAAAAATCGCTACGACTCTAACCCACCTCCTCATCATGGATACCCCTTTTTCATTTGATCAATCTTGTTTGAATGCTTTTAGTAGGTTAAAGGAAGCATTGACCACTGCCCTAATAATGAGACCCCACGATTGGAGCCTTCCTTTCTAGGTAATGTGTGATGCTAGTGACTATGTTGTTAGGGTTGTTCTTGGGTAGAGAAAATATGGAAAGTGTATTCCATATGCTATGCCAGTAAGACTTTGGATGAATCAAAAATGAATTACGCTACAACCAAAAAGGAACTCCTAGCTGTGGTGTTTTCCTTGGGCAAATTCAAATCTTATCTTGATGGATCGAGAGTCATTGTGTTCACTGATCATGAAGCTCTTAGGCATCTCTTGGCAAAGAAATATGCGAAACCAAGATTGATTAGGTGGATCCTATTTTGGAAATTATTTGATTTAGAGATCAAACACAAGAAAGGTGTTGAAAATGTATTCACGGTTCACCTTTCCATGTTATGGTAAGAGATGTAGAAAGAAGAAAAAGATGAATGCCCAATTGATGATTTATTCCCTGATGACAATCTCTTTACCATTGAGAACCTCCATGCCCCATGGTTCATAGATCTTGTCAATTATATTGTTTATGGGGTGTTACCTGAAGACCTATCTTATCACCAGCATAAGAAATACCTTTCTAACATCAAAAAATATTTCAGGGATGATCCTTATCTTTACAAGCATTGTGCGGATGAAGTTTTTCAGTGATGCATTTCAGAAGATGAAATTTTGGATATCATTACCCATTTTCATTCATCACCATATGGAGGTCATGCTAGCACCTCTAAAATAACTACAAGAATACTTCTAGTAGGATTTTATTAGCCAGCACTCTTTAAAGACATGATAAGTTTTGTGCTGGCATGTGATCACTGCCAAAGAACTGAGAATATCTTGAGATGGAATGATATGCCCCTAAATAATATCTTTGAGGTAGATTTATTAGATGTGTGGGAGATTGATTTCATGGGACCTTTTATGTCATCTCACAACAAAAAATACATACTGGTCGTAGTTGAATATGTTTCAAAATGGGCAGAGGCGTTAGCGTCTCCAACAAATGATGTGAAGGTATTTCTGAGGGTTATGATTAGTGATGGAGGATCCCACTTCACCAACAAGGTCTTAAGCAAGCTCTTGAGGAAAAATGGTTTAGCTCACAAAATGGCCACTCCATATCATCCTCAAATGAGTGGTCAAGTGGAGATCACTAACAAAGAAAAAAGGGATCCTTGAAAAGACTGTATAAAAGTCAAGGAAAGACTGGTCCTCCTAACTAGATGACATTATTTGGGATTACTGGACAACTTATAATACCCTTATCGGCACCAAACCATTTTGTTTGGTATACGGAAAATCATGTCATCTACTAGTCGAGGTCAAATACAAGGCATATTAAGCCATAAAGACTATTCATCTAGGTTTCAAGGAAGCAAACGGATGGAGAACGCTTCAACTTAATGAGCTCAATGAGTAGCAGTTAGATGCTTATGAAAATGATAAAATATATAAGGAAAGAATAAAGAAGTGGCATAACAAACACATTCTCCAAAAACAATTTAAGGAGGGAGAGCCGGTACTCCTATTCAACTCCAATCTGAACCATTTTCCCGGAAAGCTACAATCAAGGTGGTCAGGTCCATTCTAAGTGCTTAAAGTATATCATTATGAGGCAGTTGAAGTTTGAAGTGAATCTACAGGAAGGTTCAAAGTTAAGGAAGCAAGCATAGCTGTGTCGCTAGAAATTGGAAAAACCTAAGAGTAAAAATTTTGCATGGCCCAGTCGTACCAATCAATTCATTATCCAGCCAAGAGGAAAATTTTTGCAATGTCTACCCATGCACCACCTGCACGCCCATGCAAAACTATTTCCTTCTCAACACGGTCTGACCGTGGAAATTGTGCACGACTATGCAAACCTATCTGCCCATATATACTGCACGCCCTTGACCCTCTTTTTCCCCTCCTCTCACCGTCAAACTCATCCATTATTCAACCCTAACCCTCCCTAACCTCTCTCACTTCCTCTTTCCTCCCATATCTACACCATTCCACCACCCTTGACGTCGTTCCACCACCACCATCCACTGCATGACCTATAGCATCCTGTACAGCCGGGCAGTGCACCACCTATACACCCTATTTTCACACCCCTTCCTCACCCGTGCACCAACATCAACCACTTCACCCCTGCACACCTCCCTTTCACCAATTATTTAACCTCAAAACCTCCCCTCTAACCACCATTTCCACCATCAAACACCACCATTGCCACCATCCCTTGTTTCTATCACACACATACCTACCCTACGTATTCTGCCTATGTAGATTCTTACACCACCCACTAGTGCATCACCATACACCACTCCTCCCTCTCATTGTTGCTGCATCGGTTGCACACGAGGGCGTCTTTCTCATTTTACCTTTTCATTTACTAATTCCATTCATTATAATTTTAGTTCTTATATAATTCTTGCAAAAATTCCATTGTATATCTTCCAATCTCAATTACGGTGTGTGTTATGCTCGATCTATTTTATAACGCTTGGTTTTTGCAGATAGAAAGTGATAAAGGCCCCAAAGAAGTGATTCACATTAAACCAAGAGGAAGGTGATTCCTCCCAACCACAGCCACACCAATCAAATGGGTGAGGTAAGGCTGCAAATACACAACCCAAAAATCCTTATGGTATTATTTTTGCCTACGTCGATGATAAAGAACTTTATGAGGGGCTAGTGAATTGAAACCTTACACTAACTCAATTCGTCGATTGGTATCATCTCGAAGCACTAGGGATTAAAGCGGATGTTTTGTATTTTCTTTCTCATAGTGGTCTATACCATTTCTTTTCAAATGTATTTCCTACGAGTAAGGGACTCACTCTTGAATTCTAGGGCTTTACAACAAGTTAATACAAATAATGAATATCATCACTTTATCTTCTTGTTGTAATGTATCATCCCATGTATGTCATAGTCTTGTATGCTTTAGAATACTTGTACACATCAAAGTGTATGAACATCATATTCTTGCAAATATGTGATATACCTAAAAGAATAACTTGAATGTTTTTCAATGTAAAGTATATAAGAATTATAAATCATATTTAACATAATAGACTCCAACATTAAGAAAGCTAAATCATCTTCCTTACCTTGAGGATTAGTATGAACATGACAATCATCACGTTCATTAGATGCTCCTGCATCACTAAGTTTCATCCCTTGAACAAAAATTGAGTTCTAAAGAGTTGTTCACTAATTTCATAAACCAAATCAAGTCTAGACTCTCAAATCCAAAATTAGAAGTTTTTTTCTAAGAAATTGGAGGAGAAAGGATAGTTGACTAATATGATATCCAAAATTGGCTAAGGATTTTTGGCTCAAAATACAAAGAATAGCATAGAAGATAATGTAAAGGCAATCACATTAAGGAGTGGTAAATAGCTACTTCATATCCCTAGTCTAAGCTTGATAGAAAAGGGTAAGGAATAGAAGGATGCTAATAAATCCTTCAACAATTCTTATGCTCTTAAGTAGATAAGTAAGGACTCCACATTTGGTGACATTTCTAAACACAAGGTGAAACCTTTTTAGCATTGCATCCCATTTCCCTATGAATTCAAGTAGCCAAAATGGGACTCTAAGTTTTCTAAACTTCTTGAAATTTTTAAAAAGTTACATATTAATATTCCATTTTCTAATGCGTTAACTTAAATTCCTAGATATGTTAAAATTTTAAGGAAATTTTAGATAACAAGAGGAAACTAGAGGATCATAAGATTATTATATTGAATGATGCATGTTATATTATGCTAACAAACTACATCAAATAAAGAATCCGAGAAGTTTTGCTATTCCTTGCAATATTGGCAATTTACATTTTGATATGGCTCTTTGTGATCTTGGTGCAAGAAATAATCTCATACCCTTTTCTATTTTTAGGAATATTATATTGGAGAAATTAAAGGGTACTACCATATCTCTCAAACTAGATGATCAATCAATCAAGTATCCATATGTTATTAATGAAGATGTGCTAGTGAAAGTAAAAAAAAAATTCATCTTTCTTGTGGAATTTATTATTTTAGACATAGAAGAAGACCATGAAGTACCTCTAATCCTAGGGAGACCAATTTTTTGAGGGTAGAACTCTTATTAATTTTCATGAGGTTACTCTAAGGTTGAGGATTAAAAATGAAAAAATTATTTTGAATGTATTTAATAGCATGAAACACACTCTCTTGAAGATATTATTATTATTGATGAGTGTTTTAGTAATACTGCTAAGGAGAATAGACTAGAGGGCTTATTAGAATCATGTTCTATGAATGGACTTGGTGAGCACAAGGAGTATGAAAGGTGTTTGGTAGCAGTCCATAATTTAGAGGTGCCTCCATCATATCCAAAATTGTTGAGGCCGCTATTTAGAGGATTGGAGCATAATGAGATAAAAAAAATTAAGCCATCTATGGAAGAGCCTCCATATCTTTAGCTCGAACCACTCCCCTCTTATTTGAAATATGTGTTTAGATTGTTATACTTCTCTTCTAACGATTATTTCCTTTTCTTTAAGCAAGTTGAAGGAAGAGAAGAGAGTGATGGTATTTAAGGAAAATAGAAGCATATTTGTGGCAGACTTAAAAGGAACAAGTCCATTTTTATGCATGTATAAAATTCTGACAGAGGAGGTTTGTAATCCAGTGGAGAAACCTCAACATTGGCTTAACCCCACGATGTAAGAAGTGATAAAAAATGAGGCGATAAAATTACTATAGGTAGGAATAATGTCTCCCATATATGATAATGCATGGTTTAGTCCATTGTAGATGGTACCTAAGTAAGAGGGTATCATTATTGTGGCTAATGAAAAGCATGAATTGATCTATACATGTACTGTTAGTGGATGGCATATTTTTATGGTTTATAGACTAGTGAATAATGAAATTATAAACACCATTACCATCTTCTCTTCATTAATCATACGATAGAGAGATTGGCATACCATCAATTTTATTTATTCCTGAATGGGTATTTAGGGTACATAGAAATCCCTATTACACTTTAAGGTAAACAAAACACTATTATCACATGTCTTTACGGTACCTTTGCATAAATATGAATACCTTTTAGATTATGTAATGCTCCAAATACCTTTTATAGATGTTTAATGGCAATTTTCCATGATATGGTAGAGGATTTCATGGAAATTTTTATAAATTATTTCTCCTTCTTTAGATGTTCCTTTGATGCATGCCAAAATAACTTGGATAGCATGTTAAAAAGATATAAAAAAAAAGGCACAAATTTAGTCATTAAATAGGAAAATTCCATTTTATGGTCTAAGAACAGGATAGTCTTGGTTCAAAAAATCTTTAAAAAAGTCATTAAAGTTTATAAGAAAAAAATAAAATAATTGAAAAATGTCCCTTCCCTCTACTGCTAAATGTGTTAGGAGTTTTTTAAGACATGCTGGGTTTTATCAAAGGCTCATTAAATATTTCTTAAAAATTGCTAAGCCCCTTTGTGATATGCTCATTAATAATGCTCCTTTAATTTTTTTTCTAATCAATGCTTACATGCATACAATGCCTTAAAAGAAAATTTGATTAGTGCACCTATTATGGCATTTCTTTATTGAAACTTGAAATTTGAATTAATGTGAGATTCAAGTGATTTCTTTTTGTGCTTATTCAAAGGAGAGAGAAAATTTTCAAACCATTTACTATGCAAGTAAACTTCTTAATTATACACAAAATAATTATTCTACTACTAAAAAAGAATATTTGGCCGTAGTGTTTGTGTTTGATAAGTTTTGTTCTTACTTTATATTTAACAAAGTCACTTTTAATGGTGACTACTCTGCAAGAAAGCACTTGTTTCCTAAGAAGGATTATAAGGCTAGGGTAATATGATGGATCTTTCTACTATAAGAGTTTAACTTGGTGATCAATGATAAAACTGGGAGTGAGAAGAATGAAACAAATCATCTCTCACTAGTCGCATAATCTATCATAGTGGATCCAACCAATTCAATTAATGAGAAATTTCCAAATGAGTCCCTTTATAAATTCTAGATCACACCACTTTATTGTATGCTAATATAGATAGTTTCTTGGCATGTAACTTCTGTCCCACTTATCTTTCATAGTACTAAAGAAGGTATTTTCTTTTTGAGGTAAAGTATTATTATTTTTTTGGATGATCCTTACCTATTTAGAATTGGCCATGATTAAGTAATTAGGAGGTATGTGAATGATGAAGAGATTTAATCCATCTTGGACCACTGTCATTTTTAGGATGTTAAATGTCACTTTAGACGAACTAGAGCCACAACTATGATTTTGTAATGTGGCCTTAATTAGCCTAATAATTTTAAGAATCTCCCAGCCTTTGTTTCTACATGTGATAAGTGGAAAAGTATTAGGAATATATCTTTAAAAAATGAATAACCCTAAACTAATGTCATGGTTTGTGACTTATTTGATGTTTGGGGTATAGGCTTTATGGGTTTGTTACCTTGTTTTGTTGGTAATGAATGTATCCTTATGGTTGTGGACTATGTGTCCAAGTAGGTAGAAGTTGTGACACTTCCCACAAATGACTCCAAGGTAGTGGTAAAATTCTTGAAACAAAATATTTTCATGTTGTTTGGCACACATATAGTTATCATTAGCAATGGAGGGACACATTTTTGCAATCCACAATTTCAATCCCTTGTAGCTAAGTATGGTGTTGTGCATAAGGTGTAAACTCCCTACTATCCTTAGATAAGTGGTCAAGTCAAAGTGAATAATAGGGAGATTAAACATATTTTGGAGAACACTGTAAGTGTATCTCAAAAATATTGGTCTATAAAATTAGATTGCACATTTTTGACTTATAAAACAATGTACAAATTTTTGATTAGCATGTTCCCATTCAATTTGGTATATGGGAAGGCATTCCATATTCTATTAAAACTTGAACATAAAGCATACAGGGAATTAAAATTTTTTAATTTTGATTTGAGAGATGATGGTATGCACGGGAAACTTTAGCTAAATAAATTTAACATATTTTGCCTTAACGCGTATAAAAATGGAAAGGTTTACAAAAAAACACACCAAAAAGTTGCACAATAATAATATTTCAAAGCATGATTTTATCAAGGGACAATCGATTCTTATTTTAATTCTAGGTTGTGGATTTTTTTTTTTGGAAAGTTAAAATCTCACTAGTCCAACCCATTATCGGTATCAATGGTATGTCTCTCTAGTGTGGCGGAAATTTTGCATCATGAAAAGGGAACATTCATGGTTAACACTCAACGATTGAAACCATATGATGATGATGGTGTTGAAAAACTCAACATCTATCCTTCTGATGAATAAAAGTTAGGAATGAGGGAGTAGAGATAATAATTTTAAAAAATCACTTCTTGGGAGGAAACTAAGTTTTCATTTTTCATTTTTTTTATTTGTTAAAGTTCTATTTTATTTAATTTTTTTATTTATAAAAGCACATAGACCGCTATACATTTTTATAGATGTAGGTGGTGTAGATAAATCGAGAATGATGGGATTTATACAATTAAGAATGATGCCAAGAATTTTACCACTAATACTCAATATGGATAGATCTTCTTGGCATTACAAAAGATGGAATGCTGACAACTTAGCCCTCCTTAACCTCTGCCTCCACCACCCATCTATTAAACAATGGTTTATGGGTTCCTTTCTTCCTTTTTAACATATCGGCACAATGGAGAAAATGTGCCTACTAAACATAGGGGAGGATTCTCAAAGTTATGATCTACATATAAGTCTTCTATGCTTTATTTGTGTTGATCGAGTCTTTTCTTTGTCATATTTGGTGTTTGCTTGAGTTAGTACTTTTAAGTTACATGAGTAAAAAAAATTCATTTTTTTTGTTAATGTATGTTTTTAGTTTTTTTATCATTAAAATGTAAATGAAAATAGGAAAAATAAAATAAAATGGAAAAAAAATTAAAATTGAAGAAAAAAAGGAATCAAATGGGAATGATATTTCATCAATGATAATAGAAGACTGCTTAGCATGATTATTCATTGAATTGACTTAAATTGACTTGTTGATATCCTTAAAGTTTTTCTTTAAAATGATTTTGTTATGGATCTTAAAATTATTTGGTTGCACCATTCTAAAGGAATTGTAACTGTGTTTGTGAAAATGAGGGTCAAGTATGCATTAGGATATTTCCTAAAGTTTATTGTGCTTGATTTGCCTGCTAACTCATTCTAAAATTTAAACGATTAGAATTATCATTTTTATTTGGACGTTTTGAGGATTTGTGCCTAAAAGAATGACTCATGAAATAAAGTTTCATTATCTTTCTTGTGTGCAATGTCCCACCATGACTTGTGAAACTATAACTTGTAATGATTTTCTTCAAAATTATAAATGGATTATGGGATTCAATAAGATGATTGAGGCAAATCTTTTTTTTCTTATGACACCTAAATTAACCAAATAGCATGACCTTAACATTTTATCATTTGGTAACCTTTTTAAGCTTCTAGCCCACTATTGATGTAACCACACTTCTAACCTTTTTTATCCCTGCCTTAGTCTATAACTAGTGGGGTGTTGAGTAAGATTGAATAAAATATTTATGAGTGTGATTTAAGATAATCATGAAGGTGGTTTGAAAATCTGAATAGTTTAGTAGGATGAAAACAAAAATGAAAAAAGAAGGAGAAAAGAAAAGTGAAAAAATGAAAAATAAGTTTTGGTTCATTTCTCATGTTGAAGTCCAAGGGAATATTGAAAAAAAAATGAAAGAGAAAATAAATAAAAAGAAATTAAAATATTGAATAAGGTGGAAGAGTCTTGTATAGTTTTTATTGGCCACACTTTATTGGTACTAGAATTTTAGCTCAAGATGCCAAAAAAAAATGTCCTAACCTTCTAACCTTTGGCCCCATTACACCCTCAAATAAGATAACTTAATTTTTTTTGTTATTTGTGTCTTTCCATTAGAGGATAATACAAAATATTTACAATCATATGGGTGATAATGTTCATGAGTGTGAGTAATTGAGCAAAACCTTGAAATTGATTCATATAAATAAACATATGAGAGTAGTGTCACAATGCCTAAACTAATGTTGTCACTTTGAAACTTGATTCTTGAATGAGTTTAGCTCATTGTTGCCTAAAACCCATCCTTGCATGATCTCATTTTTATGAACTTGACTTGATAATTCTACAATAAATTTTCACTTCTTCCTTAAGTATATAGCATGAAAATGTTTTCAAGAACGGTGTTTTATATTTTGATGAGTTTTGGGGTTCTTATGAGTTGATTTGATTTGGTGTGATGTGAATGTTTGAACAATATTTACCAAGGGGGAGATATATGGTTTGTTCTCGGATCAACATGGCTTGATAGGGTAATGAAATTAATGCATCATAACACAATCATGTAAGTATGCATGGTCGATCTAAGTTATAGAGTGATGAGTGAGTATTATTCCCTTATGGATCCATTGAAATGATATTATTACAGTTAATTTTACTTTAAAACTAAAATATAATAGTAAATAATGGAAATAATAATAAAAGTGTAATGAAGTAAATGAGAAATAGGAGTTTGTTAATTCCAACACGAAATAGATAAGAAGAAAATTCAAAAGATAGAGTCATGGGAGGGAGATCACTTATCACAAATTGCATGCATCCTTTGATAATTCATAGCCTATCAAGTTTAAAAGATCAATCCTTATAAACTCATTAGACTTCACTCTATAGTGAAGTATACTCTCAAGTCATCTCCATCAAGGTGCATGGGTCATGGTAATGTCATACAGTGAGCTTCAAAGGATTAATAGCAAGCCCACATCACCTTTCGGTGCTAACCTTCTCACCATTCACCATCATTAGTTCTGTTCACTATAACAGTTGATACAAAATTCATGTGAATTCCTAATGTAGACATATTCAACACATCAACAAATGAATACTCAACAAAATGAAATATTAGATGAACCAAACATAACTATAATGTCACAAATTATAGTAAAAGGATCAATTGATACACCCCCAATAGAGAAACATAGCTCATGTTGAATTTCATCAAGCCAATCAAAAGTGAATAATGAAGATGAAGAAAGGAAGGGAAATGGTAAATCATAGTAATAAAACCCTTATCTACCCTCATCACTTCTTCTTCATCCTCACTCAATGTAGCTTGTTGGCACTCCTCTCCCTCCAAAGTGTCTTCTCTTATACTTTAAATTTCTAATTTTTTATTCCCCCTTCACTACCTTCATTGATTTGAACCAATGTATTTTTATAAGTTGTATAAGGTGAAAATTTGGACAAGTTTCAACCAAAGCTACTTTATGTGGTTGCACCCTCCAATTGTCCCCTGGTGAATACAACCAAAACTAGAGATTTGGTTATTCTTTCTAGTGTCTAAGTATGCAATTAATTGTGACCTAGATAACAAATTATGTTGGGGGTATTTTTTTAGTCTTGGTAGGATATAAATGTTGCTTGACTCTACTGAGTTCTAGCATCTCCTCATACCGCCCTTACACATACTTTGTGAAACGAACCCCAAATGGAGTTAGATAAAAATTAAAACAATAATCGCAAAACAACCAAAACAGGGATAGGGTTAGGGTGATCAGGACTGCCCGATCTAAATCCTCTAAATAGAGAATAATAAGGTCGCCAAAGTTTGACAATAAATGATACAAAATAGTAAGAATTAAGCAGATAGCTTTATTTCATAAACTGAAATTTAGTCGAGCAAGTTGTGTCTCTTTACATCAAGATGGAAGCTTTATATAGGGCAGCAACTAGCCAAGAATTAATGGGAACCGAACATTGGGCAACGGTCGAGAAGGAGGAGCGGGAAAAGTGGATTAATGGTGGGTAATCTCCATTGATGGTGAGCAACGAAAAAGGAGGAGTTAGAGGAACGGAACAATCAAAGGTGGAAGGACTCGCTCGAGCTGAAGGAGCTGCCTTAAGGCCGCGTTTGACCTGATGGGTCAAATATGAAGAGCGGCTTAAAGGCTGTGTCTGACCGGGTGAGTGTGTGTGAGGTTTGGGCTTGGGCTCTTAAGCTGAGACGAATGGTGGGCTTGGGTGTGGTAAGATTAAGGTTGATGTAGGGGAATTGAAGGTGGTTTAATGATGGATTAGGCAAGTCCCAACTTAACTAGCTGCTTAATACCCTTATTACAAGATAAAAATAAATAAACAAAACAAAAATGATAATAATAGAATTTTTCTAATTGGGCGATAATTCCATTATTTTTTTCTAATAATCTTAAAACTTGAATATTTCTTCTCAGCAATAGAACCCCGTTTCTTGATATCACCATCTTGAATCATTTTCCCCGCTTGCTTGGTTAAATTGTCAATTTTCTTGATTATCCTGCAAAATAAAGATACAAAGATAATTAATTATTTTTAAAGGATTATTGACGCTTTTCTTAGTAAGGTTACTAAGAGTATTTGAGCTTTCATCACTTTGTAACCAAGTGAGTAAAGGCATCCAAGTCTATTATTTGACATGAGAGTACAATTAACATTATCATTTCTTAGGATATTTAGACTCTTTTTAGATGAATTTCATGTGAGTCATGCGAAAGCTCCAAGGGTGGAAATTTTGTTCGGAACACACCCTATAACTTCCTAATGCAGCAAGAATCATGTGTAAACATATACTCATTGGGTCTTTTATCCACACAAGTTAACTCATATCAACTCACCCAAACATAATTCGTTACTCACCCCGAGTAACTTTATGACAAAAATAATGAGATGTCCATAAGTATTTTTTACATAAAAATAATGAAGCAATTCTTAGCCCTAAATCATGTTAACCAAAAAAAGTTTACAAACTTGAGAATTACCATCATATATGTTAAATTTGCTAAAAGGGTAAGCATTGTGCATGTGTGGAAAGAAACTATTAGGATTCCTCTTCATGTCACTCTACTAGACCTTAGAGACTCTTCATGTTAGTTGTGCAATTAGACATTCTACTCTAGATTACATTAGTTAGCCTATTTATCTTGTAGAGTAATATAAAGTTTGAGGCTTTTTTTTTTAATATAACGTAGAAATAAGGCTTTCTCAGGCTGTCAAGATATTTTGATGTATGTGTAAGTGCCCCTGGTTACTAGGTGTTATGGGTATTGAAGCTCCCTATTCTACTATCATTGCTATGTATTTTTCTCTTTAATACCTAGAATTTTATTTTTTAGAGTTATTTTCCCCAAACCTATTTAATAACACTCGTGCAAGATAGTTAACAGTAGTCTTCCTAACACTTTATATTAAGAATACCTTAATATCCTGATCTTTCACCTATGTGCTCAGTCTAATTCAAGCTTCTTGGAAATAATCCTAAGTTCCTTGTGATCATAATGTCTAAATGCTAATAGTTTTAACAATTTTTTATATATACTAGGCAATGAAAATAGTTTTGATAAAATATTTTCCTAGATGGTAAACATATTTCATAAGGCCTTAATGAATTAGCTTGATTATTACACAATTATGGTATTGGATTCATAACATGTTTGTACTATCAAATGTGAGGGACTAAAAAATATACACAAGTAATTGGGTGGGGGTTAGTTTAACACTTAGTTAAGCAAGTTCACTAATGGAGCTACCTTCTTTGTTGAATTGTTCTTAGTAGTCATCCTAAAAATATTAAAACAAAAAGAACTATACAGGAGATAAAGAACATTAGGAAAAACATCTTAATACTTCTTTAAGGATAAAATATTGCTGGGAAAGTATTATAAGATAAAAGAAATAAGGATATACCCTCCCTCGGATAATGTTTGATAGTTTCTTCACTGTTAAGTCGAATGAGTTAGGAAAAAAAGAAACAAAAGGGTCATGTGGCCTGGAACAATATCAACTTCCTAAAAAGAAAAAAAGCCTCCAAGAAAAGCCTCTTCCATCATCATGACAAGATTTTAATATATTTTATTGGGAAGACTTTGGGGCTAAACCTCTCGTAGGAAATATACTACTAGTAGAGCGACCAACTATTTTCCCGAGCAAAACATCACTAGTTGCTACAACATACGCTATGAAATTTTTTGGGTCAACCTTAGGTATGGCCGCAGGACCTATTTCTACTAACCATGTGAGCTTCATCATGCCTGCATCACCCTATAATTACTTCTATACTTTGCAAACTTTCCAAAAAATTCATCTACCACCATCTCTTTCAAGCAACCCTTCCTATCCTCCATCGAAGGTAAGACTAATACAACTACCCTTGGTTTGATATCCCTAGTCTTTGGATCTAACAAACCAATATACTATAATACCATCATAAGTCTAGTGATCATAGTAATGACCTCCCCTTATCCTTTCATTAGGATTTCCATATCCTTCCTTACTACCTATAAGAGTAGCCCCAAAACCTATAGGATTACTTTTTGGAGTTGGGAGTGGCGTGTTAGCTTTTGGAGCTGCACTAGGTGAGTTAAAGAAATAATTAATGGCAACTTGATTGATTGAATGGGGAATGGAAATTTTTTCTTTGTTGGTCATGAATGGAACTTATGCCCAAGCACATAGTTCAGTGACTAATCTAGGATAGAAAATATTACCTTGCAACTTTGTGGCCACCAGCTCCAACTGGTCCTAGATGATGCAGATAACATCGATGGTTATATTTTTGAGGACACACTAGAGCATAACCATTCAATCAAAGGAGATGGAGCAGTTATGAGTACTAAAAAGGCAAATCCAAAGGAAGTGCACCAAACTTTCACCGAGGGGATCAATTGCGAGTGATCGTAGTGGTGAGTACCACTTGTGCTAACTCTCCACTTTGTGCCTAGATTTATGAGTGTGAAAAAATGTTGTGCTTCAATTAATTTGTAGGGTTATCCCGCAACTCACAGTACTCATCAATGTCAAAAGAAGAGAGACTATAGAGATTTTTGCTAGTAGTGGCTAGATAGGATTCTAACTTTCCTCAAACAAAAATGGTTTTTAATTTTCTCTTTGTATCCAAATTACATAAAAATTCAATCACTAATAAGGGAGAAATATCATTTGGATGCTGAAAGAAGGTGGCCTAGTTATGCTAGTTCATTGGGTTAACAGGATATTAGGGGATTTCAAGGAGTGTGAAACTACGTTCAAATTAGAACTCTCTAATAGAAAGAGAGTTGAAATGCTCCTAAGAATGGTTAGAGTAGAAAATAATCAAGGATTTGAAGGTTCAATATGGATGTTTTGTGGAGGAGCGGATGACCAGATTTCCTCGTCATCTTCAGTGGATAAAAATTCATCAACAGAAGAAGAAGGGTCTAGCTATTTATTAGAGTATTCAGGTTTCTTCTAAGGTTAAAGGTTTTCATTAGCAACTATAGTAGATGATTGGGTGGTTTGGTGAGTCATTATGGTATAAGAAATGATAGGAGAGGAGAAAATGGGAATGGATACACATAAGAGAGAAGCTCTTTTGTGGTGGTGATAAGGGTAGTTTTAGTGGGTTTGGATGAAGGGGATGAAATGGGCTACTCAAGTGGATCAGTAAGGTAGTCATTCTCTTCTTGTAGGGAATGGCTATGTAGAGGTTTTTCAACATTTTTAAATAAATGTAAGGGAATTTTGGAGAGGATGATATGAGTACGAAGGGGGTGATATCTTTTTAAAAGTAATGTGGGGATAAGGATGGACAAACTATGATGTACAATGTCATAAACATACCTTAAAAATTAGCAATAGTTTGACCCAAGATATGAAGGATCTTCGTGCAGAAGAGAAAACGACTCCTTGATTATTCCTTCCATCACTATGTGGTTTATGCTTCCTGCCCAACTATTTCACTTGCTCAGCTTTCTGGCAAGAAAAGAATTGCATTGTCAGGATAAGGTTGATAGTGCAAAAATTAATTGTACAAGGGAGAAATCCTACAAATAATATAGAGGAAAAAATTTTGAAAAAAGGAGTAAAAACATAGATTACCTCCTAAGAGTGCTTGGTTTAATGTCCTGAGCCTGACAACCTATTAGAATCCTATATATTTTGTAGGGAAAGTGTTTGGACTTCCCTATTAAATGTTTTAGCTTGGTATTGCTTTACTCGGTTTTTATTGACTTAAAATATCCCTTCATCTTTTTTATCTTTCAAATCCACAACACCATAGAGGTGAACCTTGATGACTTCATAGGGTCCAGACCATCTTTAATTTAATTTCCCTAGGAACAATTTTAACTAAGAGTCATAGAGAAAAACCAATTGCCAGAATAAATTTCTTTTGATTTGATATGATGGTCGTGAAACCTTTTTGTCTTTTATATGTATAACCATGTACTATCATATAAAGAATTCCATAACTTATTTGGTTCATTCAACTATAACATACAAGCCTTGGCTGCAAAATATAGATCGGATTTGACCACCTTAAGTGCCCAATAGGATTTTTGTTCTCGTTCAATAGGTAGGTGACAAGACTTTCCAAACACAATCCTATAAGGTGGTATGCCCAAGGGTGTCTTAAAGGCTACCCTATATGTCTAAAGTGCATCATCTATTCTGGTAGACCAATACTTCCTTGTAGGGCTAACCACTTTCTCCAAAATTCTCTTAATTTACCTAGTAAAAAGTTTATCTTGGCCACTTGACTGTGGGTGATAAGTTGTGGCTACTCTATGATGAATCACATATTTGTGCAAAATTTTGTTGGACAACTTCTTGTAAAAATGAGTACCACAATCGCTAATGATTTCCCTAGGACTCCCAAATCTTGTGAAAATATTCTTTTAGAGGAAACAAGTTACTACCTTAGTATTATTTGTTGGTATTGTAGTAGCTTATGTCCATTTAGACACATAATCCACTGCTACTTGAATATATTCTTTGCCAAAGAAGGATGGGAATGGGCCCATGAAGTTAATACCCCCCAAACATTAGATAATTCTACCTCCAACTTACCAACTTGAGGCATTTCATTTTTCTACAATATGTTCACACCTCATTGGCTTACTCAAAAAATTTAACCTCAAATATGGCATCCTTCAATATGGTGGGGCAATAAAACCCACTTTGAAGTACCTTTGCCAATGTGTTTATCCCTCCAAAATGACTTCCATAGGGTGCATGATAACAGGCATCCAAAATCTCCTTTTCCTCCTCTTCACTCACACATCTTCTCATCAACCATTATAAACATTGTTGAAACAAGAATGGCTTGTCCAATATTAATATTTGATGTCATGAAGGAATTTATTCAACTATTGATGAGATTTTTCAAGTGTGTACTTTACATATCAAATATTTAGCAATATCTACAAACTAAGGTGGTCATCTCTGCCTGACTATTAGGAATTGTTCATTAGGAAGTTTTCCTGAATCTCATTTTGTATGTCCTCTTCAATATATCCTTAATGTCAACATCAAAATCCTATAAAAGTAGGATCCATCTTAGTAAACATGGTTTGACATCTTTCTTAGCAAGTAAGAATCGAATAGCAACATGGTGAGTATAAATAATCACTTTAGTTCCTTGGAGATAAGATCAAAATTTATGAAACACAAACAATGCTGCCAGTAGTTCTTTCTCAGTAACTGTGTACTCAATTGTATGTTATTAAGTGTCTTATAGGCATAGCAAATATTGTGAAAGGCCTTATTCTTCTATTGTCCTAGGACTGGTCCTATAGCATAATTACTTACATTGCACATATTGTGAAAGGGTAAGGTCGAGTCATGTCTTATGATAATAGGGGTTTTAGTGAGTGCTAACTTGATTTGCTCAAACGCTTCCCTATAGAACCCATCAAAATCAAATTTTATATCCTATTCTAACAACTGACAATGGAGTTTAGTAATTTTTGATAAATCCTTCATAAATATTGGGTAAAATCTTGTATGTCCTAAAAAACTTCTCACGCCTTTCACAATGGTTGGAGGAATAACTTCAATTTTTACTCTATCGACATCCAATCTTTTGGGAGAGACCCTATGTCCTAAAACAACTTCTCTTGAAGCATAAAATAAAAATTTTCCTAGTTAAGGATTAAATTGATCCCTTCACACCTTATCAACACTCTCTCTAGATTTGTTAGGTAATCATCAAAAAAGTTATCAAAAATAGAGAAAACATCATTAAAAGTTTCTATAATCTCTTGTAGCAAGTCTGTTAACATGGCCATCATGAACCACTAAAAAGTCACATGGACATTACAAAGACCAAAGGTCATTCAAAAAAAAGGAAAATGTGTCAAAGGGGCATGTGAATATATTTTTATGTTGATCTTCCGATGCAATGGTTTTTTGGTTGTAACATGAGTATCCATCTAAGAAGTAATCAAAAGCTCTCCCTGCCAATATTTCAAGTATTTGATCAATAAAGGGAATGGGGGTGGTCTTTTTGGATGGCTTTATTGAGTTTACTATAGTCCATGCAAATATGTCACCCTATGACTGTCTTGATTGAGATCAATTTATTTTTGAGAGTTTTGAATGACAATCATGCCTCCTTTCTTTGGACTACATTGGATAAGGCTTACCCAATTGCAGTAAGATATAGAGGAGATAATTCTTTTGCCTAGCCATTTGATGATTTTTTTTTTACTATCTCCTTACTCGCTAGGTTGTACCTTCTTTGTTGTGTGATAGATAAACTTGACGTGTCCTCTAGAAAAATCTTATGCATGCATAATGTTGGGTTGATTCCTTGGATATTTGCCATGGTCCATACTACTACCTTTTTGTGCTTCTGGAGCAAGCTGACCAGCTATTCCTACTAAAATTCAGGTAAGGTAGACGAAATAATAACTAGAAGCATGTCTTTCTTACCTAAATAATCATCTTTTAAGTGAGCTATTAAGGGTTTGAGTTCTAGATTGATAGGCACTTCAATTGATGGTTTGACTAGCTACACTTCTCTATTACTCAAGCTAAGAGGTTCCCAAGATATTAAGTAATCGATCCATTTACTCCATGCCACACCCTTACCATCCTGCCAAATGGAATAATAGGTAGTTTAATTTCTTGTTAAGTGATTTGTCTCAAACACCCTAGATTCCTCATTAGGTGTATCTACACCAAACTCATCAAAAATAGCCAACTCAACAATATTGACTCATGAACATTCATCTAGGTCTTCTTCCAATAGTTTCATTAAGTTAAAAAACATTAAAAGTTATCTCCTCCTTGTTAACACTCATTGTTAGTTCCCCTTTCTACAAATCTATTAGGGTCTTACTAGTAGCTAAGAAAGGCCTGCCCAAAATAATAAGAACCTCCCTATCTACTTCATGGTTAAGGATAATGAAATCTACTAGGAAAATGAACATGTCTACCTTTAGTAACACATTTTCAATCTTTCCTTTAGGGTGAACATAAAGTCTGTCAGCTAATTTTAAAGTGAAAATGGTAAGGCTTTATTTCACCGATGACCGGCTTTCTAAAATTTGACATACGCATAAGATTCATACTAACGTAAAGGTTACAAAGGGCCTTACTACAGTAGTTATCTCCTATGGAACTTGAAATGGTGAAACTGCCAAGGTCTTGCAATTTTATAGGTAATTTATGTTGAAAAAACAAACTACATCCCTGAGTCATTGCCACCATCTCATATTCACAGTCTTTTTTTTCCGTGTCAAGATTTCCTATAGAAATGTTGCAAAATTTGTCATCTCTTGGAGGACCTCTACCAACGGAGCATTGATATAAAATGTCATAGAATCTCAAGGAACTTAACAAAACTGTTTGTCCTGTTGCTCTTGCTTAAGGCGCTGAGAGAAAGGTGGTGTTGGTATAAAGGTTTTAGGAATGATGGTCAAAGATGGCTTAATGCTGTTTTATGCTCAGGAAATGGAGTGGTTTCTACTTCTAAATTTTTGATATACACACATGCTATTTTTATGCCGGCTTACACATGTTCACTTCTTACTATTTCAATCAGCTGCCAGAAACGAAAGTCTAACTAAAGACTTCTCAATATACCATAGATATGTAAGATCATACGATTGGAATAAAATGGGAGCCATCTGTACGGTTCCTCAAACTCAATACAGACGAATCATATACCAAGCTGCAAAGAATATTGCAGGCGCAGGCTCTGTTTTACGTGACCATAATGGCGCACGGATTGCAGGAAAGACTAGATTCCTAGAAAATGCAAATAGTATCATTGTGGAAGATTAGATTCTACGAGACTAGCTCGACACTGCAAAAACCTTGGGATCAAGAATATATGGGATTGAATGTGACATTGAAGCCATGATTTTTTTACTTTAAAACGCTCCTGCAACTCACTCACTTGTGCCTTTTCTCTCAAGCTGTGGGATTATTTTAAGTTCTTCACTAAAGCTATCATCAAAAATATTTACATGGAAGTCAACCAAGGTTTTCTTTTCTTTTCTTTTCTTTTTTCTTTGCCCGTCTGTTGTGCTTTACATTATAAAATCTGATACAAAAGGTCCATTCAAACCACGTGACGTAAATATAACAGATACTAATATATAAATGTTATCTTATTTGCCAAAAATAAAAAATAAAAAATAAAAAACAATCTTACTTTAAAGCTTTTGTTTTCTTAATTTTAAAAGATGATGTAAGACTTTGTTAATTTAACTTCCTTATTTTTACTGTGTGACAAATGTACAATATTGCGACCCCCAATTCCGTTATAAAGGAACTACAAAGCTGTTAGCAAGCGCATAAACATGAATCCAAAGACAGAGCCCACTGTTTCTTAAAAAGCCCACCGATAGGGCATACTAATCACCAAAGCTGGATCTCAGATTGGACTTGCGAAAATCTGAGTTCATACGAGGCATCCAGGTGCCGTCCTCACATATGGGAAAACTGCCTAACCAGAATTTAACACGTCGCCATAACAATTGTAATAGGAATCGGCCTGATTTAGGGATCAGTTATTGAAGAGAACTCGCCAGTATGAAGCGCACTACAGCTTAAAGCTGTGACGATAATCGATTAAGATCCACAAAACCAGAAAGAACTGGCCTATTTCTTTCTTTTACTTTCACCTGATATAGAACCCTGCATAATAATCCATCAAACGTAGAACTGTCATTCTTAAATATCCTATTGAAATGAAGTTCTGTTACCGATAACAAGGTGTTACGTACCTCAAGCCCTCAAGCCACATCTCTGTGATTAGTGTTTCGCCAGGGAACACATGCAAAAGAAATCGACCTGATATGTTCTTCACCATGTCTGGGTGTCCTTTGCAAACACACCTAATAATTGCCCTAACCGCAAAGCCAAATGTGCATAGACCATGAAGTATTGGGCGATGGAATCTATGAAGTGGGTGACAACAATAAGCGTAACAAATGAGATAAATCACAGAAACTGATAGCGGCCATAAAGAGAAGGAAAAAACTTCATTTTGAACTCATGACCAGACAGTGCTTTGATCCTCCTAGAAGTCACCAATGCACCGGGAATTAAAACTATTCCACCAGCAAAGACGACAAAGTAGAAGAAAACAATAAACTAAAAACAAAATTGCGGTTAGGTGCAATACGTTGAAGACAAAGCTCATTGACAAATCACCTCAATGGGTATCAATGTCTTGCAAATATACTAGCCAACTTAAGCAGCAATCCAAAGAATAATAAAATCCGAATTGGGAACCAGTCCAAAAGCATCGGAAAGTTATATAAAGTGGACAAGGGACGTTGTATCAGATCTTTGATAACTAAAAGGGCTAGAAGCCTAGAAATAAAATTTAAGTGCATTACCCTGCAGCTTTTGCAAACATGAGATCTGAATGGAGAGGATTGTAATCACCAGAAAGTCTATACAGCAGTGCCTGTATCACGACATCAGTAATATCAAAGTTATTGCATGACTAGGAAAGTGCCTAGCCTTAACAAGATAGCTTCTAAGAATATGCCATCGCATATCCATAAACCTCCCTAAGGACCTAACCACTTCACTTACATATGATACCCTGATTTTAGTCAAGGTGAACAATCAATTTGATAATGAACCCTCAAGATACCAAGAAATGAAATATGCAGACATGCAGCTCACAGAATACTTAAAACAGCCACCCCCCAAGAAAGGAGACACCCAACGCCTTTCTCATAGTAGAAATTGATGACAAACTATTCAAGATCCATGTTTAAACGATGTTGCATTGTTTTAACTGTACCAATGAATAAACTAAGCAGACATGCACTATTCTATACATATCTAAATTGGGGCCCTATATATGTATTTATAAAATAAACAAGCTCTCTCCTAGGTAGATTTATATGGATCACACATGCCTGAGTTGGTTGAGTACAATCCTCAAACACAGCAAAAGGTTGGCTTTTTGGAATTTTCACAGCAGGACCCTGGGAGCTTGAATAAAAGGAGTATGAAAAAGGATGAGACTTCGAGAAGCCACCAGCTCCACGCAGAAATAGAGTTGTCCTGCAGAGTGAAATTGTAGGTATGTAAAATTTCAGTCACATGGAAGTAATTTTGATAAGATGATCTATGATAAACTAACCTGTTCATGCACAGTGGCAGTCCAGACTCCTTTTCACAACTCAGGATTTCAATTTCAACGATAGCTGCTCTAGCTGGAAGAGAAAACAAAATCCATAATGAATATCAAGGATTTTATTGAAGAAATTTACTTTCTCCCCCTAATTGCACATTCACGCCAAAAGTTAAACTATTGAATCAATTATCTATTTTTTTACATTGAGAAACTGGAAAAGCTGAGGGATTTTACGTTGTTTTTTATACTCAATATTCCATACCCAAGAATCCCCCCCCCCCAAAAAAAAAGAAAAAGAAAAGAGACAGACCTTTATCATGTAGTCCAACAACCTTTGCTTTGTTAACTATCTGCGGAACAACAATAGAAGTCAGTCAAAAAGAAAACTTATCATGCCTCTGGCTCTAATGAAAACCCACGCTCCAAGAGGAAACTTACACACCCACTTGATGGGAGAGGCTTGTATATTTCTATATACTGTTGGCCATGCAGGAGAAGGCGTGGATCAAATCTTACATGTGTGAGAAAAGAAAATTCGATCAGATATTTCATGTTCCCATTGTATTGGTAAGCAAGTAATCCAAAAAGATCAAAATAAACTTACTCTAATCCAGGTGCAGCAAGGAGGCTTGGTACTGCCCCATGAGTGAAAAGAGCAGAAAAAGTCGGTAAGACCTGCAAAGTTGGAAATGATAAGGATTAACTGAATCGCAAATCCTTACATAATTACTTGGTTAATATTCTGCAATATTCTAGGATTTAATCTAATCATTATTAGCTGTACATATTCTGTATTTCCTATTTATAAGTAATTAGTTACTTAAGTTACGTGGTATTATAACCATAAGTGTATATATATATATCTGTAACCATCAAATGAATATACAACAACTTATCAATCTTATTATATGGTATCAGACTGTGTCGATCCAACCTTCTAACCTTTCCTCTCTCCTTCTTCCTCCTAATGGCCCTCATCAATGGCAACTCTTCTTATCAACTTCCAAACAGTCATGATCCCTCTAAACCATTTACCTCTCTCAACATTCACAATGTCATCAAACTCACCCCCACAAACTTTCTCTCCTGGAAACTCCAAGTCGAGGCTCTCCTCGTCGGACATGATCTCTTTTCTTACGTAGATGGTACACTTGTCTGCCCTCCTACTACAATCCCCACTAAAGATGGTCATTCCACCCCTAACCCTTTGCATAAATTCTGGACTCGGCAAGATCGTCTTCTTTTTGGTGCTCTCATTGGCACTATATCTCCCGATCTCATTCCCCTTGTCTCTCAAGCCACCACATCTGCTCAATTATGGGACAAACTACATCACACATATGCCCTTCCTTCACGTGGTCACATCAAACAACTCAAGGATAGGTTTAACCGAATCATCAAAGGCAATCAATCCATCTCTGCCTACATGCAGTCACTAAAAACATGTGCCGATCACCTTGCTGTTCTCGGCAAGACCATTGAGCATGAAGACCTAATCGACAAAGTCCTCGCCAGTTTGGATGACTCCTACCAGTCGGTCATCGAGTCTGTCAATGCCCAAGACACCCCTATCTCCTTTGAAGAACTCCATGAGATACTGATAAACAAGGAACTCTCTCTCCACCAAGCCCGTACCGATCCCTCCCTTCCGGCTTCTGCGTTTGCTGCCTCCACCCGTCAACAATCGCCCCACCCATTCCTCTCGACAAACTGCCTCAGGTATTCTCCCTTCACCTTCTAACCCTCCTCGTCAACCTCGACCCTTTCTTGGCAAATGCCAATGGTGTCGTGAACAAGGTCATGTTATCGCTCATTGCCCTATCTTCACCCAGCAATTTCCCAACGCCACTCCCCCGCCCTATCAAGCAAACAAATCCAACCCTCGTCACAACCCCAAACCCCAAGCAAACACCTCCGCGCTTGCTGCTCCCTCCACGGCTTCTACATGGGTTCTTGACAGTGGCACCTCCCACCATGTCACAACAGATCTCAGCAACTTATCTCTACATACCCCTTACAATGGCACTGAAGAAATAGTCGTTGGTGATGGTATGGGACTCAAAATTACTCACTTTGGTTCTGTTTCTTTTTCGCCTTCATTCACGCTAACAAATGTTCTTGTTGTTCCTGCAATGACTAAAAATACCATTTCCATATCCCAACTGTGTCAAACTCATAATATATCTGTCATCTTCTCATCTAATACCTTTCTTGTGAAGGATCTCACCACGGCGGCATCTCTCGTCCAGGGGAAAATTAAATCAGGAATCTATGAAGTCACCTCCCATTCTCCTCGAGTCTATACAAGCACAAGCACGTCCTCCTTTGCATGGCATCATCGATTAGGGCATCCATCTAAGGCTGTTTTTTGGCAAATTATTTTCACACACAAACTTTCTGTTCCCAGTATTTCTACTTTGGATTGTAACTCTTGTGCTTGCAATAAAAGTCATCGCCTTCCCTTCGCCAAATCTTCTATCAACTCTACCGCACCTCTTGAATATGTTTACACAGATTTATGGACTTCCCCTATTTATTCAATTGATGGCTTTAAGTATTATCTACTCTCCGTCGATCATCACACAAAATATATCTAGCTCTATAACCTCAAACACAAATCAGACACAACGCACATCTTCCCTCGCTTCAAAGCTCTCGTCGAAAAACATTTCCAACTTCCTTTAAAAACACTTTACTCCGATAATGGTGGTGAATACACATCCCTTCTTCCTTTCTTTCCACTAATGGAGTGTCTCATCTCACAACACCCCCTCATACACCCCAACATAATGGCACCTCCGAACACAGGCATCGTCACATTGTTGAGACACTTCTCTCCCTTCTTTCTCACGCCAAACTACCCTTGGAATATCGGTCCTATGCCGCCGCCACTGCTGCCTATCTTATAAATCATCTACCCACCCCTACTCTCAACAATGAATCCCCATACTCCAAACTTTTTGGCACGTCCCCCAACTATACCAAACTCAGATGTTTCGGCTGTCTCTGCTACCCGTGGCTCAAACCATATACATCTCATAAACTTAACCTCAAATCCCACCCATGTATCTTTCTTGGCTACTCTCCCACTCAAAGTGCCTACTACTGCTTCGAGCCAAACACACGTTGTCTATATGTCTCACGTCATGTTCATTTCCTTGAACACATTTTTCCCTTCTCCGACACCGCTAACTCCACCTTCTCCATTCCTCATACCCTTGATGCATGGGCTCCTTTACCTATCACTACTCTTATTTCCCCACTTTCCTCTCCACCGTCATCCACTGCCTCATCTCCTTCCTCTCCCGCATCACCCTCCTCTTCCTCCTCCACTCCTAACCCACCGTCCTTCGCCTCTCCACCTCCTAACCATCACATGACCACCCGTCTTCAAAATGGAATCACAAAACCCATCTCCAAACTTAACCTCCATACTGAAATGGCCACCCTCGACATTCCCAAAAACATTACTCAAGCCCCAAAAAGTCCTGTTTGGCGTCGAGCTATGGATGAGGAAATGAGTGCCCTTCTTAAAAATCGTACGTGTACTCTTGTTCCACCTGATCGATCTCAGAACGTTGTGGGCTACAAATGGATCTTCCGAATCAAGAGAGACAAAGACAGCAATATCATGCAATATAAGGCTCGCTATGTTGCGCGAGGCTTTCATCAACGACCAGATATTGACTACACCGAGACATTCAGCCCCGTGGTCAAGCCCGCCACGGTTCGTCTCATACTTGCACTCATTGTTAGTCAAGGGTGGTCTCTTCACCAACTTGACATAAACAACGCCTTCCTACAAGGTACACTCACCGATGTTGTTTATACCATCCAACCACCTGATTATAGTGATCAAAATCCCCCCACGTATGTCTGCAAACTAAACAAAGCTCTATATGGACCGAAGCAAGCACCTAGGGCATGGTACAAAGAGCTCAAGCAACATCTCCTTCACCTGGGCTTCCGGAACACTGTCTCAGACTCTTCCCTATTCGTCATCCACAAAAATGGAAAAACTATTTATCTTCTCGTATATGTCAATGATATCATTATAACCAGTAATGATGACTCTTATTTGGAGTCCTTCATCACAAATTTGGCTGCTCGGTTTTCCCTTAAGAACTTAGGGGTCCTCTCCTACTTCTTGGGCATTGAAGTTCTGCCGCGCACACACGGTATCTTTCTCAGTCAACGGCGCTACATCACGGAAGTTCTCTCCAAGGCCAACATGGATGCAGCAAATTCCGTTCCCACACCTCAAACTACACACCCTCCTCTTACTGTCGTTGGAGAACTTCTACCTGATCCTACTGAGTATCGCCAGCTCATTGGCAGTCTACAATATCTCAGTCTCACTCGCCCTGACGTTTCCTTCACCGTTAACAAACTGGCTCAATACATGCAACGTCCGACTATTCTTCACATGCAAGCACTCCATCGTCTTCTCCGCTATCTCAGTGGCACACTGCACATGGGTCTCACTATTCATAAAGACTCCCTGCACACTCTACACGCTTACTCGGATGCTAACTGGGCTCGTGACAAGGATGATTATATCTCCACCACCGCTTATCTTGTCTACTTAGGCAAAAATCCAATATCTTGGACTTCAAAGAAACAACGTACATGTGCTCGCTCATCCACTGAAGTAGAATATAGAGCTATTGCCACTGCCACTGCTGAAGTTCTATGGATCCGCAATCTGTTTCATGAGCTCAATCTCACTCTCCATCAGATCCCTGTCATCTATTGTGATAATGCTGGAGCAACGTATGTTAGTGCAAATCCTGTGTTCCACTCTAAAATGAAACATCTAGCTCTCGACTATCATTTTGTTCGAGAATATGTTCAACGTGGACACCTCAGAGTTGCTTACATCTCCACAAATTTTCAACTTGCAGATGCACTCACTAAACCTCTTCCTCGTCACCAGTTCCATACTTTGGTTCGCAAAATTGGTCTTTCTCATTGGCCGCCCATTTTGAGGGGGCGTGATAAGGATTAACTGAATCGTAAATCCTTACGTAATTACTTGGTTAATATTCTGCAATATTCTAGGATTTAATCTAATCATTATTAGATGTGCATATTCTGTATTTCCTATTTATAAGTAATTAGTTACTTAAGTTACGTAGTATTATAACCATAAGTGTATATATATATATATTTGTAACCATCAAATGAATATACAACAACTTATCAATCTTATTATAGGAAATGGGAAAGATAATCATAAATAAATAAAATAAAAAACGAGATACCATTCAACTATACATCAAACAATTAATTTGAATTGATTGCGATGAAAATGATGAGCATGGAACCTCAAAAGCCCATCATCACAACACCTGAAAGAACTCAAGCCAGATTCACGCTAACATTCAATAGACAGCTAGGTGCGATCAGCATAGAAAAGTTCTCAACAGCAGCAATCCTGAATAATAAATTCAGTAGTATATTGCTAGGTAAATTGGACCTTGTCTTTGTGAAACGACAAACGCAATGTTCAATCCATGAAAATGATTTAGTTGGATGAAGTTCATCACAGAAATTGAGTTTATTCAATATTGTGAAACAGAATGATTTAAAATTAACTCAATAGACTTAGCAGCAAATACCTTAATATTTTTCTGACCATCCTCGTGATAAACATACTTGAGCTCGTTTTCATCTACTGCATTCGTCCCACAAGCGCCAACACCCAGCGCATAAACCGCTGCATCTCTGTAAATAAGCATAGGCGTTGGACCATAATCAGATAGACTATAGCTAAAGTCACTTTCAATTGAAAATAGAAACGGACACACATATAATTCAAATAGAGGCTATCATTCACCTCTCGCTGTACTGATAAGTCGTCTGCAATGGCGAAAATCACAATTAGTCAACTATGAAATCCGAGGCGAAGAAAGAAGTTAGAAGGAAAGAGATGCAATCACAAAAATTTGTAAGAAAGACACGATTAACACCTCAGGAAATTTATAAGATATGATTTGCTCCGGAATGACTTTAGAAGTACCGATACCGGCCATGGAAAAGACCCTAAAAGCTTGGACGAAATGATTTTGATTATGCAGACTTGGTGTCGACAATAATTGGAGCACTTTGTAAGCAATAACTGAAACCGGAAACACTATCGGATCACGTCGATTCGGTTCAGCTTAGTTCACCTCCCATCAAATTTGAGTCAGCCTCTCACTCGGATAACGTCGCCATTAGGGTAAATTACTAAATTGTATAGTGTGCAAGATGAAAACCAAAATATAAACTTAATTTAATAAAAATAAAATAAAATTGGTTTGTAATACGGAATTCTGAAGACGAAAGCAAACAGCACACAGCTAATTCAATAAAAAAATCATTCATGATACGGAATTGGGAAAACGAAAATATAAAGCCTACAACAAATTTTGTTTTTCGAAATAATCAACCGAGAAGGACTTGTTTGCTGTAGAAATAATATGGATAGAAAAAATATTTTCTCTATTTTATATTTTTTATATTAAATATTTAATAATAATAAATATATTTTTAATAAAATATTTATTTTAAATTAAATTAATATTTATAATGGGTATTTATTAAAATAAAAAATTTTAATTTTAAATAAATTATACAAGATATATAAAATTATGAGGATAATTTTTTCACCTCTATTACTCTTATACCAAACAAATACTAAAATTAATATAATTACAAGCGCTATATCAATGAGATAATTATTATTTTTGTCTTCATATAATTAGTAGTGTTTTAAAAGGCTTAGGAATACAATATAAAACTTAATTTAATGAAAAAACTTATTTATAACACATAATATAAAAAACTAAAATAAAGACTACATAATTACTTTTTTTACTTAGATAATCATTTTTTTGTTGATGTAATAAATAACAAGAACAACATAATTACTAATTTGCACCGATAAGATAGTTATTGTTTTTTTACTTAGATAATTACTCGTGTTCTAAAATATTTAGGTAAGAATACAATATGAGAATTGGTTCACCAAAATAATCACTTACAAAAATAACATAATTAATTTTTTGTTAAAATAATCACCCGTGTTATTAAAGGCTTAGAAACGCAATACAAAATATAATTTGCTAACATAATCACTTGCAAGAATCATATAATAACTGATGCAGGAGCAGAGTCGCATGACACAGATAGTTACGCTACTCCACACAGATACATAACATGGAGGTGCATGCATGGGATGCATGCAACGTTCTTTAGTTAGTGTAACATTTATTATTAAGTCATTTATTTTGAGTTTTATTTCGAATCAAATAATGTTGTTAGTAGCTAGATCATTTAATATCTTCTAGCTAGTCTTAAGTCATTTATTATTATTTGTATTTCAAGTCAAATAAGGTTGTTAGTGGCTAGATCATTTAATATCTTCTAGCTAGTCTTCAGTCATTTATTATTATTTTTATTTTGAGTCAAATAAGGATTTTAGTAGCTAGATCATTTAATATCTTCTAGCTAGTCTTAAGGGAATTAATTCTTTTGGGAGGGAGTTATTGTTATTTACTTTTAGTCAATTAGTGACTAAATATTAATTAGCTAGTCTTAAGGGAATTAATGCTTTTGGGAGGGAATATGTTTGTAATCTTTTGAGAAGATGCTCGGTTCCTTGGCTATATAAACCATAGGAATCCGAGTAGAAAGACACAACTTGAATAAGAAGAACAACCTTAAGCATTGCTTAAAACCCGAATTATGTGTGGATTCATCTCGTAACAAGTCGAATCTGTGTGAACGATTTGTTTCGAATCGTCTCGAAACAAAACCGAATCTGTGTGAACGGTTTTGTTCTCGAAACCTTAATCTTTATTTCTGTGTGGTTTAAAGATTAATTTATCCTTCTACCTCATTTTCCATCATCATCCACCCCTTCGAATCCCCATCATCAACCTCCATAATCCATACTCATCAAATACTCCATATAAACTCCATCTAAATCTAAAACTCTAACCGTGCACGCATCAATTTGGTATCAAAGCTTCATGATTCATCCTTCCTTAAGGTAAATCACTTTCCTAGGCTTTGAATTCCGCCCATCAAGAATCATCAAGATTTCATTCAAGATCCTACATTCATAAGTCCTTAGCACATCTTCATCCTTTGTTTGAAGATATTCATGCTTTATAGTACATCTTCAACCAAGAACTTCATCAAGATCTTGATACACATCATCAAGATTCAATTAAAGTTGAAGATTATCATTTCTCTTATTTTTCTTCTTCCATACGCCACACATATACATTGATACTTTCCATTATTTTAAGTGTTGTGAGATTACACACACATAAAAACATTTCTCCTTGAGTGATATACTCGACCCTAGCATACAATACTCCTTTTCATTCATTGGTTTTCTCTCAATTTACAAAACTTCATTTGATCACCTTGAGTTAAACCCTAGCGTGTGCAACAATGGAAAATTCAGATGTTATGAAGTCCATCCTTGATGCCATCAACATTCAATTTGAAAAGTTTGAAGTAAAAATGGAGAATAGGATGGAAGAACAAAATTATAGGGTTGAAGGCATGGTGGGGCGAGCCATTGAATCAAGAGGAGGTCATTTGAATAAAAAAATTGAATATATTGAAGAATACTCAAGTCCATCTTCAAGAACGCATGGTCGAACAAGAAGAAGGCAAGAGCATGGTGAAGATAAGGGTTTGAAGGTTGATTTTCCAGAATTTCATGGAGCGTTAGATGCAGAGACATTCATATATTGGATGCACACTATAGAATCCATCTTTGAATTTAAAGAATATGATGATCATATGAGATGTAACTTGGCTACTCTTAAACTTCGAAAATTTGCAAGAATTTGGTTTGATAATCTCAAGAGATCAAGGGAAAGAGATGGCAAGCCAAAGATCAAGTCATGGGAGAAATTGAAAAGGCACATGAAGAGAAAATTCATCCCAAGAGAATTTAAGCAAGACAACTTCATCAAAATGATGACATTGAAGCAAGGAAATTCAAGTGTGGAAGAATATACAAGGAACTTTGAAAAGTTATCCTTGATATGTGATGTACAAGATAGGAAAGAACAAACTTGTGCAAGATATCTTGGAGGATTGAATTTCAACATTAGAGATAAAGTTGAAGCTTCTCTATATGATACACTTGAAGATATGATCAAGCTTGCTATAAAATTTGAAAGGCAACTCAAAAGGCCTAAGGTATTCTCCAAACCTTCCTCTTCCTTGTCAAATGAATCAACATCATCTTCAACTTTTATGCCATCAAATTCGAGCATTAACATAGAAGAAAAAGATATTAAGCCACGCATGGAGAACTATAAAGTTAAGGAGATTGAAGGTAAAGGTAGACAATGTTCTAAATGTAGAGGTTATGGTCATTATGCTAAAGAGTGTCCTAATCAAAGAGCTATGACCTTAAGAGAAATTGAGGAGATTAAAAGGGAAGAAAAAGAAAGTGTGAATGAGGAAGAAAATCAAGTATGTAGTAATGAAGACATCCATGTTATTACTACCATTGAAGCGGAAGAAGGGAAACCAAGTTTTTACATGCATCACGTTGATTATGTGGAGATTGATGTGCATTATTATCCTATAGTTTCCTTGTGTGTTTTATGGAGCAAATGTTATCATGGAACCCTTGTATCATTCGAATCAAATTGAAGAAAAAAACATGGTGAGTTTGAAGGTGTATAATGTCCATGAAGACATATGTGATGTGAAGAAGCAAATGAACTATAATGTACCCCATGCATTCGGTTTATGTTCATTGATGTGCACATATGAAGATCCAATGTCAAGGCTTAAGAGGCATTGGAGGATTTTCAAAGATAACTTTAGTGTGAATGAGATATTCAAAGAATACAAGGACAAGTATCATGTTGAAGAATATGTCCTTTGGTGTTTGCTATTCCTCATCAAATTTGTGAATTTGAGGACAAATTCAAACCAACCTGGGGAGAATGATGCGGGAGTAGAGTCGCATGACACAGATAGTTACGCTACTCCACACAGATACATAACATGGAGGTGCATGCATGGGATGCATGCAACGTTCTTTAGTTAGTGTAACATTTATTATTAAGTCATTTATTTTGAGTTTTACTTCGAATCAAATAAGGTTGTTAGTATCTAGATCATTTAATATCTTCTAGCTAGTCTTTAGTCATTTATTATTTTTTTTATTTTGAATCAAATAAGGTTTTTAGTAGCTAGATCATTTAATATCTTCTAGCTAGTCTTAAGGGAATTAATTCTTTTGGGAGGGAGTTATTGTTATTTACTTTTAGTCAATTAGTGACTAAATATTAACTAGCTAGTCTTAAGGGAATTAATGCTTTTGGGAGGGAATATGCTTGTAATCTTTTGAGAAGATGCTCGGTTCCTTGGCTATATAAACCATAGGAATCCGAGTAGAAAGACACAACTTGAATAAGAAGAACAACCTTAAGCATTGCTTAAACCCGAATTCTGTGTGGATTCATCTCGTAACAAGTCGAATCTGTGTGAACGATTTGTTTCGAATCGTCTCGAAACAAAACCGAATCTGTGTGAACGGTTTTGTTCTCGAAACCTTAATCTTTATTTCTGTGTGGTTTAAAGATTAATTTATCCTTATATCTCGTTTTCCATCATTATCCACCCCTTTGAATCCCCATCATCAACCTCCATAATCCATACTCATCAAATACTCCATATAAACTCCATCTAAATCTAAAACTCTAACTGTGCACGCATCAATAACTTTTTGTAGAGATAATTACTAGCGTTATGTTGATAAGAAAATGGATTTTTTTGCTCAAATAATCACATGTATTATGAAATGCTTAGAGACGCACCAAAAAACATTATTTAATGGAAAAATTATTTGTAATACAGAATTAAGTTGACCAAAATACAGGCTACATAATTATTTTTTGGCTAAGAAAATTATTATTTTTAACTGAGATAATCACTTGTAAGGAAAGAATAATCATCAAAATTGTACAAATAAAGTTATTAATTCTTTTACTTAGATAATCATGTACATTCGTTTACTAGGTGCATATTGTTAGATACTAAAGAGTGTATGGTATACATATTGTGTTATTGTTTTGATTTGAGTTTTAGTTATTGCGTATTTAGGTAAGTTTGGGTTATTTTATCATTTGGCTAAATTTTTAAATTCATATTAGTTTGGATTATTTTATCATTTATTTTATATTCAATTTGGGTTCAAATTATGATAATTTATTTTACCATTTTAGAAGGGGATCAAGTAAACTGTTTTAAATTTAGGTTATTTTATAATGTTTTGTCTTCCATTTTTTTATAGATTTGACATTTGAGTTTGTTTAGATTTAAATGGTGAAATATTTTTTTATCATTAATTTATCTTTCCAAATAATGGAGCTATTTTAAGTTTGTTATGAGTGTGTTTACTTTGATAAAAAAATATATTATTAGATAACTTTTATTTAGGTACCTTGATATTTAACTTCTTATTTTTCAAATGTGCACCCGTCTAAGTAGAATTTATCCGGGTTTTTTTTATCTCTAGTTTTTAATGTAGAATGTGAAAACAATTTTTTGTGTAAAAATGAGATTATAAGTTCATTTAATCATATAGTAAAAACATTATACTAGAAAAATAAAACTATTGTTCATTTATTTTTAGATCAAAAACGATAATGATGATAGTAGTAACAAATAGATAATTATCTAAATATTTGGGATTTATTCCCATTAATGGAAAAATGAATTTAAGTTTATATTAAAGTAGTAAACATATGAAGTTTGTTCTAATTGATAAATTTTTATTACAATAATACTATTTGTGTATAAATGCTAAACTTTATATATATAATTCTATATTTGTAATGCCCCCAATTTTCCAACCAAAATTTTTTATTATTAAGATGTGGAAGCTGATAAAACAAAATTGGGGAGTGTTATTGTAACACTCCGATTTTTATTATTGAATTTTTTATTTATTTTATAGCAGAAGTATATAAGTAAATTATTGGGGGGTTACCACCATAATTGACATAAGTCTGGTTTATTCTACTATTCTTACATTAATCACAAGACTAAAATCATTTAATAACACAAGAAAATTTGAAACGAAAGAAATATTTATAATACAATAATGAGTTTGGAGATTTACTCCAAAATACAATAAACAAAATTCAAAATAATAAATACCATGAATCAAGAGTCCAAAAAGATACTCGGGTAAAATATAATTATCGGATAACATTACTCTTGATCCAAACACCCACTACAAATAAGGTCACTCATCCCCACATAATGCATCATAGGCAACATAATTATCTAGGGGAATCTTTTGAGATCTACACATAAGAATAAAGGTCACTTGCTTGTGAAAATGAGCGGCCCCTATAAAATAGGTGGTCAGTACTCTATGTACTGAATAAGGGAACAATACTATCAATACAAGGATACAATTAACAAATGCTTTCACAATAGATGATAGGTATACAAGCAAATAAATGAAACATATAATAAGATAGATATTGATCTAGGTCTCTTTAATTATGCATAATCTATTTTCATTCTTTTATATAAGTGTAGGAACCCCACTATTCTTAAACCGATGGATCACTATGAAGTAGCTTCTTAGGGACAACACACCTAAGCCACTATTATCATTCGGTGAAACAGGTATGAAAACATCACCTTCGAAAGACAAAACAATCCCAAACCACTATTCTCCCTAGTAAAACGGGATATATATATATATATATATATATATATATATATATATAAACAACACCTTGGTCCTAACTCACTTATTATTCCACTTTACATCATTAGTGTCTTTTCCATAGTTATACTGTTATATTTTCATTTTACGATAAACAAGGGTCTCACTATTTTTAATTTGGTAGAATAGACTGAAACATCTTATCAGAACAAAACACTCCCAAACGACTATTCACCCTAGTGAAACAGGAGATATATATATCACCTTAGCCCTAATCATGTGATCTTTCATTTTAAATTAGTATCTTATTCAAGATTAATTTTTAGGCATCAAACACATTGGAGCAGATAAATACATCAGACAGGTCAAGGTCCCCAATCCTCTTCAAATCCTAATTACAAACCCCTTAGCATTCATTCTCCTATATTGATTATTCCTCCATAAATTACAAAATATCATTATCAAATATCATCATTATTATTATACCTGAAATTCATAGTCTGGCTCCCATGTCATACACATACATTAATAATCTTATCCCAAGGTATTACTCACACAAATCTCCAAAAACCTTAATTCCACATATTAGCCATAATACTTCTCATAAGACTCATATGATTACCAAATTCAATATACATTCTTATAATGCCCATATTAGTAATATATATCCAGAAATGTGGATGGAATGCTAAGATTATCGTTTTAAGTCATTACACCCTTATTTAACCATCATTTCATTGAAGGACCCCAAACAAACAACAATAATTCCAAACATTTCTTATGATATTATTATCATATTTTAATCTACCTAACACATGAAATACCAAAATTTCCTTATTATCTTAGAATGACCAAAATACCCTTAAGGACAATGATAACCTTTATTTTATAAAATCTTGTACCTTCTAGGCACATTATTTTCCAAATCCACCAATCATCATCATACCACATAAAAAATACTTATTTCCATTTATCAAGCTCATTTAGCCCATATTTCATGTCATAAAATATATTCCTATGAATATATGTCATTATCACAACAAAATCATAACTATACTTCTTACCCATTCTTACTTCCTTTCAAACATAATATCTATATCATCTCAAAATATCATGAACAATATATATTAAATCATATAGCAACAATATCATAGAAAACACACATAATCATAAAAGCAAATAACACAAAACCCTAAACATTGAATAGTATCATTACCAACTAGGAAACCAGGCTCTAAGCAAAAAATTCCTAGACTTCCTCCTGCGATATTACTGGAATACCATATACGAAAAATAACAAAATCCAATGTTAGGCTCGAAGAGTACAACAAAGGATAAATTAAGGTAAAAAGGGTAAAAATAGAAATAACCGTAGTTAAAAGGAAGCTTGAGATGTATGGATATGTAGTGAAATGTGTGGTGGAGCTAAGGTAAAAATTTGGTGGTGTTAGGATGAGGTTTGGGGGTAAAAATAGAGGTGTACGACCAAAAAATGAGGGTTGCACGACTGTACTACAAGCAATGCACACCCAGTCCGAGAGAGAGAATCACACACGGCTAGGTAGTGCGAAAGTGGAAAGGTCATGCTCAATCATAGGCAAATAGGTCACAAGTTGAACAGGTGTGCACGAGCATGCGTTTGAGCTATGCATGGGCATGCAAAGGTGTACGGGCATGCTATAGGAAATTTTTATGTTACATAGTCATGCTCAGGTTGTGCATTTCTTAAAAATGAGATGGGAAGAGAAAGAAGAAGGGAAAAGGGGCAGTGGTCAATGGTGTTGGTCGGTGATGGTGTGAAAGAAGGTTAGGGTGACCTTGGGTGGTCGACCCATCGGCGTTAGGTGGTGTATTATGGTGCATGGTGGTGTTAGTGGTGAAAATAGTGGTGCGGCAGGGAAAATAGGGTGGAGAAAAACAGGAAAAGAAGAAGGAAGAAAGGAGAAATAAGAAGGGGAGCTTGAGGTAGAATTTTAGTCACAAAATGGGTAGAAGGTAAGGCAAAACAAAAAAAATAAAGGAAGGAGAGTGTGTAGTTTGTGTGTGTGTGTTAAGAAAATTGAGGGAAAAGACAATAGAGGGAGAAGGTGTGCTTGTAATGGTGTAGGGTGGTGGTGCAGGTCACGAGGGTGGTAGTGGAGATGATGGTTATCTGTTGTGGTGAAAAATGGCAGAGGGTGTAGTAGGGATGGTGATAGTTGTGTACATATGTTGCATAAGGATAAGGAAGAAGAAAAAATGGCAGGAAGAGGTGATAGTGGTGTGCAAATCGGGTAAGGAGAAGAGAAGAAGAAGAAGAAGAAGAAGGCAAGGGAATGGATGATGGATGGCTATAGAAAGATGATGGGAGATGGTGCAAGTGGGGAGGGATGTAAGTTGCAAAGGAAGTTGCAACAAAATCAACTTTGGGGCTAACTTGACAGAAGAAGGAGAAGAAAGAAAGAAAAGGAGAAAGAAAAAGGAAAAATAGAAAAATATTGGGGATTAGTTTAGGTGATTTTAGATTAGCTAAAAATATTTAGATTAGCTGAAATTTTATCGGTTTAAAATTGGGTTAAAAAAACATTTTATCGAAGTCAAAGATTTAGATTCGGTTAGAGATTCGGGATTAGGAAATTAGGTTAAGGCTAAAATAAGATTTCTTGATATTAGAATCAAATTAGAGTGTTAATGATATGATATTAGGCTAAGCAAATTATCGGGGTATTACAATTATTGCCACATTAAACATATAAAAGGTACAGTCATTCACCTAACTCATACTCGATCCAAGGCTAAAACGGTAATGAAACCATATATATGATTAGAGAAAAGTGTGAAAGAGAGACACACTATATGATTATGGTAAAATTTTATAATAAAATGACTCCAAGAGTAGGGGAGTAACAATAATTAAAATTCAGTGAACAACAAAAGAAGCCTATACATTAAAACACCTAAATGTTAGATTATCAAAACCCTAGGTTATAAGCACTCCCTCGTCAAAACCATCACCTAACATATCATCATCCTACAAACAAAACATCATGTATCCATGGATTGGATAGTGACCACAAATTGGTACTACAGATATGCGATTACAAATTAAGATATAATTATCATACATAAGCATGGTTCATGCAAGTGTGATATAACAACATACAATATCATGGGAAAATCTAGACTAAAGTCACCTCAGGCATGCACTACATCATATCTAGAATGATACTTAGCTAAAAGATGCCACATGAATATTTTTAATCAAAGGGAAACCCTAAGGCATCTCTAACATGTAATACAACATTCTTTTAAGAAACTCGAGTTATCTAGGATCTTTATTGGTGGAGGTTAGAGTTTATTAGTTTGATGATTTATCACATTGTTTTAATAGAGTTTTAAAACCCTTGTTACATTTTTATAACATTTTATTCTCAACTATTTATCCTATCTTTTTTTTTTGTGAGACTTTCAATCCACTTTCTATAATACTTCAAATTTTATCTAATCTTACTCTTAAGTAATTAATAGCTCAACAAAAATCTAATACTTATCCCGGGGCATTAATATTTTAACCTCACCCTAATCTTGCATGAATAATATTTTAATCTTACCTTAATTTAAAAAAATAATTTTTAGACCTAATCTTAACCATAATACCACACTTTTTTTTCTTTTCTTTTTTTCCTTTTCTTCTTCTCCTACCTGATTTCCTTCTTTTTCCTCCCGTGTTCTTCTTCTATTCCCTAACCAAACTCCCCCTATTAAGCTTCCTAAAGCTTGACCCATCTCAACCATCAGCTCCCAAAAAATATTTGAATATGTCTCTTTGAAATTTTGGCCAAACATTTCCCCTAATCCTGCCTCAACATTAGCCCATGCATATGCCTCATCTATCATTCACCTCATGCACATCACTATGCATGTATATAAATCCCCCCAAAATTTCTCTACATCATTTATTGCTCACCTAACACCTTCCCCCCTCCATTACCATCAAGAACCATAAGCCCTCAAGAATCCCCTTCTTTTCCCTCTGTTCCTCCCCTATTTGTCAATACCATTTCTCACCAACACACCACTCGCCACCACCGACCACCAAGCACCACCATTTTCCTTAGGGACCAACCACCACTGTTGTAGCACCCTATTTTTACTACTTAAAAATTTTATTTTATGGAAGCATTAATTACCAAAATTGATGGGTGTTATTGCCACACTTATAATTAGTCTAATTCCTTTTGATAGTTATGTCATCGATAATTATTCTTCTTAATTTTATTGTGTGACTTATAGCGACTTCTTTTTCATTCTTATGTTATTCCTCTTTTAGTTAGACCTTCACAAAATCTTGCATCACCAAAGTGATTCAATGAATTGCCTCTTCAGTTCTAAGATTGTAAGTTTATTTTTACTTCCTTTATAGATAGTGAATTTCTACTAAAAATAATGGTGCCTAGAAAATTATCATATGACATTGGCAAAAAACTAAGAAGAAGAATGAATTGATCCTCCTCATCAACCTCAATTTCAATTATTATTTTCAAACTAACAATTATTGGCTTAAGATTATCAATATATTTGTGAATGAACTCACCCCCTACATTTGTACATTATACAATCATTTCTTCAAGCATATACGATTGTGGAGATTTTGACACGTACTGACTTTCTAGCTTTGTCCAAAGTTTTGGCGGTATTTTCTGTTGAAATTTCTCCTAATATTTATTCACCGGTGATAGAAAAATTGAGTTATGCACTTTCTTCATTATTATGAACTTTTGCATAACAATTAGATTGCTTAGCATATTGTTTTCTTCCTCCAACGCCATCTCATACTCTTAATGTGTCAGGAGATCAAGCACCTTCACTAGTTTGTTGTGAAAAAAAAATCTATAATGCAAAAATTTAACATAACAAAATATGAGATGAAGAATACTTTCAATTATCCAAAAGAGAATACAACTACGAAGAAGAATTCACTAAATATTCTCATCTCTCACAAGCTTCGCCTTTATACTTTGAAGTGAATTTTGAATGAGAATGAATCACATATGCCATATTTATATACACACATAAGTGTAGGTTTGTCAAAAAATCTTAAGCTGTTATTGCTCGCCTTTTTAAGCCATTAAAATATTATTGTTAATATCATCTTCTATTTAGTTATTGTCTCACAATCATTTCCTATTCAATTAATGTCTTCGTAGTTTCAAGCCACACATAACACCTACAATAGCTCGTACAGATAAATGTGGATCACTAAACAAAGGAAATCGGCTTTCCATGTTTACTTACTAAGAAAAGAATGTGACCTCGAGTTGAGGTCAATACTTCTAATGATACAACACAACTCACTCACGGCTTCAAACTATTGCTACTAGAGTGCCAAAATATAAAATAAGATTACATTAATAAGAAAATAATGTAATTAAAGAAGGAACTCTCCCATACATGCATGCACCTATGAACTTTGGCACAATCAATCTTCATTCATAATTCCCTATAGTATGTTGGCTTGCCGTTGAAGATATAAGCTTACAGCGGCCTCGTGTGCCTGCCCCTAGCCCTTCCACAAAGAAGAGCATTCTTCGGGATAGGGTATTCATCCCTGAGAGATGTTGAATCGGTGTAAACCCTGAGGTAGAACTGTTGTCCCAGGTATTGGTGTGCCCAGAACTCTGATCTCAAATTCCACATTCCCACATTGTCTAGAGCCACATAGACGGCTGTCCATGACTTTGGATATACCTACATGATAACAAATCAAGCAGAAGGGTTGGATTTATTTAGGTTGAGGATTAATGAGAGGCTAATATAATCTCCCCGTATCCATAAAACATCAACCCTATCTATCAATTAGATATACCTGTGTTGTGGAACGGAAGACGGCATCACGAAGATTGTAGTTGTTCCTACTTGCTGGAAACCATGTACCGCCATCCATTCTGCATATATATCCAGAGATGGGACGGGGGAGGGGGGATGAAACAGCAGCATATAGTATAAGTGAATACATCTTAATTTCAAACTTTTTATGTAAGCAACGATAATACGAAGAAAAGTAAGGTGTTCGCTAAATCAATAGATGTGCGTTCATTACCCAACGACGAAGAAGCTGTAGCCGTCAAGGTGCCAGGATTGAATAATATTCTCAGCGTTCTCAAACACAATCTCCACAAACGCCCTGTAATCAGCCTGCATCACCGAGGTATCAAGATAAACCCCGCCACCATAGGGTTTATCCGAGATACTACCAACACGAAAGACCCCACTAATCTTGAAGTAATCGGCAAGTTTAAGCGGGGTATCAGCAGGAACAAACGACACGCTGTTAACCGCGTACCTCTGCTTGCCATTCACCTGACCGGCAGAGTTCTGCAGCCTGATGGTCCTGGTAGTATTAATCATACCATAATGATAAGACCCCTGGGGATTAGGCCTCGGTCCGCTGGCGGTAAGGTTAGTCCTAACAGACCTAGCTTGGCTGAGTGACCAGTCAATCTGGATGGTAGGTCCACCAGGGATAGGACCGGAGACCTGGGTGCGAGAGTTGCTGTAGTGAAAAACACCCGTGGAGGTAAGGACTTTAGAGGTGAAGCGACTAGAGGCTACGACATAGTAGTCCTTGGGCGGCTGATCGGCGGTCACGAGCACCGAATAAGACTGGCCCAAGTGGACGTCCAGGGAGGAGAAGGTATTCTGGACGGTGTGGGTTCCTTCCACTTCTACTAGCTTCATCTTGTGACCTTGGATTCGGAAGTTGAGGGAGTGTTCAAGCCCAACGTTTGAGATTCTAAGCCTGTACGTCTTGCCTTGGTCTACGGTGAAAGCAGCACCGCTTCCACGACCGTTGATTAGGATCCCATCAGGGAGTGGAAGCTTGTGGCCTCTATCAAGCCTTTTCCTCAAGTCCTGGAGCAAAACATGCACCGGCAAATTAGGACTGCGTCAGGTACTCGAACATGGATGTTGGTGAAAAACATATACAATGCGTAGTATGTGGCGCACGAAGATGAAATATGTTAGTTACCGTGTGGTTCATCTTGTACCAATCACCAATGAGGACGGTGAAGTCGCCAGCGGGATCAGGGAAAGGGACGGGGATCCTGGGCCGGCTGAGAATCCTGATGCCTCCGAAAGCACCAGCAGCCTTGTGGAAACCGAGGGACGGGAAGTAATAGAAGCTTCCGATTTGATCCTTCACTTGGAGCATGTACGTGAAATTCTTTCCAGGGGGAATCGGACAGGTTGTTCCGTACACACCATCTTCGAACGAGTTCCTCCTGTTCTGCACTCCGTTCCTGCGATAGAAGACAATTACGTTTTTACCGACATATCGATTAATATTTATTAAATTTTAGATCAATGGGGACTCAAAATTAATAATATATAAAAAATTAAAAAATTTATATATTTATCATATATCGATTGTTATTGGTTAATATTTTATCGATATATATACATATATATTTACTGTTATATACTAATATTTATTATAAAAAAATAAAAATAAAAAATAATTTGAAAACATATAAAATATTATTTATTACACCTAATATCCCAAGATTGCAACAGCAATTTTGTTACTACAGTGGCCTCGCACGCCGAAGAAGCAATGTACTGGTAGCAGCAGCTGCTTCTTATGCCAATCAAACATTACGGGGCACCGTTTTAGTTTTTCATAAAAGCGGCGGGACAACGCAATATGTTGGATCGGATCACAGTTTCCCAAAATTCCATCTTTCTTTCCTTTCGCATCATCTAACTACGATGATATAAAATAAATAATGCTCCTATTTAATCTTTGTCTATTAGTTAAATCAAAGTCGAGTGTCTCCGATCGCAAAGTAGAACGTGTTAGGTGCATATCTAAGTAGCGTGATCTGCTTTAAAAAAAATATATATAAACCATATAATCTATAGATTATATAAAATAAATAAAAAAGAGTAAAAAATATATTTTAAATTTAAAAAAAAAATAACATTATTTTTTATGAGTATTTATGGAGCAAATTTAAAGTAAACGTGTGATTTATATTAATAAATTAGAATATTAGTAGTTATTTGTAATTAGAAATGTACATAGATATAAACAGTAGTAATTAATTATAGATACTAAATTTTAGTAAACAAAAATATAGTGACTTTATTAATTAAAAAAAAAGTGACAATTTATGAGATATTTTTTTAATACAAAAATTAATTAAATAAAATCCTATTTTCCCATTGTAGTTGGTAGTTAGTGAGGGGCGTATTGATTTTGAGACATGAAATACTAGTACTAGTGGAAAAGGCGGGGCGCCAACAGATGAATCGAACACGGATGGTTTTTTTTTTCTTTCTTTCCCCTCCCCCCCCCCCTCCCTCCCCTCATCCACGCCTGCTGTCACGTTGCGACAGTCGGTCGAATGCCAGAGCAGCAGATGAGCTGAGCAGGCAACGACGTTACTCTCCTGGCCCATGCCTGACCCTCTGCAATTATTGGACCGCTTTCTCATGTTGTCTCGGCCACATAAATGAAAAGGTTAGTATTAGTAGTACAGTTTATATTTTACACTACCTACCTTTCTTTTCCTACCGCCAAGCCAACTCCTAGCAATTAGCAAATAAAGCAAAACTAATCCCAACTCAGCAACCTAATCCCACTACTCTGCAAGTCCACCATACAAACTAACTAAAGCATAGACTTGGAAACCTCCTGGCCCACTGTTGGAACTTTAGCCATAGCAGAACCGTAATTAGAAACAAAAACATGCAAAATATGATGTGTCATGTGTGTGTGAGAGAGAATTTTTTCTGGTATTTTTAATATATATATATATATATATATATATGAATTTAGCAGGCTTGACAGATATACGATTCGAGCCGACCTAGCATACGGTGATCAATATCCCATGTGGAAGGTAGCATTACGGGCACCAATGAAATGGGCCCGCAGCCCACGATCCATGGTCCGAAATTCTAACTACAAACAGTGAGAGGGGAAGAGGGGGGGGGGAACGGTGTAAGACTAATTGCGGATCTTAAATCGTAAACGAAAAGCACCGACAAACATACTAGATTCGGCATTTTTCACCGTAAAAATGCAATAAAGCTAGATCAATTAAGTTACCGACGTCTTATAGTTCAGTTATTAGTTCTGGTAAAACCATGGCCATTTGCAAATTGGCCCGGGGTGGGGGATAAGGGTCAAGAAACAAGGCCAATCCGATCTAGAACGTCATCGACCTCTCACTAATAAAAAGTTCTACAGTAATAAAAGAAGAAAAAAACTACTATTAGTAGTAGTAGACTAGTACTAGTCTAGTAGCCCGCGGCCCACACCAACAAACCAAAATCACGTGTGGAAAAGTTCTAGTATGAAAGTGGGTGACAGCCCATATATCAATATTAATGATTAAGCTGTTATATATATATACATTATTATTATTAAAGATTAAGCACTTACCATCATCTTCCATATTTATAGCAAGAAAAATGAGAAAAAAAAAAACTAAAAATCCCCTAGACGAAAACAACAAAATATGTAGAATAAATATCAAAAGCATTATTTATATCTTCTGCTTTAATATCGTTTCTGAACAAAAGTAACAAAAATGTAGTTCTTATTTGTTGGTAACTTGGTATGATGTCAGGTTTAAGTACATGAAATACGTACAAGTATATCTATTTCATCAAATGTTTGTTTTTTTTTCCTGATACAATCCCAATCCCTCCTCTTTTTTATCTGTCTAGAAGCAGCTATTTCACCCGGGTCTATGAAAGAATGTATTTTTATTTTTTTGGAATGAAGCACAACTCTTAAACAAAGCACCTGTTTATTATATTTAAAATAAAATGGCTATATATATCCCAAAAAAAAATACGGGGTGTTTTATTTCAAGAACATTATTATAACATAATACTAATCTTAAAGCAGATTTTTTTTTTTTGGCCAATATTATCTCGTACCAGACAATAGACATTCCCTTATTGACATCGTCAAATCAAATTCATAATTGACATAAATGGAATAGATTAAGTTCGACCGACGGAGGCTAATGAATCAATCAAAATCATCATACCACCCAGTGGGTTTCCACCGTTACGATAAACAAAAAGCCATACCATTTCACGGGAAAAAAAAAACATTCACCGAGGATAACAATGGATCTTCCTTTTTTTATAAGGAAGAAACAAAAAAAAAATGGAAGAAGAAGAAGAAGAAAGCAATACTTCTTTATTTTCAAGATAGCTGGATTTCAATCTCTCGCATCTTATCATCATAACACCCCCGCCCCTACCCCAAAAGGGCCAAAAAAAAAAAAGAGAACAGGAGAGGAGAGGAAAAACGATAGCTTAAATCAAAATACAGTAACAGTAATAAAAAGAAGAAGAAGACGCGTATTGTATTGAAGTACGTAACAAAGCGCGAAATACTAATTCATTACCAAGAGATGAGGAAATCTTCATCAAGGCTGTTGAAGACGTTGATGATTAGATTATCGTTGGTAACAGAGTGAATATCAGGACCAGGAAATTGACCGTTTATCAATATACCCTGCCAACAACAAAGCCAAGATCGGAACGGACGGATCAGATCGCCTTTCAAGTTTTAACCATTGGAAACCCAACAAATACAAGGAAACGAATAAGCCGACCTGTTGGCGAACGCCTAGAGGATAAATATTACCATAAGTAACATTCCAATTGAAAAATCTGTACGGGTCACCAGCATCTACAATGGCCGTCAATCCAACAACGGCACAAACAAGAACCCAAAATGCCCCGCCCATTGCCATTTCCGAAGAGAGAGGCCGCCGGAGGGAGGAGGGACGCAAAGGAAGATGATACGAGAGAGAGGGAGAAAAAGAGTGGAGTAGTAGTAATGACTAATAAGTAGAGAGCAGTACCACCGACTAGCGAGTACCAGTAGCGGCCGTAGCACTCAACTGGTCTCGTGGGCTGCCCCATAAGAAAAAAAAAAAAACCATTGGGATGTGCGTGCACTACACACAGGCACAGGAAAAACAAAATTACCTACGAAGAAAGAGAGGGTAATGGGTGGTGGCGACTGGCGAACACTTGAAAGTGCGATACAGATAAAAAATGAAGAAGAAGAAAAAAAAAAGATATCTATGGAAAGGAAGGATGCCGTAAAGGCTTTGTTGGGTAATCAGCGGCGCCAGGTAATGACACGGCGAGGTCGGATGCTAAAAGTAAATTACTAGAAAATTTGGAGGGAAAATTAAAGAGCGCAAAAACAAAAACGACAAAAGTGGGGGAAAATACTCTAGGCTATTGTCGGTGAGGAGTTTAACGGGGTCCACGCGGTTACGGCGTGAAGGATCGTCTCAGTTGCCTTTGCTATTTTGGGGCTGGATGGAGCGGTGCACTCGTCGTTACTCACGCTCACGGCATTAGTTAAATGTTCAAATTGGCTTTCCCCAGCATTTTCGAGTTTAGTTCTTTAAACATTTGGTTCCATATATTTATTTAGTTAAATAAATTAAGTCTAAATATAAATATATTGAACTTAGCTAGTATATAGCACTAGATTTTTAATCTTGACCTGTTCATTTAATCAAATTAATTGAGTTCTAATTTAAAGTGTTCTTATCGGCTCATTTGTGATACTGTTCATTGTTAAGGCCATATAGTAAACAAATGGGGGAGAAAGCCCATGGGAATTCTGTTTTCATGAATAACCAAGGGCAAGAGAGACATAAGTTATTAAATACATTCGATTATATACAACCGTATATATTTGAGTTAATGTGATATAATAATATATCTTCTTTTATATAAAATTAAGTTGCAGTGTTGATAACTATTATAGTACTTTTAGCGATCATGTCAATTATGTTGGCGATCATGTTAAAATTTAGTGTTTCTGTATTGTGTTTGATCACATCTATATATGTTGTAAATCGTGATGTTAATTTTTTTAATTAGTTTATTTTTAATTTAAATTATCAAATAAATAAATGTATATAATAATAATTGTGATATTTTTTTTCTATGAATAAAGACTTATATTGATCTATTTTCGACGCAAAAAAAAAAGTGTATGTTTTTTTTATACAATTTTTGCACTTATAAAAATATATATATGTATGTGTATGTTTTATTATTCTTTAACAGAGAATTGTACCAGATATGTGTCAAAATTTATTAGTAGTATGTATATTTCTATAGTTATAATGTCTGATAATATGGTTATTATGTATATTATTCAGAGAAATTATATAATCTATTGTGGTGATTATATTATCAACCACTAGGATAATTATATATATCTATATAGAAATTATATTTATGTTCATTTCTATGTGTTATTGCGAATTTTATATACATTTATATGATAATTATGGTAGCTATTATATTTATTATAGATATTTTTATAGTGGTTATATTTGTTACAATAGTAATTATGTACAATTCTAGGATAATTATATCAGCTATTGTGACACTTATCTTGGGATGATTTTAACTACCATTTTTTACTTTTACTAATTATAGTTGTTTTTACACCCTAAAAAAAACCTCCTATTTTTATTGACACATAATTTTCACCGGAATATTTCGAATACATCCCTCAAAAGTGGGGAATATTTGTAATTTTTGTGTGTATGTATTTTTTTTATTTTGTTTTATTTATTATGATTATTATTGTTTGAAGCTTTAAATAAGAATGGGTGTAGTTTGTCTTGATATCTTAATCAAATTCAATTATAACTTTGCGATGAAAATTCTCTTACAACTAAATTGAACCTTTTTTTTCCCGGATATCTTTAACCAACTAAAGTCATAATTTTACCTTTTAATTTGGTGAGTTAACAACTAACCATCTTAATCTAATGTATATCTATATCCATCTATCTAGCCAAATGTAAAGTTTTATCTTAAATTTTGGTCCTAAATTTTCCCACCTATTTAATATGCCTTAATACTGACAAAATTGCTTATCAAAGTTCAAAATGCAATAAATACAAAATTGCACTTGGTACAATAGATAAAATTTACATTTAATGCATAATACTCTTGTACATAAGTGCATAAATTGTAGTTTTAAGAATCGAGTCAATGATTGAACCATTGTTATATTTAGTGGTTGGACAAGTTGTAACACCCTAAAATTTTAAAATCTAAAATTAAATATTTATCCTTTTATACTGAATAATTTAACCTTAAATTATTGATTTAATTATTTTATGGAACTTTGATTTATAAAAGTAGATAAAATTATTTAATAAATTAATATAAATATTTTTACCATTTTATCTTACTCTTTTTATTTAAATAAATCCCCAAACCCGTAATTTTTCTAAAATTATTTTCTTAAGATAATATCTTAATTTTTGGATAAATTAATTTAATATTTTTCCATTAGCCAAATTCAACCTAATTTCTAATCATAACTCAAAAAATAATTTCTTTCTTCTTTTTCTCCTTTTCCTTTTTTCCTTTTTTCTTCCTTTTCTTTCTTTTTTCATTTTCTTTCTTTTCTTTTCTTCCTCTTCCTTAGGCTAACACAACCCTTTCTTTTTCTTTCTCTTCTTCTTGCGCCAGGCCAGCCCAACCCTTCTTTTTCTTTTCCTCCTCTTTTTCTCTCGCTCGGGTTAGCCTAGGCTTCTTTTTTCTCTCTTCTTTTCCCCATTGGTGTAATACCCCAAAATTTACTATTGAAACATTTTATTTTAATAAAAAGGTTTAACACAAGTGAAATAACAAAACTGTAAATTCTGGGGATATTACCGTCACACTTAGTATCAGACCGGTTCAATCCTACCGTTCTAGTACTAAGTGCTCAGGCTGAACAGGATTAACCCAAACACAAGTCATTAATTAAAATGAGAATCCATGAAAGGACTCACTCATAATCATATAGAAATTAGAGTGCAGTTTAGAATTGCAACCCAAGGAGTAATCAAAGTTTTCCAAAAACATAAAATACCGTATGACATGACCTAAAAGATACATGGTAAAATAAAAGGAAAGATAGAGTCTGGTCACATTGCTCTCGATCCCCAAGCTAAGTCTAGGCTCAACTCTCAGCCCCACCCAATGCCTCATAAGTGTCGTAGACATCGAAGACGTTATCTCTTACCTGCACAAACTCAGATGGGTCTTCTGCTTGTGGGAATAAGCAACACCTATGAAACAATTGGTCAGTACGCTACGTACTGAGTAAGGTAACCATGCGCTAAGGCCAACATATAAGGCATGTAGCACACACATGATCATATATAGGCAACATGCAATAATACAGATAATGAGGCCGGATTATAGTTCAGATAAATTAGTTCTTTAGTTCAATGGTCAACATGCTCATTTCACACATACTCTTTATCAATCCATGCGAGTGAGAAAACCCCACTATTATAGCTGGTAGACGGAATACATACAGGGTAGAACACTCCTAAACACTATTATAGCCGGTGGATCGGTCTCTAAGGCAGAACGCTCTTGGCCACTATTATTTGCCGATGGACCAGTATAATCCCGACTCACATGGTGTTTCACTGTAATTACTTCTTACCTTTTCCATGTCTTATCATCATTATGTTTGGTATGTTGAGCATGAAAACCTCCACTATTATAGCCAGTGGACCGGAAATCATGCAGGGCAAAATCCTTCTGGCCACTATTATTTGCTAGTGGATCGGTCTCTAGGGCAACCCGGCTCTTGGCCACTATTATTCGTCAGTGGACTGGTCTGGGTCTGGCTTAATAATCTTTCTCTTTAAATGGTTAGTATCTTATTCGTGTCTTATTCAATAAATGTTTCATCCTTGACATGCATGTCACCAACCTCCTACTTATATCCCCTCAAGGGGGCCCATCCCATATCTTGGGACTTATGCGCCCCTATCACACCCCGATATCTATTCCCCCTTGCATCTACCCATAATGGAAACCCAACTCCTAAGGGTGTGGGTTAAGACCCATCACCTCATGACATCCAACTCAATTTCACTATCCCCCTCTAGGGGTTTCCCTTAAAAACCCTAATTGGATTGTGGCCCAACTTACTTTTACTTACGCTACCATTATTTCCTTTATTGCCCATTACCTTATCTCATTTAGACTCAACCCCAAATCATATCACTTTACTCATCGATTTCACAAATGCCTGAAAAACCCTAGTTGGCCACCCCAACCCTAGCACATTTCTTCCCCCACAAGTAACCTCACTATTTTTCACCTAATATTTCTTCCTTCCCATGGCATCCATACTCATCCCTTATATAATATATTTCCACTCTTATCCCATACTCCACTATTCCTTAATTATTTTTACTTTCAAATTTTTTCCTAAATTAGGGTTTCCTCCCAAAACCCTAATCAGATCCCCTATATAGCCTTGCACCAACCTACGTATTATTTTCCATCCCAAGTCTCTAATCACTCCACAACTCCCCCTTACCTTACTTACACCATAAATCAACTTTTCTCACGTAAGGATAATCCCCATGCAAACTCTTTCCACCCCATGCAGCCCTTCGAAGTTCTCATGCATGGTTCCCATCTCTCATTCATTTTAATCACCTCGTCCTCTTTTTTTTCTCTCATGGATCATGAGGTAGTTTGGTCAACCTCATGTCTCCTTTAGTGAACTCACTTTCCATTTTCTTCCTTTTCATCCTTTCATCCCCATGTCATGTTATCAATTATCCTAGCATGCATATCCTAGAAGGTCACATCATATCACGTTATAATCACCACATACACATATTATACTCATGCCATAAGGAAACACATGAACATACCTCAACTCCAAGTTGCGCTACACATAAGACAAGTTAATGATAACTATACGATACACAACAGGTCACAATACACATAGGCCTTAGCTACATCCTTACCTAAAACGATGTCAGGCTTGGAGCACGTTCCTATACCTCCTTAAGGTTTTGACTTGATTCACCTATAAGCGGGAAATACTATAGGTTAACCTCCCTCTTACCAAAATTACCATTATTCCTACCCTACGCTTATTATAATCCACTATTAGGGCTAATGATGATAATAGTAGTTTTATAATTAAAAGTAGGGTTATTATCCTCAAAATAATTAATTATGCTACTACTAACCAAAATAAGTCTTAGTAACCATCATGGTTTATGTTAAAGTAGTCATAGTGATATTCATAGTATTAAAGGTAATAGTTCCAATATTACTACTAATAATAATACTATTAGTTTTAGTGATAATACTAATATCAACCCAACCCTAGTAATAATAATAATAGTGATATTAGTAGTATAAAAGTAGTGACCATAATGATACTTTTATTGATAATGCTAGTAGTAATAATAGGTTAGTGATTATGAAAGATTAACAAAAATGACAAGGTAATAATAATAATAATATCCATAGTAGTAATAATAGTAATAATAATAATGATAATGATAATAATAATAATAATAATAATAATAATAATAATTATAGTGATAATATTAATAATAGTTCCCACCTTAAGAATAATGCTAATGAAGGTCTTACGAATCATAATAGTAGTAGCCTGGGTGATAATATGGTCAAGTATAATAATAATAATAATAATAATAATAATAATAATAATAATAATAATAATAATAATAATGATGATGATGATGATGATGATGATGATGATGATGATGATGATGATGATGTTGTGGATCGATACTAATTTGGAAAAAATAAGATCTAATTAGAATCAATTAGAACACACAAGAATTGAGAAGAGAAAAACACTCAAGAACACAGATTGGGGAAACAGATGATCTTATTGATGTGAAGTAATTGTGATTACAAAGAATCAAAGAAATTTTCACATAAATCACTCAATTCATCAAGGAATTACAATAGAAATCAATAGGAGAAGAAGACGGCGTTCGCTCTTCGATTAGGGTTCTAATCACATGGTATTTATACTATACGAGACTGTCATTAACGAAAACCGAGGCGGAGCGAAAAACCCAAAAAACACGGACCGTGTTAATAAACACGGTACCCCCGTGTTTATTTTCTATCTCTCGGCCTCTCCCCGAAAACAGAACATATTTTCCTGATGAAAAAACACGGATCGTGTTTCCAAAACACGGGCCCCCCGTGTTTATTTCCAGCTTTGATAATCTTCAGTATTTCAGCCACAAATTCTTCATCTGACCTTTGATCGAGCTGATTCTTGATGCATTGGAAAGATAACAAAAAGATCTACAACTTTCATGTTCAGCACATTTCTAAATTCTAATTTCTTCAATGTAAAATATTCACATCTTTCCAGAATAGTTCACAGTTCTACTTCAAATTTCTCCGAAACACTTCACACACCAATCCAAGCTATTCTACACATCAAATATGAGTCACAAGCTCACAGATGATGATGATGATGATGATGACGACGACGATGACAATGATAATAATAATAATAATAATAATAATAATAATAATAATAATAATAATAATAATAATAATAATAATAATAATAATAATAATAATAATAATAATCGAAAAGGGTAATAGTAATATAAGCGTCTCAATATTTACACTAATAATAAAAGTGATAATGGCTAAAGTTATTAATAATAGTATTAGTAAGAAAATAATTTTAATGATAATGATAGTAGTAGTAGTAGTAGTAGTAGTAGTAGTAGTAGTAATAATAATAATAATAATAATAATAATAAAGATAATTATAAGAATACTAAAGTTGTTGCCCTTTAATAATAATAACATTAATTAGCAATAATTCTGAAGTTAGGTTAAACAATAAGAGTGGTAACATAATAATAATAATAATAATAATAACAACATCAACAACATTAATAATAATAATACTAATAATAAGAGTAATACTATTAATATTACTAAAAATTACTAACACTTATATAAAAAAGGTTTAGGGGTTGGGGAAATGAGAATACCACCTAGGATTGGTGGCAGAACCGGTGGCGGCGCGTGGCGGCAGTGGCGGTGGCGGTGGCGGTGAAGGAGGAAGAGAGGTGGAGAGATGGAGGTATAGGCTAGAGGAGAGGGAATGAGGGGTTGTTTGAGGTGGTAGAGGGTGCCTTAGGTGGAGAGGGGTGGAATGAAGGTGGTGGTGCAACCAAAGGTGGTAGCGCACGGCGGCGGGTGTGGTGGCCAAAGGTGGAGAAGGGAGAAGGAGAAGGAGGCAGGGGGAGATGGAGTTATAGGGAGGTAGAGGAGGGTCCCCTGGTTGTTTTAGAGGGTGGAGGAGGCTTTGGTTGTGGCAGAATTGGTGGCAAACGGTTGTGCGAAGGGTGGTGAGGGGTTAATGAGGGCTAATCGGGAGGGTGACTTTACACGGTCGGGGTGGCTCATGTAGGGCAAATCAAGGAGGGAGGCTCAGTTCTGTAGAGGGTGATGCAGGGAAGGCTTTGGTGGGAGGCGTGGAGGCTGTGGAATAGGGATCTGATCAGGCGGTGGTGCAAGGTTGGGATTTCTGGGCTGCGAAAACAGAAACTTGATGCAGGCTGCCAATGGGGTATTTATAGGCCAAAGGGAGGGGGAAACAATGAAGGAAGAAGGGGATAAGTAGGGAAGGTAAGGCTGGACAACCGGCTGGCGGTGGCAAGCGGTGTAGTCCTGCCATGGCAAGGTAGGTTAGGTCGGGGAGAGAAGGGAAATGAAGGGGTACGCGTGAAGGGGAGCTGTAGGGTTGGTTAGGGTCGACAAAGGAAAGGAAAACACCAGGGAGAGAGAGGGAAGGAAGGCCAAACGACGTGCGGTGGTGGCTGGCAGAAGAAGGGCTGTAGGGTCGGGGGTTGTAGGTTGGGATCGAGGGGGAGGAAGGTGATAGGCTGGACCGGGCGGTCCAAAAGAAAAGAAAGAAAGAAAAAGGGGTGGTCCAGTTAGGCGATGGGCGTAGGGGAAAAAATGATGCAGGCTTGGGCCACGTGGGACGGTGAAGGGGGAGAAGGGAATTGGGCCGGCGGGCTAGCCCATTTCAAGGGAGGAGAGAAAAAAGAAAGGAGAAAGGAGAGAAAGAAAGAAAAAGGAAAAGAAAGAAGAAAAAGGAAAGGGGAAGAAAGAGAAAATGGGTGGGATGGGGTATTTTGGGTATTTGGTATTTTAGATTATTATGTAAAATAATAACATTTAGAAAATAATAATTAAATCCCTTTTTAGATTAATTTGGGCTATTTTGAATAAATTTCCTTAACTTCCATTTTAATTAGCAAACCACCCTAATTTTTCCTAATTAAATTATTTATTATTTTCTTCTTTATTTGCCTTAATTAATTCCTTTTTATTTGAATAAAACAATTTATTTAGTTAATTTTTTTTACCTATTAAATCCTTATTTGGCCATAATTTCTAAATTAGGATTTTGGGATATTTTACTTGGGCTAGCCCAATTCCTCCTTCCCCTTCCTCTTTTTTTTTCTCCGCCCTAGTCGGCATGCTTCCTTTTCCTTCTCTCCTTCCCCGTGCAACCATTTCCCTTCTTTTTCTTCCCCTGCACCCCTAAGCCAAGCACCCCCAACGCCCGTCGCATGCCTTCTTCTGTTTCTCCTGCACCCCTAGGCCTCTACGAGCCTACACCTCCACCTTCCTCCCCTGCCGTCCTTTTTCCTTGCTTTTTTCAACCCTACAACCGTAACCTTCCCTTCTCCTGTGTGTCTTTACCTGTAACACCCCACTAAAAAAATATATTTTGCGGAAGCTAATATATAAACTAAGTGGGTATTACTGCCGTACTTAACACAAGTCTGGTTCCTTACCATTATCATATTAAGTACAAGGCTAAGAAATACAATAACATTAAATAGATATAAAGATAGAACAAGATGATAACATAAATAAGTGAAAATACATTGTTAGGAGGTACACTCCAAATACATACACTCAAAATATAACAAAAGGGAATACGGGACCTAAGAGTCTAAAAAGGGTATTCAGATCCAAAACATTAGCATCAGATAATGGTGACTCTACTCCCGACCCATAGAATAAGATCACTCAACCACATGCAGATAATCAAAAGGATCAGCAGTCTCATCATCAAGAGTCTCACACACCTATGGGACGTCATAAATAAATGTGTCTACTCCCACAAATCAACTGGGATCATTACAGTGCTGCAATTAGCATCAGTATGCAACGTACTGGTAAGCTAACTTATTCTATGAGTATAGCATTTACATGTTGAAACATGGTAAGCATAGAATAGACATGCAATAAGGCGATATATCAAAGGTAACATAAGATAATAACAATACTAAAGTACTACAGGTTATTATCTTTACTTTAGTGATCAAACACATCATATTAATCACATCGAGTACTTAGGAGATGGATAGAACTCGCGTAAATGCAACCTTCCATGGCACAACTCACCTAGGAACCACATTTACATCTGGTGGAATGGAGACTGGTGTAAATGAGACCTTTTATGGCATACCACTCCCGAGCACCACTAATACACCGCTAATCCTTAAGTATTCATGTCCCTATAAGAAGGTGGAATAAACACATATAAAGTAGACAAGGGCCACTATAGTTCCAAATGAATTAGGGAAATAATTGACCAATCATATTAATGAACTCAATCCTAACTAATGTGATTCCTTCACTTTAATAATTAATGTCTTATTCTTGAAGATAGTCAACACTCATCAACAAGAGGTCACACTTAGCACTTAGATGAATTCATTCCAACTCTATGTTATACCATAACACTTAATTCTATTTTTAGGGTTCAACATCCCATAATCATTAAACAAGTGATAAGTGATAAGGTTAAGATAAAGTTGATTAGTTCCCAATCAAATTATTTAATGAGATAGAACACATTGAATATATACATTAGTTATAAGTCACTTAGGTTACCACTTAAGACCATCAAGCACACAACTTAGGATAATCAAGCACACAACTTCGTTATACCACCTAGGGTCAGTGGCTGAACCAGCGGTGGCGGTGGCTGCGGTGGTGGAGGAAGAGAGGTGGAGATATGGGGGTGTAGGCCAGAGGAGAGGGAATGAGGGGGTGTTTGAGGTGGTGGAGGGTGCCTCAGGTGGAGAGGGGTGGAATGAAGGTGGTGGTGCAACCGAAGGTGGTGGTGCAACCAAAGGTGGCGGTACACAATGGCGGGTGTGGTGGGCGAAGATGGTGGAAGGTGGAGAAGGGAGAAGGAGAGGGAGGCAGGGGGAGATGGAGTTATGGAGAGGTAGGGGAAGGCCCCTTGGTTGGTTTGGAGGGTGGAGGAGGTGCTTGTTGTGGCAGAATTGGCGGCGAACGATGGTGCGAAGGGCGGAAAGAGGTTGATGAGGGCTGATCGGGAGGGTGACTTTCCATGACCGAGGTGGCTCATGCAGGGAAAGTCAAGGAAGGAGGGAGGCTCAATTATGTAGAGGATTATGTAGGGAAGGCTTTGGTGGGCGGTGGCGATCGTCGACAGCGACGGAAAAGGTATCTAATCGGGCGGTGGTGCAAGGTCGGGATTTCTGGGCTGCGAAAACAAAAACTCGACCCAGGCAACCGATGGGGTATTTATAGGCCTAATTGAGGGGGAAAACAACAAAGGAGGAAGAGGACAAGTGGGGTAGATAAGGCAGGACCATCGGCCGGCGGTGGCAGGCAGTGCAGTCCTGCCATGGCAGGGTAGGTTAGGTTGGGGAGAGAAGGGAAAGGAAGGGGCATGCGTGAAGGGGAGCTATGGGGTTGGTTGGGGTCGAAAAAGGAAAGGAAAACAACGGGGGGAGAGAGGGAAGGAAGGTCGGACATCGTGTAGTGGCGGCCGACGGAAGAAGGGCTGCAAGGTCAGGGGTTGTAGGTTGGGACAGAGGAGGAAGGAAGGTGATAGGCTAGACCAGGTAGTCCAAAAGAAAAGAAAAAGAAAGAAAAAGGGGCGGTCCGGCTAGGCGATGAGTACAAGGGATAAAAACGACGTGGGCTTGGGCCGCATGGGACGGAGAAGGGGGAGAAGGGAATTAGGCCGACAGGTTGGCCCATATCGAAGAAGGAGAGAAAAAAGAAAGGAGAAAGGAGAGAGAAAGAAAAATGAAAAGAAAGTAGAAAAAGGAAAAAAGGAAAATGGTAAGAAAGAGAAAATAGGTGCGGTGGGGTATTTTGGGTATTTGGTATACTGAATTATTATTTAAAATAATAATATTTAGAAAATAATAATTAAATCCCTTCTTAGATTAATTTGGGTTATTTTGAATAAATTTTCCTTAACTTGCATTTTAATTAGCAAAAAACCCTACTTTTTCCCAATTAAATTATTTATTATTTTCTTCTTTATTTACCTTAATTAAATCCCTTTTATTTTAATAAAATAATTTATATAATTAATTTTTCTATTTAATCTTTATTTGGCCATAATTTCTAAATTAGGATTTTGGAGTATTTCATCTAATGATCTGGGATTTTTGTAATGATAATGATAATAGCCTAAAATAAAATTGAGTATTGTGATAGAGAGAAAAAGTAGTCAAATAGAATGGCATAGGATCTTCAAGAGAGAGAGAGAGAGAGAGAGATCTTGATGTGCATGGTCTTGCCGTCGTGGTTTGTAATTTTGAGAAAAATGGAGATCTAGATGGAGCTTTGTGAATAAGTTAAAATCTCAATGTATTATATTATGAATGTAATAAAAATTCTATTGTTCCATGTATTGTATACAATCAATCCAAACAACATCGAATTCCTTTTCCTAATAGTTCAATATATATTGTGATATACATCTACATGTCCAAAGCCAGCAGATAAATTTTCACCAAGAGTCCGTCCAAGTATTTTCACTGGTTTTCCTAATGGAAAAAAGGCCTTGAAGGTGCTCAATCTTACCACACAAACCTTACAAATAGCAAGGGATGTTGTCATTCATGAACAACACTTCCCTTTTGCAGATATTCCATCACCTGATTCACAAAATTCTTACTATCCTCTCCATATTCCATTTTCCAATCCATCACTAAAATTTCTCCTCCTATCACACTTGCTACCTCACATTCTCCACCAATATCTCCTACTCCCTCATTTTCTCCTCCACACTCATGATATGTGAATTTTTAATCTTCTTTGGCTCAAATATTACTTCTAGCCACTTCAACTCATGTTTTAGAAGCATAATCCTAAAAGTTACTAAAATCCTACCTCCTAGCATAGTGTTTTGGGAACATTTTATAATTACATAAATAATATCACTAGTTATTTATAATATGATATAAATTGAAGCATAGTGTGGGGAGGATAGATGGAAGACATTTATTTAGGTAAATTACAACTATATATTTGTTTCCCTTATTTATTATTATTATATATACTATGTAATATTTAAAAAAAAGTTTCTAGCAAAACCCAACTTGTAAACACTTTCGTAACAAGCTAATTGCCCATTTATATGAGCTTTAGTTAATCTTTAGTGGTACTCATGCAACTGGAGAACATTAATGGGCTCCATCTCTATGAACTCATCTAAGTTTCGATAAGGATGATGAAGAGCTAAGAACAAGTACTGCTGGTCCTTCTAAATGCCAAAAAGTTATTGAGATCGAGGGTTGTGATTCTAGTTATTCATATGGCAAGACATGCCAAAAGGAAAAGTTAAGCAACTGGAGTTCTAAGAGTCAATAATCTAGTTCTCATAAAAGAAATGAGTTAGCTAGTGAAAAGCTTTATAATAAGTTCCTACAATTGTGTGAATCTGCATGTAAAAGTAATGATGATCCTCCTTTGCCAATACCTCAAGCCTCAACAACCTCCACCAAAAAAGAATGTTTAGCTATTCTAAGTGTCATGGATAATAAAATTTCTGATGAGTTATTTATCCTTGGTACTAATGCTTTCAATGATCCTAATAATAGAGACATAAGGATGTATATGGCTCCCCAAAAACATAATGTTTTCTTGAAATATTTAAGAGATCCATCTAAGAATTGATCAAGGATGTTAGGTTATCATGGCGTTTTCTAAAAAGCTAAGTTTCTTTGATAGTTTTTTAATTTTTTGTTTGTAAAACCATGAAGTATAAATTCTCTTGTTTATGTTGAATGTATGTAATATTCTTGACCTATGAATCTTATTATTTTAGAATGGATAATATTATATGTTAAATAACTAATTTTAGTTGTTCATTCTTGAAAGCGTAGTACATATATTGCTATTTTATTTAGCTATATCATCTATTCCTTAAATGGTTTGCCTTTGATAGACTTTGGCTAATCAATCAAATGCATATCATATTTTCTTGAATTAGCTTTGAAGTATTCATGTTCTTCGATGAAAAATGTAAATGTTGTTTGTTGTATATAATTTGAATTAGCTTTTATTGGGATACAAGATTATATTTTATGCATTATTATTAGTTCAATATATATTGGGTGTACGTATATTACAAGTGATGCCTTGATTTTGAATAGATAGATGATCAGAAAAAAAAAGACTACTGGTACTTTTACTTGTACTACGACGTTTGCGAAAGAGAAGGAAGACATCTATTGAGAAGCGAATTTTTTTGGATTCTTTTGAAACAGGTCACCGGTTTGTCCAACACATATTAAATGGTCATGATAGGCTATGTCATAACTTATTTAGAATGAAGAAGGATGTTTTTCTAAGATTATCAAGTTTTTTAAGATCAAGGAGATTGTTAAGTGATACTTATAATGAGGTTGTTGAAGAGCTATTGGTAATTTTTTTTTATGTATAATAGGTCACAATGAAAGGAATAGAGTTGTGCAAGATCGACTTCAGCACTCTAGAGAGACCATTAATAGATATTTCAATAAGGTTTTCATTACTATATCAAATATTGCTGGTAAAATTATAAGGCCTCATCGAAGCGTTAACGAGGTCCCTCCTGAGATCATAAATGATTCGAGACTTTAGCCTTATTTTAAAGATTATGTATGAGTGATAGATGGAACATATATCGATGTTTGTGTTCCAAAGAATGAACAAATGCCCTATCGTAATCGTGAATGAGTGTGTTCCCAAAATATTATGGTAGTTTGTTCTTTTGATATGTTGTTCACATTTGTGGAAGCTAGATGGTAAGGTTCGACTCATGATTCTTGAATATTCCAAAAATGTATTCGAGATCCCAACAAAAACTTTTCTCATCTTCATTGAGGTAAATAGAACATTAATTTATATATTAAGTATAAAATATTATAGTTGAATAATATGAACTTACATTTTATGCAGGTAAATATTACGTGATTGATTTAGGTTATCTCATTACATCCGGCTATCTTGCTCTATTCAAGGTATCATCTATCCGATTTTCAAAGGGTTGACTATTCACAAGGAAAAGAGGAGTTATTCAATCATTTACACTCATCAGTGCAAAATATGATTGAGCGTTGCTTTGGTGTTTTGAAGGCTCGTTTTCCCATCTTAAAGCAAATGCCGAATTATAGTTTGGAACAACAAATATTTATTGTCATTGTAATAATGACAATCCATAATTTTATTAGGTTGAATGGAATGGATGATATATTATTTGATGATTTTTTGTAGCAGATAAATATATGAAGAAAACAATAGGAATAGGGATGTTGGACAACATGTAGAGGGTAGAGATGCTAGAGAAATAAAAATGTTACAGTGTAGGATTATAGATAATATTTACCATGTATGTTATTGAGTTATTTGATTTTATGATGAATGTAATCATTATCACTATTTGAATTTTTGATGTTAGTGAAATTTATAAAATTTGTTTAGTGATTTTTCATATATATATATTTGAATAATTTTATAATTTTTAGTTCTTTATAATATCTTGATACTTTTTATATTTTTTATTATGTTTTATATGATTTTTAATGTTTAATATTAATGAATTTCTATAATAACTATTACCAAAAGATATAGATATAGGAAGATAAAAATTAAAGATGAAAAATAAAATACAAATTTATAAAAAAAATAATAACCAAATACTAATGAGGTTCAATAAGTAGTTTTTTAGTATTAATCACTTATACAACAAAAGTAAAAACAAACATAGATTTTACTTTCCAAAGTACTTTTTAAAAGTATTTTTATAAAAATAGTTTTTATCTAAAAGTAATTATTAAAAATAAGTAATACTAAACGAACACATAGTATATTTTATTATTTTATTATTAAATTATTGTTGTAGAGTTGTGATTAAATATAAAACAAAATAAATTTTGATTTAAAAAAAATTTTTGATCTTTTTTTCCTGCTTCTTTCTTTGCCGCGTGTGCTCTAAGAATATCAACGTCATAATTTACAATACTAAAATGTAAATTTTGACCCTCAATAAATTAACATCTACATAAAGATTCTTAATTTAATAACAAAATAAATTTAAAGAATCATTTATCTTTTTTATTCTTTCCTTTCTCCCTCTCTCCGTTTTTTTTTTCTCTCTCTCCTCCTTTTTTTTTTAATTTGAGTCCCCCCTAGTTTTTTCCTCCCGGTCAATTTCTAAAGCCCATTGAGCTTTTGTTGCGGCTCGATGAGCATGAGCTACTTAATAGGCTAAACAAAATATAAACGTAAAAACAAAATTTAAGCCTCTGTAGTAAAAATTTAAAAAGTATGTTTAAAGGTTTTCCATTGAATAAACTTAATGATAATAAATCATGAAGGAAGACGATCACATCTTCGGCTACTTAATTCCGTTTGAACAAAACAATAAAGTAAAATGATTGGAAACACGAGGCCAACAGTTGATTTTCTATATTTTCCAATCCGGCCGGTAATCTGATTTTTTGATTGATAACAGACAAACTATGTGCGCCACAGAGAGGATGGATGAGAATTAAGTGCATACAATCAGCGACAGTGGTAGGGTTATTGGCCTACTCATGTCTCAGCACCGATATCGTTAATGGGTCTGCAACATACCCGCCAAATCTATCCTATTTTTAACAAATTGAGGTCTCAAATTCACAGACTTTACAACTCTGAAAGGTATTTGGGTCCATAATTATCTAGCCAGATCTTAAATTTTATTTGATTCTTGGTCTAATAAGTTCAAACTCAGATTCAATATAGATTCAGTCTACCATATTCGTTTAATATGTATATACTAATTTTATATTATTATCTTTTTGACGTTCTTAATTGAGTTTTTCGTAGTTTTTTTAGTTTTATTTTTGAGTATCTATTTTATAAGCAATTTGTAGCATAATTTATTTTGAAATTATTAAAATATTATTTGAAAAGTTAAAGTAATTATTTAAAAATATTTAGATTTTTAACTGAGAATTTTTTTAACAAAAATTATATATTAAGTTATATAAAATATAAATATATTTATACATATATAAATTATTTATTTACTATTTTTATAAACTAATCCGATTTATTTGGGACTTATTTACGGCTAAATTTGATATGTCTGGGAATGAGTCTGAACCCTAGATTTGATAGATCTAGACGGAGCACCGAGAACTAACCCAAACCTAATTCATTGTAATACTTAACCTCTAGTCTTCAACCGCCTTTCTTTCTCAGTGCTATATCTCAACTAGCAATTTTGGAACTCCCCTTCGAAGTATTCACAGAATAATTCAAGATATCCCACCTAATTAGCTTAGTATGTCTACCTAATCTAATTAGCTTAATCAATAAATTTCCTTAAGAAGATAATTTTAGCTAACAGGTTGTTATGTTTAGTCATCATTTTATTTGTTTTATGTCTTTCTAGCATATTCTGTTATTGCCGACTTGGGAGCCTTTTAAGTGTTGGTACTGTGAAGGAAGTAGCAGGCGATGATTTAAAATCATCAGTTATCATCCAAACGAAAACATCAATCTCCCTCCAGCTCCTACCCCCTAATTTCTTTACTCTTGGAGCCTGACAACTGCTCGAAAGTGACTCCTCTCCTCCCCAAAATTCATACCTGCATCGAACTCCACCTAGCTATCGAGCGTTCTTCTCAGACCAGAATTTTGGCGTAGCACCAACCACGGCGATACAACTGAACACGTTGTAGGCAAGCTAGGGAAAAATGAAAGAAACAGAAGCGCCAAGTAGCAGAAGCACAGGCAATTTCGTGATCCGCCAAAAATAGTTTTCTTGTAAATTTATAATAATGCAAGTAAAATTTAAGGCCACTCATGCCCAATTTTCCAGTATACACCTATCCAGGTTTCCGCATTTGTACCCGATGGAGCATAAAAGAAGATGAAAAAAGGTTGAAGCATTTTCCTAACTTCATAGCAAGGAGAATTTTTTTACTACATTCTTAATGTTTCTGTACATCGAAAACTCAATATACTGTATCATTTCGGAAAACATAATCCACCAGCCTATGGGCAGACTCATGACATTCTACTTTTGAAGAATCACCTCCAGCTTGATCGAGCAAATCACCGCGAAGCAGATCCATAAATTCCTGAAAGATGCATAAACATGTTGGTCAACTTGACGGCTGGAACTTTAAGCTGAGAGAGCAACAGCAATAAAAAAAAAACTCACCTTAACAACTAACAAGCTCTCCTCGTCGCTGGAAAGTTCTTAAACATGCTCCGACACCGGCCGCGGAGTCAGATATTTTACTTCATTATATCCCTTTATTATTATAATAATAATAATAATAATAATAATAATAATAATTTTTATTATTTATAATGAGTTTACCGCTCAAAATAATATAACATCCATTTTTTATCAACCAAAATTTATTTTTGATTTATAACTTTTCATGATTAAAGATATTGAATCATTATTATTTAAAAAATCTCACTAAAATATTATTTATTCATTAATTAATCAAATAATTTTACAATGTATTATTAGTAACATTATAAATAAAAAAATTAATTAGTTATAATTGCAAGTAACATAATTAGAGCCAAATAAACAAGTACATTGATTATGATTAAAAAAGAAGGATTACAACAATTTAAAATATATAATACCTATAAGTGAAAAATATTAATAATCAACATTTAGATGAATGGTTGAGGTGGGTAAGGTATGCTTTGGTGGTTGTGGATTCGAATCCTTATGTTGCCATGATGATTGTTTTAATTTTATAGGTCCCAACTGAAGTAAAAATTAGGATGTCATAGAGATTTGATCCCTTGACTTTCATCCCACCTATTATGGCACAATTTCCGTGGTGTCCTCAACTACACCAAGTTGATCTTTGTGATATATGGCCATATTAAAATATATTTAATCTGAAATTACATGGTGTCCTGTGACACCATTGAAAAGCCCTATCTCTGCCACTGTCTGACACACCACTTCTGCCATGACGCACAACAGTTTAAATAATGCCATGAAAAACATCACGAGGGGAACTTCCCTGATAAACTCTTCTACCTATCTCTTGAATGTCAATCTATGGAAGCAAGGAAAACATCATTCAGTCATGAAATTGCATCGGCGTATATCAGGATGATATACCTTATCATATCACCAACTATAACTACGCAATATTGTTGCTGAATAAGTCATAGTATCCTAGTCTTTAGGAAGTAGTTAAGGTGCAGACTTATCCTCTTAAAATCAAGTATTGGGTCTGTAATATATATACATATGATTATCTAATAAAATCATAGAGTGCCATTAGACATTCGTGGTATCAAGAGCCTGTTTATATTCAGTGGCCGTTCTCCTGTTTGTTTTATTTTCCCACCCGACCATCCTCGTTAATTCTTCACCATGAATGCCCAATCTACCACTTCTTCTTCCTTTGTAGTTGCATCAATTGACCCTAATCTGAACATGTCTTTTCCAACCGTCTCTATCAAACTAGATTATGACAACTACTATCTTTGGTGCTCCACCATCACAATTGCATTAGAAGTATTTGAACCAGAATCCTTCATTCTTAATGATTGTCTATTGTCCTCTCCAACATCCTACTCTACATCCAATGACATCACTACTCCAACTTCCTCCCTAGTGTTGTCCTGGACTCATCGAGATAAACTAGTCCTCCTATGGCTTCGGTCAACTATCACTGACCACTTACTTGGCACCATAACCACTGCCACAATCTCTCGTGAAGCGTGGATCGGTCTTGAACACATATTCAAGTCTCAATCTCGAGCCAGGGTCATGTATATTCGCATGTAATTACAAACCCTCATAAAGGGCTCTAAATCCATGGTGGAATATGTTAAGCAAAAGCAACGACTTGTAGATATATTTGTGGCAAATCTCTAACTAGTTTCCTCTTATGATATGGTTGGCTACATACTTATAGGCCTTGGTGATGAATACTCCACTTTTTACACCTCAATTATAACCAGACCTAACTCTATCTTTGTTGACAATCTCCTAGGTATGTTATTACAAGAAGAAGATCATCTTGATAGATCTCAACATGTGCTTCCACAAGCTAATTTTGCTAATATTAACTCTAAACACACTCCCAACAATGCAACTATCAACTCCTACACTTCTTGTTCCTCTTTCGCTTCCTCTAGTCGCAACCGAGTCCATGGTAGAGGTTTCAGAGGTTGTGGTCATGGACCTTATTATCAACTACAACGCACCAATGACCAACCCTCAATCTCCTTCAATTTCAATTGTCCTCAAAGCATTTCCAGATCACGAATTCAGTGTCAGATTTCCACCAAATTTGGTCATTTTGCAATCTAGTGTTATAATAGATTTAATCATGCTTATACTACTGAAAATGCTCCTTATATCTCAACCTTACTCGCTAAACTTGATTCTTATGTTGATCAAGATTGGTATTTTGATTTCGGGGCATCCAATCATGTTACTACCAATCTAAAAAATATCTCCATTCATGGAGAATATACTAGCCATGAAAAGGTAGCAATTGGAAATGGTGTGATGTTTCCCATTACTCTTGTTGGATCTTCTACATTTTTAACTCATAAACATCGACTTGTTTTATCTAATATGATTCATGTGCTCCATATCTCTAAAAATCTAATGAGCGTATCCCAATTAAATTAAGATAATAACATTTCCATTGAGCTTTTTGCTAACACCTACATTGTTAAAAACTCTCAGGGTCTCCACTCCTCCAATGACGAATTTAAAATGGTCTCTATAAAGTACCCTCACTCTTGTCTTCACCAAGTGCATTCCTTGCCATCAAAACTAATCTTCATGGATGACATACACGACTTGGTCATCCAAATGAATGCATCACACGAAATCTTGTTTCCAAATTCTATTTACCATTTTTGTCTAATACATTCCCTAAATTCTTTGGCTCATCTCAGCTTGGCATGTCATACCACAGTCCCTGTAATACCCCATATTTTTTTGTATGGTTGAATGAGAATTATGAAAATTTTGCGGCCTTTGATTTTTTTAATGTTAAGATTTAGTCTGGGATAATGTTTGAATGGAAATCGTGTTGAAAAATGGAGTTTATTGATTTTTGCAAGCAAAACGGTCGATGGATTCCATGAATCGATTGACTAGTTTGTCATTTCAGTAAATTTAGGTTTCTTAACTAAACCGATCAACTAGTTAGGGGGAACCGATTGACTTGGGGTAGAATAGTCGACTGGTAGACTCAAACCCATCTATTAGTTTGTCGAGCTAGTCTTATTTTTCAAGCTTGATCTTCTAAAAAATATCCTCTACAAGAAAATTAAACCTTACCAACCCATGCCAATTTATCCCTAAGAGATTCCTAACCTTTTTCATGATGCATTTAATCCAAAAAATTACCTAAAATTGATTAAGAGGTTGATTGGGACAATTGAGGGGCAGAGAAAACCTCATCATTGTCTTCTTCCTCCTCTCTCCTCTACATGATTATGTGATCAATGCTTCGATCATAGGCATGGTTATGAGCAACTAAAAGATTCCTTTGACGCTAACCTTCCATTACTCCATTCGTGTATGCTTATTCTTACCTAATTGAATTGCATTCTCTAGAGGCATGATTTGAGCTCTAGAAAATAGGTCAATAAATCTTGGACAAAATCCGTTGTTCTACTCAAATTCAAATGGTAAATTATAGGATTTTGAGTTGGTTCCTAAACCCTCTATATTTCCCTTCGATTGGTTGGCTATAAATAGCCCCAATCATCCCTTTTATACACCTTTTCTTTTAGACACCGAATCCTCTAAGTCTGATATTCACTCTCTTCTTCCTACAATTCGAGCCTTGCAATCAATTTTCTTATACTCTTCTAATCTTGTCTCTAGCTCTCTCATGTTTTAATTGTTAAGCAAGGAGGAGTTAGATTATGAGAAGGTTGAGTGGCCCAATTGAACTCTTCCCTATTTTTATCTCAAGTTGGTATGTTTTATTTCTTTCTATTTTTATGTTTGAAATTTAATAAGGTTTTAGTGTAATTTCTGAGTTGAGATTTTGGTTTTTAAGGTTTTCAAAGTTCAGAATTTCTACACTTGGGATGTCTAGTTTTAAAGGGGATTTTATCTGCATTAAGTAAGTGGTTCTCTTACTTCTAAAATGTTTATTAAGTATTCCTACATGTTATGTGTTACCTTAAGTTGATTTCTACATGTTAGCACATATGAGTATAGTTTGTGTAAGTGGTTTGGATGGTTAAATGATATGATTTGAATAAAAATCATGAGATTTGGTAAAAATAGGATATGAGGATTCCATGGTGTGAAATGCATGTTAATCTGGTTGAAAATAAGTTAGAATACGTTGGTACATGTTTTAATGTGGTTAAGGATGATTTATATATAAGAGTTTACATGAAATTTAATGGTTTGATCCTATGTTAGGGCACACCGATTAACTAGTTACGTTAAACCGATCATCTAGTTAACCCAACCCATCTACTGGTAAGCCTGTAGAGACCTTAGTCTTATTCTCTACTTAAACCCATTGACTAGTTTAGTTGAACCAATTGATTGGTTTATGAATAGTTAATTCATTTGCCCAAACTAATCTACCGGTTTAAGGAGAAGCATGGTCTAATTGGGTCAAACCGATCTACTGTTTGGGTCAAACCAATCGTGCGGTTTGATTGGTTTGCATGGTTTATTTCTTATAAGTGTGGTTATGCTTTGAAGCTATGTTTGGGACTATACTATGATTAATAATGGGATAAAATACAGATTTAATCATGGATCATTGGCCTAATGAAAGGATTAAAATGGATCATAACTTATGATATAATCTATGAGTAATGTAAAGGCTCAATGGGTATTTCACTTATGATAAATGATGGTATTGAGAAAAGAGAAATGGCACTTAGCATGGGCTGAACAAAATGATAATATGAGTACTAAGGTACAATGATAAATGGAAACCCACATGTTTAGGAAAATGGAAACAAACGAATTGTTATGGAATAAACTTGGAAATTGCCTTACTTGTTTTGTATGGGCCTTATGTAATCACTTATTCTTATAAATAAAATACTAATTATGTAAAGAAAAAGACAATCAGGTTGATTATGGGTCTAGATTACTTGATCCTCTATTAGCTATCAACGATTAGTCTGCCTTCGGGCATTTTTGGTGTCGGGATCCTAAGAAGTCTTGGTGCCTTACCTACTCTAAGCACTAATAATGTATAAGGGAGTATTAATACTAAAGAATCTTGTTACCTAAGTGGTTGGATTCATCCCCGACTTATGTTCATTATGATATTTAGCATCAACCTAGACTTTTTGTCCCTTATTTGGATAGGCTTCCGTGGTATGTGAGACCATGGAGTGGTGTACAGTTCATCGCTTGATGATAATAAAATAAGGATAATAATTAATTGAATGATAAATATAAATGGTGACCAAATTGATTGTTAATAATTGGATAAAGATGGAAGTAATGGTATGACAGATCAAAATGGATAATAAGTTGGCTTGTACATTTAGCAATGGCCTAAATGATTAATTGGATTATTGAATGGTATGCCAATTGGATGATTGAACTATCTCATATATGGATAAGGAAAAAGGTATAACCTAAAGATTGAAGTAATTGGAAATAAACCCTAAAGGTCTTAGATTCTCTTGCTATTACATGTTTAAGTGATTATGTGATGAGGATGTGAAACCAAGCATGATATATTCTACCTTGTTGGAGTTGCACATTATAGCATGTCCTTATGCTCTTTTACTTTTATATATGGCTTTAAATTGATGCATGTTGCATTTCATATCCATGTCTGATAGATTGACATACTTATGTTGTCATTGAGGGAGCACCTTAGCTTACTCAGTACGTAGCATACTAATGTGCTCGTTTTCTCTATTACCTACTCATTCCTATGAGTAGAGGGCCATGTACAGGTATTTAGGGATAGCTAATAGAGGGCTTAACTTAGTTGGGTCGGGGCTTGAGATCAAGGACATCCAAAGATATTTGGTGGGATCCATGGCAGACATAATATTTTAAGTTGTATCCCGTATTTCTACCTACACGTATTTTGTAATGATTTGGTCGGAACCTGTTGGGGTACTCCGATGTAAATACTATTAAAGTTGTTTAATTAAATTATCATTCCATGCACTCTGTTGTTTTAATTGGTTTAATCTTTTATCTAATATGGGGTAGGTAGCGAATGTCTATCCTGTGTTAGGTACAATGACAACACCCTATTTTTCCTATGTGTTTTTTGCTTATGTAAATTTTTTAACAAATATTTTTTGTAGCAAAAAATGGGGGTGTTACAGTCTCCTACTTAAGTCCTATAAACATTCATCTACTCCCTTTCATCTTATATATTCTGATTTTTGGGGCCCTGCCCTTGTATCTTCTCTCAATGGCAATTACTATTATGTTTCTTTTTATGATGATTACTCTAAGTATTATGGGTTTATTTCATGTGAACCAAGTCTCAACCATTTCACATTTTTCAATCATTCCATACTATGCTCCAAACTCAATTTTAGGCTAATAGAAAAATTGTTCAAATTGATTGGGGAGGAGAGTAACAAAATGTTTCTAGATTCGTTGATAATTTTGGCATTAGCCATCTCATATCCTACACTCATATGTAGAAATAAAGTGGTGCTATTGAATGTAGAAATCGTGACATTCTCAATAAGGGTTTATCTTTCATTACTCATGTCAATTTACCCTTCACCTTATAGGAACATGCATTTCATACGGCCACATTTCTCATTAACTATACCATTACCCCTTGACTAAACTATTTATTTCCACGTCATCTTCTTTTCCACACTTCCCCTAGCTATACCTTTCTAGCACCTTTGGCTGCCTATGCTATCCTTACACACATCATTATAACTCTAATAAAATGTCATTTCGATCAATACCATGCATCTTCATTGGGTATATCTCCAAACATCAGGGATATCTATGCTTGCATCCATCTTCCTGACATGTCTACATCTCACATTATGTAGTCTTTGATGAAACTCAATTCCCATACAATACCCTCATATAGTCTGCATCCTCAACTCCCAATCCTTCACCACTTTCCACCTCTCTTCGGCTATTACAATAAGCAGCCATATCTAGTCCTACTCATATCCCAGCCGGTTCTACCCTATGTCATTCTACTCCTTTAAATACCCCTCTTGTAGCACCTTTGGCTCAAATTTTTGTTACCAACTCAACCATCCCTTCATCTCCTACCTCCTATTCACTGCCTCCAACCACTCATGATAATAATCCACCTAAATCTTCTAATTCATCAAATTTATATAAAATTACCTCTATTCATCCCATGGTTACACGTGCATGCACATGCAACCTCAAACTCGACATTCTTTATGTCCTCACGACAACTTCTTCCTCGGTTCCACACACTACAATTCAAGTGCTCAAAGATCTTGCTTGGTAGGTTGCTATAGACAAGGAGTATTCTGCTCTTCAATGAAATAACACCTGGACCCTTGTTCTTAAACCATCTAACACCAATATAATAAGTAACAGGTGGTTGTTTCATGTTAAATTTAATGCAGATGGTTCAATTGCCAGGTATAAGGCACATCTTGTTGCTCAAGGATTCAACCAAAGTCCAGGAATTGATGTTTTTAAGACTTTTATCCTTATTGTCAAGCACACTACTGTACGCTTCCTTCTCTCTCTAGCAGTCACCTTTGATTAGCCTCTTCGATAACTGGATGTAAATAATGCATTTCTAAATGGTGATTTACAAGAAACAATTTATATGAAACAACCATCAGGCTATATTGATCCCTCTCATTCTAAATATGTGTTGACTGAATAAGATACTGTATGGTCTTAAACAGACACCTAGGATCTATTTTGACAAGCTTCGTGATGCCTTTTGTTAGCTTGGATTCTTCTCATATTGCACTAATTCATCTTTATATAATTGACATCATAAAGCTTTTGCTGTTTATGTTCTTGTTTGTGTGGATGATATCATTGTCATAGGTAATGATCAAGCATTCATCACAAATTTCATTTGAACCCTTGATCGGTTGTTCTCTATAAAGGATCATGGCTTCTCATCACTATTCTTTGGTCTTGAAGTGTCTCAGACCACCATTAGGCTACATCTATGCTAGCGCAAATACATGTAAGATGTATTGGAAAAATTTCTTATGCATGATTGTAGGCCAATAGAAAAACTCCACTACTTGACCAAGGTGAACTAATGAATGATCCTACCTTATTTAAAAGAGTTTTTGGCGCACTACAATATGCAACTATCACTCGACTAGACATTGCATTTCTAGTTAATTGAGTATGCCAATTCATGTATCGTCTTGAGATCTCTCACTAGCTAGAAAGTTGTTAAAAGGATTTTTAGCTAACTTCGAGTTACATTAACTCATGGTCTCTCACTATAGCCTACCCTCTCATCCTCACTTACTATCTTTTGTGATACAGAATTGGCCAACAACCTCACTGACCGTAGAGCCACTCATGGTTATGTTGGGTTTTTTGGTGGTAGACTCATCAATTGGTCCTCTCACAAACAGTCTATAGTTCCTTGATCAAGCACTGAAGTAGAATATAGGGGTCTGCTTGCCACACCAGAACTCATTTGGATACAACAAATTCTTTGTGAACTTAAACTACCCTTCTCCTTGTCTCCAACAATGTATTGTGATAATTTGAGTGCGGATACATGACTCAAAATCCTGTCTTCCATCAACGATCTAAATATATTCAAATCAACTATCACTTTGTTCCTGAAAAAGTCTGTCAACCTTATAGTGCGTGACATTCCTTCCGTTGATCAAAATGCTGACATCTTCACTAAACCACTCAGCTCAACATGATTCAAGCTACTTCAATCCAAACTCAATGTATCTCCTCCACAGTAGCCTTTGTGGGTGCATGTGGATATAAAGATAACATACCTTATCATATCGCCAACTATAACTATGCAATATTGTTGCCTAATGAGTCATAGTATCGTAGTTAAGGTGCAGACTTATCCTCCCAAAATCAAGTAATATTGCGTCTGTACTATATATACATATGATTATCTAATAAAATCATAGAGTGCCATTACACTTTCAGCATATAGAGGTTCATGTCAGAAATATGCCGGTATAAACAGCTATGATTCGACTCTTTCATTGACAAATGTCAGGTTATAAAAGCAACATAGCAGGTCAAGAGATAAAAATTTGTGTTATGTCAATGTGTTGCCAATATATAATAAACATACTTATACATACCTCCGACCAGCATGAAGTGGCAGGTCCACAAGGTCTTTTATTAGCGTACTGTTCCTATTCTTCTGGTTCAATATTATTAGAAAAGGGTTCGGCAGCTGAACTGCCGCTGAAAACACCAGATTCAATGGGCATTATCTGCCGAATCATTCCTGAAAGATCAATGCCACAACCCTGTTCCCAACTCATTCCAGCAAATGACTGCCGCAAATCATCTCTATCCACCTGCTGAGCAAATTGTCTAATTGTATTCCTCAAAGCAGGATTGTGGCAGAATTGCTGAAACATATTTCTCATATCATTAGCTGCGCCAACGCCTGTTATCCCAATAACCCCAGGCAAAATACTATCAAAGGCCGGATTCTGAAATAACTGCGACATTGAGCTCACCACATCCGAACCCTCCAGCCTAGTTGGCATACCTATGGAGATCTGTGGAACAACATGTGGAGTTTGTGTTGCACCTGCATCATTTCTATCAGCAGCAGGGCTGAAAGATGCAAGAGATTGCAAAACTTGTCGGCCAGTAGCTGCAGCCTCTTGTCACTGCAGCAGCGGAAGGTTCTCCACAACCGCTCTTAAGTTGTGCTTTGGACTGTCTGCTTCGCTCTAGCATAATAGTAACGATTAACATATTTGTCGTGAAGATGTCGCATCTTGAAAAGTGATGATGAAGTGCACACATGAGAGAAAATAAGTGACCAAGTTTCCGGCAGAAAGTATAGCCCATGGAAGAGTGTAATTCTTTGATACAAGAGGCATAACAGAATTAGCATGGAAGCAATCAGAGGTCATGTGCTAATTTGGTTTGCAGGACATGCAAAGGACACAGGAAGTTAGATTTCCTTTTGGCCACCAACTAAGATTATACAGAAACGCACATGGTAAGATACCTTTTCATAAGTTGTACTTGCTTTAATTTGTTGAAACCGGCCTATCTCCTCCCTCCTCTCTCCTAGGGTTTAGGACGAGGCATGAGGCACGTCGGGTTATGGCGATCAAGAAGAAGAAAGGGAAGCAACCACCTATGCCTGTCAATCATCTTCACAATATTGTGTCTTCGGTAGGTTCAAATCATGTTTCGCCTTCCAAGCCCGTGGTACCAAATCCAGAACGGTCTTCGTTTTCAACACCGATGTAGCCAGAGGGTGAAAGTAGTGCTGTTGCACGGGCTTTGATCGATGATCGTAGTCTGGAGGATTGTCTGGTTAATGTTTCGGTGGAAGTGGAGGATGCTTTAAGAAATCCAGAGCGTGCTTCATATGTGACTCCACCCATGCAAGTCCATGCAACGAAAGTAGGCAATAAAATCTATGTTGTGGTATCGAAGCATTCCGACGATAAAATTATCTACTGCAGTCAGTCATGTCATAAATTTATATTTTTATTTCACTATATGTTTAAATTATTATTTATTGATTATTTAAATATAAGTATCCAATTAACAATTGTTATATATTATATTAGAAGTATTTAAATGAATTATTATATGTTATTTTATCCTATAAATTAAATTTTCCTTAGAAAAAAAAGACATGTTATTCAGCATAGAAGTGAATATAATATATTAAAATACTTTATTATAATTTAATAGTAACTTAGTTAAAGATATACATAGTAAATGAATGAGAAAAAATTATCGTGTATGTATTTTTTGGTAGATTTATAAATTCTCAATAAACCATTGATAAATATTTTTCAATTTATGGGTAATTTACCAACAATTTATTAGCTAATAAAATGTAAAATTTTAAAACTGTAGCATATTGGTAATTTCTTATCACGGTTGATCCAGAATATGCTAAATAGCTTTCACTATGCTATAGTGCATTGCTATGTAATTGTATGAGCGAAAAGCAATCAAAAGGTTATGCAATTGCAAAATACATTAGAGAGTCAAAAGGATAATTTACCATCAATGTAGTCTTTGACTATTTGGGAATGAGTAGGTCCAGTGAGAGTTATGAGAAGTTGTCTTTAGAATCATCTAGGGATCAAATAACAGGGAATCAGAACCCTAAGCTTGGTGCAAATTTGGCATATGTCTCCTTAGTAGTTATTAAGGGTAGTGTTGTTGTTCAATTAGATAAGGACGAATAGCTTAAAGAATCAAAGGCTTAGGATAACACTTAGGTTGATTTTATTTGGGGATTTGCCATCATAAAACCAAATGTGTGGTTTCATTCGTGATCATTGGGAAGAAGTTCCTTTCTCCCAAGTTTTACATTATTAGGAGGTTTATTTCCTTTTTTTTTTAATAAAAAAGGACATGGTTTGGTAATTTTAGAACATTGGACTTATTTTAATAAGCCCCTTTGTCTTGAAGCTATGTCACAGGGGAATGAATATTGATTCTTTGGCAATGCATACAATCACTCTTTGGATTGAATTCCTGGACTTGTCACTAGAATATCGGTCCATTGACTCTTGGAGTTGAATTGCTAGTGTAGTGGGTAAGCTAGTTTGCACTAATGCAATAACTTTAACCAATTATAAAGTGTCCTTTCATAGAATGTAGGTGGAAGTCAATGTTAAACAACCCTTTGTTGATATGGTAGCCATCATGAACTTGGATATTCATGAAGTTTCCCAAGTGGTTAGCTTTGATCAGAGGCCTCTTAACTGCCATCTTTGTGATCATTTTAGATATATAATTATAGAGCGCAAGAAGAACAAGCCATCTGGGACAAGGAAGAAACCAGGGAGTGGTTATGGTTTGTGATAAAAGGAAAGAGAAATCAATGGCTTCATCTACTAGTGTTGTTGCTATTCAGTTGAATGGCTTGGTAGATTCAAATCTATTTTTGTGTTTGGTAGAGAATCATGTACCTACCATGGAAGTAGTACATTTTGAGACACTTCATGTGTTGATTTCTAAAGACGGTAATGTAGAGCATTTAGCATCTATGTCTGCTATTGGAGTAATCTTTGAAGCTTGAATAAGGATGTTAATGTTGCTACCATTGAAATCCTTTAGCTAGTGCAACTACACCAAGGTGAGGATAGAGTACTAACTCAAAGTAGGGCGGTAAAGGGTATGAAGCAAGTTTAGGCATAGGTAGTGGGGCTAAGTGAGGATGGTAGGGTAAAGAGTGTTAGCTTTATATCTAATCTAAGAGAATATGTGTAGTACATGGAATGTGATGGGATTGAATAAAGCCTTAAAGCATAAGGAGGTCAGTAAATTATGTAATCATAATGATTTAGCTTTGTTGGGCTTGGTAGAGACTATATTAAAGGAGAATAATGAACTAGTGTTACATTGTTTAATAAGATTTTAGTGGTTGGCAATTGCTATCGAATAGGAGCACCATAAAAATGGTCAAGTGTGGGTTGTTTGGGAATTTAACATTTGGAAGGTGGTATATTTAGCTTCTTATGATCAAGTAATTTTGTGCCAGCTAGGTCTATCATTTTCAACTTGATGCGTCTTTTAAAGTGACATTTGCCTATGCAATGAACACAAGGATTGAAAGGAGACAATTGTATGATTGATTGAGGTGTCACAATTGTTTTTTAGACACTTGGTTGATTGTTGGAGATTTTAATGTCGTGTTGAAAAATAATGAATGATTCCATGGGTAGTTTCCTGACTCTAGTGATATTAGAGACTTTGTGGAATGATACCAACATTTGAGCATTGGAGATTTGTGGCCTCATAGGTGTTTTTACATATGGTCAAGTCATAGAGAGGCTTTGGAGGAGGTTTTAAGTAACTTAGATAGGGCAATGGTAAATTAATTTTCAAGTGTTTAGAGAGTTTCCCAAATACAATGGCTGAATTTTAGGGACCTATATCCTCTAATCACTATCCTTGTGTGGTTGTATTACATACTCATGCTTCCTTGGGTAAGAAGCTTTTCAAATTCTTTTAATTATATTTATAGGATGATAGCTTCCTACCTTTGATTGAAAATCAATAGTGTGAACATTTGAGGGGTACTTTCCTACTCCAAACTTTCAGATGATTGAATGATCTCTAAGAGCACTTGAAGAAAGTCAACAGGGAAAAATATGGGTCTATTTCCCTATAAAGTAGATGATATTCAGAGGATATTATTAGTGTGAGGATAACAACAAAAAATATTGTACCATAATTTACAAGGTTATTTCGAAGATCCTAACTTAGAAATTGCAAGGTATCATGCCCTCAATCATAGAATATGCTTAAAATGCTTTTATGAAGGGAAGAAGAATTAATGAGAATGTGTTATTGGCTCATGAGTTGGCAAAGAATTTTCCTCGAGATAAATGTTAAAGTTAGATCTTTAAAAAAAAACCTACGATATGGTCAATTGGATTTTTCTTTATAAGTTTTGTTGTTGTATAGGTTTCCCTATCAATTTATCAAGTTGATCATGGCCTGTTTTGATAAAATGATTTCTCTCTCTTATGTGATGGTTTGTTGACTCCTCTATTTAAGGTTAAGAGACGTTTAAGATAGGGAGATCCTCTATCCCCCTATATTTTAGTTCTTTTCATAAGGTATCTTAGTAGATGTCACACTTTTAAGGACTAATGCTTCTGTCAAAGCCTACCCTAGATGAAAATACCCATAGGAAACCAACCTTACCTATGCAGATGACATTATCCTTTTTTTCCATGGTGACATGAAAAGTGTGTAGTGTCTTATGGATGTGACAGATCACTTTTCTAGGCTATGTGGATTGATCCTCAATCCCCAAAAATGCATTATCTATTTGGTGGTGTGGCGCCTATTATCAGAAGGTCAATAATTGATTTACTAAATTAACATAAGGTTGTCTTTCCTATACTCTACCTTAGTTTACTTTTAAGCTCACCCATAGTTTTTTCTGCCCTTCTATAACCTATGTCGGAAAAGGCAACTTCAAAACTAAGGGGCTAGAACATAGTTTACCTATCTTATGCTAGAAGATTGTAGCTTATCATGTTGGTGGTCTTCAACATACAATTATATTTTAACTAGGTTATTCTTTTGCCTAAAAAGGTACTCCATTAGTTTGTGGGTCTTTGTAGGAAAATTCTGTGGTATGGAAAAGGGGCATGTTAGAAGAAGAGATATGGTTTCTTGGGAGTAGATTTGTTTCTCAATGGAGGAGGGTGATCTAGGTTTGCTTAACATGGGTTTTCGAAATCAGTATGCCTTGAGGAAACTTCTATAGGATATTGTTATCAAGAAGGATTCATTATGAGTGAGATGGATTCATGCAGAGTACCTCAAGCACACTAGTGTGTGGGAGAACAATTCCATTGCATACACTCCATAGCTTTTTCAAAAAAGTCCTTCTTGTAAGAACTGATTTATAGAGCTTCATGTAATATAGAAGGATGAATGGCTACCTTGATTATAGTGTCAAAATAGCTTATGAAGCTATGAGAACTAGGCAAGCTAAAAAAAGGTGTGCCAAGATTGTGTAGCACTCCATTAACTTGCTAAGATATGTATTTCATTTGTGGTTGTCCTTAAGCAATAACTTGATGACTAAAGCTAGACTACTAGAGATAGGCGTTGGTGTGAATGATCATTCTGTGATTTGTCAGCAATAAACTGAATCAAATGCTCACTTGTTTATCCTTTGCTCTTTCATGGTTGTAATCTGGAGGCAAATAAGATGAGCTGCTGGAAGAAGGGATAACATCCAAGGTTGATAGTAAGAGATCCATACATTGTTGAACAAGTAAAGACAAAATGGTTAGAAAAAGTAGGTTCTAGGATTTTTTTTTATGTCTAAATAATACTAAGAGAGAAACTTGAGAATATTTAAGAACTTTAGTAGAGATGTCCTTGGTATTTTTCGGGTTATTTTCATACTCGTAGTTAGAATATTGGCCCACCCATAATTTAAGGCTCAAATTCAAAAGTGGGTTACTTTGGTAGATTATATGTTTTGATGGATGTGTGTGCTCATAACTGCTCTTTTTCAAAAGTAATAAAATTCTTACTTATAAAAAGTATGACAAATATTTCTATGCAAGTGTGAAAGAAAGTAGCATAGGAAGTTGGTACACTTAATTATAGATTAGCATGGAGCAGATTCAAAAGGTTTATGTGTGGTTTAGGAGATGCTTACGTCTTATTCCATAATTTGCTTGCCACTGTAGCTGGGACTACGGAGTAGTTGGATAATGTAGTAATATGTATTGATGGGTAGAATACTATGGAGTGATAATTACCTTTGTGTGCTTTAGTCACTACAACGGAGGTAAATTAGGTCGTGTTTGGAAATGGGGATACAAAAGCCCTAGGTGTGGAGGGATATAACCTGTGGTCCTTAAAAAAATGTTGAGTATCATTGGTGATGAAGTGCTCCTTAGTGTGAAGGATTTTTTGGCAATGGATTTTAGGGTAAACAAAGTGAATATAACATCTCTTTCACTTATCCCCAAGAGTTTGAAAGCATAAAAGGTAACAAATTTTTAGCCCATTGCATGTTCGAATCTTCTTTACAAGATTATCTCTAAAGTTGTAACTCATAGAATGCAACACTTGATGCACTCCATTATTAACCTCTCACAGTTAACTTTTATAAGGAGAAGGAATGTTCCTCAAGTGGCGTGTCTTCGAGGATGTTTTAGTGAGTTATGGATTTCTCTTTTATTTTATCAAACTCTTTATGGCATGTTTCAATAGTTTTTCTTATTCTATTATGTGCAATGGGTCATTAACACCACATTTTAAAAGGAGATTGGACCTTAGACAAGGTGTAACGTCCCCAAAATCATAGTTGAATTTTTTATTTAATTAAAACAAACACAAGAATTAGGGTGCTACCGCTATGATTAGTATAAGCTCGGCCCCACGACCAGTCTTGTGCCAACCACAGGGATATGGATAATTTCATCTGAGTATTAAATATACTTAAATAGAGATCCATGGAAAACTGAAACATTCATAACATGAAAATCAAAGTGCGCATTAAAAGTCATTACAACCCAATAGAGTACATAATTAGGGTTCCTAAAAGGGATAGAAGATACAATATGGTATAACAAAACCGAAAGAAATTGAAGCATAAGTAAACTAAAGTAAAAGAGAGTCCAGCTAAAATATCTCCTAGGCCCTAATGCCAAGTCTAAAGATCAACTATCAGCCCCGCTCGATACCTCATAAGTATCACAAGCATCGAAGATGGTGTCTCCTACCTACACAAACTCAGCAGGGCCCTCTGCTCATGTGAATGAGTAGCACCCGTAAAAAGGGTGGTCAGTACGCTATATACCGAGTAAGGTAACCATGAATCTAAGGCCATACATAGAAAGACATATAAAACAAGTAGGATAATATGGATAAACATACAAACAATGCATATAGTAGAGGTCGTGTTATAGTCCGGTTAAACTCAATCATTAGATCTCTGGTCAGTATGCTCATTTCACATCATACTCTTTATAAGTCCATGTGAGTATGGGAACCCCACTATTATAGGTAGTGGATTGGAAATGTACAGGCAGAATGCTCCTAACCACTATTATTGCTAGTAGATCGGTCTCTAGGGTAAAGTGCTCCTAGCCAATATTATGCCGGTGGATCAGTCGGGCCCTGACTCTCATAATATTTCATTGTAAATACTTAGTGTCTTTTCCATGTCTTATCATAACTTAGATTTTGGTTCATTAAGCTTGGGATCCCCCACTATTATAGCTGGTGGATTGGAAATGTACAATGCAGAACACTCCTAACCACTACTATATGCCGGTGGATCGATCTCTAAGGCACCTTGGCACCTGGCCACTATTATGCCTGTGGATCGGCTCAATAATCTTTTACTTTAAATAATTAGTGTCTTAACTGTGTCTTATTCAATATATATTTTTACCCTAGACGTGCATGTTCTTTGGAATACTCGCTCACACAATCCGTCTACTCCCATTCTCTTAAGAGGGGCCCATCCCATATCTTGGGACTTCTACACCTCCTAACACATCCAGACATATTTTTCCTCTTCTACTTACTCACCATGAATACCCAACTCCTAATTGTATGGATTAAGTCCCACTTCCTTATGCCATCTAAGGTCAACTTCACTATTTCCCTATAGGGTTTTCCTCGAAAACTCTAATTTGGCCGATATGGTTTATCCTTCCTCTATCTCACACAACTAAAGCTCCTTTACCACCGAACACATCACTTCACTTAGAATCAACCCCAATAATTCCACTTTACTTCTCATTTGCATATGTGATCATGAAACCTTAGTTAGACACCCAAACCCTAGTACCTCTCTTTTCCCATATATCACCTCTCCATTACTCACCTACCATCCTTTCTTCCACATGACATCCACACTCACCCTCCATGTGATATTCTTCTATTCTTGTCACCATATTCCACTCCCCTCCATTATTTTTTCACTTCCGCAATATCCTCCATTTAGGGTTTTCCTCCCAAATCCTAGCGAAGTTCCCTATACACGCTTATACCAACCTACGTATTATTTTTCACTTATGGACTCCAATCCCCCCAAAAACTCTTCCATTACCTTACTTACACCAGAAGGCAACTTTTCCCACCTAAGGATCATCCCCATGTAAACATTATCTATCCTATACAAACCCTAGACTTCCCATGCAAGATTCACTCCACTCTCTTATTTTGTCCATATTTTCCTTTTATTTGTCCCCTCATGGATCATGAGAAAATTAGGTCATTCTCATTTTCCTTTAGTCGACTCATTCCCCTTTTTCCCTCTTTTCATCCTTTCACCCCATACCATATCATTAAACCATCCTAACATGCATGTCATAGAGGGTCACATCATATAACACCATAAGTGCAACATACATATCATTTTGCATATACTATAAGGAGGTCACAAAAACGTACCTCAACTCCAAGTTGCGCTATAAGTAAGCAGTCATAATAACATAAGGTACACAAACATAACATAATACATGGAATACAAGGCACATAACACACATAATCGGCCTTAACTACATTCTTACCTAATACGACACTATGCTTGGAGCACCCTCCTATGCCTCCTTAGGGTTTTGACTTCATTCACCTATAAGAGGGAAACACTAGGATTAAATTCTCTCTTACCAAAATTATCATTATTTCCTACCTACTCTTATCATAGCCTAATATTAGGGTTAATAATAATAATAATATTTTTATAAGTAAAAGTAAGGGTATTATTCTTAAAGTAGATAATCATGCTACAACAAGTCAAAATAGGTCTTGGTAGTTATATTGGTTCATGTTAAAGTAGTATTAGTAATATTTATATTACTAAATATAATAACTTTAATAATAATAATAATAATGATAGTGATGATACTAATAATAATCCAAATTATAATAATAATAGTAGTAGTAATAGTAATAATAAAATAGTGACTATAATGATAATATGGATGATGATGATGATGATCATAATAATAATAATAATAATAATAATAATAGTGACAATAGTAATAGTAATATTAGTGATAATAGTGACAATAGTAATAGTAATATTAGTGATATAGGTAATAATAACAATAATGATAATAATAATAACAACAATAATAATAACAATAATGATGATGATGATGATGATGATATTATTATTAATAGTTTGAATCTTAATAATAATAGTAATAAAGGTTCGCATAAGCATAATAATAATAACATTAGTAATAGCAGGGCCAAAGTTAATAATAATAGTAGTAGTAATAATAGTACTTCGAATCTTAGTGATAATAATAATAGGGTTTTGAATAATTATATTAATAATAGAATTGGTAATAATAGTGCCCAAGTTAATAATAATAATAATAATAATAATAATAATAATAATAATAATAATAATAATAATAATAATAATAATAATAATAATAATAATGATCATCATAATAATAAATGGTTCGAATATTAATAATAATAATATTACTAATAATAGTGCCAAACTTAATAATAATAATAGTAGTAGTAATAATAATAATAATAATGATAATAATAATGATATTAACACAAGTAAAGTAATTAACAATTACATAAATTATATTTAAAGGTTAGGGAGGCTACGACACTACCTAGGGGTAGCGATGAAGGAGGAGGAGAAGTTGGAGAAGTGGATCTCTAGGCTATAAGAGGGGGAGTGAGATGGTGGTTTTGATGGTGGTGGATGCTCTAGGTTGAGGGGGTTGGAATGGTGGTGGTGGCGCATCAAAAGGGGCGGCGCAAGTGGTGGCTGTTGTGGTGGCCGAAGGTGGTGGAGGAGGAGGAAGGTAGGGGGAGGAGGGAGGTGGGGAGAAAGGATGGTAGTGGAGGTAGAGGTGGCTTTGTTGGGTATTTTGGGAGGTAGGGGAAGTGTTGGCTGTGGCGGGGATGACCGTGTATGGCGGCGATGGAAGAGAATGGGTGAGTTGGGCAACCAACTTTGCATGGCTGTGGGAGCTCGTGTAGGAGGAATTAGAGATACCGGGTGGTGTGGTTTGGTGGGGGTGATGGAAGGAGGAGTTTTGCAGCCATTACGGGTGGCGGCGCAAGGCATATGTGGCGGAGGAGGCATATGAAGAGGCGGTGTCACAAGGGGGTAAACAAAATGGGTAGGAAAGGACGCTCAATTAAGGTTGGGTACGGGGTATTTATAGGCCAATGGTTGGTGGATAAGACAAAGGGGGAAGAGGACAAGGGGTAGGTATAGTAGGCTCATCGGTCGGCGGTGGTAGGCCGGTACAAGCTTGAAATTTGCAGGTGCAATTTTGTCAGGGCAGAAGAAAGGGGCATGTATGAGAGGAGGTGTGGGGCTAGTTGGGGTCAGAAAAGGAAAGGAAAGGGATGGGGAGAGAGAGGGGTAGTGGTAGGTTGGCGGTACAATGGCTGGGTTGGCGGTATGGCGCAAAGTTACAGGTCACTAACATTTTTGCTTTGACAAACAATTGCATTCTTCATGCCTGTAGTGGATTCTAGCAGGTTACATACTCATTTTAGTTTGACAAAATAATTGCTAATTTGGTGCATAAGAATAACGGATGGGATTGGGAGATAAGCTTCTTGAATGGATTAACAAGGCTCATATTGGGAAAGGAATTCCATTACTAAATGAAAAATAAAAGGTCAAACTACCTATAATACCCCTCATCTAATTACCCCTATATACTTCCTATCTTTCTCCACTATCATCTTCCTTACCTTCTCTCCCTTTCACATTATCTTGATGATACGTAAATCAAGTGATGCATTATTATATGTTGAGTGTTGGTTAATGATCTAATAGAACATTACTACTTAAAATGGAAGATCATATAATATGGGACCAAAGTGATTCCAAGTATTGAAATCATTTGATTTGCATATTCCTAACAAAACCAGAGGACCTAAATTTATTTAACGAATCCATCATTTTATAAGGGGTAAACATACTTAAGAATTGAAGGTTTACTAATGGTTGAGGTATGTTTTACCTTGGATGTGAGTGCATAAGTGATGTTAACTATTTTTCTCCCATCTATGGGGGAACAAGGGGTGTTTATGATATAATGGTTCCCTAACCTTAGGGTGAATAAATAAATGGAAATGACCTAAGTATGAACTCTAATATGATTTTCTTTTGATTCACCACATATCATGAGCATATACGCTTGTGTAGTATCTATCTTATCATATGAATCTTATATGATATATATACCTTAATCCATTAATGTATATTATTACCTTAATTCGTACATCGCATACTTACCATTCTTTTTATGGATGTTCCTCATTTCCCACAAAAAAATGCTACCTTTTTGTGCAAGAATATATTGATTCAATGCTTTAATTGTGATTGCCTGTAGTGAGCGATTTTATGGGTTGATTCAAGCATATGGTTATCTTGATCTCTCTCTCTCTCTAGAATTTCATTCAACTATTTTCTATTATATCGTGTTTCTACCCTTTATTTTGTAATCATAAGATCAAGTTCTTCCTAAAATTGATACCTAGGTACAAGTTTACCTTTTTGTATTACTCCTATTATACTATATTGGATATAATATAACACCTATTTTTTTTATATTAATGCTTCTACAAAATGAAACATTTTAGTAGTAAAATTTAGGGTGTTATAAAATACTATGCATCTCTACCTCTACCTTCCAAGTAGTCTCATCAGCTATTTGGCACCTCCCTAAGGTCTTTACCATTGGTATGGACCTCAATCACATGCCATTCGTCTTGGTGTTAAGTATCATCAACAACCTCTTTCCACTGGTTATTGACTTATCAAGCTTAATCTCATCTGTTTAGATCACGTGAGATGGATCTTTAGTGTACTTCCTTAACTACAAAACATGGAAGACATTATGGATTTAAGATTACTCCATTAGCAATAATAGGTCATAGACAACCTCACTAAATCAACATAATATCTCTTATGGAACAATGTACCTTGGGCTAAGTTTGTTTCTCATACCAAACCTCTATACACCCTTAGTGGGTGAGATCCTTTAAAGAACTCTACCACCCACTTCGTACTTATCTCATGTACACTTTAAATTAGTACAACTCTCTGCCTTTCCTAAGTTTCCTCCGTCCTATTCTATATCAATATGACATGCTAAATCACCTACTTAAATAAATCCAACCAAAGTATAAATGACTCATTGATGTATCTCCAACATAAAAAATAATGGTTGCTAATCCTCAAGTGCACAGCTTCATTATAACATGTCAAGGTCGTATCCACAGGGAATTCACAGTCAATTACCATTTTTTTTATTATTATTTTAGCTATCTAGATCACTATAAAGTGAGAAAATAGAAGTAAATAATAAAATGACTAATAAATTATAGATTATGAAACTATAGATGTAAAGCCTAGGATTGAACTTTGGTCTCGATTTTGGAATTCAAAAATGAATTAATAATATGTCATAGTATAGTTCAAAATTACTATGAATAATCGATCAATTGTGATTCACTAGCTTCTTTCAAGGTCTAGAAACGTACCTAATCTAATTCATTGACCACTTTTGTGACTAATAAAGTAGATTAAATCTATTAAACACTTCCGATTAAATAGTCCATAAGAATCAATTATCTACTCTCATGATCAATTGAATTCTTGTTTGTATATTAATTCTCCAACATTGATTTCAACCTTTCAGTTATAGTCAACATCTATATATATATCAATCATAATTTTATCAAAATTGACTTATATTAATAATTTCTAACATAGAAAACAACCTATATGAACCATACATACAATATATAATTTAACTCATTATATTCATACCAAATAGAGCCTGGTTCAATCCTAGAAAAGATAATTACTCACTCATGAATTGAAAGAAATGGAGAGAATAAATGTAATTGACATGTAATTTGTAGATATAATAAATATCATAAAAGAGAATGAAAAGACCAAACCAAAGATTGAAGATAAAAATAAGCATCTATAGAGTTGAGATACACACTTAACTAATCTTGATCAAAGAACAAAAAATTGCATAAGAATCAAAAGTAAATTATAAGGAGTTTTTTTTTCTCTTAAGAATAATATAGATAAATTAAGCCTTCTCCTCGTTCTAATTTATCTTCAATGTTCTCCTTTTATACTCCCTTTGGTTCAATGCAGAAAAGAGATGAAGGAGACATAGGAGAAGATCACGCGAAGTGTTGATAGCTATTGGTTGCACGACTATGCAAGGCTGCACTTGCTAGCCATGCATCTTTTCTTCTCTCGACAGAATACACATGCACAAATATGCTTAGAGTGTGCAAGGAAATGTGATGTGAAGTGTTTGTTCAATAGTTTTAGGATTGTACAAGGTTGCACTGGCTAGCCATACAACTTTCATAATCTCAACATAATTTTGATTTAGAGTTGCACGACTGTAAAGATGGTTGTGTTGTAGTTGTGCAACACCCATTTATTACTCTTGATTCTTTTGCTTCTCTTTTTAGCTCTTTGACACACTTCAATTCTTCAAAGACATGTGAGGTTGATTATCAAGAAGGCAGTAACACAAATAATATGCAAAATAAAACTATATAAAATGAAGGGAAAACTGAGTAAAAATATGGGAAAATTTAGTTTATCAAAAAACTATAACACTTTGACCCATTGAGTGCCTTTAACGTTGTCATCCTAATGCCGGTGTGATAACTATTGCTCTAGGAAAACTCAACCATATATAATCTATCATCCCAAGAACTCTAAAATTCCAATACACAAGAAAATAAAATATTAATTAAATTCTGAATCATCCTCTTTCTATAACCATCTATACCTGGATGGAAGGTGGTACTCATCTTCAACTTCATGCTCATAGCCTCCTCTAATGATAAAAACGTGAAACATGCATATTTTTAGTGTCTTTTACTCTTGATTTATGTATGTTTCATGTTTATATTAGGAAAATTGCTATATTTGTGGTATTACATGTAGTTATTGGACTAGGATTGAGAGATTCAACAATTGTGGGAAGTTAAACAATAGTTTGAAGCAACAATGTAATAGAGAATACATGATTTGAGAAGAAAATTAATGTACATGTATGAAGAATTGAAATTTCATCCATGATTGTAACACCCCCAAAATTTACTACTAAAAAAGTGCATTTTAATAAAAAGGTTTTGCAGAAGTAAAATAACAAAACCGTAAATTCTGGAGATATTACCGCCACACTTAGTACCATACCGGTTTATTCCTACCGTTCCGCTACTAAGTGATCGGCTAAAAAGGGTTAACATCAAACACAAATCATTAATAAAACAATGAGAGTTCATGAGAGGACTCCCTCATAGCCATACAGGAATCAGAGTGTGATTTAAGAATTATAACCCAAAGAGTAAGTAACTAAAGTTTTCCAAAAACATAAAATACCGTACGGCATGACATAACTAGAATAAGAATGAAACATGGTAAAATAAGAGGAAAAATAGAGTATGGCTGAGTCGCTCTCGATCCCTAGGTTAGGTCTAGGCTTAATGCTCAGCCCCGCCCAATGCCTCGTAGGTGTCGTAGGCATCGAAGATGTCATCCCCTACTTGTACAAACTTAGATGGGTCTTCTACTCATGGAAATGAGCAACACCCATGAAATGGGTGATCAGTACGCTATGTACTGAGTAAGGTAACCATGTGCTAAGGCCAAACATGCAAAGCATACAACATAACATGATTAGATAAGTAGCATACAGAAATATAGATAATGAGGGCCGGCTATGGTCTAGATAGACTTATTCTTTAAATCTCTGATAAATATACACACCATAATCTTTATCAATCCATGCGAGTGTGGGAACCCCACTATTATAGCCGGTGGACTGGAATACATATAGGGCAGAATGCACCTGCCCACTATTATTCGTTGGTGGACCAGTTATGTAGGGCAAAACCCTCCTGACCACTATTATTTACCAGTAGACCGGTTTGACCCCGACTCACATGGTGTTTCACTGTAATTACTTCGTGTATTTCCCATGTCTTATCATCATTACGTTTGGTTTGTTGATCATGGAAACCCCCACTATTATAGTCGGTAGACCAGTCATGTAGGATAAAACGCTCTTGGCCACTATTATTCACCGGTGGACCGGTCATGTAGGGCACCTTGGATCTTGGCTACTATTATTCGTTGGTGGACCAGTCTGGGCCTAGCTCAATAATCTTTCTCTTTAAATGGTTAGTATCTTATTCGTGTCTTATTCAATAAGCATTTCACTCTTGACATGCATGTCACCAACCTTCTACTCTATCCCCTCAAAGGGGCCCGTCCCAAATCTTGAGACTCTTGCGCCCCTTATCACACCTCGATATCCATTCCCCCTTACACTTACACATAATAAAAACCAACTCCTAAGGCTGTGGGTTAAGACCCAACACTTTATGACATCAAACTCCACCTACTATCACCTTCTAGGGTTTTCCCTTGAAAACCCTAATTGGACCTATGTGGCCCAACTCCCTCTCACTTACACTACCATTATTTCATCTATCACCCCACACCTTGTATCATTTAGATTCAATCCCAAATCATATCACTTTACTCCTCGATTTTACAGGTGACCGGAAAAACCCTATTTAGTCATTTCAAACCCTAATACCTTTCTATTTTTTTTCTCTTTTTTCCCCTAATATCTCTTCTCTCCTATGACACCCATACTCACCCTTTATATAATAAATTCCCACTCTTATGCCGTACTCCACTCTCTCCCTTAATTGTTTTTACTTCCACATTTTTTTCCAGATTAGTGCTTCCTCCTAAAACCCTAATCATGTCCCTTATACACCTTTACACCAACCTACGTACTATTTTTTGTCCCAAGTCTCCAATCACTCTGCAACTCTCCCCTAGCTTACTTACACCATAAAACAAATTTTCTCACGTAAAGATCATCCCCATACAAGTTTCATCCATCCCATGCAAACTCTCAAAGTCCCCATGCAAACCCTAGAATTCCCATGCATGGTTCCCATTTCCCATTCATTTTGGTCACCTCTTCCTCTTTATTTTCCTCTTATAGATCATGAGGTAGTTTGGTCAACCTCACATCCCTCTTGTGAACTCATTTCCCATTTTCTTTCTTTTTATCCTTTCATTCCGATATCATATTATCAATCATCCTAGCATGCATGTCCTAGAGGGTCATATCATATCACATCATAACCACCATATATACATATTATCCTCATGTCATAAGGAACCACATAAACATACTTCAACTCCAAGCTGCGCTATACATAAGACAAGTTAATGACAATCATACGATACACGACATAGCATGATATATAACATCCAAGGCATATAAGTCACACAACACTCATGGGCCTTAGCTACATCTTTTCCTAAAATGACGTCGAGCTTAGAGCACGCTCCTACGCCTCCTTAGGGTTTTGACTTGATTCACCTATAAGAGGGAAATAGTATAGATTAATCTACCTCTTACCAAAGATTACCATTATTTCTACCCTACTCTTATCATATTCTACTATTAGGGCTAATAATGATAATAGTAGTTTTATAATTAAAAGTAGGATGATTATTCTCAAAATAATTAATCGTGCCACTACTAACCAAAATAAGTCTTAGTAGACATCATGGTTTATGTTAAAGTATTCATACTGATATTCATAGTATTAAAGGTAATAGTTCTAATATCACTACTACTAATAATATTATTAGTTTTAGTGATAATGCTAATATCGATCCAAACCCTAGTAATAAGAATAATAATAGTGATATAAGTAATATAGAAGTAGTGACCATAATGATTTTTATATAAATAATGTTAGTAATGATAATAGGTTAGTGATTATGAAATATTGAAAAAAGACAAGTTAACAATAATAATATTTATAGTGATATTAAACAACAACAACAACAACAACAACAACAACAATAACAATAATAGTGATAATATTAATAATAGTCCTCATCTCAAGGATAATACTAATGAAGATCCTAGAAATCATGTTAGTAGTAGCCTTAGTGATAATGTGGTCAAGTATAATAGAATAATAATAATAATAATAATAATAATAATAATAATAATAATAATAATAATGTTAAGCATAATAAGGATAATAATAAAAAAGGGTAATAGTAATATAAGAGTCCCAACATTTACACCAATAATAAAAGTGATAATGACCAAGTTAGTATTAATAGTACTAGTAAGAAAATAATAACAATAATAATGATAGTAGTAGTAGTAGTACTACTACTACTACTACTAATAATAATAGTAATAGTAATAGTAATAATAATAATAATAAAGATAACTATATTAATACTAAAGTTGTAGCCTTTTAAATAATGATACCATAGTTATAAATATTTCTAAAGCTAGGTTAGATAACAAGAGTGATAACATAACAACAACAACAACAACAACATTAATGATGATAATAATAATAATAATAATAATAATAATAATAATAATAATAATAATAATAATACTATTAATATTACTAAAAATTATTAACACTTATAGAAAAAGAGTTTAAGGGTTGGGAAAATTAGAATACTACCTAGGGTTGGTGGTAGAATCAGCGGTGGTGCGCAGCGGTGGCGGTGGAGGAGGAAGAGAGGTGGAGAGATGGGGGTATAGGCTAGAGGAGAGGGAATGAGGGGGTGTTTGAGGTGGCAGAAGGTGTCTCAAGTGGAGAGGGGTGGAATGGAGGTGGTGGTGCAGCCAGAAGTGGTGGCGCACGGAGGCAGGTGTGGCGGCCGAAGGTGGTGGAAGGTGGAGAAGGGAGAAGGAGAGGGAGATAGGGAAAGATGGAGATATGGAGAGGTAGAGGAAGGTCCCCTAGTTGTTTCGGAGGGTGGTGGAGGAGGGGTTGGTTACGGCTGAATCAGCGGTGGATGACGGTGTGAGGGGCGGTGGGAGATTGAAGTGGGCTGATCGAGATGGTGATTTTGCATGGCCGGGGTGGTTCATGCAGAGCAAGATAAGGGAGGAGGTGACTCAGTTCTATAGAGGGCGGTGTAGGGAAGGCTTTGGTGGGTGGCGTTGGCAGTGGCGATCGTCGACGAAGGCGGAACAAAGATCTGATCAGGATGTGGTGTAAGGTCGAGATTTTTTGGGTTGCCAAAATAGATGTTCGACTCAGGTTGCCAATGGGGTATTTATAGGCTAATTTGTGGTGGGAAACGACGAAGGAAAAAGAGGACAATCGCGGTAGGTGAGGTAGGACCACCGACCGACTATGGCAGGCGGTGCAGTCCTGCCATGGCAATGAAGGTTAGGTTGGGAGAGAAAAGGAAAGGGAGGCACACATGGAGGGAAGTTGCGGGGCTGGTTGGGGTCGAAAAAGGAAAGGAAAGTGACGGGGAGAGCAGGGAAGGACAGTCAGTCGTTGGGTTGGTGGTTGCTGGTGGAATCAGGGCTGTAGGTCGGGCGTTGCAGTTCGTAGGGCTGGGGAAGAAGGAAGGGGAACGGTGGACCGGCGGTCCAGGGGAAAGAAAAGAAAAGAAAGGGGGAGGTTGAGTGATGGGAAAAGGGAGACGATGAGGGCCTGGGCCACACCGAAGAAGAAGGGAGGAGAAGGGAACTGGGCCAACGGGCTGGCCCATTTCGGGGAAGGAAGAAGAAAAGAAAAGGGAGGAAGGGAAGGAAGAAAGAAAAATAGGAAAAGAAGGGGAAAAGAGGAAAAAGAGGAAAATAAGAGGAAAAAATAAAAGAAAAAAATAGGTTGGTTGGGGTGTTTAGGGTATTTTGGTATCCTTGAATATTTAAAAATAATAATATTTAAAATAATAATAATAAAATTCCTTTTTAGCTTAATTTGGCTATTTTGGACAAATTTCCTTTAACTTCCATATCAATAAGTAAAATGTCCAAGATTTTCCTAAATAATTTATTTATTATTTTCTCCTTGTTTTGCCTTAATTAATTCCCCCTTTATTTTAATAAAATAATTTATTCACTTAATTTTCCTAATAACTTCTTATTTCGCCATAATTCTCCAAATTAGGGTTTGGAGTATTTCATCACTACCTCCTTAAAGAAAACTCACTAGGAATGGTCATACCTACAGCGAAGAGTTCTAGATACGCTTCCCGCATGTCCTTCTCAACTAGAGGCCAACCACCAACTAGATATCTTTCCGGGTACGATCACCATATCTCTTCTACCAATACTTATTTCCTCCAATTCGAATGCATCCTTGTCCATTATGGGTGCTGCTTTATTGCTAAGGCTAGGCCGTCATCATTTATTAGCATAGGGATTATTGGCAGTACCCTTTTTGGGTGATAGAAGCGAATATGCCCAGTTATCTTCCGATTGTGGCCTTAGTTTTAGATGGGAAAGACCTCTCAGTAAACCCTTTCTTTAGGGGGGTAGTTGTATGGTTTCTCATGATAGTTGTGTCCTTATCCACTTAGAATGTTCTATCCTCAACCCTAGGAAATTACAAGTGACTTCAAGGATGGAGTCTTTCTTTAAGGGGGTAGTAATGAAATACTTCAAAACCCTAAATTAGAAATTATGGTCAAATAAGGATTTATTAGGGAAATTAATTAAATAAATTATTTTATTAAAATAAAGAGAGATAATTAAGGTAAATCAAGAAGAAAATAATAAAGAATTTAATTAGGAAAAAATTAGGGTGTTTTGCTAATTAAAATGGAAGTTAAGGAAAATTTATTCAAATATCCCAAATTAATCTAGGAAAGGATTTAATTATTATTTCTAAATATTATTATTTTAAATAATAATCCAAAATACCAAATATCCAAAATACCCCACCCCACCTACTTTCTCCTTCCTTACTTTTTCCTTTTTTCTCTTTCTTTTCCTTTTTCTTTCTTCCTCTCCTTTCTCCTTTATTTTTCTCTCCTTCCCAAAATGGGCCAGCCATCGGCCCAATTCCCTTCACCCCTCCCCCATCCCGTGCAGCCCAAGCCTGGTGTCGTATTAGGTAAAGATATGGTTAAGGCCTTTTATGTGTAAGAATGTGTTATGTGTGTTGGTTTGATGGGTGTGCTTTATATTTTATATTCTATATTATCATGTTCTTGTGGCAGCTTGCTAAGCATGGAGCTAAGGTAAGTTTCATGTGTTTATGATATATGTAATGTGATGTCATTACTTGTGCTTGAATTGTGCTTATGTTATAGTGCCCTTCATGACATGCATGATAGGAGGTCCTAAGTAGTACGATGTGGATGTGAGAAAAAAAGGAAAAGAAGGTGGAAAAAGATTTGACTAGAGAATGATAATGATTTCTTAATTATCTTATGACCTATAGGTGGAGAAAAAGAGGAATAATGGGAATGAGATTAAGGGAATAGATTTAACATACATGGGAAGTCTAGGGTTTGCATGGGATGGTTAGCCTTTGCATGGGGATGACTTTTACGTAGGAAAAGTTGATTTGAGGATCGAGTGAGGTAAGGGAAGAATCGTTAGGGCGATTGGAGTCCATATATGAAAAATCGTAAGTGGGTTGATGTAAGGATGCATGGGGGATTTGACTAGGGTTTTGGGAGGAAACTCTAAATAAGAGAAATGTGTAAGGGAGGAAAATTAATAGAGATGGATAAAATGAGGATAAAAGATGGAAGGGGGTGTCACATAGGGGAAAAAGTGAAATAAGAGAGAAGATTGTATTCGGTTGTTGAGTGAGTGACATAAAAGAAAGGAGAAGTACTAGGATTTTCAGGAAGCTAACTAGGGTTTTGGTGATCATGTGTGGGAGTTATATAGTGAGGTTGTAAGGTCAAGTGTGGGTCGAGAGAAGTAATCGTCTTAGTGGAGAAAAGATGAAAGGAAGTCTTGGGATTATAGGTTGTATTAGATATGGATCCTATGGAGGAGTTGGTGGTAAGTAAGAGTGATGAATGAATAACATCGTATTGGGAAAGAGAGTTACTAGAGTTTTGGAATGGCCAACTAGACTTTCTTGGCCACATGTATTATATGGGAAGTGAAATGTGTTACTTGGGGAAGAATCGAGCGAGGTGATAAATTGGAGGAGTATGGGTTATATGGAGTAGAGGCAGGTTAGGCCATATAGGCCAAATTAGGGTTTTCCTAGAAGAAAACCCTAGAGAGTTATATTAGGTTGATTCAGAAATATGGGAAGTCGGCCTCGGTGTTGAGTATTCATGATAATGAGGAAAGAGTGAGAAAGGATATTAGGATGCACTAGAAGAAGTAAAAGTCTCAAGATATGGGACAGAATTATCGGGAAGTCGAGTGAGTCGTGCATGTCTAGTCGGGGTCGTGTATGGAATAAGGTACAATAAAACACTAAGCACTTAAAGTGAAAGATTGTTGAACTAGGGCCTAGTGAGGTTATATATTCTCTGGTCCACCGGCTATAATAGTGGTTAGGTGCGTTTTGCCCTACTGAGTGATTTTTCAGTCCACCGGTTATAATAGTGGTTATGAGCATTTTGCCCTGCTGAGTGTTTTCGGTCCACCGGTTATAATAGTGGGGGATTCAGGGCTCTATAAACCAAACCTTGTATGGTAACAAGTCTTGGGGAACATACTATTTACTTATATTGGAACATCTCATGAGTTGGGGCTAGTGAGGATATACATTTTTCGGTCCACCTATAATCATAGTGGTCAGGTGCGTTCGGCCCTATGGAGTGTTTATGGTCCACCGACTACAATAGTGGGCTTCCTATACTCACGCGGAATTAATATATGAAATGTGTGAACCATAAGTATAAGGAATGGAAAGATACTAATCATTTATAGTAGAACATCATGTGAGTCGGGGCTAGTGAGGTTATTTATATACTTTCCTGTCCACCGACTATAATAGTGATATGGTGCGTGTTGTCCTTCTAAGTAATTCCGATCCACCATCTACAATAGTAGTCAGGTGCGTTATGCCCTGTGGAGTTTTTTCAGTCGATCGGCTATAATAGTGGGGTTCCCGTACTCTCATGGAGTTAACATAAAAGAGATGTAAGATAAATCATTAATATAAGTTTGGCCTAATCTTGTAATTCTGGATTATTATCTTATACGCATTTTGTATTTATTCTCTTGCATGGCCTTACTTGTGTGCTTCTTGTTGGCCTTATCCATATGGTTACCTTACTCACTAAGTAGCATACTGAGCACCCGTTTCATGGGTGCTGCTCAATCCCACGAGCAGAAGATCCATCTGAGTTTGTGCAGGTAGCAGATGACATCTTTGATGCCTATGACACTTACGAGGCATCGGGTGAGGTTGAAAGTTGAGCCTAAACTTGGCTTGGGAAATTGAGAGCGACCTGGGCCGACTCTATCTTTCCTTTGATTTTACCATGTAACATTTTTATTCTAGTTATGTCATGTCGTATGATATTTTATGTTTTTGGAAAACTTTAGTTACTTACTCTTTGGGTTTTAATTCTTAAATTGCACTCTGATTTCTGTATGACTATGAGGGAATCCTCTCATGGAATCTCATTGTTTATTAATGACTTGTGTTTGATGTTAACCCTATTTATCCTTAACACTTAGTAGTGGAACGGTAGGAGTGAACTGATCCGGTACTAGGCGTGGTAGTAATATCCCCAGAATTTACGGTTTTGCTATTTCACTTTTGTTAAAACCTTTTTATTAAAATGAAATTTTTTAGTAGTAAATTTTGGGGGTGTTACAATGATCCACTAAGAGTTTGAAGAAATATAAAAGACAAGAGTTGTACCTCTAATTACTATATTTCTAACAAAACTTGAATCATCTCGCCAAATGGTTGGACAAAAAGGTTATAGCCAAAATAACAAAGTGTATTTGGGTTTGCATGAGAGGAAAGACAAAGCTAAATAAGGCTTGGCCATGTTAGATAAAATTATTTTCTTAATAATGCACCTATTCTATTCTTACTTGTCCTTAATGTTTCATATATCACACTTAGCATTTTTGTGACCTAAAAATATTTATACCACATTAGATTTCTAGATTTTATCCAAAAGACCAAAATGCCCCAAATTCACCTAAACACCTTGAAACTTATTATGTTCATAACTTAGGCTATATTCATCTAAACTCTAGCATATTATGTATCAAATTTAACATAAAGACTTACCACATTAAATTTTACTGTAGTGAAAAATGGGGTTTGACAAATTATTATCAAAGCTTTAGTTTTGGAAATCATTAATGTTTTATGTTTTAAAGTGGTTTTCTAGTTTCATTTTAAATGATTTTGGTTGGAAATGTTGTGTATGAAAACTCGGGTTAGCTTTTTGAGGAGTGTGATTGGGTGATGTAATTGATTTTTAGTTGTTTTTGTTGTATTTAAGAGTTGTTATTGTTGTTTATTTGTATTTCTTTGCCATGTTTAACTTGTTTTTAATTTATATCTTATTTGAACATGTTGTTAGCTTCTCTAAGTTACTTCCTTTTAAGGGTGTAGTTACCCTATTAGTTTGTCTTAGCTCATATACCTTCTTTTGTTTGGATTAGTTTTAAGGTGTACCATGTTATATTCACATTTAACACGAATCATATTAAACTATCTTGGTAGAAAGATGTTTATATTTTTAGAGTTTAGAGTGGGTTGAGGTCTAATTTTGATAATGAGGTTCGTGAAGTTTTGATTTTGTGTTGGTGGTGAGATAATGTTTTTATTGGCTTATACATTTCGTTATATTTTTTAGTGTCTCATGATAAGGATATTAGGATACATGTAAGGTAATTGTATGATTAAACTGAATTGCAAGAGGATGAAGAGTGTGTATTAAGGTTGCATATGTTTGGGTTATACTTCATATTGTAGACATTGCTTTAGTTTGATCCATGGATAAGGACTAGTGTGAGATTTGAATTTCACATTTACACCCTTAGTTAGGATGATTTACGAGATACTATGATCAAATATGCAAAGAGCTAATAATGATACTTGATGAATAGATTGTTTGATATGAGATTCTAATATTTTTTTTACCTACCAAATTTGACGAGGTAGTTGAATCCATTTCCATAGTAGTAAAATAATAGAGGATCATAGTGATGCATTCTTGATTGTACTAATATTATCGATATGCCTATGTCAATTCATATATACGTAATTTACCTTATTCGTTTCTATCATCTTTTTTTTTTTAACTTTAAAATGAAGTTCCTTTTAGGGGATAGTAACTTGACACCCACCTCTCAAAAGCCTATTTTTTTTTATATTTAAATATTATTGTTGATTTATGAGTTTCAATCTTTAATTTATTTTAATTGGTTTGTTTTATTTAAATCTTAATTCTCTTAAATATTTGATAATTTTTAATTCGTTTTATGATTTTATTGACAATTTCACATCTATAATGAAATTTATTTAATTATTTGTCATCGTGGATAATTCTAGATAAATTTATTCATGACTACGGTTTTATTAAATTTATATAATTTTATTTTTGTTAAAAAATACTTCTATTTCTATCATTTGGATTATTTTAATATTTTAAATTTGTTTCCAAGTATAATCTCATTGTGTGATTAAGACTTTATTCTAGAGTTATATATCACTTACAAAAATAAATAATTTTAAATTATAATTTTTTTAAAGAAGTATATTTATTTTAATAAATTTTATCTATAAAAATATTTCTATATTTGAATTTATTTATTTTTACGAGGTTTTTTAAATCTTTAAAAAATTTTAAATTAAAAAATAACTATGTAATTTATTTATAATTTTATTTTTAAAATTTATTTTTTTAGCTTTTTCCATTTTAATTTATTAAGAATGTTAATTAATATTTAGTCCCTTAAACTTTTATCAATAGAAAATATATATTTGTGGATCTTGGATCTTTAGAGTTTTTGCTAAATGAATTTGAGATAAAATTTCTTTTTATCATATTTTGAGTATTTTGGGTTCCCCCCCCCTCTCTCGTTCTTTTCTTCTTTCTCAAATCCGATCCTTGATCTGCCTCTCTCCTGCTCTCTTCTCTACTTCGTTCTCTGGTCGCCACCACGCCACCAACCACCACTATTGCGTCACGACACCACCACTCCCTCCACTCTCGCTGCCCCATACTCTAACGTGGGAGCAGCATGCGAGCGACGCAGGGAGACATCAGTGGTATCAGCGACGTCTAGTCGCCGCGAGCCCAACCGACCACTAACGAATGTTGCTCCGCCTCCGGCGATTCTCCTCTGATATTCACGAACTCCCATTTTTGCAGAATTCGGTTGGGTATAATCCTGCTAACCCTAACTTACATTTTGATTAATTTTGAACGAATTAGCTTATATAAGTTAAATTGGTTGTTAAATTATATATATATATATATATGTTGTATGAGTGATTTGAAGCGGTTAATTGTAGTACATACGATTGATTTTTGGAATTTATAATTTTGATCCGTAATGTTCAGATTTCTTTACATAAATTGATTATGTAATGTAAGTGATTTGACTTGACTCCAATCTGTAACCCACCATCAATTCGACCCGTTATGATACATATGCTAAACATGTTGGCATATATTTAATGGAAGATGGTGACTAATGGAATAATTGACTACCGAATGTTAAAAGAGAGAAGGGATGAGAAGTAGGATAGTATTTGAACTAAGGTAGAGCCAAAGATCAAATACTGAACTCAAGGTTTCAACACTTGAGATAAAAATTATGAGATTTTACACTCAAAATAAAGTTTTCACTCAACTTTGAAGAGAGAAAATAGGGGAGCTTTGAAAATATGATTTTAATTCAAGGGGGTAGTTTGTCTCATTATGTTGAGGCTACCCATATTTATAGTGACATCCATTTGTACAAAAGGTCCATTCTATCCTTCCCTTTACCTACTTAGTTACATTCGAACCAATCTAGTTACTTAATAAAAGTTAACAAGGAGTTGAATTGTAACTAGATTAGGTTCAGCACATGGAGGGTGTTATGGTTTGATTTTTGACACCCATACCTCCATATGGCTAACCATACATGTTGATTTATTAACGTACAATCAATCACTCACTTCTTATACTTAATCAATTAGTCTTCTTGCTTTAGTCAATCAACACTTTCTAATTTGACTTGACTGACTTTCCTCACCTACTCCACCATCCACTTGTGTTCTTTTTTGTTTTGTATTATTATTTTTTTCATTTTTCAAAATCAATCTGGTAACAAGGTTGACTTGGCTTCTTATGTGGCATAATAATTGGCAACAACAATAAAATAGTTGTTTGGCCTTGGGTTTGATGTTCAATCATAGTTGGTTGGGCTTGGGCTGTATATGCTACCATAATTAGTTATGGTTGGGCTGGACATGCCACCATGCATGCATGTTTGGTGCATGGGTTGATATTTCCACTTATCTTCACATATTTAGCTAATTAAGTTTATTTAAGTTAAGAGTGTTTTATGATACACTAACATAGAAAAATTAATTAGTGAAATATTATTATGGGATGCTCCTACATCATCTTCCCTGTCTTGGGAGGGTTCCTCGTCATTCGCATAGGGCTCATCATGAAGGTAAGGAAGTAAATCACCCACATTAAATGTGTTTGATATATTTTCTAGGTCTGGTAGTATCTCAAGCTAATAAGCATTACTTCCAATCTTCTCAAGAACCTTGAACGGTTCATCACTTCTTGGCATAAGCTTGTTTTTTCTTTTGGATAGAAACCTTTCCTTTCTAAGATGTAGCTACATGAGATCTCCTGGTTCAAAATTTTGTTCCCTCCGATGTTGGTCAGCCTTCCTCTTATTTATTTCAATAGCCTTCTCGATTCTTGTTCTGACTTGCTCATGTAATTTCTTGAAGGCTTGAATTCTGTCTTTGGCTTCAAAATTTGTTTGAGCCTTGATCGGAAGTGGAATGAGCTCGATGGGAGTGATAGGGTTGACACCATACACGATCTCAAAAGGTGAATGGCTGGTGGCATATATGGGGGATCTATTGTATTTGAATTTGGCATGAGAAAGCTTAAGGTCCCAATCATTGAGGGACTTGTGCACCAATCTGTGCAAGATAGTTATTAGGGTCTGGTTGATGAATTTGGCTTGGCCATCCGTTTGTGGGTGGTAGGAAGTGCTAAATAGAAGTTTAGTACCACCCAACCTCCATAAAGTTTTCTAGAAATGGCTAAGGAACTTGGTATCCTTATCTAATACAATGAACTTAGGAATACCATGCAACCTTACCATTTCTTTAAAGAATAGATCGGTTATATAAGAGGCATCATCCATCTTATGACAAGGGAAAAAGTGAGCCATCTTGGAAAATCGATCCACCACTACCATAATGGTATCATTTTTCCTTTGAGTGCTAGGCAAATCCACTATAAAGTCCATACTCACATGGTCCCAAGGTTGATGAGGGACGGGCAACGGAGTGTAGAGTCCTTGGTGGAAGTGACTCTTGGACTTTTGACAAGTGGCACATCTAGCTATGACTCTATGTACACCATTTATCATCTTAGGCCAATAAAAGTGCTCTTGAAGTAAGTCATAGGTCTTGTTGATCTCAAAATGTTTGGCTAGCCCACCTCCATATGCTTCTCTTATCAACAATTCTCGAATGGGACTCTTTGGGATGCAAAGCTTGGTATTCTTGAAGAGGAATCCATCTTGTATAACATAGGGGCTTCAAAGCTTGTCTTTGTCTTCAAGGTAGCTTGCAAAGTCTTCATCCTCTGTGTATAGCTCCTTCAAGCATCCAAACCCTAAGACTCGAGCTTCTAATAGGGATACATACAATACCTTCTAGAGAGGGCATCAACTACTACATTAGTTTTGCCACTCTTATGTTTTGCTATAAAAGAGAAGAATTGTAAAAACTCTATCCATCTAGCATATTTAGAGTTGAGCTTATGTTGCCCATTTACATACGTTAGAGATTTATGAACGGTATGTAGTACAAATTGTGCAGCCTCAGATAATGAGAGCAATGATCTAGAGCCCTAATAATGGCATAAAACTCCTTATCATACATGTAGTTAGATCTTGATCTATTGAACTTCTCACTAAAATAGGCTATTGGCTTGCTTTATTGTAGTAGGATCACTCCAATCCCAACTCCACTTGCATCACATTCAACTTAAAAAAATTTCACAAAATCAGGTAGCCTCAAGATGGAGTCCTCGCTTAGCTTGCCCTTGATCACCTCAAATGCTTCTTAGTCTACAGGTGTCTAATTCTCCCTTCTTGAGACACTCAGTGATAAGGGCCAAAAGAGTGCTAAATCTTTTTATGAACCTCCTATAGAATGAGGCAGGTCTATGAAAGGATCGAATGTGGGTAATGGATGTGGGTGTAAGCCACAAACTTATTGCCTCCACCTTTGACTCATCTATTGAAATACCATCCTTAGATATAACAAACCCTAGGAAGGTGACTTTTGGTACCAAAAAGTCACACTTCTCTAACTTTCCATACAACTTGTTGTTCCTAAGGGTCGAAAATACAAGTCTTAAATGCTTTACATGATCTTCACTACTAGAGGAGTACGCAAGTATATCATCAAAGTACACTACAAGAAGTTTAGAGATAAAGGGCCTAAGGACTTCATCCATGAGCTTTATGATGGTGTTGGGAGCATTTGAGAGACTAAAAGGCATCACCATCAATTCGTATAATCCTCCCTTAGTCTTGAAGGAGGTCTTCTGTTCATCTCCCTCTTTTACTCTAATCTGGTAGTATCCTGTTCTCAAATCAATTTTTGAGAATACACAAGCCTCATGTAAGCAGTCCAACATGTCATCAAGTCTAGGTATAAGATACCTATACTTGATTGTGATGTTGTTGATAGTTCTACTGTCAACACACATCCTCGTACTCCCATCCTTCTTTGGTAACAATAGAGCTGGTACTGCACAAGGACTAAGGGATTCTCTAATGAACCCTTTTTGCAATAAATCATCAACTTGACTTTGTAACTCCCTAGCCTCCTTAGGGTTACACCTATAGGCGGGCTTGTTTGGGAGTGTAGCCCTGGGGGCCAAGTTGATTTGGTGCTCAATTCCCCTTAAGGGGGATAGCTCACTAGGTAGATCATTTGGGAAGACATCCCCAAACTCCCCTAATAAAGGTTTGCCTGTGGGTCACTTCCTCCACTTCCTTTATTATCTTTAAGCAATAACAAAAAATACATGACCTTTCCCTTGGCTAGCGCCTTGTCTATTCCCTTGCTATCTAAAAACTAGGCTTTCTTTTCTCTGGGTTCCTCCCTGACAAGTGAGGAACAGGGACTAAGGGGTATGAGTACAAAGTTCTTCTAGGCAAATTCTGAACAATAAGTGTGCCTTCTACGATCGTGTCGGATATGCCTATCATATTGCTAAGGCCTTCCTAGCAATAGACGACAAGCGTCTATGGGATCCACATCACATACCACATTACCTTGGTAGGTTTTTCCAATGGAAAAAGGAACTACAGCTTGCTTGTTCACTTCAACCATGCTTCCATTATTAAGTCGTTATAGTTTATATGGTTTGGCATGTTGAGTGGTAGGCAAGTTAAGTTTCTCCACAAGTGTGTAAGAGGCTACATTAGCACAACTACCTCCATCAATAATAAAGTAACATATCTTACCAAGGATCGCGCACTTGGTTTGAAATACGTTCTTTCATTGTGTCTCCTCCTTCATGAACTCCTTGGTGTGAAATACCCTTCTCATCATTAGGGCTTCTCCTACATCCGAGGGTGCTTTTTCTTGCTCTTCCTCCTCCTCATGGACCGATTTGATCTCTTCCATTTCCTCCTCATGGGATACCTCCTCAAAGTCCAAAAGAGTCATAACTCTTTTGTTGGGATACTCGTTTTGATAGTTCCCTAGGCCTTAACACTTGAAGCACTTCATGACCTTTGTTTTATTAGGTTCATACTTAACACCTTTCCCTTTGTCCTTCAAATCAACATTTCAAATGGGAGGGGATTGCTTGGATGATGAGAGGGCTTCTTTGTAAGTGTTGGTCGTGAACCTTCCTTGAGGAAACTTTGGTCCTCTATTCTCCTTCATATATTTCTCCACCTTAGTGGTTAGATGAAAAAGCTCATCTAAGGTGTAGTACTTGTGCAACTCCACCTTGCGTGAAATGTCACTCCTTAATCCTCCAAGGAAACGTAACATTTTGTGCTCCTCTACTTCATCCAACTCTAACCTCATCTTCAACCGCTCAAACATGATATATCCTTCAACATTCATTGACCCTTGCCTCAAGGAGGACATCTTGTTGTAGAGGTCTTGAGTGTAGGATGAGGGTAAAAACTTTTCCCTTAAAAGTTTTTTCATCTTCGACCAAGATTTCACCTTAGACTTCCCCTTCTTTCCCCTTTGGTGAGTAAGGCTTTGCCACCAGAAGGAGGCATGTCCCTTGAGTTTAAGGATTGCAATCCTAAATCTCTTCTCATCATCATTTCCTTTTGCTTCAAATATCCTAGAGCACCTCAATTCCCACTCTAGGAAATCTTCTCGATTAAGTGATCCATCAAATTCGGGCACTTCGGCTTTGGTGTCATGAAAAGGATCTCTCCTTTCATGTCTCATCTTTCTACCACACGGAGAATCACTTGGTAAGGAGTTGGAATCACTAGCATTATCACTTCTGCTAGAACTGACCACCTCATGTTGATGAAAATGGGGTCTTCTTTTCGGTTGGGGGGAAGTATTTGGGTGTGGGAAGTTAGGGTTTTGCATGAGATTCTCCAAACTACCAAGAACTCATCTCAAGTCATTTTGGAGGTTTTCAATGGATAGGTCTCTTCTCAAGTTTTTCGCCTCTTCAAGGCTCAAGCCTTTTGTGATTTGTTCATCACCCATAGTTCTTTGAGTTTGAAGAAGAAAATAATAGAGAAAGAGGATGTGTTTGGTCAGGAGAGGTTAAGTGGGGCTGGAAAAATATGGTGGGTGGGTAGAATTTTTTTTTTTGGTGAAGTGTTTGAGTTTAGATGGGGTAAAGAGAGGATGAAAATTATCCCAAATTATCAACCTTACGCTCTGATACCAATTTGATTCATATGCTAAACAAGTTGGCACATGCATAATGGAAGATGGTGGCTTATGGGATAATTGACCACCAAAAGTTAAAAGAGAGAAGGGATGAGAAGTAGAGCCAATTTCTACTTATATCTCTACATTCATGAATATATCTCTACTTAATCCCATCTTCTCAAAATATCCTGGCTCCAAATTCAATCCTGCAATGAGTTCCCATTCCTAATTGTAGCATCTCACGAGCCAGTGCTCTGGCCTCCCGCATCTCATGATCCAGTGCTCTACTACTATTAGCTGGGTAAGGGGGCGTGAGTATTAATAAAATTGAATCAGTTAGATTGTAACTAAGTGAGGGTAGTATTGTTAATCTAATAGTATATAAGGGTGAGCGAAATAGCTCCTTTGTAATAATAAGATTTAATAAATCAACATCAATGATATCAGTAAAAACCATAACCTACTCCTACCAATATTTTCTCCCTTCTCGGTCCTATGTTATTCTTCTGCTTCAATTCTCCCATCTGAAACTCTTCCCACATTTCTTTGTTTTTTCTTTCTTTCACTTATCCGCTGCTCCCCTAAACTGTTATTTGCTGGGAGTGCAGCTTTTTTTCACCCGGCTCTCTTTTTGCCTTGCCACTAATGGATCTGCTAGTCGTCCTTGTGGTTCGTCTCATATAAGTAATTTTTCAATTTGTTTAATTCTTTGTTTATTAAAAATTATGTTTACATTTTATAATTTTATTAATATGTCAATGAAATTAATTAGGACATATGTGAGCAAGTCAATTAGCTGCTTGCTGCCATTAATCCATCCATATTATGCAACGGCCCATCGAATTTTGTTGGTGTGATGCATATAGCTTAATTACTACTTTTGCTCTAAATTTTATCATGATTTTGGCTTTGATAGTTCTTTACAATTGGGAATTTGCATTTCCTGATGTCCCAACTTGAATAATCTACAGGGCATTTGATTTTGTGTTGGGAATGGGTTTATACTTTATAGGATGGCTTTTTCCTTATAGTCATCATTAATTAAGTTGGAGGCTTCCCTTGGTTATTGTTGTTGTTGTCAGTCAGGGTTTTGATTTTGGGTTGTTAAATGCTAAACTTGTTTTCTTGGATGCTCTTCGGCTGTTAATGAGCATTTAGATATTCTTACAGAAGAAATATTTTTCCAGTCCTTGTGCCCTTTTCTTTTCTGTACTTTTGTGCTTGTTGGAAGGCCACAAGGCATTTGGTAGAATGTTCCACAGAAATCAAAATTTTCTTGATCTTGAGTGTTAAGAAGAAATGTATTGACATAAATCTTAATGAAGAATATGCTTTTTATTTTACAGCGTTGGCATCTCATCTTCGTTCTATGTTGAGTAGAGAGGATTATGCAGAGTAGAATTGCAGATAAGGCCGTAAAACTTTACAGCATACGAGCTTATTATCATCCCCGAGTTCACAGCAGTTCTGAATACCATTTTTCTAGAGGTCAAAACGCATGAAATTCTGATCCATAGGAGTAAGGTGGTATTTCGGTTGTCATTTTTTGCTCAAGATAAATGGCTACATCTCTAGCTCGAAACGTAGGTCATCCGTTAATGAATTTGGTGAGGACGAGTGGAGTGCCAATACTCCAACAACTGCATTTGGAGGAACAATTGCTTCGTACATCTCCAGAAAATTGGTGCATAATAAATGATGGGACAAATGATCCTACTATTGTGATGGGTATTTCAGGGTGAGAATCACTCCTTTCCTCCTCTTCGCTGGTTATTCAGTTCATAGTATTTTTGTTGTAAAGTTATTGTATACCGTGATTTCAATGAGTGTTCTTTCATAACCTGTTCAAATTATAAGGCTTTGTTTTTCATCTTGTTGAAAGTTGGATGATAAAAAACTAACCTGTTCAAATTATGAGGCTATGTTTTTCATCTTGTTGAAAGTTGGATGATAAAAGAACTAACTGATTGTAATAGAAGTGATTGGGAATACTAGCTTTTCAAGTAGTTGAAAATATAAAATGGCATGAAAGTAGCTGAAAAGCTACTCAACAGTGAGCTAAATATTACAGAAAAGGCATCAAATGATGACCTTAAAGGGTTTGGATAACGAGACATTTGCACGGAGACAGAGCTGAGGATATGGTTTCCTCTTGCACCAAAAGGCGAAATCCCTCGCCCCCATGGCCCCTAACCTGCCTGCCCGACGACCTTGAGGATATGGTTTCCTTTATTCATACTTTGTTGTGGAAATCTATGCTTTGTTGTATTTTTTCCTAGTTGTGGTGTGAATAGTGTGATAGACCCATCATCAAATTCACATATGTTAGAAAAGGAAGGAAGGCTAAACCCGGAGGGTCGGGGGCTGAGTAATGAGGGAGGGGCATATTTTTAATGTATTGTTACTGTTTTATCTCTGCCCTTTTTAGTCTTTTACGAGTTTGTTAGACGGTTAGGCCAGGTGTCGTGTCATTACAGTATTTTCGGTTGCAGGAAGAGCGCTGGGCAGGGGGAGGAGACAGAAAGGATATATATAGGGGATAGGGAGGTCTTGGGAGGGAAGGAGGGAAAGCTCTGTAAGGGAGGAGTCAGGACCTCGAATTCCTGGCATTTTGGCTCTTATTAATCCAACTATTTCTCTAGTCTATTTGTGATTTTTTTTTATTCCTTGCAATATACTGAACTGAGTGTATTGGAGGAAATATTAAAATTCAGAGAATTACCGGAAGTCCTATCAGTTTGGTATCAGAGCGAGGCTCGAGACTGAGGGATGGCCCAGAAGAAGGTGGAGGTGATTGAGGAGAGGATGGGCTTGCTTGAGGAGAAAATGGCGCTGGTACAGGAAGAATGGCAGAAGGAGATAGATACTATTAAGGGAGATACAGGGAAGATACCTCAAATGGAGAAAACCATGATCGAAGTGTTGAGCCGGCTGGATCAGTTGATGAACCAGGGAGGCCGCGCATCATTTTCTAGGGTCCTGGGAGAGCAGAGGACAGAAGGCGTGGCGGAGGATTCACCTCGGGGAGCAGGGTCACATATGGTGATGGAACGGCAGCGAATGGAGCATCGGCCGGCCCGGCAGCTGGAGTTCCCTCTTTTCAATGGAACGGACCCAGAAGGATGACTATTTCGGGCGGAAAGGTACTTTAATATCAACCAGCTCACTGAAGCAGAGCGTCTGGAAGCCGTAGCCATGGCTATGGAGGGAAGAGCACTGGCATGGTTTCAATATGTAGAGGAGAGAAAGGGATTCACCACCTGGAGGGGATTCAGGGAAGCCTTCCTAATCCGATTCCGCCCAAAACATGAGGGATCTTTGTGTGAAAAATTTTTCGCCATTCGACAGCAGGGGACGATCGAGGAATACTTAGAGCTGTTCGAGCTGCTTGCTGCGCCGTTGCAGGGGAGAATGCCGGAAGAAGTGCTAGAAAGTACTTTCCTCAATGGACTGAAACCGGTGGTGAGGGCTGAGGTGAGGCTGTTGAGGCCCTCTGGACTGACCGAAATAATGGAGGCAGCCCAACTGGTGGAAGAGAAGAATCGGATCATCAGGAACCCAGGAGGGTTGGGGCCGAAATTAATGGGCCAAAATCAAGCACTGACTAGCCCACGACAAACTCCAACCTCTAGCTCAGTTGGACCAATTTCCCCAAAACCCAACGCTGGGACTGTCTGGACCAAATTGTGGGGGGGGGGGGAGTTCGAACACCCCACACCTGGCTGCTGAGTCACAAGGAAGCCGGCGAAGCTTAGGATTTCGCAGACTATCAGATGCTGAATATCTACGCAGAAGGGAAAATGGGTTATGTTACCGGTGTGATGAAAAATTTGGGCCGGGTCATGTCTGCAAGAATCGAATGCTGCAGGTCCTGCTCGTGGATGATTCGGTTGGGGATGACGAGGGAGAGGAGGAACTAGAGGAGGAATGCAAAGAAAAAACAGAGGCAGTGGAGGGGGCTGTCGAGCTATCCATGAATTCTGTGGTGGGGTTTACTTCACCCAGAACCATGAAGTTAAAAGGAAAAATTAGAGGAGAGGCAGTGGTGGTCTTAATAGATTGTGGTGCCACCCACAATTTTGTGGCCAACGATTTGGTGAACCGACTTCTGTTACCAGTCACTACCACCACCTCCTATGGAGTGCTGATGGGTACAGGAAACTCGGTGCAGACCCAGGGCATTTGCAAAGGAGTGTTGTTGACCCTACAGGAAGTGGACATAGTTGAGGATTTTTTGCCCTTAAACTTGGGAAGTGCCGATGTGATACTGGGGATGCAATGGCTGGAAAGGTTGGGCGAAATGCAGGTGGATTGGAGAAACCTGAAGATGAGATTTATGTTGGGTAAGACTCGGGTCACACTTGAAGGGGATGCCGAGCTGAGTAAGGAGCAGGTCTCACTTAAGTCCCTGATCCGAACCATGATAAAGGGAGGGCAAGGGGTTTTGGTAGAGTGCTGCGCATTAAATCTTGATGATGGCAGCTCCCTACCCATGGAAATTCCTCCCCAGCTGGAAGAGATAGTGCAGCAATTTCCTGAGGTAACTAAGGAACCCCAGGGCCTTCCCCCTCCACGGAAGCTGGACCACCAAATTCCCCTGCTACCAGGCACTAAACCAGTGAGTGTCAGGCCTTACAGATACCCGCAGGTGCAGAAGGACGAAATTGAAAAGCTAGTGGGGGAAATGTTAGCAGTAGGGATCATCCAACCCAGCCACAGTCCTTTCTCGAGGCCAGTACTGTTAGTAAAAAAAAAGGATGGGAGCTGGCGGTTTTGTGTGGACTATAGGGCGTTGAATAAAGTCACGGTTCCGGACAAATTCCCTATTCCGGTGATTGATGAGCTTCTAGATGAATTGAATGGGGCTGCGGTGTTCTTGAAATTGGATTTAAAGTCAGGATACCATCAGATTCGGGTGAACCCAGCTGACATCCCGAAGACTGCGTTCCGCACACACGAAGGACACTATGAATTTTTAGTTATGCCGTTTGGGCTTACCAACGCCCCAACCACCTTCTAGGCCTTGATGAATGAGGTATTTAAACCTCTCCTTCGAAGATGTGTGCTGGTATTTTTTGACCACATACTTGTGTATAGCCCAACCATGGAGGAGCATCTTCAACATCTCACATGGGTCTTTGAGGTACTGCGTGCCAATTCTTTAGCGGTAAACATAAAAAAAATGTATGTTTGGGAAATCAGAATTAGAGTACCTGGGACATATTATATCTAGTAAGGGGGTGGCTGCTGATCCGTCCAAGTTAAAATGCATGAAAGATTGGCCAGTACCAAAAACGTTGAAAGAATTAAGGGGATTTTTGGGACTCACCGGCTATTATCGGAGGTTCTTGAGACACTATGGGCATATAGCAGCCCCCTTCACAGCCCAATTAAAAAAGGATAACTTTAGGTGGAATGAGGAAGCGCAGGGGGCGTTTGAGAGACTGAAACAGGCCATGCTTACTGTACCGGTTTTGGGGCTGCCAGACTTTAAAGAACCGTTTGTGGTGGAGACCGACGCCTCGGGTGTGGGAGTAGGGGCAGTACTAATGCAAAAGCAGTGCCCCATAGCATATTTCAGTCAAGCTTTGGGTCAACGCGGGCGAATGAAGTCAGTCTACGAGCGGGAATTGATGGCCATAGTGCTGGCCGTACAGCGGTGGCGACATTACCTGCTAGGACAGAGGTTTACTGTGAGGACAGACCAGAAAAGTCTGAAGCACTTAATGGAACAACGGGTCATTCCAGAGGAACACTTAAAGTGGGTGGCGAAGCTGTGGAGTTATCAATTCGACATTGAATACAAACCGGGCTGCGAGAACAAAGCTGCTGATGCTCTATCAAGAATAGGGGCAGACACTGTTTTTTCCGCTCTTACAACAGTGTGGACTAGTGACATGAGCACTCTTCAATCCGACATTGCTGCTGACCCCGTATTGGGACCGATAATCCGGAGAATCCAACAGGGAGACCCAAACTGTGGTGGATACAGCCTGGTTCGAGGGAAGTTGCTGTACCATAACAGGCTAGTGATACCTGCACAATCCCCCTGGAAGCACCAACTACTGGCTGAGTTCCATGGAGGAGGAATAGGGGGTCACTCAGGGGTGCTCCGAACATTTCATAGGCTAGCACGGGAGGTGTATTGGCCAGGAATGAGGAAGGATGTGCAGGAGTACGTGGCAGGTTGCGGGGTGTGTCAGCAGAATAAAAACCAAGCCTTATGTCCGGCTGGGCTGCTGCAACCCTTACCTATACCCCAGCAAGTCTGGGAAGATATCTCGCTGGATTTTATTGAGGGGCTGCCGAATTCGGATGGTTTTGATTGTATCATGGTAGTAGTAGATCGCCTAACAAAGTACTCGCATTTTATTCCATTGAAGCATCCTTTCAATGCACAAACGGTGGCAGCTACCTTTGTTAAGGAGATCGTACGCTTACATGGGGTGCCCAAATCCATAGTCTCAGACAGGGACAAAATATTCGTGAGTAATTTCTGGAAGGAGCTATTTAAATTGCAAGGCTCCTCATTGAAGTTTAGCTCGGCTTATCACCCGCAGACTGACGGGCAAACCGAGGTGGTGAATAGGAGTGTGGAGACGTAGTTGCGTTGTTTTGCAGGAGACAAACCCAAGAAATGGGCTAAGTGGATTCCCTGGGCAGAATTTTGGTATAACACCTCTTTCCACTCAGCCATCCAAACGACACCCTTCACTGCTTTGTATGGAAGAGACCCTCCCCCCATTCTGCGTTATGAGGAAGGAAGTACACCTTTTGCTGCGGTGGATCAGGACTTAAGGGAAAGGGATGCTGTTCTGGAAGAATTGAAATATCACCTCCAGCGAGCACAAACCAGAATGAAGCAGCAAGCAGATAAAGGGCGACGTGAGCAGGCCTATGCAATAGGCGATTGGGTGTTTGTAAAACTCAAACCATACCGTCATAGATCACTGGCCAAGAGGCTGAATGAGAAGCTTGCCCCACGATATTTTGGTCCGTACCAGGTAGAAGCTAGAGTGGGGGAGACTGCCTATCGACTCAAGTTACCAGATTCAGCAGCCATTCACCCAGTTTTTCATGTGTCAATGCTCAAGCCCGCAGTTGGGGATAGCATCCATGTTCAGCCTTTCACCCCGGTCCTCTCTGCCGACATGGAATGGAAGGTGGAACCTGAGGCTGTTCGCAGCCTACGCTACAACCAGCAGGGTGCTTTGGAAGTCCTAGTTAAGTGGAAAGGTCTGCCAGAGTTTGAGACATCCTGGGAAGCATTTGATGTCCTGAACCAGCAGTTTCCAGCTTTTCACCTTGAGGACAAGGTGAAACTCCAAGGGGGAAGTATTGATTGACCCATCATCAAATTCACATATGTTAGAAAAGGAAGGAAGGCTAAACCCGGAGGGTTGGGGGCTGAGTAATGAGGGAGGGGCATATTTTTAATGTATTGTTACTGTTTTATCTCTGCCCTTTTTAGTCTTTTACGAGTCTGTTAGACGGTTAGGCCAGGTGTCGTGTCATTACAGTATTTTCGGTTGCAGGAAGAGCGCTGGGCAGGGGGAGGAGACAGAAAGGATATATATAGGGGATAGGGAGGTCTCGGGAGGGAAGGAGGGAAAGCTCTGTATGGGAGGAGTCAGGACCTCGAATTCCTGGCGTTTTGACTCTTATTAATCCAACTATTTCTCTAGTCTGTCTGTGATTTTTTTTTATTCCTTGCAATATACTGAACTGAGTGTATTGGAGGAAATATTAAAATTCAGAGAATTACCGGAAGTCCTATCATAGTGAAGCAAGCTCTGTGCAGATAGAGATTTATTTATTGTAATTCCTATCCGTTTAACCTGTGATTTGTGGCTGGGATTCTTTTCAGTTAATAATGTTGAATTGCCCTTGTAAATGTATATAGAGAAGCATATCTGGCAACCTTATGCCTGCGCGAGATGTTTGGTCTCCAATTGCTTATCCTTGTGTGCAACACCTTAGCAGGCTTAGATACCGATAATTTCTTCTTAGTTTAGATATATTAATGGAGAAGTTATGGACATGGAAGTGAAAGGTGGAAACTAATCAGATTTTCTTCTGGTTTCATGCATTTTCATTTTCTTAAATACCACGGTAAACTTTGGTGTAATCATGAATTCACAATGGTTGAGCAGTGGAATATATTGCAATTTTTTTTTCTTTTCCTTGGTTGTAGGGAATAACTAGGGAGGGGAGGATTGAAATTATTGCTGAGTACATGAGGACGGACCTCTTCCAGCATTCAGTAAAAGGCTTTGTAGGGCTCCATAAAGAACGGACTTGTTTAAATTATAAGTGCTTCAATGATGTTCTGTTGAGAATTATTTCCCTGTGTTTAGCTACTCCCTTCACTTTGCCTTGTAAATTGACGAAGGGTTCTTTCATTTTGTGACTAGGAAAGCTGCTGAACTTCTTGAGGTCGATTTAGTGTTGCGAGATCAGATTCCTGTCATCAGAAGGTTTACTGGGGGAGGTACTGTCATTGTTGACCATGGGACAGTTTTTGTGTCATTTATCTGCAACAAAGATGTAATACCAGATTTGCAACCATATCCACGTCCTATTATGGCCTGGAGCAGCCTGATCTATGATCAAGTGTTCCCTGGAGTAGTAGATTTTAAACTGCGAGAAAATGGTAAGATGTTGTGGCTTGCTTAGCATTGTTATCAGACGTGGAAATGCTGACATATGTGCACAAATCATAATCGGTGCTCGCAAAGTCAATAAAACAGGCTAAATGATAAGGTTATAGTTACTTCAGAGATATGGTAAATGCGGTGTAGCGACTAACTCTAACTAAATTCTCAACTTGTTGCTTATTGGGGAAAATATAAGGAAATATCTTGCAATTGATTGATTTATATTTTGTTATCTAATTCCTGTTATCAATGTAGCTTTTGATTTTGTCTATTGATTATATCATATATCATATGTCATATATCATATTTCCTTAATATTCATTGTGCTGATCAAGTGATTAAGCTGAGAAGTAATCATTTGTGTAATTTCATTCATGATGTTCAATTTAGACTTATTGATTATAGCATGTCATATTTTCCTTATAATTGTCTCTGAGGTGTATCCTTGTATTATGTGTTTCTCTAGTATTGCAGATGTTCTCTCTTCTTCTCTCTGCCCCTGTCTGTACTTGTGTGGGTGGTCTCTTTGGCTGTTGCTTTTAGTCTTACATAAGTTGGACTACTACTAGGATTACTTCTGCATAAGCAACCAGTTACAGCATGCCTCTTTTATCGGCCTGTAGACTATGTACTCGGCAACAGGAAGTTTGGTGGAAATGCTCAATCCATTACAAAGAACCGGTGGATCCACCACACTTCTTTTTTATGGGATTATGAGGTCGGGAACATGACGTACTTGAAGATTCCGACTCGAGCGCCAAATTATCGTTCGGTATGTGTAACTTTCCCTTTCTGCCACATTTTCTAAGGTCAAATCTCTGACTCTGAAAAGATCCAAACCCTTTTAACTTCCAAGGCTTTTGAAGAAACATGTCAGTGGTTTCTGTTGATCGATTGATTTTCGTTGGTTATTCTGTGATTTAGGAATATTAACTAACTTTGATATATCTGATCAATTTGGAAGTTCCTTTACGCTGAAAGAACGCTTGTTTGTTTAGAAAAATTTTCAAAGCTCTGTATCTGACTGCTTGTTGTAAGAATAACCTTGAGTTTGAGAATTCAGGTATTGATTGCTGTATTATTATTATTGATTTTTTTTTTACACAGCTGGCTATTAGGTAGATAATCCTTAAGGTCCAATCTTTTGAAAATAAAAATAGAGATAGTCGATGCATGTATGTATCACGCTCGGGCAGAATTATCTGATCATTGGACAATGGAGCTGCATGCTCTTATTATCAAGCCGTTCTTTTCATGTACAGGCGAGGGATCATTTGGAATTTATTTGTCGTATCAGAGACTATATGCCGAGGTCGGCTTTTATTGATGCAACCATCAAAGCGGTTGGAAATCACTTTTCATTGAGGCCATATTCATTAGAAGCGATTGATTCTGCTGCTAGTACAAACTTCGCACCATCTTCCAAGTATCTTAGATCACAGGAATTGGAGGCAGCCAATAGTGCGAGTCAGCTTGAGAGCGTACTGCTCAAGTCATGATGATATTTGGCGACGATAGTATCTGCCGCCTTTCCCTCGTTGACATGCATTTTTTTTCATTGAATTTTTCCGTCCCATAATCCCACTGTTGCTACGATATGCAGTTTCGCCCATGTCAAATGGCCATATTGATCGAGACATTACTTTAAACTAATAAGATTTATTCAAAAGGTTAAGTTTCACTAAGGTATTTTGATTTTTTTTTGGTGCTGTGTTTTTATTAATTCCACTTAGGTACAGTTGCAAATAATACAATTTGATGAGTACCTGTATATTGAAAATAAATTCATTCCTTTATTTTTCATTTGGGCATTATTTTAAATACTCAAGTACGAACTAGACAGTAAAAGTATTTAAATAAAACTATTAAAAATAGTGTCTAACAAATATTAGATTTAATATCAATATATTCAAATGAAATTTATCCCATCTATGAGGTTGGATTAATGGAATGCTTTTACACATTGATTAATTGTCGATGATGTGTAGGTGGTGATGATCAATCTTGTGAAGTCAATCTTATGGTGGCAGAAATGGAAATGGAGGTGGTAGCAGTGGCTTTGAAGCTTCGTCATGGTGAATTTGTCTCTCCATGGAAATTGTGACCAATTCCAAGAAGCATTCAAGCTGTTAATTCTAACCATCATGCTCTTAGAATATTGAGGTTGCATTATAAAAACTCAAGCTACGAAGCATAGGGCTAAAATATATGGAAAATCACATTGCACATAAGATAAATAACTAGTAAGGTAAATAATTAGTTCTCATATGCAAATTAAGGCCAACACCTAATTGGAACCAACAATCATTCACAAACTAAGCTGGATTCTACACACTCGAATAAAGCTGAAAAAATTCATCTCATAAAGTAACTTAACGATTTAAAATCATATGCTTTGATACCTATTTGTACTACCTCCAAATTTAGGATTGTAAATTTTCATTTTAAATATAATGCAAAAGCCTTTTAAAAATAAAATTGGGGGATGTTACTCTTATATCAGAGATGGAAGATGTGTGATTATCACCTACTATATACTTGGTGCAAGTTAAAAAAGAAATGAGACAAGCAAGTGAATGCACTAACAAGTAACAATGGTAATAACAATGATTTCACTAATATGATAAAAGGAAGAGAGATACAACATTCAAAATATAGGGATCAAAGTGTAAAGGTTAAATAATCATAAAGAATTAAAATATCCCATTGCAATGGACAAAAACCCATCTATAACGATTAGACTACCTATTGACTAAAGCAAAAAATATAAATCTTGATCCCCAAAGAATGACTAGCTACTAGCCTACACTATCATCTTCAATGTACTCTAGCTGAGAATTATAACTTTAAAAATTATTAATTACTTATTGGAACATAAGCTGAATCATTACAATGACCACACAAATATAGTATTAGTATGGTGAATTACTAGTAAAATAAACTACTTAAAATATGGTAACCGCCTATACTACACATTATTGTCACATGTTAACATAACATAAAACATACTTCTATACGAATCATGACAAAACGATATTATCAGAAATCAACTCATTCAAATCATATAAGGTAGGTCATATTATTATTGTTTCATTAAGTGACCACATACTTTGCAATTATTAAGATATTTGACCAATTAAACCCATTTCTCTACCATGTAGTAAATCGCGGGTGCTACTATAACATCCTAAAATTTTAAAACCTAGAATTTAATAATTAATCATCATTAGGGATAATTTAATTTTTACATTATTAATTTAATTATTTTTTGGACTTATGATTTTTTAAAAATAGATATGATTATTTAATAAATTAAAATAAATATTTTGTTATTTTATGATCCTCTTTTTATTTAACTAATTTTTTAAACCCATATTTTACGAAAATTATCCTCTTAAATTAATTCCTTAAATTTTAATTAACTTAACTTATTAAAATAATTTATCCATATAAATAATTAAATACCCAAATTTCAAAAATATTTTTATTTTTATTTTTCCCTTTTTTATTTTTTCCTTTTCTTTCTCCTTTTTCCTTCCTTTTCTTCTTTTCTTCCTCCTTTCTTCCTTTGTTTTTCCTTCCTTCTCCTTCTTCTCCCTTTCTTTGCACCACCTTTCTAGCCATGCCACCTCCATCTCCGCCACCCTAAATCACCAATCTCTGACCCCGACCACCACCTACACCCTGCCATCCCTCTTGCACCCAGCCACCACCCTCACTCCCCTCTATAAGCCCTCAATCAAATCCACAAACCCTCACCCGAATCAACCATTCCACTTCTCCCTACTCTCCTCTTTGCCCCATTTTCCCTCTTTATTTTGTTCATACAACTTATGTTGCCATGCAGCATGAGTTTTGCTGCAAATTTTACCCATTTTCAAGGTATAAATATAGCATTTACATGTATTTACTAAGATTTTTTATAAAAATTTAGTCTTTTAATTTTCTACTACTAATATACTAGTTTTGATACTATTCCTAAGTACACATTTTTACTAATCAAAGCTTAAACTTTTAATTAGGGTGCCGATAAAGTTTAATTATTGCTGGAAATAAGGTAACTATTATACCCTACTAAAGTGTGTTAATATACACATGCTAGCACATTAGGGTTTTTAATATGTTTGTATGCCTATTATGTGGTCTTAAGTATATCATGATTTGTAGCATATGTTGGAAGTTGGAATGAGGAGTATGCTATATTGTACCATGTGTAGAAATGATAGTTAAGGAAGGATCCTTATTGTTAATAATGATGTTCAATGCATGTATATGTCATGAGAAGCTAATATGGCCATTTGTAGCAGAGATGATGTTAATATGAGCCGTAGGGGCATTTCAGTAATTTTTCTTGTAAAAGGGGTGTGGCCTAAATAAGTATGTATTGTAGGTGATAATGGGTATTAATAGTATATAATAATAGTTGGTCGTGTTAGATGATGCATATGAACCATGGGTGTTAATGTTTTATGTGGTAAGGGTATTTTATTAAATTTAGCATAAGAAGGGCAAATTAATAATTTATATGAATAAAAGGGGCAACATGGTAATTTAAAAAGTAATAGGGTCAGTTTGGTAATTTTGCATGGAAAAGTGGGTAACTTGACAACTTTATGAGTAAAGAGGGTAATTTAGTAAATTATTAAATAAGAAGGGTATTTTGGTAATTTTGGCATAAAATGGGTAACTTGGTAATTTTATAAATATAAGGGGGGTACTATGGTAAATTTATAAGTAAGATGGGTATTTTGGTAACTTTGGCATAAAAAGGGGTATATTGACAATTCTATAAATAAAAGGGGTAAAATGGTAATTTAGTAAGTAAGAGGGATAATTTGGTAATTTAGCACGAAAAGAGGGGTAACTTGGTAATTATACAAGTATGAGAGGGTAATTTGGTAATTTAACAAGTATAAGGGGGTAAAGTTGGTAATTTAATAAGTATAAAGGGTAATTTGGTAATTTAACAAATACAAAGGGTATTTTGGTAATTATACAAACCTGAAGAGCAATTTGGCAATTTTAACAAGTGCGAAGGGTAATTCGGTACAATTTGGTAATTTAACAAACCTAAAGGGCAATTTGATAATTTAATAAGTGTGAAGTGTATTTTGGTAATTATATAGGTATGAAGAGTAAATTGGTAATTTCATATGTATGAAGGGTGTTTTGGATAAGTATACAAGTATGAACGATAATTAAGTAATTTAACATAGTATTATAATAAATAGGAAAGTAAGAGGGATATTCTAGTAATTTTGAGAGTAAGGACCGATAAATCAATAAATTGCATATAACATGACAATAGATTTAATAAGCCTCCATAATAAGACATAAGGGATATTAAATAATAGAATAAGGGTTTATAGCTTTAGTATCACTTGTTTAAGTATTACCACGTACATTATAAGGATAAGGGTATTTCAATAAATCGGTAAATATCATAAGGGTGATGCATGGTATAGGGTTTAATGGGTAATTAAGGGTATGATATAATGTTTATCTCGTATTCATGCAATAGGTGCCTTAATTATTAATTATGCATGGAAATGTGTGTTAGATGTATTAGAAGTACATGTTAGGGTTTAAGTGTTCCATGATCCTTTGATGTAGACTACTTGATTCTATGACCAGTATTATGATTATGATATGATAATCTATTATGGCATGTGAATAAATGGAAATGAACTTTATGATGAAAATAGATGATAAAAGGTAGCTTTAGCCTTAGGGGCATTTTGGTCATTTTGACCTAAGGTGCCTAAGTATAATAATTGGAACCTAAGATGGCCTTAGTAGATAATTTAAGCTAACATGGACAATAATACTAATAAGTATTACTTAATAATAATAGAAATAAATAAAAATGATTAAGTATGTGATTGATGTGTTTCTCGTGGTCACCATAAATAAGAGACTAATAATTAAAGTGGAAGATATCGAGATCGGAAATGGTGACTCTTTAAAGGTTGCTACCCTAAAGACGTGATTTAACCCACGATTATTCTAAATTTTGCTAGTGTGCCTTAGTGCCTGATAAAGTGAATATTTCCTATCTTCTTACCTCTCTTTACCTTCGCTTTGGGACTTCATTTAATCTCTTTTACATATGATGCTATGGTTCTAGTCTATTATTTACACTACTACTTTCTTGAGTTTTGTGTTGCAGGAATTTTCATAAAAACAGTAAATCTGAGAAAGAATTACATGTTTTTAGAGCAAAGGACCTAGCATGGAAGGCTTCGAAGGTGAGTACATTGACCCAACATGTTTATGGAAGTGTATTGAAGCTAAGAGAGCCAGAGATGTCCCATGAAAGCCTTAAGAAGCAAGAAAAGGGAGCTGCATGGTCGACTACACACCTAGCTACACAACCGTGTAGCACTCCCTTGGTAATATCGAAGAAAATAGAACCACACATTATTGTGCTATTTCCTCAAGCGCACGAATTCATTATAGCATTTCAAGGTTGAATCCCACAAAAACTTCATAATTGAGTACACCTCTTTAGTATTTTAACTATCTAAACCCATATAAATCGGGGTATGCTAGCGAATAACGAGAATAGTTACGAAAAGATTTCTAATTGCAAGTGCTAAACAATAGGAGTGAAACCTAGGATCAAACTTCGGTCTCCGAATTTATAATCAATAATGAAACAACGAATATATCGTAGATTAATTTGCTAACTATGAAAAATCGGTCTTATTATATTCATTAGCCTCTTTTAAGGTCTAAGAATGTATCTAATCTAATTTACCGACTACTTTCATGACTCACAAATTAAACCAAACCCATTAAGCATCACTGATTCTAAAGTCCCTAAGAATTAAACATATACTTTTTGATTGCTTAAATTCCAGTGCCCATGCTAATTTTCGATAATAATCTTAGCCTTTCAGTTGCAGATTACATCTAAAGAGGTTATATTTCGTCAAACCCACTTTACCTAGTTCAATCCTAGAAGAGGAGATTACTCACTCATATCTTCAAATGAAATTAACGAAATGAATAGCATGATAATCATAATAACAATACACAGATACAAAGAAGAAGAATTAGATTGAATTAACCATAATCTAGAAGAGAACAATGTTGATTCCAAGTCGATTCATGTACACACTTGAATCTCTGGGAAATCAAAACAAATGGGAACAATCAATTACACGAAGCTAAAACTCCATAATAAGGGGTCTAAAATTACTCTAAAACCTTCCTTCTCTCTCCTTAAGAAGCCCCTCAGGTGTGCCACAAAAAATCCCATCACGCCGGCCATGTCGCGCACGTAGATCGTGTAGAAGACCATTGTGGCATGGCTATACATCCTTTGCATAGCCTGGCCGTGTAGTTTCTCAACTCTCGAATTTTTGGAATTTCAGATCTTGCTCGACTGTGCAGGTCTAGCATGGCTTGACCGTGTAAAATTTTAAGCCTTGACTTTTCAGCAATGAATTCTGCATGGCCGTGCGATCTATGTACTGCCTGGCCGTGCGGTTTTGTTTTCTTAGATATTATTAGGGGAGTGCTGCACAACTGTGCAATTGGGTGTGCAATCGACTGTGCAACTCCATTTTCTTGCTTCTTAAGGCTTTCTTGGCACATCTTTGGCTCTCTTAGCTTCAATACACTTCCATAAACATGTTGGGTCGATATACTCTCCTCCAAAGCCTTCCATGCTAGGTCCTGTACTATAAAAATATGTAATTCTTTCTTAGATTTGGCATTTTTACGGAAACTCCTACAACACAAAATTCAAGAAAGTAGTAGCACTAATAATATACTAGAACCATAGCAAAACTATGTAAAAGAGATTAAATTAAGTTCCAAAGCGAAGGTAAAGAGAGGTAAAATTATGGGAAATATTCACTTTATCAACTCCCCCATACTTATTCTTTGTTTGTTCCCAAGTAAACACACAAACACAGAAACAACGAAAAGAGCAGAATGATAACAAAGGCTCAGATGATAGGACCACGACATAAACAGGGCATGCAATGTCTAGTTTGACCTATACTGCGAGCGGTAATAGTAGTAGAGAAAATAAAGTAAGACTACCCTTTAGTGGGGATGCACACATCAGAATTATCATGACACTCTAAGGTAGTTTAGGGTTGTGTAAATGCCATCCTGATGAAATAGAGGCTAAACAAGGCCATAAACTTCCTCTCTTTAGTGAAATATGGATACTATGCACTCATGTGTGTTTGTAGGGATAATAATGTCACTCAATACTCTCCTATCTAATGATTATCGACCATATACTTTTATAAACTCTTCTTTTTCACCACTTAAAGAAAGTACGCATTACAAAAATCAAGAGGTCTTAAAAGGGTTGTAATGGGGCTCGGGTGAGGTGTAGAATAGATCTGGGATTGTAGCTATGGGTCTGAAAACCAACAGAGTGGTAACTACATATCATATCGGAATTGGAAACCATCTAATCACTCTTAATTACACACCAAGGCTCCCCTTTTGGGCTTTTTTTTGACGAAGAAGAAGAATTAGAACAAAATATGGACGATATATATATATATATATATATATATATATATATATATATATATATATTATTTATTTCTTATTTTATAAAACCCCCATGCTTGCCTTTTTACCTTATCTACCATAAATGAATCCATTAGCTACCGCTCCCTAGTTTTCGGACCAAGGTAGGGTAGTTACTTGGGGATATAGCTAGTCGGTAGGTAAATAAAGGAAAAGCCTTAGGCTTGAAAGGGTTGAAAAAAAAGGAAAACTAATGTCATTTGGTGGCTAATGGCTAATGTTTCTAGAAAAGAAAACACATGCCTCCATCACACTAATGCATGCATAAGTCTTATGCAGTTTTGAAGAGAGCATATACAAGTTCTAGTTTCACATATTAGAGGGGAGAACACACAGTTAGAAAATAGTAAGACTGTATAAAAGGTTGGTAGCCTTTAAAGCTCAAAGTCTCACCGATTCTTTGCTACGAGCCTTATTTCCTAGGTCTTAGTCTAGATGAGTAATTCTACGAAAATAAACCATTAGAGTGTTACAATAATAAGTGTTTTTAGAGTTTATCACTTGAGGAGTCTGCGCTATAAGCGATTTCAAAACATATAAGTTATAATAGCTCGCAATTTATGGGTTTTGCTAGTGTATGATCAGGTTATATAGAAGATTCTATCATTCAGTCATCATAGGCCACAAGGCAGAAAATGAAAGAAAAGGAAAAGTAATAAAACAAAAGGCAACAATACAAGAAATAGAAAGTAGAAAACGAAAGAAAAGGAAAAACAAGAAAAAAAAGAAGCAACAAAGCAAGCAATAGTAAACGTAGAGAAGAAACAACTCCCCATGCTTAAATTCCACATTGTCCACAATATGGAAGGGAGGAACAAAGGGAGTGCAAACATGATCACTAGGGTGGTGGCGGAGGAGGATAGTCATGCTCCAAATGCCATTGATACATTTGATGTATCATGGTATTCATTTGGTCAATGGGAGCAACAACTTCCTTGAGACTAGCAACCTAAGCATCCAACGTATCAAACTAGTCATCAATATGTTGGATGCGGGCATCCCAAGAGGTGCCAGAGGAAGAAGGGCCAAAACTTGCACCAAAAGATTGGGGCACTAGGAGAGTAAGTAGAGGTAAATGATTCTCTTCTTCCAGGATGTCGGGTGATCGTCTGAGGGAGGGGACATCGTCTGACCTAAGCAAGGCATATTGGGAGAAGGTAACCAGTTTGTGTGACCGTTCTTAATGACAGTGGTGAACTTTTGATTAGGTAACGGGTACCACACCCCTGTTTATAATATCATTTGTAGTGATGCCGATCTTACACAATTAACTTCATGTTTGTACAGGTCACAAGCTCGAGGTAGGTCTATAAAAAGTTCATAGGAATGTAATTTTAACTATGACCAAGCCGATTGGAAATATATGCAATGATACCGCCGACGATGATATCACTGGTGAGGTTAGTGCTCACCGTAATAAGATGATTGACAAGATGATACCCTGCATTGATGGCATCATCTAGGAGCATGCAATGCAGAGTGAAAAGCTCTAACTTGCTCACATTGCCTTGGCTTTCCCCCTAACCAAAGATTGAGCTCGCCAAAAGCCGTTGAACATAACATAGAGCCTAATTGTAAATGAGCGTGGCTTTTGCGTGATGTCCACTATACTGCTTAGGAGGAAAATCCCTCTTTGCCAAGATAATTTGTTTGCATAATTATTTAGGATCCCACATTTGTGGGCCCTTAGAAAGTCACCGACCAAAAGAGGGAAGATGAAGCAAGGATAAAAACCTTGACAGAGACATTTTTTGAGTCTCATTGAAGAGTCAAAAAATGATGGCTTCTCTAGTATGATAAAAAAAAGAAGTAATTGAGGAAATAAGGAGTGAGTCCCTTACTCATGGGATATGCATGTGAAAAGAGACGGTATAGACCACACGAGAGAGCAAATACACAACATCCTCTTTTAGCCCTGATGCTTCGAGACATTCCCAATTGACAAATGGAGTTGGGGTAATATTTCAAAGCACTAGCCCCTTATAAAGGTCCTTTTCATTGGGCTTGGTAAAGATAATACCGTAAGGATTGGAGGTTTGTGTATTTACAGCCTTACCTTTACCTTTAGATTGGCGTGGCTGTGGTCGTGAGGACTCAGCTTCCTCTTGGTTCAATTTCGATCATTTCTTTGGGGCCATTGCTGTTGTCTATCTATAAAAACAAAGTGTTACAGGATAGATCAAGAAGACCGCACACCGTAATTGAGATAAAAGATATACAATGGAATGAATTTGCAAGAACTATAGAAGAACTAAAAATATAACAAATGGAACTAGTAAATGAAAAAACAAACCAAGAGAGATGCCTGTGTGTGTTGTGGGAAAAACCCATGTAGAAACAATGATAAGGAGGAGTGGTGTGTGGTGGTGCATTGGTGGGCAGTGGAGTGGTGCACAGGTAGATTGTGTAGGTGGAGGATGCACAGGTGAAATAGGGGTATAGTGGTAGGGTTTTTGTAGTGGGGTGGAGGTATGGATTAAGGGGTTGTGAAGTGATGGAAATGGTGGTGTGATTGATATGTGGTGGTGGGAAGGGAGGTCTTATAGGGGAAATGGTTGTTGAAATGGTGGTGTGTAGTGGGATTGAGGGTGCAGTAGTTTGCACGGGTGAGATGAAGGAAAACTGGGTGTGCAGAGATTGCACTGCCTAGTGGTGTAGAATGGGAATCGGTTGTGCGATGGTGGTGGAGGCACAAATGGTGGCAACAGTGGTGCTCCGACATGGATCTAGGGTCAGGAGGTGGTGGGAGAAGCTTGAGGTGCTAGGGTCGGAGAAAGGAAGGAGGGTAAAGGTGAGAGAAGGAAAGGGGAGGTCACAGTCGTGCGGTTTTTATGTGAAGACCAGATATGCATGACCATACATAGAAGGAAATGGATTTTCATGAGCAAACGATGCAAAAATTTTGGTCTCGACCTGATAATTTCTATATTGGCATGGCCATGCAGGTCTGGCATAGCCTGACCATGCAAAATTCTAGCTCTCAACCTTTTTCTACTTTTTAGTGCTAGGGTTATGCACGACCGTGCGATAGGCCATGCTTCGGCCATGTGATAGGCCGTGCTTCGGCCATTTAACCCTATGTTCTTCATTTTTCGTGCTTCTTTTCTTCAAGTAATGCTTTATAACCTCATTTTATCCATTGGATAGCTTAGATAATCAATCATCCCTGCCAAAACATTGTAACAAAGAAAGAAAACAAAGGAAACAAAAGAAAAGGAGGAAAACACAAAAAAAAAAAGAAACATAACAAATGAAAACTTAAAGCATGGGTTGCCTCCCATGAAGCACTTGTTTAGGGTCATTAGCTTGACCTTGATGGTTTTCAAACCGATGGCATCTCAAGAAGGGTGATGGAGCCCAACTTCTCAATTGGTGATCCAGCAATATAATGTTTTAAACGTTGCCCATTCACTTTGAACCCTCCTGTAGATTCACTCCATACTTTAACTACCCCAAAGGGATATATTGTACGCACTTGGAATGGACCCGACCATCTTGAGCGTAGTTTTCCAGGAAAAAGTTTCAGACGAGAGTTGAATAAGAGTACCGACTCTCCCTCCTTAAATTATTTTTGGAGAATATGTTTTTCATGCCACTTATTTTTTCTTTCCTTATATATTTTGGCATTTTCATAAGCATCTAATCGCAACTCATCGAGCTCATTAAGTTGAAGCATCCTTTGCTCGCCTGCTTCCTTCAAACCTAGATGAATAGTCTTTATGGCCCAATATGCCTTGTACTCAATCTAGACTGGAAGATGACATGATTTTCCGTATACTGAACTTAATAGTGTTGTGCCTATAAGGATCTCATAAGATGTCCGATAAGCCTAAAGAACGTCATCTAGCCGTGAGGACCAATATTTTATTGACTTAGATATAGTCTTTTCCAGGATCCTTTTTATTTCTCTATTCGTGATCTCCACTTGACCACTCGTTTGAGGATGATATGGTGTGGCTATTTTGTGAGCTATGCCATATTTCCTCAAGAGCTTGATTAAGACATTATTGGCAAAGTGGGATCCCCCATCACTAATCACAGACCTTGGGAATCCAAAATGGGGGAAAATAACCTTTTAAAATAGTTTAATTACTACCGTTACGTCATTCATTAGAGACGCTAATACCTCTGCCCATTTTGAAATGTAATCTACTGTGACTAGTATTTATTTGTTGTTGTGAGATGATGGAAAATGTCCCATGAAATCAATCCTACATACATCAAATAACTCTACCTCAAAGATGTTATTCAGGGGCATCTCATTTCCTTTTGAGATATTCTCGGTTCTTTGGCAGTAATCATATGCTAGCACAAAACTCCTCACGTCTTTAAAGAGCGTTGGCTAATAAAATCCTACGAGAAGTACCCTTGCAGCTATTTTGGAGGTGCTAGCATGATCTCCATATGGTGATGAATGATAATGGGTAATGATATCCAAAATTTCATCTTTCAAAATGCATCACCAAAAAACTTCATCTGCACAATGCTTGTAAAGGCAAGGATCATCCTAGAAATAATGTTTGACGTCAAAAAGGAATTTCTTACGTTGTTGATAAGATAATTCTTCATGTAACACCCCAAAAACAATATAATTGAAAAAATTTTCCAACCATGGGGCTTAGAGGATCTCAACGACAAAGAGATTGTCATCAGAAAATGAATCATCATTCGGGCATTCATCCCTTTCTTCTTCGTGCATCTCTTACCTCAGCCCAAAAAGGTGATTCGTCACTACCTTTTCAGTACCCTTCTTGTCTTTGATCTCCAAATCAAACTCTTTCAAGAGGAGGATCCATCTAATCAACCTTGGTTTTACATCTTTATTTACCAAGAGATGTCTAAGAGTTGCATGATCAGTAAATAAGATGACTCTTGATCCGACAAGATAAGACCTAAATTTATCCAAGGAGAACACCACAACTAGGAGTTCCTTTTTGGTTGTGGCATAATTCATCTGTGTATCATCCAAAGTCCTACTGGCATAGCATATGGTGTACACTTTCCCGTCTTTCCTTTTCCCAAGAATAGCCCCAATAGCATAGTCACTGGCATCACACATTACCTCGAAAGGAAGACTCCAATTAAGGGCTCTCATTACTTGGGCAGTGGTCAATGCTTCCTTTAACATGCTAAAAGCATTCAAACAATATTGATCAAATACAAATGGGGTATCTTTGACGAGGATGTGGTTTAGAGGTTTAGCAATTTTTGGGAAATCTTTAATGAACCACCTATAGAATCTAGCATGACCTAGAAAACTCCTAACACCTTTGACAATGGTTGGGGGAGGAATTTTATCAACGGTGTCAATTTTTGCCTTATCAACTTCAATCCCCCTATTAGAGATTAAGTGACCTATAACAATGCCCTCTTGTACCATAAAATGACACTTTTCCCAATTAAGTGCATGGTTCACTTCTTTACATCTTTTTAAGACCTTAGCAAGATTATCAAGGCAATCATTAAAGGTGGTTCCATAAACAAGAAGTTATCCATATACATTTCCATAATATTTTAGATAAAATATGAGAATATGGACATCATATAGTGTTAAAAAGTGGTTGGGGCATTACACAAACCAAATGACATCCTCCTATAAGAAAAAGTACCATATGGGCATGTAAATGTTGTTTTTTCTTGAACAGTAGGGTGGATAGGGATTTGAAATTTTTTTGAATATCCATCTAGATAAGAATGCCTAGCGAGCCTTTCTAGCATCTGATTGATAAAAGGAAGGGGGAAGTGATCCTTTAGGATGGCTTTATTTAACTTTCTATAGTCAATACACATACACCACCCGGTGACCAATCTTTTAGGGATTAGTTTATTTTGCTCATTTCTTATGATAGTCATGCTCGCTTTTTAAGGTACAGCCTGAATTGGGCTTACCCACTCACTATCTAAGATAGGGTAAATGATTCCTACATCTAGTAGCTATAAGACTTTCTTTTTTACTACCTCCTTCAAGTTTGGGTTCAATCGTCTTTGATGCTCAATAGAGGATTTATGTCCTTCTTCTAATAGAATGCAATTTATGCAAAATGAAGGATTTATGCCTTTTATGTCTTCAATGGAATAACCTATGGCATCTTTGTATATCTTAAGGACTTTAAGTAATTTTTCAACTTCTTTATTCAGGTTAGCATTGACAATGATAGGATATTCACCATTGGAGTCCAGAAATTCATACTTGAGAGAGAAAGGGAGAGGCTTTATCTTTACCTTAGGTGCAACTTTTTCTGTACATGATGAGTCATGCAATTCTCTTTCAATTGGGGTCACTACACTTGGTTGTTTTGCATAGGCACAATTTTCTCCAAGCATGGCAGCATAGGCAGCTGCTTCTTTATCACCATCATGGAATATTCTATCTCTCGTTAAACATTTCTCTAATGGATCATCTGATATCAAATCAGCAAGATCATCTTGAATCATCCTATCCACCGTATCGATCTTGCAACAAGTATCATCAATTAATGGGAGTTTTACTATAGAAGGTAAGTCGAAATTTACTTTCTCTTCCCCAATGTTGAGGGAGAGTTTTCCATTCTTCACATCTATAACTGATCCTACAGTAGCTAAGAAAGGTCTTCCCAATATGATGGGGATATGTGAATCTTCCTCTATTTTTAAAATAACAAAATCAACTAGAACATATAACATACAAACCTAGATAAGTACATCTTCTAATATACCTACTGGGTGTTTTACCGACCGATCTGCTAATTGGCGATAGATGGTGGTAGGCTTCAAATCTCCCATCTATAGCTTCTTACAAATAGAATGAGGCATTGGACTAACACTAGCTTCAAGTTCATAAAGTTCAGGGTTAATGCACATGCCACCGATAGTATAGGGAATAGAGAATGAGCCGGGGTCTTTGAGCTTAGGTGGAAGCTTGTTTTGACTAATATCACTACATTATTGCATTAGGTCTATCATTTTATACTCTTTCAACCGTATTTTGTTAGAAAGAATTGATTTTAGAAATTTAGAATAAGCAGACATTTGTGATATGACTTCCACAAATTTAGCATACCCACACCCTTGATGGGAAGGTGCATGGGGGCATAAACTAGAGTCTCGGTGGAAACAACCCTAAGGATAGGGTGTGTTGTGGGGAAAGGTTGAGGGAGTTGGTTGAACAATGGAGTTGGGATGAGGGGTGGACACATGAAGGGTTTTGGTCAAGATAAATGGAGGGTAGAGTTATGTAAGAGAAGGAGGGTATAAAAGGGAAAAATGGAATATTAGGGTTTTTAGGGACGACCAGCTAGAATGTCATTATCATATGTATAAGTTGAGGAGTTAGGCTGTGAGGTTTTAAGTTGGGATGAGTATTGTGATGGTGCTTGAATTAGGGAAGATTTGGGCTAACAAAAGAGAAAAGAGGCAAGGGCCATATAGGCCAGATTAGGGTTTTAAAGGGAAACCTTAGTGGGTGATGGTGAGTATGGGTGGAGAAAAGGGAGAGTAGGCCTTGACCCTTGAACATGAGGGTTCTAGGGTCACTATTAGGTTGGTGGAATATGTTGGGGGTCCTAGGAGTCTTGGAGAGTGTGAATGTTCTAGGTCAAGGGAGTAAGGTTTTCATGAAGTCTTGGTTGGTTTAGTGGTAGTAAGTCTGAAGTGTCCTTTGGGTTGGGCATGCATGAATGTGTGCCTTGACAAATAAGACATGAGTAAAATATTGAACACTTAAAGTGGAAGATAATTGAGCCAGGCCTAGATGTAGGGTGATTACCAATCCACCGGTTATAATAGTGGCCAGGTGCATTTTACCCTAGGGTTGTATATGTTTACCAGTCCATTGGTTATAATAGCAGCCAGGTGCGTTTTTTCCTAGTGTAGTTATTCTTAGTCAACCGGTTATAATAGTGGGGTCCCAAACTCAATAACTAAAACCCTTAGATGATAATAATCTATGGAAAAAACACTAAACTTACAATGGAACATAACATTGGTTGGGACTGAATGTAGGATATTTACTTGTCCACAGGTTATAATAGTGGTCAAGAGCATTTTGTCGTGGGATAGTATATATATATTAGTCCACAATTTATAATAGTAGCCAGGTCTGTTCTGCCCTAGGGTAGTATATATTTACCAATCCTCCAGTTATAATAGTGGCCAGGCATTATCTGTCCTAGGGTATATATTCCCGGTCCACCGATCATAATAATGGGGTCCCTAAACCACATTGGTATACACCGAGCGATGGCTAATTATGACACTAATGGCTTGAATACAAATAACAATTAATGAACTAATATGTCCTACGGATGCATGTAGTTATCTGAATGATTATTGGATTTAAGATGATATATGTACCATTCCATGATTATGTGTTAGATGTGTTGCATCTGATGTGTTTTATGCGAGCCTTACATGCTAGTCTTGTATAAAGGGTTACTCAGTACCATAGTATTAAAGGGATTCCTTTCTTGGGCCCTTGCCTATTCAATGGGTAGTGTCCTTTGCAGGTTAAACTGCATGTTTCCTTTAGGATTTATCGTCGGGTTTGAGAACATAGGGTTATCCAGGCACTGGCCCGTGTTTTGAACAAGGAATTACTTCTATGTCTTCCATGAAAAGCTTTGTATTTATTTTCTAGAAATATTTTCTTTGTAGCCACGATTAGTGTGTTTTCCTTGGAAGGTGAGTTAACCTTCCTAACTATTTCGCTACTATGATTTGTAAATGTATTCTTGAAATTTAATTAAATTATTTTTTCTAGCCTTAGCATTTTGTATTGGAATGGTAAAAGGAAACTGGTCTAGTACTAAGTATCGCGGTAGCACCTTAAAATTTACTCTACTTTCTTCCATATAAAATTTTTAAAAACGAATTTTTTCAATAGTGAATTTTGGGAGTGTTAGAGGAGGCTACCTAAACTCACAAGTATACCATGATGAAGAGTCACAAGGGAGTGTAAGCAACATAAAGTTTTAGGGCCATCAACCAAAGACTCATTAAAAAGAAGATAAAAGTATTAAACTTGATCTTCCTGATTTCGATAGTAAACTTGATGTTGATTTATTTTTTGAGTGGTTACATGAGGTAGATGCTATACTTCATTTCAAAGATTATCATGATGAACAAAAATTTGAACTAGCTAATCTTAAGTTTAAGAAGTTTGCTATTATATGGTGTGATAATTTGAAAATGACTAAGGAAAGAGAAGGAAAATCAAAAATTAAATCTTGGGATAAACTTAAGAAGCATCTAAGAAAGAAATTTGTACCTATGGAGTACGAGCAAGATAATTATATTAGATTGACTACTCTTAAACAAGGACTTCTATGTGTTGAGGATTATGTTAGGGAGTTTAAAATATTGGTAATTATATGTGATATCCATGAGAAAAAGGAACAAACATGTGCTATATTTCTTAGCGCCCTTAACATAATTCTTCGAGATAAAGTTGAAATTTGTCTATATAATTCTCCTAATTTTATGATTAAGTTATCCTTGAGTTTTGAAAATCAAATCAATTTCACCAAGCCTCACGCTTAGAAAACTACTTTATTGATAAAGTACTACTCAAGCACTCAAGATACAAAGTATGGAACCGGTACTTCAAACTCTATAATTTTTGATAAGAAGCGAGGACCTACTCAAAATTCAAAGGCAAGAATAAGGTAAATGAGGTCTTTACAATACAATGTTTTAAATGCCAAGGATATGGAAACTTTGCTCATGAATGTCCCAACCAAAGAGTTTTGTCTATACATTAAATTGAAGCTATGGAGACTTGTGAAGAGGACCCTCATTTCCAGCCTATTGAAGAAATTTTTAATGAGTTAGAGGAGGAGGAAAATGCTTGTTGTGTATTGGAAAAGTACCTCAAGTCCAATCTAGTGAGTAACCTAATCAACGAGAAAAGATATTCAAAAATAAAGAAAGAGTGAGAGATATCGTTTGTTGAGTTATCATTGCTAGTGGATCTTGTACAAATGTACCTAATGAGAAAAGGGTGAAAGATTTGGGAATGAAGACAACACCACATCCAAAGCCTTATTCTCTTCAATAGTTAAATATGGACAAATGAGTCTAGGTAACTAAGCAAACCCTAATTTCATTTCAGATTGGTAATTATCATGATAATGTGTTATGTAATATTTTTCCTATGAATGCATGTGGAATATTATTAGGTAAACCATGGTAATATGATAGAAGTTATATTCATAATGGCATTCTAAATGAATATCTAGCTGAAAAGGATAAGAAAAAGCATAAGGTTAAACCTTCTAAGTGTGATATTTAGAACATATTTAGGAATAAAAAGAGTTTGTTTTTATAAGAGAAGGCTATGGTAGAATGTATTAAAGAAGAAGGTAGTTGATATGCTATGATTATCAAGGAATCCCTACAAAAGGAGAAAAATAACAATAATCCTCAATTAAATGAGCTTATTGATGAGTATCATGATGTGTTTCCTAATGACTTACCACCTAAAAGAGGAATAAAACATGCTATAGACTTAATGCCTGGTGTGTTATACCTAATCGACATGTGTATTGATGTAGTCAGGAATAGGCTAAGGAATTAGAGAGAAAAATACAAGAACTCATAGAAAAAGGATATGGGAGAGAAAGCATGAGTGTATGTAACAACCCCAATTTTTGAACCAAAAATTTTTATTTTTAAGGTAATGCAAAAGCGATTGAAAAATAAAGTTGGGGAATGTTACCATTACATCAACCATGAGAGAGGTGTGATCATCACCAAACCCATATGCGATGTAAGGAAAAATGAAACCAGGAACAAATAATGTATGATCATGATAATAATGTAACAACACAATTAATAAAGACTAGAACCATAACATAAATATAATGAACATGATAGTTTTGCAAAATAAAATACAGGAATCTGAGCCAAGAGTTTAAATAACTAGAAATACAAAACATCCCAACGTAATAGGAAAAATACTAATAACCGATTAGTGTAACTCTTAGATACATTCATAAGCCTTAAACCCCCATTCAATGACCCACAAATGACCCACATCATCACCTTCAGCATACTCTAATTGAGAGTTGTAACCCTGCAAATCGTCCTCTGCTCCTTGGACAAGATGCCAGGTCATCACAATGACAACAGAAGTGCAGTATTAGTATGGTGAAGTACTGGTAAAATATGCTACCTAAAACATGGAAGGCTTATGTAGCACATTATAGTCACATAATACTATGGTAATATCATAACAATACAACGCAAGTACAACACAACATGCTTTTATAGAAATCATGGGAGTATAGCAATATAGTAACACATGTGATGTGTAAGATGTAAACCATATTATAATTCTTCATTTAGTGACTACACAAGTTCTATTTAGTATGATAATTCATTCAACCACACCCATTTCTCCACCATGAACAAAAGTTAAGGAAACACGAGATAATCACAATAGGATACCACACGCATCATCAAGGTTGGGATACATCAAAGGTGCTTTCTTTGGGGATACCACACCCACCATAGATTGGGTACACCTGCCCTAAATTAGGATACTACACCCATCACACATGGCCGAAGTACACCAAGAGGGCTTGTACTAGGATACTTCACCTACAACTTCTTAAATGTCTTCGTCGAGAGGGAAATATTATTGGGATACGACACTCGCGTATGAAATGGACAATATGAATTGCCAGGGGCTTGTACTGGGATACCTCATGCACCTGTACTAGACAGTGATTCCATACCAGCCTGCCATAGTATGATCCTATACCTCAAAGATATGTGTATAGCCCCACCGACCACAACTAGGTAGAGAAGGAAATAGGTACCGAGTGATATATGTAACCAAGGGCGACCTATCCCCTAACTTCCAGCAGCTACCCCGAGGGCTATAGAAAAAGGCCGGATCATCATTATAAACCATTAATTTATATATAATTGATGTCACAAACAAGGTCCACACATAACCAAATTGGGTGTTTCCAAGAAATAATGCCACACACAATTAAAATCCATTATTTAACCAAATTGGGTATTTCCAAGTGCTAACACCAAACACATCACAAGGCATTAAAGCCACCATTGGAAGTTTAAAAATGACACAAAACACAACCACAAGGTATAAAAGCCACTAATTAGGTCATTAGAGATAACGCCAAACTTAACCAAAAATAAAGTCTCAAATACCATCATAGTTGTTCGTATTAAATTTGATCAATCATAGTTGAAATCATAATTAAAATATTGTAAATACATGGAAGAATCAACACAAAAGGCCCATGAGAAACAAAATAATTTATAACAAACCATTCAACTTTTAGCCGGACTAGTAGATCTGTCCTTCACACAAGTTGACTGGTCTGGTTAAACCAAACATGGAATAATACAAAATTAGAGCACCAATTGGTTGGTTGGCCTAACCGATTAACTGTTCATATGAACTAGTCCATTGGTTTGGTCTAATAAGTTGATTGGTCTGAGTAGAGACCAAAACATTTTGGCTGACAAAAATGTGTTTGATGGGTTTAACTAATCAATTGACTGGTCATAGTAACAAGTCGACTTGTTTGGTCCAACCAGTCGATGTGCCTAAACCACTTTGGTTTGAAGGGATATCAGTTATTGGGTTTCACCAACCGATAGATTTTTCATCGAAATAAGTCGACTAGTTTAGCAAACCAATCGACTGATCTTATGACTAACCTATCCATATCTCCAAACCATTCGACTGATCACAAAACCAATCAATGGGTTCAAGGAACTGATCCACTAGTTAGGTAAAACACTACCCAAACTTGCGAAACACAAACCAAAGTTTTCCACACTTTACCATACTAATCCTAGCATGCTTTTATGTAAAAAAAAACATAAAAATAGATGTTGCACATAAAGAATTACATGGATACATAGTAATGTATACACTGAAACAAATCATGCTCAAACAACATGTATTATGCTTAAAATCATAAAATCTCAACAACACTTGAGATGAATTAAATAACATGCTCATAATATGGAACCTAATTAGATCCTAATCATATAAAAAGTAACATATGGAAACCCAATATGCCATAGAAACCTAATTATGTTAATGATAAGAATTCCTTACCTTGAAGTAATTCTTCTAGTATAAAACTCCTACTGGATGGCTTATGAAGCATACCTTTGATTCCTTAGAGAATCAAAGTAAAAACCATTAAAATCATCTTCCAAACTTCATTAAAACTAAGAAAATCATAAGAAAAAGAAGAGAGACACAAAACACCAAATTTGACTAAAAAATAGGGTGTTAAAAGATAAGCTAACATCTCTAACTTTTCTCAACCATAATTCTTCCTTGCTTAAGGAAAGTAAGAGGGAACTAAAACCAAGATTAGAAGAAGATAAAGGAGCAAAATTCTTGTAAGTTCAAAGGAGAAAGACATAGAGAACCTCTACTTTTTCTCGGTAGAGGGAAGATGAGGGGAAAATGGAAGGGTGCTCAACAATTAGTAAAATTTACACAAGTAGATGGGAGAAAGGAGCAATAACACATGTGAGGAATGATAATGAATTCGAAAAATGAGAAACATAGGATTAAGATGGTTGAAATTCTTAAGGAAAAAGGGGATGCGACTAGTGAGGTTGAGTGTGGACAAGCCATGAAGTGAGGGCTGACTTAATGGAGTGGAGGGGGCTGAGTAAAGTTAGAGATGAGAATGGTAGTGGATTGAAAAGTTAGAGATGGGTGCATAAATGCAAGCTCACAACCCCATCTATTAGAAGAGAGAGGGAGAAGAAAGAAAGGGAGGCTTCCCTCTAAAATTGGTCGTTTGAGAATATTTTTCTAATTAAAATCATTTAATAATCTAATCAATATGAAAATAATACCAAAGCACTAAAATATGCTTATTAGCATAATTGAACTCAAATAAAAAGTTTTTAGAATTATTAGAGAGAAATTCAAATCAAAATTAGAAATAGATTTGAAATTATAATCAAACTAGTCGATGGGTTTGGGCCAACCATTCCACTAGTTTGTCAAGGACAAAAAATATAAATTTCTACCGTGCACCAGTTAATCGGTTATGTATACTAGTCAATTTGTATGCCTAAAATTGACATTTTTATCTAAATTTTAAGCCCATTTCAAAACAAAAACTCATTTATTTTATAGTAACATAATTATAATTACAATTTGAAAGTTTTTTAGATGTGGTATTACAATATATGTTGTGTGCCTTCCTTACTTGTTCCTTAAAAAAGATGATACATGGTGCATATGTATTGAATCTAGAGTTGTGTATAATATCACTATCAAATGGTGATTTCTTATGCCAATATTAGATGTCATGCTTATGGATAATTCTAAACAAATGGAATTATGCTAATTATTGGTGTTGAAAATGGGGAGTTTTCAACAAAATTTTGGAAATCAAATGGAGAGAATGGAGGACAATCTGAAGGGATAACTTGATTTTGAAACCTTCAAAACCAAATACTTGCATCAACCAATCAAGGTTTGAACACTTATCCTATATGGTGTAAGATTTGAACAATAATTAAAACTACACCTTAATCTTTAGAGTGTGTGGGTTTCAAGAACCAAGATGTTTTTTTTATCAACATTTAATATGCCCCTTCTTTTAGACTCTTACACTATTTTTAGGAGTGTGAGTTGATTCCTATGGGTTAAAAGAAGAATCTAACCAATTTTGTTTTTAAATTGGTTACACTCACACCCCATAGTTGATACCAACTTAGACTAACTAACGCTTACATTACTCCAATATGCTAGTATTGATTGTATTTTGAGTTTACTAGATGCCCATCACTAGATGGTTGTCATTACATCATATGAAAAGGCTTAAGAAACATAAATTACATATTAGGAATGTCTAAAAACATTCTTTAACTAAGTTTAGCTAATAATGGAAATAAGAAAAAGGTGGAGTCCACTTGCTGGTTGCTATTTGTTTTTGTCAAGTTTTGGAGCATGATTCTGCTTAACTTAATCTATTTTTGGAGGGCCTTGAACTTCCCATATTAAACTTCCCAATGAACCTAATTATAGCTCAAAATTTGGGTGGTAATTCAGGTAAGTTTTTGGCTGAAAAGATGTGAAGTGTGGAGGTGGATAAGGTGGTGGCTTAGTTTAGTGTAAATGGAGCTAAATTGAAGCTGGTTATGGGGTGGATTTTGTGCAGCCATATAGCAGATAAATGATTCCATATTCATGTGCTTGTTTAGAGTTTACATGGCTTTCATGGATTTTAGATAATTTAGTTACTTATTAACCCAAATGAGAAGATTTTGAAGTCTATAACTTTGGAATAATTTATAAGTAGATTATCCTTAATTTTGTTTACTTAATATGCTCTTACATCATCGTCTCTCTATTGAGAAAGTATCTCCTCATATTCATAGGGTGTTTCATTTAGATAAGGGAGTAAGTCTCCTATATTGAATATAGAGGAAAAATTACCCATATCATGTGGAAGCTTAAGTTGATACACATTGCCAATTTTCTTAGGGATTTTGAATGGTCCATCACTTATTGACATGATTTTATTTTTCTTAGGGGTGGAAATACTTGCTTTAGAAGGGGTAACCATACTAGATACCCTTGTTCAAAAACTTTCTCTTTTAAGTTCTTGTTAGCCTTTTTTTGGTTCATGTCATTCACTTTTCTTGATCCTAGCCCTGACTTGCTCATGCAATTTCTTGAATTTGGTGGCTCATTATTTTGCTTCAAAACTATTTTATGCTAAAATTGGAAAAGGAATGAGGTTAATGGGAGTGGTGGCATTCACCTTGTTCACCAGTTCAAAGGTGAGTGCTTTGTGGCATATGTGGGAGAGTGGTTGTAGGTGAACTCTGCATCACGGAGCTTGATGTCCCAATATTTCAAGGACTTATGAACTGAATTCCTTAAAAGTGCTATGATCATGTGGTTGGTGAATTTTGTTTTACCATTGGTTTGTAGGTGGTAAGCAGTACTAAAGAGAAGCTCAGTATTGAGTAGTCTCCACAAGGTTTTCTAGAAATAGCTAGGAAACTTGGTGTCTCTATCGGAGGTAATTTTTTTAAGGATACCATACAACCAATCTATTTCTTTAATGTAAAGATCGGCAAATTAAGATGCATAATTTGTGTTATGACATGGGATGAAATGACCCATCTTAGAGAATCACTCAATGAATACCATAATGGTAGCAATTTGCATTTGATTCTTAGGTAAAGCCACTATGAAGTCCATGCTCACATGATCTCAAGAGTACTGTGGGATGGGTAGAGGTGTGTAGAGTGCTTGGTGGAAGTGACACTTAGAAATTTGGCATGTAGGAATTTAGATATGAGGGATTGTACATCTCCTACCATATAAGGCAAAAAAAAAGTGTTCCTAGCATACATCATATGCTTTTTTGATCCCAAAATGGCCCACCAAACCTCCCCCATGCACTTCTGGGATGAGCAATTCTTGGATGGTGCACTTTGGAATGCACGACTTATTGCCCTTGAAAATAAATCCTTCTTGCACTAGGTATGGTGGCCGTGACTTGCTCTAATCCTCCATGTAGCTAGAAAAGTCTTCATCCTTCTTGTACAACTCTTTGAGACACCCAAACCATAAGACTCTGGCCTCTAGTAATGATAGTATATAATACCTCCTACAGAGTGCATCGATATCAACATTAGCCTTTCCACTCTTGTGTTTTGCAACAAATGTAAAGGATTATAAATAATTTACCCACTGAGCATGCCTAGAGTTAAGTTTATGCTTCCCATTTATGTATTTTAGGTGCTCATGATTAGTATGCAATACAAACTATGATGGTCGAAGATAATGTGACCAATGATTTAAGGTCCTAACTATATCATAACACTCCTTGTCATGAGTGATGTAATTGGACCTCAAAACATTAAGCTTCTCACTAAAGAAATCCATGACCCTTCCTTTTTGTGGCAAGATAGGCCTAATACCTACTCCACTTGCATCACATTTGACCTCGAGTACCTTGACAAAGTTAGCTAGTCGTAAGATGGAAGCCTCACTCCTAGATCCTCTCACTTGATTAGTTCGAAGGCTCCTTATGTGGACTTAGTCCATTAGAAAACACCATTTTTGAGGTATTAAGTGAGAGGATCTAGGAGTGTGATAAATCCTTTTATGAACCTCCTACAGAAAGAGAAAAGCTTATGAATAGATCTAATGCCTGTGATTGATGTGGGTGTAGGCCATGTTCTTATTGCTTCCACCTTTAACTCATCCATGGAGATTCCTCTTTTGCATTAAAAACCCTTGAAAGGTGACTCTTGGCACAAAGAAGTCACACTTTTCTAATTTCCATACAATTTGTTGTTTCTAAGGGGAAAAAAAGACAAGTATTAAGTGCCTTACATGATTATCTCGACTAGAAGACTATACAAGAATGTCATCAAAATACACAACTACAAATTTTAAAATGAAGGGTCATAGAATCTTGTCCACAAGTCTCATGAAATTTATCGGTGCATTGGAGAGTCCAAATGGCATGAATAATTCCTCATAGTGCTCTCCTTTGGTCTTGAAAGATGTCTTCCATTCGTCCACTTCCTTCTTCCAAATTTGGTAGTATCCACTTGTCAAGTTGATTTTGGAAAATATATTTCCTCTAAACAACGAATCAAACATATCATCAAGCGTAAGTATAGGATACCTATACTTGATAGTAATGTTGTTAATATCCTTATTATCCAAAGGCATTCACATTATTCCATCCATCTTACGTACCAAGAGGGTTGGAACTGCGTAAAGGCTAAGGGATTCTCTTATGAAACCCTTTTTTGATAACTCCTCAACTCATCTTTGTAATTCCACAGCTTTTGTAAGATTAAACCTATAAGATGGTTTGTTTGGGAGTGTAGCACTAGGAACAAAATGGATTTGGTGCTCTATGCCCTTTATGGGAGGTAACTCACTAGGCAAGTCATTTGGGAAAACTTCCCCAAACTCCCATACTAGGTGTTTGACTTGAGGGTCAAGTTCATGTTTACTCTCATTAAGTTCAAGCATCAACAACAAGTACAAGACCTTTCCTTTCCTGATGGCCCTTTCCAACCTCTTTCTATCAACAAATTGACACTTGAGTCATTAATTCTCAAGAATCACTAATATAATTTCTTGAGTCATTAATTTCTATTCAATTGCTAAGTTTAGGTGTTAACTATAATCTTTCAATTTTAATTAACAACCTAATTAGGTTAAAAAAGTGATCAATTGTCATAACCCTAATTCATTAAATGCTAGCTATTAAATAACATAATTCATAAAATTTTGATAGTTATTTAATTAGTTCATCAAATCAACAATGGAAATAAACTTTATTCAGTCCTAGAACAAATGGTTACTCTTGCATAATTGAAATTATAAAGAAAAATAATAAAATAAAACACATAATAGTAAAAGAGAAATATAAGAGCTCAATAGATAATTCAATGGAGTGCTTTAATAATCCGGAATTGATGTTTATAAATTGAAATTAAATATTTAACCAAATTTTTTTTATCATAAAAGATAGTGGAATATAAATAGAAAGAGATCAAAGATGATGAATGATGTTACTGAATAACATAGATTGAATGGATCTTTATGAATATTGGAATTAATAAGATAATTGAACAATTGATAATTTAGAAGTAAGATATAAAAATTAAGGAAAAAAGGAATCTTTATTTGTGCACTTGTATAATTACAAGATTATTCAATAAATCAATAAAGTAATTACATAAACAAGTAATTTTGTAAAAACAGAGAAGAAGAATAATTTACCCTGCACAACTTGACTGCTAAGTTGCCACATCTTTTTTATACCAGATAAAAAAGTTAAAGGCAAAACAACATGTTTAGTGAAGTTACTAAGAAATATGATCCGTGTTAGGAAGTATGAGACCCCTGTGTTAATTTCCTTCCTCTTTTTTTTTTCCTAAAACTCAACCAAAACATTATATGAGAAAAAATGGTTATTGTTCATGGACACATGCCCCATTCAAACATTAGTTGGATGTTCCATCTCTTTTTCATATCTTAGAATTTATTCACTCTTAATAATATTATTTGAGCCCCTTTTGAGGTTCTAGTCCAATTCCTCCACAAATTCATTCATGATTTCACTTGTGCAAAGTTCATCCATCTCCTTCCATCAAGAATGTTTCGTCATGCATCATATATTGATGGTATTCCTCTCAACCAATTCCTTTCCATTAATACTTCATCTTCACAATCAAGAAGATTCCAAGATTCTTTAAGCTCCACCAAAAATCCATCAAGAACCAACATCAAGCAGCAAACACACCTTAACAAGGTTGATATTAGCAAGACTAATAGACATGCATGAATAAGTGTCCTTAAAAGCTATATTTTTCACTCTTCAACAACTTGTAAAAAATATTCATTCTATTTACACGCAACTTTAGCATCTTCCATCCATTCAAATCCAACTTCAAAGATTAGAGATAAGAGTAGCCAACCAAGAGACACTCCAACATATGCATAACACCATTGAAGCTACTAATGATCGAGTAGAAAGCATGGTGAGGTGGACACATCAACAAATTAATGGAGTTATGAAGAAAGGGAAAATGATAATGTCTCTAATTATTTCAGCCACAATCGACAAGGCCATTCAATTTAACAAATGTATAATCCTATTGGAGATAAAGGTATCAAGCTTGACATCCCTAATTGTTGTGGTGAATTAGATGTAGAATTATTATTTGAATGGTTTCATGAAATAGAAGCTATATTTCAATTTAGAGTGTACGATGATGAACATAGATGTAAATTAGCATCTCTCTAATTTAAAAATTTTGCTAGGGTTTGGTATGATAATCTCAAGAAAAATCATGAAAGGAAATAAAAGAGTAAAATAAGGTTATGGGAGAAATTGAAAAAATGCCTACAAAAGAAATTTTTCCCTAAAAAGTATGAACAATAAATTCATATAAAATGAACTAATCTTAGGAAATGACTACTTAGGATTGAGAAATACGCTAGGAAATTTCAAAGATCGGCACTTTTGTATGATATGCATGAGAGAAAATAATAAAACTATGCTAGATACTTAAGTGGCCTTAATTATTTTGATTATAGAAAAGAGTGAAATGTTTTCCTATGATTCTCTTGATGATTTGACTATGTTAGATTTAAAATGTGAAAAACATACTATGACAACCAGGTCTTATGTTAAAAAAAGTTCTTTAACTTCTACTTCAACCAAAAATTATTCAACTACATCTATTTCAAATAATGGGACACATGTATCTTTAACTAATGATAAGAAACTCAAACCCTAAACATGATGAAAAAGGTATAAACAAGGTGAATGAGTTGTCCAATAAGCATTTTTTTAAGTTTAAGGGATATGGTCATTTTGTTAGATAATGTCCTAACCAAAGAGTTTTAACCTTAAATGAAATAGCATGTATGGAACCATGTGATGATAATGATGACCTAGATATCGAATCTAATAATAATACCATGAGTATGTATGAATAATATGGTAATCCATGTTTTTTTTACTTCAAAGGGTATTAAAAATACAACCTGCTAATCAATTTACGTAAAGGGATAATATTTGTGAAACTATTTGTAGAATAAGTGATAAGGTTTGTAGAGTCATTATAGATAGTGGTTTATGTACTAATGTTTCTAGTGAAATGACGGTTAAACAAATAGGTTTAGTAACTACTAATAATCCTAAACCTTAATCTTTACAATGGCTTAACGAGGACAAATATACTAAAGTAGATAAGCAAAACCTAATTACTTTTCATATTAATGACTATCATGATGAACTATTATGTGATATATTACCTATGGATGCTTGTATTTTACTAGGACGACCGTGGCAATATAATAGAAATACAATTCATGATGGTATAACAAATGAATATATTGTACTTAAAGATAAAAAGAATTATAAATCAAAACCATCTTAATGTGATCATTTGCAACTTATTGAGACTAAGAATAGTTTATTCTTATGTGAAAATGAAATTATTATTTGCATTGAGGAAAAGGGTGTTTGATATGCTTTAGTAGTAAAATAAACTCAATTTAGGGAGGAAAACTCTCGTAATTTGAACCTTTCTAAACTACTTGATGAATATAATGATGTATTTTTGGTGACTTACCTGCTTGACTACAACCTATTAGAGGTATAAAGCATGCTATAGATTTAATTCCCATAATGCCTTTACCCAATAAACCTGCTTAAAGATGTAATCTAGAAGAAGCTAAAGCATTACAAAGACGAAGACAGGAAATAGTATATAAAGGTTATGTGTGCAAAATTATGAGTCCTTGTTGTGTATCTTCTAGGCTAGTTCCTAAGAAATATGATACCTAGCATATGTGCATGGATTCTAGAGTAATAAATAATATAACTATAAAGTATAGATTTCCTATGCCTATACTTGATAATATTCTTGATGCGATTTGTGGTCACGTGTGTTTTCCAAAATTGAACTAAGAAGTGGTTTCCATAAAAGGAGAATTAGGAAAGGGTATGAATGTAATTTGGCCCTTAAAACTAAATATGGTCTTTATAAATGGATTATCATGCATTCTGGGTTGTTTAATACACCTAGTTCTTTCATGAGACTAAGGAATGAAATTATTTGTCCTTTCTTAGGTAATTTCATGGTGGTTTATTTAGATAACATACTTATATATAGTAATAATGAACATGATCATCTTATGCATCTAAGGAAAATATTTAACAGAATAAGGGAAACTAAACTATATGAACACTTTTAAAATTGTAAATTTATGCTTCCAAGTGTAGTTTTTCTTAGTTATATTAGTGGAAAAGGTTTTAAAGTTGATTTTGCTAAGATATAAGCTATTAAATAGTGGATTATTCCTAATGATATTCACTAAGAGAGAATTTTTAAAGGGTTAGCTAGTTTCTATAAGAGATTTATTGCTCAACTCATGAAAAAGGAGAATTTTATTGGGGAAATGAAGCCACTAAAGTGTTCCATATCCTAATTGTGAAATGCTCCTTTATTATCTATTCCTAATTTTGTCATAAATTTTGAGTTATTTTATGATGATAGATGGGTAGGCATAAGAGGAGTTCTTTCACAAGAAAAAAGACCTATTGCATACTCTAGTGAAAATTTTCATGGAGCTAAGTTAAAGTATTTGACACATGATAAGGAGTTCTATGCCACCATATGTATCATAGAGGCATGGAGTAATTTTTTGAGGCCTAAACCCTTTTTACTACATTTTGATCATGAAAGTTTGAATTATTTATATGGTTAAAAGAAAATTAGTCCTAAACATGTAATGTGGATAAAATTCTTACAATCCTTTGTGTTCTCTACTGATCACTTAGATGGAAAAGAAAATTTAGTAGGAGATGATCTCTCTTGAAGTTCTAAATTTCTTATCATGTTAGATGTTAAATTGATAGGTTCTTAGATGTTACAATAATTGTATCATAAAGATGAAGATTTTAGTGATGAATATAAAAAATGCAAAGAAAATGGATATCATAGCAATTATGCATTAAAAGATGGATTTTTATATATATTTAAACTCAATAAACTTTGCGTACCAAGATCAAGTATTAAAAATTTACTTATTAAAGAGGTATATAAAAGAGATATAGCAGGAAATTTTGGTACTAAAAAGACATTAGAAATATCACAAGAGAATATCTATAAGCCACACATAATTAAGGGTGTAAAACTTATGATAAACTGACGTGTTACTTATGAAAAGATTAAAAGTTTTTTTCCCCACAAAGGTTTATATACACCATTAACTGTGCCTAGTGAAACATAGGAGGGAGTTAGTGTGGAATTTATCTTAGAGTTGAATAGAACACAAAGCGATAAATATTTTATTATAGTTGTGATAGATAGATTTTCTAAATTAACTCATTTTATTCCATGTAATAAAACTTATGATGCTACACATGTTGCTGATTTGTATTTTAAATAAATTATGAAACTATATGACATCCCTAAACGTATTATTTTAGATAGATATGCCATGTTTCTTAGTTACTTTTAGAAAACATTAATTCACATGTTAGGAACTAAGTTGTTATTTAGCAGTTCACATAATCCATACACTAATGGACAAATTGAGGTTATAAATCAAAATCTTCGCACTTTATTATGAGGATGGGTAGCTAAAAGTACTAAATATTAGGATATTAATTTAGCTCATGCAAAGTTTGTTGACAATTGAAGTCCTTTATGTACTACTCACTCAATTCCATTCGACATTATGTATATAATAAACTGTATATGCCAGTCGACATGACACCCTTAAAAAAGGTGAGTTTAAAAATTATGAGGCCAAGGAACAAGTTCAATTCATTAAGATGCTTCATCAACAAATCATGGGGAATAAATAACAAGCCAACCAAAGGTATCAAAGAAAGCTAACCAAAATTACACTCTGAAGGTATTTTCTCGTGGTGAATCGGTTTGGTACCATTTGAGAAATGAAAGATTTTCCTATCTAAGGAAACATATACTAATGCTAAGAGAAAATTAACCATTTAAAATCCTTAGAAAATTTGAGAAAGTTCTTATGAACTTGAAATTCTAGGATCTTATGGCATCATTTCAAGGCCATTTAATATTGGTGATTTGTCTCCTTATTATAGTGATGTCAATTTGAGGACCAAATCTTCTCAAGTTGGGGATAATGATGCTAAAGCATCCATGGATTCTCAAGATAATGAGAATTTGGCTTACTTTGTAATGAAACCTATTACAATATTTATCTTTGATGATAATATGACTAACCATAACAAGTGTACTTTAGCTAATTCTTATAGGTATGTAACATATTTGCAAAGAGAAGATTTATACACTTCAAGATATCAACACACTTAAGATTTCATTTGTTGCAAGTGATTAGAATTCAAAGGGAGCTATTAAGACCTAGTTATCATTCTTATTTAAATTAAGGTTTTTTTTAGTTGTTTCCATGTAATAATTAGCTATGTTTGTTTGTAATAATGTTTTGTTTAATTCATGTATTGCATAGATTAGTTATATGTTGCTATTATTAGTTAGTGCACTAGTTAATCATGTGTGTATTACCTTGGCTATGTTAGTGTACTATTTAGCAAAGTGTGGCTACCTATATATAGCATGCTTGACACATCTTGTAACATGTGAGGTGATTATATTGAATATAATAAAACTATTACACTTGGCTATCATTTCTCTATTTTATGAGTGAAAATTTCTAACTATGACTACTTAGTGTTATCTTAGATCGAGTACTTTGAATGTGTTCTTAGAGAAAAATTCAAAGTTATCTTCTTATTGAATTCCTATTAAATCTTAATTCAAGATTCATACCATTCTTTGAATCTTTTTTAAATCTTTCTTGAAGATTACCCTTATTCTTTCTCATGTTCAACCCACCGATCCTAATTATTTCTTCTAGCCTTCAAATATTCCTTTTCCTAAAATGATTGACACCATGTGTAACCTTAACCAGGGTCAAGAGGACCTTTGTCATCCTATAATACTTTATAACATATCCTATACATTTGAGAATGACCTTATCAAATATGTCCAAGTCATTCTTGAGATGGAATACAGTAGCTGGATGTTGTTGATGCTGTACTAATCCTTTGTTGTCATTTATTCCCTTAACTGACTCTATAAAAAAGAATGAATCTAATGAAGTAGTAAAAAACCCTCTTATTAGAGGGTAGGAAATCAAAATTTTATAGCACCTTGATGCATATAATGACACATAGTCATCTTAATGAAGATCATATCATGCATCTAAGTTTACATCCACTTACTATATTTCATGCCTGTGTTGATGTCACATCTAATCCTCATCATCTTAGTTAATATATCCTCAATAAGTTCTATAAGAACACCCAACACGTATGTGATAAAGGGTGATTCGAGGCTTGGATAGATTATAATGCCTTATTTCTCTAAAACTAGATTACTATGGGATTTATTTTGTTTCAAAATAAAGGGTTATTTTAATTAATTAATTTATTTCATTATATTTCTTAAGAATCTTTAAGCTTTTCTTGAAATTTTATACTCACTTTAGCCATTTAATCCTTTTTCTTATTCTACAAGACTTTGCCAAGTTTCATAAAAATGTAAAGCTAACATTTTATAACTTTTTAAAGTCTTGTTTTGATATTAAAGGTATTTTAAGAAACTTATTTAAAGGTACTTTTCATTTCAGATAATGACATGTTCTTTTCATAAACTTTTGTGAAATCATTATTATACCTAGTGTATTGAGGATTAAAGTTAAAATACTCTTGGAATATTTATAGAAATATTATTTTTAGCTTCAAAATCGCCTACATTATATATTTGGTAATTTTTATAATATTAAAATTTTAGATTTTTATTACTATTTGTTTTAAATTTATTTTATGCACTTTCTTCTTAATTTTAGGTTAATATTTTATGTACTTTTTCTTATTGAAAAATTAAAAAATTTTAGGTTTGATCTCAAAATGGTATTATTAATGTCCTTTTAAACTTTTATGAATTTTAGAGCTCACTTAATGGATATTTTATGTGCCTTATCTTTCTTACCATATATAATATAAATTAGCCATTTTTAATGTTCAAACTTCATAAAACTTTAGATACCATTATATTTTGATATTTTTAGGTTGATAAGTATCTAAAAATGTTTTTTTTTACCATTTTAGGAATTATTTTTATTTTTAATTTTATTTTTATGTTTGGTTAGCTAAAGCACAACAACCTTTCTCTTAACAATATCTAGCTCTATCGCACAATTCATTAACTCTCACATATCCCTCCCCCATTTGGGATTCTTCTTCCTTATCTTCTTATCACATACATTTAAATCTTATCCCTTTTTTGGATTACAATAAATTTACACCATTCACTCCTTATCATTTTCCATCCTTCCATCTAAGCCCTCTATTAACATTTTACTTTGACCTTATCCATCCATTTCCAATTCTACTAATTCCTCGAATCATTTAAAATACCATTCTTACCCTATTTTTCTAAATCATTAGAGCAACCTACTCCCATAAATATTATCCATTCATACCACTAATATACTCCAACAATTATGATCATATACCATCAACCACCATCATCTACTTTAACATATTCAACTTATGATCGCCACCTTGTTCCTCATCTTTTCTTTATTGTTAATCTTATCTCCTCTTTATTTATTTTTTGTTTTTTTATATGGAAACAATTATATATTTTCTACGGATGAAGCTCTGAGTTCTTTAAACATTTAAGGATAGATAAGTCTACTTTCTTCTCTTCAATATCATTTATTCTACTTAAGTTTTGAGTATTCGTTTCCAATGTTTCTTATGTTTTCACTAAGGTTATTTCATGGCTTTTGGGGGTAGTGAATGGATTGAGTTATTAAACTCTTTAAGATTACATGCTTAACTTCTAATAAATGGTAAAATCTAGTTTGATGCTAATAATATTTTTTTTCTATTATCACACGTGTTACCATGAATTTTGGTATTTTATGCTTATTTAGTATTTTAATCTTATTATTTTTTTAACATGGATCATATGATATTATATAGGGTTGATAATATTTAACATTAATATTAAAGGTTAATTTAATTATTAAATTTATCATAAGTTTTTAATGAAAGATTTGATACATATACATGAAAGGAGATCATGAAATTTGGTGTTTTGAGACTTCCAAATCTAGGGTGACTTTTATGTCTTATTTATCTCAATTCCATAAGGATTGGAAGTCTTATTTAGTATAAAACCAAACCTCTATGCCTCATATTTTCAACACAACTTTTATATCTTAAAAAAGTTTAATATCAAAGAAGTTATGATCATTTTTTAGAGGTCCACAAAACTATCAAAATATGAGAGCATAGTCTTGGGTTTGGGCTTTGATCTTTTTATGTTTCAGGGATTTTAATTTGTTTATTGGAATTTTGGGATAAATTTGATATATAACACGTTGCTATTTGGATTCGTATAATCTAAGTTATTATTCGGTAAAATTTGAGTAAGTTTAGTAAAATGAGTTTGAACATTCTTAATGCTCTTCATATATATTCAAAGGGTTCTTCACTATTAACCAAAAGTAGGATTAGTGATGTAATCATGGTTAGTGAATTTAATTATAAGTTGTGTATGATTGGGGATAAAATGACCAAAATACCTCTAAGATGGTAAAACATTAAATATGTGAATAGTAAAAGGTCAAACCTTAACAAGTGATCATGACAATTTTGGTATTGAATATATTCTAAGAACTAAAAATATACGGCAATATTGAATAACCTTGTCTGATGCATCAAGAAGGTATAATGTCCTAAGAGATCTCTCTATTCCCAAAACACAAGTCTCTAAGGTTGAGATACAAAACATTATAAACTAAATAATATATAAAAGTAAACCCAACAAGTAATAATATCCTTAATAAAAATTGATGATAGGTGGTCATAAGGTTTTTTGAAATCCAATATGATGATGATAACCACATTATATCCCTTTATATTACACATAGAGTGACAGATCTACTAGACCACAACAATATTATGCCTTTGTCATCTCAAACAAAAACTATTTTGCTTTTAGCTTATCATATGTGATAAAATAGGCTCAATTTATAAAGGCAATACTTTTTTGATCATCTTATAAAAATTATTAGACAAGCCTATAGGTTGAAGTTGTTTGATAATTGATTGTTGTTCCACTTTGGGCATGAGAGATAGGTAAGTTTCATTGAGGTGTAAAGGTAAACTATCTATCTGAAATACCCCAAAAACCTAATTTAGAGAATTATGGTAAACTAAGGATTTATTAGGAAAATTAATTAATTATATAAATTACTTTATTAAAATAAGAGGAATTAATTAAGAAAAAATAAAGAGGAAATTAATTAATAACTTAATTAGGAAAAATTAGGGTGTTTTGCTAATTAAAATAGAATTTAGGAAAATTCTTCCAAAAATCCTAAACTAACCTAAAAAGGAGATTTAATTATTATTTTATTAAAATATTATTATTTTAAAATATTTTAAAATATTTTAAAATACCAAAATATTTTAAATACCCCAACCCACCTATTTTTCTATTTCCTTTTTCTTTTTCTTCCCTATTTTCTTTCCTTCCTCTCCTTTGTCCTTTTCTTTCTTCCCATCCTTTCCCTGATCTAGGCCAACCCACCCTCATGGCCCAGACCCCTCTTTCCTCCTGTGCAACTGAGGGTCGCTGCCCTCTCATTTCTCCCTCACTAGTTGACTGGCTCGATCTGGCTTCTTTCTTTTTCTTTCTTTTCTCCTTGGACCGATCGACTGCCCACCCTTCTTCTTCCTTTATTCTCCCCTAACCTTCCCTTTCCCCGACACCCAACTTCTACACTTTCTGGTGTAGGCACGAGACCTCTACACTGCTGCACATTGGCCTGCCACCCCTAACCTCTTCTCTGTCATTCCCTCTCTCTTCCCCACCAAATCATGCCCTCTCTCTCACCTCACGTGTGCCTCTCTCCCCTTCCTCTCCCCCTCCCGAGCTTAACAGGACCTAAAAATTTGTAGGCCTACACCAGCCGTGTGCATCCCACCTTCTCTCTTCATCCTTTGTTGTTTTCACCCATCCATGGCCTATAAATACCCTTCAACCGCTCATTCACCCTTTTTTTCTCAACCCAGAAATCTACTCCCTTTTGTGCGGTGCCACCTGCTTAGCCACTTATTGTGCTGCTGCTGTTCATCACCATTACACAAACCACCACCCAAATTACTCCCTGCACTACCCTCCACCGAGTGACACCCCTCAACTGTAACACCCCAAAATTCACTAATTTTTTTTGAAAGCGGAAGTAATTAAAATACTGAATTTAAAATCCGTGAATTCTAGGGATGTTACCGCCACACTTAGTACCAAACCGATTCTCTTCGACCGTTTCAGTACCAAGTGCTAAGGCTAAAAGATTAATATAAAACTTAAACCAAGATTTCATAAGATGAATTAAAGAGATAATAACTTAGAAATCAGAGTACGCGTAAAGAATTATAATTAATAATAAGATAGAAATCAGAGTGCGAAATCAAAATTCCTTGAAGGGAATAATCTTACAATTTATAAAAGGTTTAATCGAAACACTCAAAACAAGGTAATAATTTAAAAAGAATAAATACGAATAAAAAGAAATAACATAAGGAAATGAAATCACATGAAGAAAAATATAGCCATGACACTGTCGAACTTTGAGCCAAAACATGCTCAACACTCAGCTCTGACTGGTATCTCGCCCACCTGCATAAAGTCAGAAGGGCATACTACTTGTGGGAATGAGCAGCACCCATGAAACGGGTGATCAGTACGCTATGTACTGAGTAAGGTAACCGAGCACCAAGGCCAACACATAAGCACATAAATAATACAAAATAATAATAAAGCATAAGACTAACATGATAACATAAATGCATATGACCATTCAGGAAAAAGTATAAAGGCCCAAATATAATCCAATTCAATTACTTAATTAATCTTTGATCAGAAGTCAATTCACACCATACCTTTTATCAAATCCATGCAAGAACAGAAGCCCCCACTATTATAGCCGGTGGATCGGAGGCACATAGGGTGTCATACCCTAACCATTATTATAGCCGGTGGCTTGGAGACACATAGGATTATGTGTCCTAACCACTATTCCTAACCGGTGGATTGGTTGGCCCCGGCTTGTATGGTGTTCCACTGTAAGTAATTAGTATCTTTTAAGTGCTTTAGCAAAACTCTAGTTTGTGTTCACTGACCTTGGGAACCCCCACTATTATAACCGGTGGATCAATCACTATAATACCCCAATTTGAGCGGAGTGTTATAAGGATTGATCTGACTACTTATATCAACATGGTATACCATCTTTTTGGTGATTCCGTCCTAAGAACTCCACAGTTAAGCGTGCTGGCCGTGGAGCAATTTTAGGATGGGTGACCTCTTGGGAAGTTTCGGAAATTTTCTAAAAGTTTCTCGGGAAGCACGTGAGTGAGGACAAAGCGTGCTAAAAGGACTCGTGTTGATTTGTGGGGCCAGCCGATCAATCCGAAAACACTCCAAGGTAGCCCCCGCGTGGTCGTGTCGACTCGGGGTGTTACAGTCACACATAGGACATCATGTCCTAACCACTATTATAACCGGTGGATCGGTCGCACTTAGGGTAAAAACCCTAACCACTATTCCGAACCGATGGATCGGTTGGTCCCGTCTCAACGATATTCCACTTTAAATAATTAATGTTTTAAGTATCTTATTCAGAAGCTTTCATTCTGGACATGCATGAATCATTCCCTTTACACTTCATACATCACAAATCATAAATTTCACAATCATAATTACACTTTAATCACCGAATACACATGATAACACCAAAATTCCAAGCAACCACAACAAACCCTAATTGTCCACACAAACCCTAGTTCGGTCTCCTATGGACCCTTATATAATCTCCACGTATTATTTTTCATCTAAAATGTTCAAACACCCAAATAACACTTCCATTACCTTCCTTACATCCCAAATCAACCTTTCAGACGTAAACTTCACTCTCATGCAAACTTTACACATCTCATGCAACCTCTCAAACTTTTCATACAAACCCTAAATCCCATGCAATCATGAACTCCCATGCAAAACCCTAACTCAACCATGCAAACCCTAATACCACCATTCAACCATCAATACAACCATGAAAACCCTAATACCACCATACAACCATAAATACCACCATGCAACCCTAATACCACCATACAAACCCTAATATCACTATACAACTACAAATACCACCATGCAAACCCTAATACCACCATACAACCATAAATACCACCATGCAACCCTAATACTACCATACAACCATAAATACCACCATACAACCCTAATACTACCATAAAACCATAAATACCACCATGCAAGTATTAATACAAACCCTAATAATACTTAGACCACTCCCACATTAATTCATAACATAACACATATATTAGATTCTCCCATAACATCATAAATTAGCTTCTCCTATACAAAACCGTAATTTAGATTCTCCCAAATAGAACCATAAATTATATTCTCCCACACAGAACCATAAATTAGACTCCCCCATATAAAACTATAAATTATATTCTCCCACACAGAACCATAAATTAGACTCCCCCATATAAAACTATAAATTATATTCTTTCGCACAAAACCATAAAAATCATAATTCAAAATCTCCCACATGAAACCCTAAAATTCTCCATTTTATTTTTCCACTCATGAATCATTAAAATAATTAGGTCAACTCACATCCCTTAGTCAGCCTCTCTCCCCATCCTCCTTTTTCATCCTTTCTCCCACACAAACCACATCAACACCCTCACATGCATGTCTTATAGGGTCACAACACATATCATCATATATAAATAATACACATGCCATATAAAAACATACTTCAACTCCACGTCATACCATATATGACATAAATAATAATGATAAACATAAAATACAAAGTATACGAAGCACATAATGCACATAAACACGCAAAAGGCCTTAGTAACACCCTTACCTAAAACGACACCGGTCTTGGAGCACGCTCTTACGCCTCTTTAGGGCTTTGACTAGTTTTACCTATTATGAGGAAAAAGCTAAAATTAGATTTCCTCCTATCAAAATACTATTAATCATTAACTTAATATGAGACTGGGCTTTTGATAAAATATTACAATAATAATAGAAAAAATACCAAAGATAATATCAATATTAACATTAAAAAGATTAGTAAAAATAGTAACAATAATAAAAAAAAGGACATTACTCAAAAAACATAGTGAAATAAAGGCTTTAGCCCCTTTACTAAAATAATACTAATAATAATAATATTAGTAAAATAACTAATCAAATTTAGTAATAATAATAGTGGTAAAATAATAATAATAATAATAATGATGATAAAAACCATAATAATAATAATAATAATAATAATAATAATAATAATAATAATAATAATAGTAATAATAGTAAGGATAATATTTGACGATAAAAAGAAGTAGGGTTTCCACCCTACATTGAGTAATAATATCTCAATAAATAATAATAATATCACTAGTAAGAATAAATACTAATAATAATTATAAAAATACTAATAACCCTAATAATAATAAGACATGATGTTTATAATACTACTACTAAAATTAAAATAAGCACAATAGGGTCTCTGTCCTATATAAAATAATAATACTAACACTTGAATATAATAATACTAATAATAGTAATAATAATAATAATAATAATAATAATAATAATAATAATAATAGAATTTATATTAGAATAAATGAAATAAAATAATTCAAGGCTTGTAAAAATAGGGAAAAAGGCTGAGAGGGTCTACGGTTCAACCTTAGGCTGGTGAAGATAGGCGGCACCGGCGCCGGCCAGAAAAAGAGAAGAAAAGAGTAAAAGTTGAATGTGGGGAAAAAGATAGGGAAAATGGAGGTGGAAGTTGGGGTGTTTAGGATTTCCCAAAAGGAAAGGGAAAGAATGGAGGTGGTGGAGTAGCCAAAGGTGGTGGCGCACGACGGCAGCAGTGGTGGCCGAATGGAGGAGAATAAGAGAAAGAGAGGAGGAGAGGGAGGGACAGGAAAAGAAAGGTATGGGAAGATAGAGGAGGGTCTGCAGAACATTTTAGAAGGTGAAAGAAGTAGTTGCAGCGGCGGAGGAGGCAGTTATGGGTGGTTCGAAGGGCCGCAGTGGTAGAAAATTGTTTGGTTAAGAAGGGAAATTTGCACGGTCGGGATGGATTGTGCAGGAAGAATCAAAGGGTATGGGCGGTCTGGTTAGCTAGAGGAAGGTGCAGGGAAGAGTTTGGTGGCTAGAGATGGCAGTGAAGTTGGCCGAAGGCGGCGTACGAGGTGACTAAAGGGGCGGTGGCGTGAAGGAAGGCATTTTCTAAACTCGAGCCAAAAACTTGACTCAATGCTGCTATCGAGTGAATTTATAGGCTTGGAAGGAAGTTAGGGTCGAAGGGAAAGTGGGGGGAGTGGTAGGTAAGAGTGGCACCGGCCAACGAGGAAAATCGGCGCACTCCTCGATCTTGGGCTGCAAGTGGCCAGGGGAGAGGGAGATCGTGTAAGGAAAGGGGGATTGGATTGGTTCAAGAAGGTCGACGAGTCAGGGGGGAGAGAGAGGAAGGAAAACGGTCGGTCAAAATGGCCATAACCGGCGACGATTTTTAGGTTGGCAGTGTCGGGGAAGACGAAAGAAGGAAGGAGGAAGAAAGGGCTGGAACAACGGTCCAGGGAAGAAAGAAAAGAAAGAAAAAGGAGACCGGGCGGTCTGAGCGCTAGGAATTAAAACGAGGCAACAAAACGATGCGTTTTGAGGAAACAATAAGCGAGACGCGACGTAGAGATCTGGGCCGCCGAAGAAAGAAGAAAAGGGAGGATTTGGCCACGGAAAGCAGGCTCAATCAAGGAGAATGTAAGGTAAAAAAAAGGATAAGAAAGAAAAGAAAGAAAAAGAAAGAAAAAGGGAGGAAGAAAAGGGAAAAGGAAAAAGGGAAAAAGAAAAATAGGAGGGTTAGGTTAAGTAAATAAATTAAAATATTTAGGATAGTAAAAAAAATATTTAAATAAAATAATATTTAAATTCCTTTTTAGGATAAATTAGGATTTTTAAAAGATTTTCCATAAATTCTATTTTAATTAGTAAATCACTCTAATTTTCTTCAATTAAGTTATTTATAAAATTAATATTAATTTGAAACTATTTTCTCTTTCTTATTTTAAATAAAATAATTTATTTAATTAATTTCTAAAATAAAATCCTTAATTAGCTAAATTACCCAAAACTTCTCCAAATTAAAATACTTCTAAATTTCTTCTTAATTTGCCCTAACTAATTCCCTTTTATTTTAATAAAATTAACTTATTTAATTAATTTTCACGATAAAATCTTATTTAATAATAAATAATAAAATTAGAATTTTTGGGGCATTTCATCAACACCCTCAATCCTCCCTACACGAGCCACCTTGGCTGTGCAAAGTTGGCCATTCGACCAACCCTAATTCACCCACTGCTACCCTTTGCATTGCCGTCCACTACTACTCCGGCCGTAACCACCACTCTCTCTACCCCTAAACCACCAGAAGACCTTCCCCTACCTACCCTACCTTCTTTTTCCCCTCTCTCCCTCTCCACCACTCTCAGCCACCACACTGCCGCCACCTTTGGCCGTTCCACCACCACCATTCTAGGCCTCTTAACCTAGGCATCCTCCACCGCCTCAAATCCCCCTTTCATTCCCCCTCTCCTACCCTAAACACCCAACTTTCCACCCTTCTTCCCTTTTGCCCCATCGCCGCTGTGCGCCGCCGCTAGTGCCATTGGTCACCACCTACCTTAGGTGGTATCTTAACCCATAAAACCCTAGTTATGATATCGTTATCCCTTTATTTTGTATTTATGTTATTATCCTCATTATTATTGTTAATATTATATTATTATATTTATTTATATTATTATTATTATTATTAATATGATATCATGACTATTATTTTTATCATTAGTATTACTAACTATAGCCTCAGGATTTTTATCCTATTATTATTAAAGGGGTCGAAACCCTATTTTGACTATTATTATAATTATCCTTATTTTTATTAATATCATTATTACTTTTATTATTATTATTATGATTATTATTATTAGTGATAGCCTTAGGATATTATTACTATTATTACTTTTGTAAATATTTGACCCTTACCCATATAAATATCATTATTTTGATTATTATTATTATTAGTATTATCCTTAAAAATATTATTATTTTTTATTAATACTTTTATTATATCATTATTTTTATTGCTAACCCTATTATTAGCCTTCACCTTATTATCATTAGCTTTCTATTATTATGATTATTAGAACCTCTTTAAGTATTATTTTTAAGATTAGAACTATTATTATTATTATTACTACTACTACTACTATTACTATTTTTTCTATAACTATTATTATTACTATTATTAGTAGTATTAAAGCTATTAGCTTTAATAATTTGAATATGGCTATAAATACCTTAGCATGAACCTTTTTTTGAATTGTAATAACCTAGTAGACTAAATTGAGTATAAAAACCCAATTTTTTACTTGTAAAGTTTCTTTTAATAATAGTAACCCTAATATTAGAATAAAGTAGGAAATAATAGTAATTTTGGTAAGAGAGAAATTAATCCTAAGCATTTCCTTCTTATAGCTGAATCCAGTCAAAACCCTAAAGAGTCGTATGAGCATGCTCCAAGACTAGTGTTGTATTAGGTAAGGATGTAGCTAAGAGCCCCTATGTATTTGTTATGTGCCTTGTATGCCTTGTATGCCATGTACTATTTTATGTTGTGTATCTTATGATTATTATAACTATTTTATGTGTAGCGCAACTTGGAGTTGAGGTATGCTTATATGAATTTCTTATGGCATGTGTATAATATGTATATGTTGTGCTTATGATATTATGTGACGTGGCCTTTTAGGATATACGTGCTAGCATATTAATGTAATGATATGGGGTGAAGGGATGAAAAAGGATAAATGGGAAGTCAGTTGACCAAGGGATATAGGATTAACCTAATTATCTCATGATCCATATGGAAAAAATAAAAAGGGGACTATGAATAAAAAAAAGAGTGGGTAAACTTTGCATGGGAGTGTATATGGTTTGCATGGGAATCTTAGGATTTGCATGGGTATTCTAGGGTGTGCATGGAAACTTTGAGGGTTTGTAGAGGGTGGATGGAGTCTGCATGGAGATGATCTTTATGTGTGAAAAGTTATCTTGGGGTGTAAATAAGGTAAGGGAGGAGTAGTTGGGGGTGATTAGAGACCTTGGGCAAAAAAATTTACGTGGGTTGATATAAGGGTGCACAAGAGACCTGGCTAAGGTTTGGGAGGAAAATCCTAATTTGAGGCGATTGTGAAAGTAAAAATAATTGAGGTTGAATGGAATATGGGATGAGAGTGGAAGAATGTCATGTGTAGGGTGAGTATGGGTGTCATGGGAAATCAAGGATGGGAGGTGAGAAATGGAGGGTGATATGTGGAAAAGAAGGGTGCTAGGGTTTGGTGTGGCCAACTAGGGTTTCATGGTCACAAGTGTTGAAATGTCCCAAAAATTTCTAATTTTAAATAAATATTTAAATGAAGTTTTATTATAAAAATTAATTAAATAATTTATTTTTTTCAAATAAAAGAAAATTAATTAGAGCTATTTAAGAATAAAATATTAAATAAATTTTTAATAGAAAAGTTTTGGGTATTTTAGCTAATTAAGGGTTTTATTTTAGAAATTAATTAAATAAATTATTTTATTTAAAATAAGAAGGATAAAATAGTTTCAAATTAATAATAATTTTAAAAATAATTTAATTAGAGAAAATTAGGGTGTTTTGCTAATTAAAATGGAATTTATAGAAAATCTTTTAAAAATACTAATTTAACCTAAAATGGGATTTAAATATTATTTTATTTAAATATTATTATTTTTAAATATCCCAAATATTTTAACAAATTTAAATACCCAAACAAATTATTTTTCTCTTTCCTTTTTTCCTTTTTTTTTTCTTTTTCTTTCTTTTTCTTTCCTTCCACCCCTTCCCCGATTTGGGCCTAGTGCGGCCCAATTTCCTTCTTCCTTTTCTCTCCTGCCGCGGCCCAGTTCCGTTATTTCATTTCTTCCTCCTTCGGCAACTTGCGCGCTGCATTTCTCCCATTTTATCCCTAGAACTCGGCGTTTTATTTAACGCACCTTAACCCCTGCCGACCGGCCCGGTCTCCCTCTTTTTTTCCTTATTTCCTTCTTCCTCGAACCGCCAGGTTTTCCCACCTTTCTTCTTCCCCAACCTTCGCACCTGCCATCTCTGGCCACCAAACTCTTCCTTGAACCTTTCTCTAGCTAACCAAACCTCCCTCACCCTTCGATTCTTCCTTCACAAGCCAAATGAGCTGTGCAAAATTGCCTTCCCAAACAGCCTTTTCTTCCACCTCCGCCACCCTTTGCGCCGCCCTTAGCCACCTCTTCCGCCGTTTCTGCCTCTTTTTTCACCTCCAAAATCTTCTGCAAACCCTCCTCTATCTCCCCATACCTTTATTTTCCTCTTTCTCCCTCTCCTCCTCTCTCTTTCTCCTTCTCCTCCATTCGGACACCACCATCACCGCCGTGCGCCGCCACCATCATTCTGTCCCTCTCCTTCTGGGCAACTCAAAACACCCAAGCTCCCATCTTAATTCTCCCTATCTTATTCCCACCATGCAACTTTCCTCTCTTTCTTTTCTTTTTCCGGCCACTACCGCCGCCGCCGCGAACCATCACCGGTTTCGCCTATCCCCACTAGCCTATGGTTGAACCCTAGACCCTCTCAGCTATTTTTCCTATTTTTATAACCCTTAAATTATTTTATTTTAATTAATTGCATATAAATACTACTATTATTATTCTTAATATTTATATTTTTAATATGCATTATTATTATTATTATTATTATTATTATTAATGTTTTGATTATTATTTCTATTGAGGGCTAAAGCCCTAATGTATTTTAATTTGATTTTATTATTATTATTATTCTTATTACTTCTATTATTACTATTATTAATATGAATATGTTATTATTATAATTATAATCATTTTTATTTTTAATATTTCGAATTACTACTACTATTATTCCATTATTAATATTAAAAATACTTTACTATTATTTTTGCTATTATTATTATTATTGTTATTATTGTTGTTGTTGTTGTTATTATTATTATTATTATTATTATTATCATCATCATCATCATCATCATCATTATTATTACTATTATTTCATCATCATCATTATTACTAAATTTGATTATTTATTTTACTAATAATAATAATAATAATAATATTATTATTTTGGTAAAGGGGTCGAAGCCCTTAATTCACTTTGTTTTTGAGTAATGCCTTTTTATTATTATTGTTACTATTTTTATTATTCTTATTAATATTAATATTGATATTATTTTTGGTATTTTAGTTATTATTATTTTATCAAAAGCCTAGTCTTATATTAAGTTAGTTATTAATAGTATTTTTGATAGGAGGGAGTCTAATTTTGCCTTTTACCTCATAATAGGTGAGACCAGTCAAAACCCTAAGGAGGCGTAGGAGCGTGCTCCAAGACCGGTGTCGTTTTAGGTAAGGGGTGCTAAGGCCTTTTGTGTGCTTATATGCATTATGTGCTTTGTATGCTATGTATTCTATGTTTGTCATTATTAATTATTTCGTATGTGGTATGACATGGAGTTGAAGTATGTTTTTGTATGGCATGTGTACTATGTGTATGTGATGATATGTATTGTGACCCTGTAAGACATGCATGAGAGGATGCCAATGTGGTTTGTGTGGGAGAAAGGATGAAAAAGGAGGATGGGGAAAGAAGTTGACTAAGGGAAGTGAGTTGACCTAATTTTATGGTTTTATAAGGAATAATCTAATGTATGGTTTTAGGTGGAAGAATATAATTTATGGTTTTATGCGGAGAATATCAATTTATAGTGTGTATGGGAGAATCGAATTTATGGTTTGTTTGGGAGAATTTAAATTATGATGTTATTTGGGAGAATGTAATTTATGATATTATATGGGAGATTCTAATTTATGATTTTAATGTATAATCTTTCGAGTTCTTTTATGAACCGTTGGTTTGAGTTAAATGTAAATCTTTTCTTTAGCCTTAGCACTTGGTACTGGAACGGTTGGAGAGAACCGGTCTGGTACTAAGTGTGGCGGTAACATTCCTAGAATTCACAGGTTTTAAGTATTTCTATTTTAATTACTTTCGCTTTTTAAAAAAAAAGTAGTGAATTTTGGGGTGTTACACGTGTATTTGGGGGAGTAAAGTGGAATGATGAGGGTTGAATCTAAGGGAGATGATGTGTGGGGTGTTAAAGCAACCTTAGTTGTGTGAGGCATAGAAGGATAGGCTACATAGGCCCAAATTAGGGTTTCTAGAGAAAACCCTAGGGTAAGATAGTGAGTGGACCTGGATGCCATAAAATAGTATGCCTTGACCCACATCTAAGGAGTTGGGCTCCTAGTGTGAGTAAGTGGAAGAAGGAAAGGATGTTGGGGTGTGCCAAGAGGTGCAGAGTCTCAAGATATGGGATGAGCCCTTCGAAGGATAAGAGTAGATTGAGTGTGACATGTATGTCTAGGGAGAAACTTGTTGAATAAGACACAGTAAGATGCTAATCATTCAATGTGAAAGATTATTGAGTTAAGCCTAGACCAATCCACTGGCATAATAGTGGCCAGGTGTCGAGGTGCCCTGGTGATTGATCCATCGACATATAATAGTTGTTAGGTGCTTTCTGCCCTATACATTTCCAATCCACCGGCTATAATATTGGGGGATCCCGAGCTTAATAAACCAAACTCTAAGTTTGATAAGACAAGTAAAAGACACTAAGTACGTACAGTGGAACACCATGAGAGTTGGGGATAGACTGATCCACCGACATAATAGTGGCTAGGAGCATCTTGCCCAAGAGACCGATCCACTGACATATAATAGTGGTTAGGTGAGTTTTGCTCTGTACGTTTCTGATCCACAGGCTATAATAGTGGGGTTTCCATACTCACATAGATTGATAAAGAGCATGGTATAAAATGAGTATCAATAAGAGAATTAAATAATCAGTTTATCCAGATTATCGCTTGGCCTTATTTATCTATATTGGTTGTACATTATTATGTGATCATGCTTATGTTATATGTTTTTGTATGCTTGGTCTTAGATGCATGTTTACCTTACTTAGTGTGTAGCGTATTGACCACTCATTTCATGGGTGCCACTCATTCCCACGAGCAAAAGGCCCCTCTGAGTTTGTGCAGATAGGTAATGTTATTTTCAATGACTTCGATGCTTACGAGGCATCGGGCAGGGCTAAGAGTTGAGCATGGACTTGGCTTGGGGACCGAGAGCAATGTGGTTAGATTTCTTTTTATGTTCCTTTATTTTTTATCAGTTTATTCAGACTTATTTTATTGTATTGTAGCTTTTACCCCATTTGAGGAATTTTAATTATGTACCCTTGGATGGTAAGCTCTTTTTTGCATATTCTAATTTCCATCTTATGAACATTTCAATACTTTTATGAATTCTTGATTTAAGTTTGATTAATGATGGTTAGTAATATTTCTTTAGCCTTGTGGTGAGTATAAGACCAGCCGGGGGTCAGGCTTGTATTGATCACGACGATAATATTTCTAAAATTCACAAGTTTGGATTTATTTGCTTCTGTTGAATCTCTTAATAAAACGAAATTCTTCAATAGTAAATTTGGGGGGTGTTACACTATCACATAGGTTTAGTGCATCGATCTCACTAGTACTTAGCTTGTGATATTAAATCACTTAAAAAAAGACAAATAAGTGGTTAAATCCATAAGGTCCTAGGCACTTAATGGTTCCATATAGAAAATTGTTGTATTAACTTAACCAAAAGATATTCAAATTTATAGCCTCTCCAATTCCTCTATTAGAGAGGGATAAAAGTTACATGGTAAGGTAGGGTGCTTCTTTCTAGGATGATTTCCATATGAAACTCTTCAAAGTACCAAACTACTATCGATGATAATTTATTACCATTAAAAATATAATCACCATCATTGCTTATAAGTCATGTACATTTATTTTTAACATTTCTAATCAACATCCCTCAAATGGGTAAAATGGGTATTGCAATCCTACAACATGTAAGTAATGGCTTTAGATTTATAAAACCACAGAACTTTATCTTTCTAGAAGTAAATCATTATAGTCATAAAAAATCTTCTCTTCTAACTTACAGAGTTTACTAGATAAGCTACTAGCTATTTGGATCCCTAATAATTGTACCACAATTGTCTCTTAAGGTGATTAATACCTCTAAGGACCTTCCCCTCTCACTCACAATGAGACTTCTTTTACAATGGTCTGAGGACGTTGTATGTAAAAACCAACTTTCTATAAAGAAGATTTTTTAGGATATTCATAGCTTGAAAATAAAATATTCTATTTTACAAATTTTTTACATCTCTTAAAAGATTAGAAACCATGGTGACATTTTTGAAAATTTCTCATATCACTTGCTTGACCTTTCTTGTTGTATTAGCTCCAACGAGATTTATCAACAATTTTTGACCTTTTATACTTTTTAAGACTCCTCTATAAAGTGGATTTTTTAAATATTTGATAAGTTTTTTTTGAATCTCCTAGGCTTTTTCAAAGTAATAAACTTTGCATTTGGTAAAAAGGCACCATTTATTGCACCGATTTACCTTAAATACTTTTGTAAGCCTAACAATGAACCTTTTATATTTTTAAATTTTACAAAACTTTAAGGATTATTATCTTTTTGTACAACTAATTTCATAATGTTTGGACCAAAATAGACATTTTTATTTTTACCCAAATTCATCATCAAGTTTGATTTTTCTTCTTCCACCTTACCCTAACCTTTATTAATTTAATCTCCACCACTCATTTGAATTTATGATGAATTTCCTACACTTATTCTATGAACATTTTCTTGATATTTGTTCACAAAAATATCTTAGAAACCTTAAGAATTAGGTTGCCACCAAATTACCTTTCTACTCCTTCATCCTTATATATTGGTCATATTTTTTTTCTCTTTTCATTTCTCTCATCATTCCCACCAAGAAATCCCTCTTTTTTCCCCTCGATTTCATTCATCACCACCATAAACATCTTCGCTATTATTAACTTCAAAGCTTCCAAAACTCATTCCTGCTTTGTTCTTTCTTCTTCTCCTTCATTTTCAATACTTATTCAATAAATTTTATTCTAAGTATTTATGTGAATTCTATATATTTCTTGGAATAATTAATTTTTTCTTGATTCTTCCTCTAGTTTTTTCTTAGAGGAATGATTCAAGATAAGAGCTATAGTTTTATTAAATATAAGTAGTTGGTTTAGTTGCTCTTTGTGGTTATTGTTGGTTTAGGGATTTTAGTCATATTATGTATCTTTGATCATTTAGTTATTTATTTTTTAAAATTGATGATAGCATGTTATTTCTTTTAAATTGTAGAGTATATTTACTACATAATTTATTTTTTAATAACTTAAAGCATGATTTATTTTTAGGTAAAGGTTTTTGTTGATTTAGTTTTTTTTCATGTGTGTTTTGTAAAATTGATTATACCATGTTGTATATTTGTTGATATAGATAACTTGGATGTTTAAATTGTTAAAATCTTAGCACATGTGATGTGATTTTTAAGCCCAAAATTGATAGTTACCTTACCTTAATTTTTTAATCCTAAATCTTAACCTAACCATAACCTTTATTAAGGGCTAAGTATTAATATTTTAATCTTAACTAATTTCATTAATCACAAATTTTAACCCACTCCTAACCACTATTGCATAATAATCTTCTTTCGCCCTTTTCTTCTCCTTTTCTTTTTCCTCTTCTACCTATTTTTTGCTTTCTTATTTTTCTACCTTACGTGTTCTCCTTCCTTACCCCTACAACTTACCATAATTTTATCCCATTCATCATCTCCCTTAATCCATAGGATCCATTGTTGAATTTTTTTCTAAACTTTCCTTAATGGTTCCCCTTCTTGTGCATATGCCCAGCCTTTTCTTCTTCATTGATTCAACTTATCTATGTGCACCATGTATATATATGCCTCTCCCAAGCACTGCCTCATTTACTTCCTTAACTAACTCCCTCACTCCATCCATTTCTTCCAAGCAAAATCATCCTTAAAACTCCTTCTCTCTCATCCTTCCTTTCTTACTCTATATATCACCGTCATCTACCACCCACAACACTCACCACCATTAACTACCAAAAACCATCCTTTCCCTAGAAAACCAACCACCACTACCACCCCATCACTCACCATCATCATCACCCACACATCACCACCGCATGCCATTTCATTTTCCTCTCATTGTGCTCTATTCATTTTTTTTGAGGTGTACAAACGTGCACCCTTGCACACCATAGCCATGCCGCTCTTACATGAACCACACAAGGTTTTGCATATAGTTGCTGACATCTTGCATTCCTTGCCTATTTGCATTCCATGCTCTCAACCTTTGCTTGCATTGTATGCTATTCCCATGCTCCTATGATGTTCCCTTAGTGCAATCATGCTTCCCTCGTACCACACCTCATGCTCCACTCTTAGATCACTATAGCACCACCTTAGCACCTTCATGCACTCCACCATACTTCTACATAGTCTGAGATTTTCCATTTATTTAAGTTATCCTAATTTCCACCCTTCTTTACCTTAACCTTTTCTAGGTTGTATTCTTAAGTTCTAATTGTGTTTTTTGTTCTCATTTTTGTAGATGATTTTCCAGTGACCTTGGAAGAGACTGGTTAGGCTTATGTGCTTATACACTAGTGTCCTTTCTGGTAAGGATACACATTGTAGTTAGGGATTTAATGTGAAAAATGGTATTTTTATATGTAATATCATGTCAGTAATGTTACATGGATGAAGTTCTTATGAAAATGTTGTCATATGATATCTTGGAAATGAGAAAAATGTTAAAGTATACATTGTGTATATTGTTAGGTGGAATGAATATAGATATGTGGTACATATATATAATTGGAGCTCAAAATTCGTTAATGTTGGGAATCATAAGTTATCTGGAAAAATATGAGCATTTTAGCTAACATAAGGGTATTATGGTCATTTGATGATGACATGAAAAATAATCATGGCATGATAAGTTTTTAAGAGCGTTATCAATTATTTCATAAGTACTATGATAAAGGAATGGTTGAGTGAGACGTTAGACACCTAACATGAGATTCTAAGGCTTTTAGTAAAGGAAGGGTAATTTGGTTAATAAGGAATGAAATTTTGGTGATTGAAAAAGGGAAATAGATCTTAAATAAGCTAAGTATGATACTCTATGTATTCGGGATAGTGATGAGTAGCATGAGTACAATATAATGAGAAGTTATGCTCATCTGGTAAAATTTAGGTTTCTTAGGGGAATTATGAACATTTTTCTTGAGGAATGCTTGATTTATTATGTGGTTGTGCTTTACATATTTTAATTATTTGTCGTTTGTATCTACATAGGTCTTACCCGATGATCTTATCCTATAGAACAAAAAATAAGGAATTAATCACTTAAAGTGAAAGATCCTACTAGTTGGGTTTAGGTATATTATGGGTCCATTCCACTAGACAATAATAGTGACTAAGAGTCTTCTACCCTAATAAGTGCATCAACCTATTCTACTAGATTAAGAATAGTGTGAAACTAAACTCAACACAAATGATAATATATTTATGAGATAAGTAATGAGGGATAATAGATTACTTACTTAAAGTAAAAGATTAAGTGAGTCAAGACAAAGGTGTTGTATCTATTCCATTGAATATTAATATTGGCTTAGATGAGTTTTGCTTTAAGAGGTGCTTTAGACAGTTCCATTGATTTAAGAATAGTGGTCAAAAGTGTGTTGCTCTAGTATATGTTGGGCCTATTTTACCAGACGATAAGAGTGACATAGGTGTGTTTTGCCTTAAGAGGGGCTTTAGTTTGTTCCTTTGTATTAAGAGTAGTGGGGTCCCTAAACTCAACATAAATAAAATAATGGATCTTTTCAACATCTAATAATGAGTTATGAAATTAGTGTTTACCTTACATCTCTTAATATTAACTCACATGTATGATTTATCTTTGTTGTACCTCTACTTATATTGTATATTTACCTTACTTAGTACGTCGCATACTAATTATTTTTCTTAATGAGTGTTGCTCATTCCCATGAGCAGACAAGCTGTATGTTTTTTTTGTGGGTTGATGAGAACCCTTTGGATGATTTAATTACAGATGATGCCTTCTAAGTCGAGTAGTGATTCTTATGTGTTAGGGTTGGGCATAGAGCCATGTTAACTTGTGTTTAGGTTTTGCCAATATACCTTTTTTGACTCTTAGTTTTATGGGATCCCTTTTGTTATTTTTTGATAATATAATCAAAGTTATTCTCTAAATTTTATCTAAGTTTATGAAGTTCTCTTATCCTCTGTTTATCATTTTTTAAGTCTTAACTATTTTTTCATATATTTAAATTAATGATTGCATGGTAAACCAAACTTATGTTAAGCATGGTGGTAACATCCAACTAATTTAATATTATTCATCCGCTAAAAAATGAAAATTTTCTATTTTAGGGAGTTACATTATATTTTATCCTTTAAAATTATCTAAAGTCCTATGGACTTTTGTTTCTTGTTATTATAAATAGTAGTGACCACTAGAAGATGTATTAGTAGTCTAGTACCTTCCCTTTTATATAGGATTCTTTTTTTCCTTATAGAGGCTATACATACTTCAGGGTTAGGTTACCTTTGGGGAAGTTAGCATGATAGAAGAACACTAGTGGTGGGATGTGGATGTCCTAGTTGCCTTGACATTAGATAACTGGTAAAAGGTGGACGAGTCATCCTTATATTAGCCTTTTTGTATATATGCTTATGTTTAGTGGAGTCCGACTCCTATTTATTGATTCTTGGCTATGATGGCCATTTGCAGAGATTCCTTCACGAGATGGTTATATTTCTAATTATGCTAAGAGATTTTTGTCCATTTGTGATATGGGATAACCATATTTGAATTTGAATTTAATGCCATTATTTCTTGTACCTTTGACTTTATTAATTATGGTAGAACAATTTCAATGTATGTTTTGTTTTTATGCCTTATTACTATGATTATTCCATGAATTTTATTCATTGGTAGTATAATTGGATGTATAGGTGTAATACCCCGTATTTTTAAAATCCAAATTATTAAGTTTAATGATTTTATTAGCGTAATTTGATGTAAATAATTAATTATTTTAATTTCGATTCGTTTTACGGATTTATCGATGATTTTGAATTCATAATTGAATGTAATTAATCATTGTCGTTGCGAACCATTCTAGACAAATTCGTTCACGACAATGATTTTATTATATTCTTATGATTTCGATCTTCGGTTAAAAATATATATTTCCATTCTTTCTCGTATTTTGGTTTTTAATATTTTAATTCGTTTTCGATTATATCTTCGTCATGTGATTACGACTTTGTTTTGAAGTTATATTTCGTTAACGAAATATATTATTTAAATTATAGAATTTCTATTTAAATAGTTAAATTTATTTTAATAATTTTATCCGTAGAAAATATTTCCCACTTTAAATTTATTCGTTTTCGGTAATCGTTAATATTTTTGGGAAGTTTTAAATTAAAAAGATTTTCGGAATTTATTTATGAATTTCTTTCTGGAATTCATTTCCTTTCGTTTTATGCTTTTTGGGTTGTGGAAAACAGATTTTGGAAATTATCTAAATTAATCTTGACTTATTAGAATTTGACTTAAATATTTTGTTATATGCTTCTAAATGATTTTTCGAGGCCTTATAATATATTTCCGTAAACAATATAAATTTTTATGTTCATTGGTAAATTCTTCTGAAGATGTTTCCGGAATTCTTTAGATAGCTTTTTATTAATTTTAAGCTTTCGGATCCGTTCGAAATAAATTCTCGTTAAATAAATTTTAGACAAAATTCTTCCAATAATAAATTTTAAATAATTATTATTTTATATTGTGCTTGTGTTTGTAAAAAAAAAAAACCCAACCGGCCCCCGACCGGCGCCCCCCTCCCTTCTTTTTCTTTCTCTCTTCCCTACCCCGACCCCTCTCCTGTGCGTCGCGTGTTGCAGCCTGAAGCCCTAGCCGACCCAGCCTCCCTCTCCATCTCCCCAGCTCCTCCTCGCCAACCACCGGCCGACCTCCAACCCCGCCTGCCCTCGTCGCCACCAACTGCATGTAGCCGCGCGAAGCAGCCACGCCCAGCAGCGCGCAGGAGCAGCAACGGCGGCGGAGTGCAGCAGCAACGAGCCGCAGGATGCGCCGCCACCGTCCGGCCACCGACGAGCCACGCTGACCACCGACGAGCACTATTCGACCTCCAGCGGAGCTTCCCCGGCCTTCCCTTGCCCCGATTCATTGATTTTCGTTTGGTATAATTTCCGAAAAACCCTAACCCTTGTTTTGATTAATTGGGTGTGATTAGCTTGTAAAAAGCTAAATGAGTTGTTTGATTATGTATATATATGCTGTAAGATTAATTTGGATAGGTTAATTGTATGGTTATGTTGAGATTTTGGGAAAATTGGATTTTTGGCCGGGTTATGCCTGAATTTTTCGGATCCGTCCGTTTTTGCGATTTCGGACAAATTGATTATACAATATGTTTTAAAATGTATCCAATTTCATTTTGGAACCGTCAATTTGAGAAATTTATGCAGGTTTTATCGAAATTTGATTCCTAGGTCAAATTTTGGGTGTAATGAAATTGGGTTGTATAATTGAGCCGTTCCGCTCAATTGATTTTATAGTATCGTTTAAAATGTATTTAATTTTATATTGGAAGTGTTGAATTGGGAAAGTTTTGCGTAATTGACCGGAATTGGATTTTTAGGTCAAAACTCCCGCGGGTTTAAATTGGATTATGTAATCGGGTTATTTTATTCAATTGACTATACAAATTACATTAGAATATGTTTAATTACATTTCCAAACCGTCAATTGATATGCTTTGGCAAGAATTAATCGGATTTGCGTTCCGGGCTCAGAAACCCCAATTGGGCTAAATTGGGTATTTCTTTTATTAGTTTTGAGCAATTGATTATTTGATATGTTATAAAATGTGTTTAATTGCATTTCTAAACATTCAATTTGATTAAATTTATAGAATTTTAACGAATTGTATTTTCAGGCCTAAAACCCTAAATTTCGAGTGAGATTATGAAATCGATTACTTGTATTGTTGTTTTTCTAAAAATTAAATGTATAGAAATGATTGAAATGGTATTAATTGCTTTCTAATACCTTTAATTTGAATTGATTAAATTGAATTACCTGAGTTTACGCCGTGGACTTTAAAACCCTAATTTTGAAAATTGATCATCTGGAATTGATTTATCGGAAGATCGTTTTGTTGAAATTGATTGTCTAGATTTATCTAAAATTAGTTTAATTGTGTTTTAAAACTATCAATTTGAGGTAATCAAAGTGATTTGGCCGATTTGTGGTTTAGGCATTAAAAACCCTAATTTTCGGGGATGATTTTATAAAATTGATTTGGCTATGTGTATTTTATCTAATCGAATTCTATCCTTGGGTTTTAAACCATTTAAATTCTGTTTTAACCTAATCGGTTTGGATTTGGTTCTATGTAAATGGTTGGGTTACCTATTTAGTTGTAAAACCTAATAAATAAGTTATTTTCGATAAATTACCTTATGATCGATTATTCTTTCTCGGGCGTTCCAAATTAAGTTGAAATGTCCCGAGTGATATTTGTATTAATCCGTTTTGATTTAGTTTTAACCTTAAATCTTAATAAAGCTATGCTATTAAATTTTAAGTTTTGGACACGTTTTCTAAGAAGGATCATTTGTGTCGTTTGTGCCTATTTAATTAGAATATGTGGATTATTGTTTGATATGATAGTTTCTAATTTAGTTTTCGATTTCTATCGGGTCTAGGAAAGCTTTCTCGTGGATCCACGAGCTAGGGATCTCTCTCCCTCTTACATCGCTTAGCTAGCTTCGGATCCAGGTAAGTCTCTACTTACCTCTACTTGTGGGTGTTTAGTAAGGTCGAAGCTAATGGCCTTGTGCTATGTGTGACATGGATGTGTTGAATGTTGTGTATGCCATGCTATGCCATGTATTATATGATTTGTGTATAACTTGCCTTATGTGTAGCGCAGCTTGGAGATTGAGGTATGTTGTATGTGTTCCCATGATATGAGCATGACATGTATATGTATGATGTCTATGATGTATTATGTTATGGCCCCCTAGGACATGCATAATAGGATAAATGGTAATATGAGTTGGGAACCATCATGGGAGTCTTGAAGTTTGTATGATAGTATTAATGTTCTAGGGCGGTACTAATGGTTCGCATGGGGGTATTCGGGTTGTATGGTGGTATTTATGATTTTATGGAGGTATTAATGTTGTATGATGGTATTAGGGTTTGTATGGTGGTATTAATGTCCGTATGGTAGTATTAATGATTGCACAATGGTATTAATGACTTATGATGGTATTAGGGTTTGCATGGTGGTATTATGGTTGGAATGGTGGTATTAGGGTTCGCATGGTGGTATTAGGGTTTGTATGGTGGTACTTGTGATTTCATGGTGGTATTAATGGCTTATGGCGGTATTAGGGTTTGCATGGTGGTATTATGGTTGTATGGTGGTATTAATGTTTTGATGGTGGTACTCAGGTCTGCATGGTGGAATTAGGGTTTTGTATGGGAGTTAATGATTGTATGGGATTTAGGGTTGTATGAAAAGTTCGAGAGGTTGTGTGAGATGTGTAATGTTTGCGTGGGAGCAAAATTTACGTACGATAGGTTGATTTGGGATGTAAGGAAGGTAATGCAAGTATGATTTGGGTGTTTAACAGTTTTGGACGGAGAATAGTACGTGGAGTATTATAAGAGTAGGGAGGAGACATAATTAGGGTTTGGAGTGATTAACTCTGGGTCGTTGTGATTAAGTAGGGTTGGAGTAGCTAATTGTGATTTGTCGAGGATGATTAAGGTTTGGGATGGCTAAGTATGGTTGTTATGGTAAAATAGGGTTAAGAGTGGTTAACCATGGTTTGGTGTGGACAATTAGGGTTGGTTATGGTTGCTTAGAGTTGTTTGGTGTTATTATGGGTATTTATTGACTAAAGTGTAGTTATGAATGTGGGATTTTATTTGTTGTGATGTGTACAGTATAAAGAGAATGATTTACGCATGTCAAGGGTGTGATGTGAACTAATAAGACACGAATAAGACATTAATCACGTAAAGCGAAAGATGTTGAGCCGAGCCCAATCCGATCCACCGGTTAGAATAGTGGTCAGAGGCGTTTTGCCCTGTGCGTTTTGTTCCGGTCCACCGGCTATAATAGTGGTCAGAGGCGTTCTGCCCTGTGCGTTTCGTTCCGGTCCACCGGCTATAATAGTGGTCAGAGGCGTTCTGCCCTGTGTGTTTACACCCGGTCCACCGGTTATAATAGTGGGGGATCTCGGCTCGACAGACCCAAATAAGTTAATCCACAGGGAAGATACTAAATACTTACAGTGAAACACCATGTGAGTCGGGGCCAGTCCGGTCCACCGGTTAGAATAGTGGCCAGAGGCGTTCTGCCCTGGGTGTTGATTCCGGTCCATCGGCTATAATAGTGGTCAGAGGCGTCCTGCCCTGTGTGTTTATTTCCGGTCCACCGGCCATAATAGTGGGGCTCCCACGCTCACATGGACTAATAAAGAATGCGTTGAATGAATCTGAATGAAGTAATCCACAGGAAAAATACTAAGTACTTACAGCGAAACACCATGTAAGTCGGGGCCAGTCCGGTCCACCGGTTAGAATAGTGGCCAGAGGTGTTCTGCCCTGGGTGTTGATTCCGGTCCACCGGCTATAATAGTGGTCAGAGGCGTTCTGCCCTGAGTGTTGATTTCCGGTCCACCGGCTATAATAGTGGGGTCCCCGCGCTTACATGGATTATTAAAGAAAATGTGTGGAATGAATATACTATTAATGAGAATAAAGAATAAGTCTAATTGGACCATGGCCAGCTTTTATTGTCTATATTACCACATGCTGTTTATGTGCATAATGAGTCACTTATTATTTCAGTTATTCCACGCTTATATGTTAAATGGGATGTTGCATATGTTTTATATGTTACTATGAGTGTATGGCAAGATTCATGCTGTGGGTTGTGAGTATGTATGATATTGTATTAACGTATTGTACTATAATTTAATATGCACTTGATGATATCTCTCCTATAAGGTAGGATAGCGAGACTTACTCAGTATTGAACCCGTACTGATACTACACTGGTTGAATGGGTCCTGTGATGATCCACCAATGGTGGGGAGCAGACCTCTTGTGCAGGTTTAAGATCGGTTACTATTTTGGGGTAGAAGGCTTGATTTGAGTGAGTAGGCGATCCGGATAACCATCCTTCGGGATTTGTTTGTTTAATTGTATTCTCCTTGGAAGTTGCAAGTATTGTATTTAAATTTTCAAGGATTTTGTAATTGACTTTTAATTTCTAGTAACGTTGTTATGCTTTAAAATTCAGATTTGATTGTTTGACAGGTTTTAGCCTTGCATCTAACATGAGATAGATGGTTGGCATTTATCTTGTGTTAGATGTGGCGGTAACATTTCCCAAATTCGCTCCTAGCTTCCGCTTTATTCTTTCAAAAAAATTTTTTTTTCAGGAGTGAAATTTGGGGGTGTTACAATAGGCTTGTGGCTCAAAGTTCTTGTTCATATGCCTAATAGCTCACATGATTTTCCTTACAGTATGTCATGATATTCTCATAAGATCTAATACTATATGTCTTTGTGTTATTATCTTAAAACACTTGTGAAATCATTTATCCTATCCTATGTTGGTACTACATGTTAGAAGTGCCTTAGATTTTTTCTTTAGTATATAGATTTCATGTGATATAGTACCATGTCCTTATCATGATTGGATGATATATTACCTTTATGTTATGAGTTTATGATTATTATAGCATGCTTATTGTATGTGATGCATAGGGTACCAACATGTTATGTGTGATAATTAGATCATACTTAGTATCCACGTACTAATACTACTACATGTGGTCCCTGCACATTTAATAAATAGCTGATATGTTTGTGTAGTGTGATGAGGGCCAAGATGATGATGGCTATGATAGCTAACTATTTAGAGATAAACATTGAATTCTTAGTGGGGAGTGATGATAGCTATATCTAAGCTAGAGTGTTTCCTATGTTTAGGATCTTTTTTGTCAATTGTTTAAACCTTTTATCCCCACTAAAAGTATTTTATATTCCTCTCACTTATCTAATATTATAAATATTGGTATGTATGTATATGCTTTAATCTAGTTAAGTGGTTGAAATATTATATTTTAATGTTCCAACCTTAGCTTACCACCTGATATTGGCTAGGTGATGATCACACATTTTTAATGTTTGATTTGGATATTTCACCTTCAACTTTCCTTTTTTCTTCCATGATATTAATTAAAAGAAAGTTTTTGGTTAAAAAAAATTAACGGTGTTACATTATGATCTCAATATATTGGGCCTAGAGGTTGTGGAAAGTTGCTATGAACAAATGATGAAGTAGCTAAGTGGCTTCAAACTAAAAAGACATTTCTCACCTACCACAATTATTCCATATAGTAAGATGTATTAGTAGTGTGTGATGATAAGAGTAAATGCATGGTAAGTGTTCTACAAAGGCACTATCATACAATAGCTTCCATTCGTCATTAGCTACCACCCTAGCTATATACAAGCTAACATTACAATTTCCACCCTTACCATGCCATGTAAAGTATATGCCTTAAAATCCCAAGTTTAATAGCTCATAGTGATTTAGTCTGTCACAAAAGAGAGAATATATTAGGTTGATTATGTTCTCATTTTTTCTCTAAAACCAATATAATTGAAGTCTCCACCACAAGGTTGTGGGAACTTTAAAAATCACTTTTTCTCTGCCCAACATATCTTCCTAGAAGTCATCCCATATTGTTGGCAAGGGTGATGCACTTAACCATGAGATAAATGGAATCTCCAGGCACTGGCCTTATAAGCATATGTAGTAGTTGGGTGGTAGCAGATAATATCTTAATATCAATCATACTATCTTCCCTAAGTCTCCCTAGTGTAGAGATTTTATCTTTCTCTCTTTTCTATTCTTTCTATTCTAGTAGCTCTAGTTTGGGGACAAAGTCTCTTTTTAAGGGGGTGGTAATATAATACCCTATGTTGTAAAACCTAATTATTTTAGATTCTCTCGATTTCAAAATAAAATTATTCTACATTATACATTTTTTTTTACGTCTCTTGAAAGACTAAAACCCTAGTGGTCTTTAAAAAAAATGCTAACACTTTATTACCTTGTCATATACTTTTGTATCCCATTAGACTTCCAAACCATTTTTGACCTTTGATAAGTTTTTAGAATCTTTTCCTGCGTTGATTTTTGAATTTCTCATGATTGTCTAAATCTCTTAGGCTATTTAAAGATATCAAACCAAGTTGTTGACAAAACTTACTATTTATCATACCAATTTGCCTTAAATGCTTTTTTAAGCCTTGGAATGACCCTTTCAGATATATAAATTTTATCCTCCCCTATGTTTTATAATTTCAAGTTCCCAAATTTCATCCTTTTGTTCTTTCATCATCTCTTGTATTTCTAATCCTTTTTCTATGAGGTTTCTTCTAAGTTGTTATATGTATTTTTTAGGTTTTACGAAGACTTAAAGTTTGGCTTGTTTCTTTATCTTTGTTGTTCTTTTGAAGCTAGATTTAATGTGAGAACTATGGTTTTTTTACACACAAGCAAAATTAGTATATTTTGTGGTTTGATTTGTGTCTTTGTTGATTTATAGATTTTTTTTTCAAATTATGTTGTTTAATCTTTTATTATTTCATTAAATTGATGTTATCATGTTATTCCTTATAAAATTTAGGGTAACTTTGATCTATAATATGTTATTGTCTGTTTATCCAAAGCATGAGTTATTTTCTTCATAAATTTTTAGGTTGATTTAGAGATTTTTTATTCAATTTTTTTCATGTCAAATTGATTATACCATGGTGATTGGTTGGTATAGATTAACTTTTATATTTAACTTGTGAATATCCAAGCTCATTTGATATAATAACTTTAATCTAAAATAAAGTTTGGGAGCAATAGATGTGATTTGAGGATGTGGATGATTTTAAGGTTGGATTTAAGATATGATCATACCATGATGATTCTTTGTGATTTGTAGACCAATTATATTGCGTTTAGTAATAATTAAGTTTTGAAGGTCTTAATTTTGGTTAAATTTTTTAAGGCTCTTTAGAACATTATTCATATTATTTAAACTATTCTTAGCTAATGCGGTCCTAATTATCATAATAAAGGTTTAATATTTTGATAATTATGTTTTTAGATAATTAACTAGAATATAACTAAAATACCCGTAAAAGGTTGTAGTAGACATTTAAATTCAAAGGTTGATCTCAACCTTTATAATTTAACAAATTTACCCTTATAAATAGTAAATTTACATGAATAGTTATTTTTGGTGAATATTAATTTCTAATAATAATTTTTTTTTGTTTTAATTTTAAGCTTCTCGTTATAAAATTACATTAATTTCATATGGTGAGTAGTAATTTTGTGAGTAGTGAGTTTTTCAAAATTTGATGGGGGACCATATTTTGACTTGGTTACACTAACTTTACATGCAGGTTTTATTAATTTTGAACCTAACAATAAAATGTTTTTTTTTAGCATTTTGGCCCTCATTTGGGGTTATATGAACACATGGATTGCTTTTCAAATCTTTAAAGTATATTTTGGTCATTTAGTGACAAAATAAATGAATAATGAGTTCTATTAGACTTTAGGGTCTTGTTAACATATGTTCAATTCTCATTGATGTTTAGATTTATTACTTGGTAATAGGTGCTCAACTTTTACATTCAAAAAAGTATTTCTCATGGCTTCTAGTTTCTAATTTTGAATATTGTATTGTGGCCTATAGCCTTTGATTATTAAGGGTTTCTAAAATTTTAAGGGATCTTTGATCTGTTATGATCTTCTAGATCATTGATTTTCTTTGTGAGGCTATACTTTTGATCATTCCTAGGGGTTTTGTAATATCTTTTGTTTAGAAACCCTAATTATAAATTGGTTATTATGTGTAATTATTATGATAGTTATTGTAGGTTTGAGCATATTATTATTGTTATTATTACATGTATTAACATGATAAATTATAAATAAATTTAATTATGTTAAAACTTGATAGAATTTAGATTACTAGTTTTAACCCTAGGTTGGACCTTAACTTCTTGTTTTACCATAGAACCTGAGCTTTACTAGCCAAATGATTTACCCTGATTCATTTATGTAGCTAAAGCCCTTAACTCTAATTTGGTTTCACTCTTCTCCCTGCTCCACCCTCTACGAACTTTCCATTTCACAATATCCTCTTGTATAGGCCTCTATTGCTCCTATATTATTACATATCTAACTAATTGTTTCCAATCTATCCTGACCTTAACCTTTATGTTACCTTGACTATATAAATCCCCTTTCCTCCATCACATGTTTCTTTGATCCATGAAAAACTAGAGTCTTGGTCTATGAATTTATCTTTTGTCCTCCCGAGCATCTTTTAGCAACAACTTTGACCTTTTTCTTTAGTTTTTTTTTTAAATTTTTTTTTTACATTAAAGATCTACAACCTCATGTGACCCTCTTCTTCCTGCATTAATTCTCCATGTTACTCCCCCTTAGATGCTTGAGACATCCACACAACCCACCCTTCAATGTGTAAACTGACACTACAACTCCATCCTTATTTGCATAAACAAGTGATGCTACCTTCACCTGTCCTTTTTGACTCCTTGACATAGCTTGTCCTTTTTATACATGGGAATGTGACCCTACATGCCTCTTGTAGCATTAATATCTCACACTACTAAGCCTTTGGAGCTTGAATTTCTCTGATTATTGTCCCCTTACTATGTTGTTGCCTCGTGTAGTCTTCCTTCACCTTAGATATTTTATAACCCTTTTCCCAAGTTGTTTTTATTTATTTTTTTTTGATTTTTGTATCATATTATATGATAATAGATGTGTTATTAGATATTTATTGCTTAGGTAATTCTTGAGGTGTTGTGGAGAATAAAACTTTTGTGCTCTTATATACCTTGGATTTAGGTAAATCCAATCAATCATGAGATGGTAGAATTTATGTATGAGCATGATAGATTATTTATACCTATAACAATGCTAGGGTTTAATTTTATGCAAGGATTATGAAAGGTGTGAATGTAGGAAGCATGTTGCTTATATAGCTAACATACACTCAACTTGTCAATACTCATGAGATGTATACATGTGAAATATGTAACCAAGTAAACGTATGCATAATTAGGGTTTGTTAAGGTATATGGCTATGTTAAGTTATTATTCTATGTCATGATAAATGCCCCATGATTAAGATTTCATATTAGGATTGATATATATTTAACATCATAACATTCATGAATGTTAGGGTTAAACACTAATAATTAGTATTTGCATGCACTAGGGATAGAAATGCTTTCTTGCATGTGCTATAATATTAATTGTTATCTTAAATTCCAAAGCATGCTATAAATATGTATGACTGTATGGATTTTAAATGTAAGTTTCAAAAAGCATGCAAAATGGAAAGTATAATTAATCACTAAACATTAGAAACTTTGGACAATTTTCTCTTTCTTTCCACTATTTTGGTTTAGATCTAACTTATTTTAGTCTTAGCACTTGGCATAAGGATGGTGAGGTAACTAGGCTTATGATAAGTGTGGCAGTAACACCCATTATTTTGTAATTAATGCTTCTATAAAATGAATTTTTTAAGGTGTAAATTTTTGGGGTATTCTAGGTTTAGTGTTATCCATAAACACTTATGTGATATGTGAACATTTTCTCTCTAAGCTTCCCATTGTGGAATACAATTGTTGTTATCTCTGAGAAACAAAATCATTTTGACTTTTGTTTCATATTTTTGTTAAACAAAATGGGTTAGTAGATTTATAATAATTAAGTGCATTCTCTTACCTATAGGCTTCCTCTTGTCCCTATAGGGGGTATGCATACTTAAGGATTAGGTTACCTTTAGAGAGACTACCTTATCTTGATTACATTAGCAGTGGACAAGATATCTTATCTGTGGTGGCATACTAGAGTTCCAATATAGGTGGACATTGGACTCTCTATACATGCCCCTTAGCTTAGATATCCATTTGTGGTGGAGCGGGATGCTCTTATGGTTTATCATGACTTGTGGCTTTTATCTGTTTGAAGTAGAGTAGGATGCTCATTTGGTTATGATACACTATAGATTTTGGTCATATGTCCAGACTTGTGCCTTAGAGTTTGTATTCATATATCTAATGGCTCACATGATTTTATATTGTCTAATGATCAACGTTTTATTGTTATTACATTAAAACACTTGTTAAATGATCTATTAGATTCTATGCTATACTAGAACTACGTGTTAGAGATACCTTCAGGTTTTCCTTTGTAATATAGTTCATCATGTGATATTACACCATGTCCCTACCATGATAGGTTGTGAGATCATCATTATGTAATTTTTCATTAATGTTACAACATAATTATTATAGGTTATGCATAAGGTGACAATATGTTGTGCTTATATGTGATAATTAGTTCTTACTTAGTACTCATGTATTAATAATACCACTTGTGGTCACTATCCATTAAATGGATAGTTGACATGTGTGTGTAGGTGATAAAACCCTAGTTGATGATGATTATGACAAGTATCTCTGTAGTGAAAATCTTTGAGTGCTTGGCGGGGAGTGATGACACCTATAGCTTGGTCAATTTGTGAGAGTTTTTTTCCCATGTGTGGGACTATTTTGTTTTTGTTAGTTATTTAAACCTTTGTATCACCGTGAAATGTATTTTATGTTTTCTACTATATTATGTCACTTGGTCATAGTTATTACATATATATAAGCTTAATCTGTCTAAGTGCTTGTAATATTTTGTTTTATCATTCCAATCTTAGACTAACACCTAACATTTTTAAGTGATGATCACACATTTTCAATGTTCAATGAAGTGGTTTCGCAATCGAATGTTTTTTTGCTTTCATGCTACTATTTAAATGAAATGTTTTGGTTACAAAAATGTAGGGTGTTACATGAAGTATTTCAAAGGGTGAAGTTCTTTTAATATTATCCCCTTTCTTATGAGTGTTGGTATAGGGCCTTTCTAAATATGTCATATAGTGGTTGGTATATGCAGGTAAGTGTTTATTTCCATATAGGCAACACCCTCTACCCAAAAATAGCATCCATGGACCGTAACATGAGTCCTTTGATAGATTCAGGTGTTTCCTAGTTGGACTCTCTACATAATTTTAATTTTTCACTACACTTGTTTATAATGAAGAATAAGAGATCTAAAGGTGCTCAAATAGCACTTAGTGAAATTAAAGGCTTTTCACTCCCTTATACTCTATTATATAGAGTAGTGCCCATAATGTTTTTTGGGTGTAGGGTTTTCTAGACGTCCACCTCAACTACTAGTTCAGTAAATCTGCCCTTATACAGATCTATAATCTTTGAATCAAGCCTAATGGATTTTCTAGTGTAATCACTAATGACCTTAAGTTTTAATAAGCTCCCAAATAACTCTATAAGTAATTCAAGAATTCTAACCCATGCCATGGTGGATGCAATGGATGCTAATGACACCCTAAATTTTGTCATCTACATATACACAATTAGGTAGAGATTGAGAGCCACCCAAGAGCTTCCTATAAGAAGGTTCTCTTAATCTATGTATTTCTACAGTTAGTTATAAAAATAGCTTGAATCGAAATCAATTAGCACATAATGCTCCTCATGATTCCACAATATACTAATTTTATTATCTGATGTTTCCAATTACATAACTCTCCTTAGTGTTTTGATGACTACACATCGACACCACAACTAATAAATGGTTTTCTTCTCCTTTGTTGTCCAATGAATTTGATGCCACTATGCATCAGGGGTGATTGGTGACATTCTTCCTCATCCATGGATTCAATTTATATCCTAATGTGTGTGGGAATGTGGAATCATTAAATTGGTAAAACTAATGCTCGATTATGTTGTAATTAAGAAGTAGAATATTTAAAAGTGATGTATGGATGATGAAGATATTAGAACATGATAAGATAATGATAATAATGATTCGAATATGGTGGTGATGATTCGTTGATGATGAGTGAACGATTATGGTTGTTCAAATTTGATGAATGACTAATGAATATGATACGACAATGATGAGGATGATTCAATGATTAGGGTTTGATGATGGATGGTTTTGTGGGTTAGGGTTAGGGTTTAGTTTTGAAAATTAGGGTTAGAGTTAGGTTTCGGGTTAGGGTTTGGTTCAAAACTAACTGTTAGGGTTTCAAATTAGGGCTTTGATTTTGGGATGTGTTTAGATGATGGATATGGCTAGAAGGGTGTGGATTATAGAGTTTAGAAAAGATAGTACTTAAGCTCTAATTCACACATACGAAGAGATTAAGGGGTTAAAGATTAATCGTTCACACATATTTGATTGAACTTGAGATGAGTTCACAGGAAATTCAATACTTAAAATTTGCATTCAACTTCAATTGAATCAATGATGTATCTTCAATCATGGGTTTGATGGTTTTATATAACCAAGGCTAGTGATTACAAGATACTAGCTAAAAGGTATATTTCTTCAAAAGATACCTACATAAAAGATATTAGAGTATAGAATATTCTTCAAAAAGGTAGATTTATGCTACTTCATTATCTGGCTAATCCCTAACTCTACTACTTAATGAATGAATTAACTAAATAAACTAATATGCGTGTCCAAGTTGCATATTATTTTCCCCATTCACACAACCATGCACATACACGTATACACCTAGTAGCTTATATTGTATCTTTCATCTATTACTAGAAACGTAACCATCCGTTTGTCCTCAATTTTGTCGAACATATTTTCTAAATGAAGAACAATTGGTTCAATAATTATGAATGCAAATTCTTGAGTGTTTGCTTCTACATCACTCTCCCCTTGTTGATTTGGGTTTTCCCTCAAATTTACATCGCCATAATAAGGGATAATGTCTCTAACATTCAATGTCTGTGACACCCCACCATATGAATCTGGCAAATCTAGCTCATAAGCACTTTCCCTTAACTTTCAAAGAAATTTAAAAGAACCATCTTCCCTTGGCATAAGCTTTTTTTTTCTTTCTTAGATTAGGAAATCTCTCCTTCCTCGAGCGCAACCTTACCAAATCTCCTGGTTGAAAATATATTGACTCCTATGCTTGTTTGCTCTTGGCTTGTATACTTTATTTTCCTTATCAATATTGTGCTTGATTTGTTGATAAATTTTTTGAAAGAACTCCACTCTATCTTGTGCATCATAACTCTTCAATTCACCTTTCTTTAATGGTACCCTTTTCCTCCTAGATAATGCATCCGCCACAACATTCTCTTTGCCATCCACATGACTTATAGAGAACACAAATGTTTGCAATAAACTTATCCACTTAGCATGTCTTGGAATGACCTTCTTTTGACCATGTAGATACTTCAAAATCTCATGATCTGAGTGAAGTACAAAAGGTTTGGGTCTCAAGTAATGACTTTATGTCTCCAAACAACGCACAATACCGTAGAACTATTTATCATAGGTTGAATAGTTGAGTCTTGCACCATTCAACTTTTCACTAAAGAAAGCAATCGATTTCCTTTCTTGTAAGAGCACAACCCCAATGTATACACCACTAGCATCACAGGTTACTTCAAAAAATTTATCAAAATAAGGTAAAGATAATAATGGTGCATCTTCAAGACTTCAAAAGCCTTTGTCACTTCATCATTCCAATGAAACTCTCCTTTCTTCATCAATTGTGTGATGGGTGCTATAATGGTGGAGAAGTCTTTGATGAGCTACCTATATAATGAGGGAACTTCATGGACATTAGTAGGAATATGCCAAGTTTAGATAGCTTCCACCTTTGACGGATCAACTCTAATACCACCTACACTCACAATATAACAAAGGAAAACCGCCACCATAAAAAAAATCACATTTCTCCATCTTACCATAGAGCTTCACCTCTCTAAGCTTGTCAAATATCCTCTTTAAGTGTTATATGTTCTTGAACTCACTCTTGCTATATACCAAGATATCATCAAGGTAAAAAATAACAAAGACTCTAAGGAAGAGTCTAAGTACCTCAGTTATCAATATCATTAAGGAACTTGGTGCATTGATAGCCCAAATGGCATCACCAACCACTCATACAAACCATACTTAGTCTTGAAAGGTGTCATCCACTCGTCCCTTTCCCTTATTCTCATTTAATGATAGACGCTCCTAAGATCAATCTTTGAGACCACCTTTTCACCATGCAACTCATCTAACATTTCATTCAATCTTGGCATAAAAAATATGTACTTTATTGTGATTTTGTTGATTACTCTCAAATCAACACACATCCTCCATGTACCATCCTTCTTAGGCACCAACAAAGCTGAAACCCCACATGGACTCATACACTCCTAAATATAGTGTCGGTCTAACAACTCTTCCACTTATTTCCTTAGCTCCTTAGCCTCCTTAAGATTGCGCCTATCAGATGGCTTGTTTTGTAATGGAACTCCTCGCATAAGATCAATAGCATGCTCAATACCTCTTAAATGAGGTATCCCACTTGGTAACTCATCTAGAAAAACATTAGCACACTCTCTTAACACTTGTTGTAATTTTGGATCAATATTAGCATTATCCCCTCGTTAGGCTTCCTTTACAACCAAGGCATATCATATCTCCTTATCTTTGATAGTCTTAATCATCTCACACTCCTTAACAATGAACAAATCCATGCTAATCTTCTTTCTTCCCGTCCTACACTCGGCATCTTCCATCTTTTTTTCTTCCTTTTTTAGTGCATGCTCTCGATTCCTTCCCCCTTTTCATTCCTAAAATTTGAAACCTCCTCATCAAGATTAGGTTTTAGTCTTAACTTTGTTTGGTCATTGCACACAACATACTCATTAAGAACACCATCATGCAAAACCTTCCTACCAAATTGCCACGACCTCCCCAATAAAATGTGACAAGCATCCATAGGTATAATATCACATTAAACATCATCAAAATAATTTCCAATCTTAAAAGAGATAAGAGTTTGTTTTGTTAACCTTACAATTTTGTCTTTGTTGAGCCATTGGAGTGAATATGGTCTTAGATTACCCTTGGTCTCCAAATTGATCTTGCTCACCATCTTTTCTCTAGCAAAATTAGTTCATGAGCCACTGCCAATGATGACTTCACACAGTTTATCATCAACTCTACACTTGGCCTTGAAAATCTTCTCCCTTTGAGTAATTGGAGGTTGTTGTTTTACTTGGATCACCTTTTTCAACACATAGCAATCCACTTGGCCCTCTTCTAAATCATTCTCTGAGCTATCACTTTCTTCCTTTTCATCTTCATCAAGGTCTTCATTCTCATCACAAGCCTCCATAATTTCCATATCCTTCAAAGTCAGTGTGATTTAGTTGGGACAATCCCAAGCAAAGTAACCATAACCTATACACTTGAAGCATTAATTGTTCACCCTATCAACCACTTGATCCTTTCCCTTTTCTTAAAGAGAGAACTTTCTAACATTATTTTGATTTGTGGTTTGAGAAATTGGAGGCTTTGACATCCCCTTGAAAGTTGAACCATATGGAGCATTGGTTGGCTTGTTTGGTGGCTTTATTATTTTCAATTATTTTTCAAACTTGATTGCTAACTTGGCTAGGTATTCAAACACTTCATAAGGCTACACTTCCACCTTTTCTCTAAGTTTCATATTTAGCTCTCTAATGAATCGTGCACACCTTTGTTCTTCTTGTTCTTGGACATCACAAATAAGAGCTAATCTTTCAAACTCTCTAATGTATTCTTAAACCCTAAGGATCCATTGCCTCAAAGTAGTCATCTTTATAAAAATCTCTTGCTCATATTCTCGAGGCACAAATTTATTTTTCAAGTGTTTTTTTTAAAATTTTTCCCATGACCTACTTCTTGGTTTTCCTTGTCTCTCCTTTCTCCTCTTCAAATTATTGTACCACACTCTAGCAAATTTCTTAAACATTAATATTTCTATTTGGCACCTCTTCTCATCATCAATCTCTTTATATTCAAAAATAGACCCAACAATTTGCAACCATTTAAGATAATATTTTGGATCAAGATTACCTTTAAATTCAGGTAGATCAAATTAGATTCCCTTCTCTAAATCATCGTAGGTTCTTTTTGATGTGTCATGTGGTCTTCAATAATTTCTCACACTCTCTTTTCCTACCTCCATTCGATTTTGTGCCCTTCTTATATGGTCTTCTTCCAATTTTTCCCTTTGGTTTTTTGGCTACAAGTGTGACCCTTGAGCTTGGGAAGCTTCTATTCTCTAGCAAGTAGCTTTACCTCCTTGATTTCATCCACAAAGACCTTAAGAACATATCAAAAGTCATCCTTTTAGTTCGCCATGTCCTCCCTTCAACAATAGAGTGGTGCTTCTCCAAACATGCCTCTAAGTGCTTAGATTTTGGTGTCATCTTGATGAATTCTTGGGAGAATCTCAAAAAAGAAACTCTTGTAAGAATCTTGAGTAAAGATTGGATCTTGATCACAAAGATAAAAACCTAAGGCTTTGATACGAAAAATGATGTGTGTGGGAATGTTATATTATTAAATTGGTAAAACGAATGCTCGATTATGTTTTAATTAAGAAGTAGAACATTAGAAAGTGATGTATGGATGATGAAGATATTCAAACACAGTAAGAAAATGATGATGATGATTCATTGATGATAAATGAGCAATTATGGTGATTCAAATTTGATAGATGATTGATGAATATGATTCGATGATGATGAGGATGATTCAATGATTAGGGTTTGATGATGGATGGTTTTGTGGGTTAGGGTTATGGTTAGGGTTTAGTTTGAAACTTAGGGTTAGGGTTTCCAATTAGGGCTTTGATTTTGGGATGTGTTTAATTGGATGATGGATATAGCTAGAAAGGTGTAGGTTATGGAGTTTATAAAATATAGTACTTAATCTCTAATTCACACAGACAAAGAGATTAAGGGTTTCAAGATTAATCATTCACACAGATTCGATTAAACTTGAGATGAACTCACACAGAATTCAATACTAACAATATGCATTCAACTTCAAATCAATCAATGATGTATCTTCAATCGTGGGTTCTATAGCTTTATATAACCAAGGTGGCTGATTACAAGATACTACCTAAAAGGTATAATTATTCAAAAGATACCTATGTAAAAGATATTAGAATATAGAATATTCTTCAAAAAGGTAGATTTTACTTTAATCTCTAGCTAATATCTAATTCAACTACTTAATAAATTAATTAAATCAACTAATATGCATGTCCAAGCTCCATATTGTTTCCCCCATGCACGTATCTATGCATGTACCCATGCAACCATGTATGCCATGCACATGCATGCATACGTCTATTAGCTTGTATGGTACATTTCATCTATTACTAGCAACGTAACCATCCATTTGTCCTCAACTTCGTGGGAGATCTTTTGTAAATGAAGAATAATTGGTTCCATAATGATGAATGCCAATTATTGAGTGTTTGATCCTACATCATATCCATTGTTGGTGATAAAATGTGAAATATATCATCTTGGATGACTTTTATGAAAACAAATGATGAAAAGAGGGGCCCATTACCATATAGATTTTGTTATCTTCCATCTTGTGATCATTAACCCTAACAAGGTTCTGAAATTAACCTATCATAGGTTGTATGTGATTCATAGCAAAATTATTCATTGGGGAATTGAACAACTTTGGTATTTTTTCTGAACTCACATAGCTCTATTCATTTAAATTGTTTGGTTGTGGAAGAAAATATTGGGGAAATGATAGGAGAAGATAAGGGAAAGGGACGAATAGAAAAGGGGATTTTCAAATGGTGCCATTTATTATGTGTCCGGCTCATTCATCTCAATAAAGTTGTTTGAGGTTTCTATGCTATTATATACCGAATAAACCCATTAATCAAAATTATTAAATTCAAGATTTGTGTTTATTTATAGAAATAAAAAAATTTACACCACCTAAATAATCCAAAAATTAACTTTCAATCTTGAGCCGAAACATTAAACTAACAAAAAAGGCTCCAAATCTTGATATAAAGTAAAGCATCTTGATAATGATTCATTATAACACCCTATTATTTATAACTAGATTTTTTTTGTTTTACAAGACATTTTGCCAAGGCGAAATAGGAAATGCAAGGAGCTACTACTACATCTAACATAGGAAATATACGGCCAATACCTAATATATGTTAGGTGCAAGGACTAAAAGCAAATTCATATCCCAAGAGTCAGGTATGGTCATCACCTAACCCGAATTTGATAAGACTTATAAAACTTATACGAAAAATAAATAAAAGATCAATAAACTAAAATATAACTCTATAAGACCTAACAGAGATAGAGTACATGATCCTAACACTCCAAAATAAGAAAAACATGTTACCACACCATATAATATTATAAATTTCTAGGAACATGGTATAATAACCAAGGACTACATGTTAACATCTAGATATACAACTCATGGAAATCAAGAATGTAAAGCCTTAAGATATCTCTAGCAATTCAATTCCAGTTATTACTCTTCCATGCGTCGTGATCATATAAATCTAATTTCTTATCTTTTGACTCATGATTGATGAAGTGTTTACACCAAACACATATCAATAATCATAGATGGAAATCCCATCCTACCATAATTAGGAAAAATCTAAGGGGCACCATAATAACATATACAAGTTAAAGCATAAAGTGACACCTATCCTACAAAAGTGAACTAATTAATTGGTAAAAATAATAATGGTATAAAAACTAAATTCACATATAGGCATCCCATCCTACCACGAATAGACAAAAGCCACCAGACATATTTAGAAACATATATCAATGTTTACAAATGCATAAATGAGCAAAATCCATAGGATATAATCTAAAATAATAAATAAATAAATAAATAAATATATATGTATGTATGTAAATGTTCACATATGGACACCCTTTCCTATAATTAATGGAGAAAAGCCACTAGGCATAAATCATGAGAACAACCTACTGAACTACATGTACATTTAGGTTGAGGGGTTTGTATAAAGACGCCAAGATCGATCTAACTTGGAACTTTAGAATTCCATCTCAGGTTGGACATCTCGTCCACTACCAATAGACTCCAACCATTGTAGTCACACTAAAGGTACCTTATTCCTTAATTATTCATATCCCATATAGATGTCAAAGTTCATATAGTCTTAAAAAAACACCAAACTACTATACTAGTATCTCCTTTTTTTTTTTAACAAAACAAAAAATAAAAGTTGAAAAGACTTTTTCTAGCTTTATAGGATACTACATAACCCTTATCAGCTTTAAAGGACTATTATAAACTCTGACATCATAAAGATATTCATGTCTCATACATAAGTGTTTATGGCTAACACAAAACCTCAAAGAATGTTCACAAATCATTTGATCACAACAAATCATAGAATCCTTTAAATCAAATAAAAAAATGTTCACAAATCATTTGATCACAACAAATCAGTCGGGAAAACCCGAAAATCAAAGGTAATAATCTCGAATAAAAACTTTTCTTCAAGTAATAGCATCACACCTCTTACTAAGTAAAAGTCCCAGAAAACTATCTAAAAGCTAAAATTAAGTTAACAAGGCCCTAAAGTCTAACCTACCACATTATTTATTTATTTAGTCGTTTATTGACCAAAATACACTTTAAAGACCTATAACCTAATCCATAAGCTCAAATAATCCCAAATAATGACAAAGATAATAAAAATCACTTTAATTGTTAGTATTGAAATCAATGGAAAATGTATATATAAATAACTTAACCAAGTAAAAATAAGGTCCCACACTAAATTTGAAATTTTTTACTATCCATTAAAAATTACTATTCAGTAATCAATGAAAAAATATTATTTTATACTAATAATTTTATATCTAAAATTAAAACTAAAAAAAATTATTATTGGTACTTAAATTTCATCATGATTCACTATTCTTGCTAATTTACTATTTATGATATTAAAGTCAATGGTCAATGGTCAAAGGATGACCATTCACCCCTAACTATGCTAAAAATGTTATTTTATATTAATTCCTTACTTTAGTAAAATACTTGTCATAAACATGATTAATTAGGATTACACCCTACATAGGGTAATTAACATGCCTTTTGCTAATAAGACTTTGCATAATATCAAGAACATGAAGAGTACCCAAAGCTTATAAGATTTCAACTAAAATTAAAGGTGCTTATTCATGCTTTTTGGCTAATATTATGTTATATATTAGAGCTTAGCTAGAACTTGAAAAGATTTAAGAACACTCAAGAACATTGAAACTCATAAAACCTTTAAGCATAATTTAGAGCATCAAAACATTCTCAAATAAAAATATGCTTAACATCAAAGTTCATATATGGTTCAAGATATACTAAATGATATCATTAATTGAATAAAAACATTAACATCCATAAAATCCCCAAATTTGTATCAAGATGCCAAACCAGCCAATACATGGCATAAATCCATAAATTTAAAAATTAAACATGCTTATATAAAGTGAAAATATCTTACCTAAAAACTAAACACTAAATTAGAAAAAGACAAGAAAGAGTAAAGGTCAAGCCAAACTCTCCATAAGCCTCCATGAACCTAGAAAAACTAAGGAAAAGATTAGAAGAATAACTTTACAAAATTATAACAGAAGAAGATAGAATCAAAGAGTAAAGAAAAGGAGAACTTATCTTCAGATTTGGAATCAAGATTAAGCTTCATCCTTGGTGGAAAATCAAAGGTCAGAAAAGAGAAGGAAACGTGGCAGAGAAGCGGGGAGAAGAAGAAAAAAATATGGAGATACGTGGAGGAAGGAAAATGGTGAACATTGTGCTATTTAATGGTGGTGTCCATGGTGGTGCTAATTGTGTCATCTAAGGAAGAGAAAATAGAGAAGAATAAAGTGGAGAAGAATGCTAAAAGAAGGTAAGATGACATGATAATTTGGGATAAATTTTGTGGAGGTTGCTTAAGGAAGTAAATAAGGGTATTTAGGTAATTGCACAATTTTTAGATATTTTGTGAAAACCATAACAAGGAAGGGGGAAGAGGTGTCACATAAAAGGAGGGATAAGAGGAGAAAAACATGGGGGTGAAAAGGAGAAAGAAGATAAAAAATGAAACAAGGTAGGTCAGGTTTATGAGACTTGATTGTTAAGTTTAGGGTATAAAGGTAAATGAGTAATTTTACATGTAAAAATATCAACACATGGTAACCATCATGGAGATAGAGCAGATGGCACAAACAAAACCTCATAGAACAAGTGATTTTTATGCCTAGTTGAAAAGGAAAGGCTAAGGAAGAAAGAAGATATTTAAACTAAGGGTAATATGGTAATTTTTGTAAGGAAAATAAAATCAATTTGGTTACCTCATGGAGGGAAGACACAAAATGATTTAGGGAAAAAATGAGTGTTTATTATCCATACTAACAAATAATTAAATGTTGGGATTGATCTTCATAAGATTAGATAAATATTAGAGGAAAAAATGTCAAAAACTATCCGAATAAATTAAAACATTATGAAAATATTTATATAACGTTTTAAAATAATTTTAAGTTTAAATGAACTCGAATTTAGTGATCACAATAGTTTTATAAAATTTTGATAGCTAAAAGGGTTATTTTTGGAATTAAAATAATGAAACAAGGCTAACCGCAAGATGAATAATAAATTTTTTCATTGAAATGTTTGATTAGAATTTTAAAACATCTTAGGATACTAAAAAAAAAGAGATAAGAATTCCAAACATGATAAAATTAGAATGATTTAAAAGTGTTTTGATAACAAAAAGTGGTTTAGAAAATCTTCAAAAAACAAACTTGTAAAAAAATGCCTAAGAGAGAAAAATAAAATATTTCAAAAATGAATTTAGGATTTCAAATTTGATAAGTAATATAATAAAATAGTAAAAAAATATTTTTTTTATTTTTATATAAAAAGAATCTTGAACATGCTAGAGTTCTCGAGAAAGTGGGTATCGTATATCCCTGCCCGAAATGGCTAAACCTCAAATAATTTGACATAAACTAGAGTATAAATTTTGTAATTTTACCCAAAATAAAGTAATCTAAATTGAAAAATACAATATTTAACTTTATGTCAATTTGCTACCTAATTAAAAACTAACAAACTATCATATTTCCAAAATTTTGTTGAAGATAGGGTTTTGCAAAAAAATTAGAATTCAAAAATTCAATTTGGAATCTAAAAAGTTATGATATGATATTTTTTTTTGAAATCAGGGTGAATACCAGGTATGGGTTTTGACAAGATTATTCGAACAAGTATAATATCTAATTCTTTGAATGTATTATACTATATTTTAAGTGTATTATACTATATATTGACAAATATTATACTACATTTGAATATATAAAAGTATATCACAATATGTAATACATATTAGAGTATATGGAATTATATATTCAGTGTATTATGCTATATTATGGGGTATGTTATATTGCGTTGTAATATATTTCCTAAATATATGTATCTAATAATGAATGTTAGTATAATTAAGTATGTCCAATAATCAAATATGATTTTTTAGATATGCGAACCAGGTTAAGAAATGTGGAGTGTATTTTTAGTTTAGCGGATATGGATATTTAGTGTTGTACAACCCTAGAAGATAATATCATATTTAACCCAAAAAACAACAAATATAATTAAAGAGTAAGATCTTGTTCTCCCTACTTTATTCTCAAATTAGATCAATACCAATTCAATCACATCATATCAAATTGGATCATTGTGCTTTTTATTATCACTACGATTATTATTATAAACATTAATATTAACATAATATAACTACGATTATTATTATAAACATTAATATTAATATAATATAATTATAAATTATATTATATTTATTATTATAATTATATTAACAATTAAATTCCTAATAAGAATAATAGTTATTATAATACTAACAAAAATTTAAAATTATTATGATAGTTATAATTGTATTTATTAAAATAGTAGCAAGTATGTTTATAATATCAATAATAATAAATAATTTCCAAGCACGGATACAAAAAGGAGTGAAATAACAAAAGAATAAAATTAGTTGACATTTACTATAAAAAAAAATACAAGCGTCTTCTCATAGTGAAAACCATAAAAAATATGTTAACTAGGCATATATATCATCGTCATGGATGCCGGCCGACATTTCCACTCCAGCAATTAGCTTGTTGTTTATAAAAGACGACCACCTAAAATGTGCAGAAGTTCCTCAACAGCTGCCACCGCCCCCGCTGCCTTGTATGTGTGTGCATGGAGATGCATGTGAGCCAGGCACCGGACCTCTTGGAAGGCTCTCTAATATAGTTGCAATTTGCCTCGCCCAAGATCTCTCGTCATACGACAGCCTTATTGCAGTGATAAATTGCACGTTACAGGAAAGGAAGACGGACAATACGAATATTGTGAAAGCAATACGTTGTTTGAGAGCCATAATTAAATATAGAGGTTTGATATTGATTACTATTCAAGCCAGAAAGTGGGTTTATGTATAATATGTTTATAATGAATGTTGGTTTTGTTTGTCTAGCTGTGGTTGTGGTTGTGAGCCTTGTGACTTCTTTTACAAGGGAATTGGGAATGGAAGATGTCGAGACTTGGTACGTTGCAGTATTTATAATTGCCGCTGTGGAACTGAGGGTGTGGTTTATTGTATATATATTGTTCAAAGTTTTGGTGCCAATTTGACTTGGTAAGGATCATGACTCGGTTGATGGTCATGTGGTTTGAATTTGACATATGGAACGACCTATACTAGTCATAAAAATCAAACAACACGGTGCTATAATTCAAGTGCTTAATTCCTTTCCTGTATACGAGGTTGAAAATAGTGTATATATTTATATTACCGACCGGAAATGATGAAGATTACAGGGCATTTGTTTATTTATTGCTTTTATCGGGATTTATTGTAGTCAGGTTATGTCATCTTCATTTGATTTTTCTAATCATGTAGAAAAATTATTTTTTATCATATAATATTAGTAATAACAATAACTATAAATAAAAACTTATACAAATTAGTGACCAATAAGGCGAGGTTTTTATAAATTAAGGTAACGTGATTTATTGTAATACTATCATTTTAAGCTCTTTTAAATTCTTTTATTAACGAGATTTGTGGAAGCATAGTACTAAATTGTTGGATGTTGCTGCTACATCTACTATAGAGTTGTTGCCCACCACCACTCATTTAGGTGCTAGACGTAAGAATTTAAAAGCTAATAATTTTAGGTCACAAAGAAGATTAATCATCATCACGGTAGAATTAGATCAAAAATTTCATGTTAAAGCTTCTTATTTTTTTCTTTAACCACGAGAGTGAAAATGAGAGTTTAAATACCTAGGACAAAAGGTAAATGAACCATAGTTGGAAACTCCCGATAATGTAACTCTCAAACCCAACCCTCACACAATAATCTGCATCGTGGATCACCTGCACATAACCATTCGAAAAAAAAAAATGTAATATGATTCTGAGATGAGTACTAAGTAAATCAAAACTCACTTTTAGGGGTATATGTTATGAATTAATATGGCATGAATTATATAATTAACACATTGTTAATACGAATTCATGCACAATCAAATTAAAATTTATGTGAAATCCTAATACATGAAATAATAAACTTTATACGTAATCAAGCCTATATAATACTATATATAAATTATATATATACCATACCTTTAGCCATTAGCTTGATTAATTGTACCAAATTCACAATTTATGATCTCCTAAGTAAATTTTTGGGATACCACTCCCTCTTCCCTTAAACCCGATGGTGTGTGTCTATTACGAGGAACAGGAATAATGATCATTCTTTAGATTTCTTTTTCTTCTTTGATTTCACCCAATAATCAACAAGAAAAGTTGAAGAAATCGTCTATTTTCTCTAATGGATGTGCATGTGTATGTTAAAAAACACAAGGGGGGAGGGCGGCTTTTTGTTTTGTAGAAAAAGGAGAATGCACGCCCCTATTTTGTGCACAAAAGACTTACATGCAAACTTGGATGTGCCAAGTTGGTTATTGTAACCAACCTTTATTTCCCTTCTAATTTTAAAATTCAGAATTCAAGATCAATAAATTAAATAATTAATTTATTATTTCCTTTTATTTCTTTATCATATGACACACACATGCTTGCATCAATAATTACTTAGTTCTAATTCTACTATCAAGAATTAGATAGAGAGATATAGTGTTAGGCTTAATGACTAACATATTGCCATGTAATATAAACTTTATAACCAAATTTTATATCTAATTTAATATGGACGACACCAAGGATTAATAGATACATAAAACATAAAACACATTATTTATAACATAATAACAATAATTTTATAAAGCCAAAATAATTATTAATAATATCACATAATATGGTATATATATATGATCAAATAAATAATCATATCAAGAAGCACTTAAAGTACGCACTATAGTAAAAATGCTAAACAATGACGTTTAATTAGGGACGGTTTACAATACCATCATCCGTGTTAAAAAAATATTAAATTTAGCTACAGTTTTAAACCATCGTCATATTAGCGATATTTTGTAAAACAAAACGCTCCCTAAACAAAGTCGATCACCCGCCCAGTCGAAAAATTCAGTGCTAAAATTTTCTTCCCATTTGCCTTCTTCCCTCCCCCTTCTTTCTATCCGCGTTCTCCACTTCTCCCCCTTCTTCCTATCTTCTTTCTTCCCTTCTCCCTTTCTTGTCCCTTCTCCCGTCTCCCTTTCTCTTAGCTACTGAGAATTAGTAATTAACTAGTGTAGCCATTGCCGCCCTGCTTTTGCCTCCTTTCTCTTGTCGTTGGCCTCCTTCAACATATGTTCTCCCATCGCCACCCTTCTCATTGTAATAAAATTATAGGTAAATTCAAAGCCCTAATTGTGTTTGGTTATTTTGAGTTTAGCATTTTCGACTTTCACGGCTAAGATTATAGGTAAAACATGGTATATATGTAATTTCTTTTTGGTTTATTGTTCATGTTTTATGTTATTTGCATTTCATATTGAGTTCAAGTATTGTACTTAAATAGAAGAAGATCAAGTTTGTGTATATATATGTATTCTATCATATTCTAATTATCTGTTTATTTAAAAATAGAAAGCTACTAAAATGGAAGCTAGAGACTGATTAATCTAGCTTTTACAAGATCTCGCTTTGTTTATTTGGTGGTAGAGAAAGACAATATATGTCCACATATGCACACGCGCGCGCACATACACACACACACACTACTAGTTAATTTTCACTACCCCGGAAAGGGGTTTTAAAAAAGGTTATTTTATAGTTTTAATAACCGTTTTCAACCGTTATTGAACCGCTTGTTATTAAATCTTTAATAACGGTTCATAATCATCATAAAAAAATATACAAAAATGCATGAATATGTGCATAAAGATCATATTTAATAAAGGTTTTCAAGTAAAAATCATTTTTAAAAAAGGTTTTAATAACGGTTCTTCAGTAACCCGTTGTTAAAAATAAGGTTTCAATAACGTTTTTCAAGTAAAAATTGTTGTGGGAAACTAGGTTTTAATAACGGTTATTACAAAAACTATTGTTAAAACATAATCGAATTAGGGTTTTGGTCATTGATTATGCATTTATTAAACCCTAATACGTATAAAATGAGCATAAATTTGAGATTAAATGCACAGTTTTAATAATAGTTCTTAATGAAAACCGTTATTAAAACTCTATCATCCAATTAGGTTTTTTGTGATTGATTATGCATATATTAAGCCCTAATATATTAACTGAGCATAAATTTGAGATTAAAATACATGGTTTTAATAACGGTTCTTAATAAGAACCATTATTAAAACTACAGTTTTTTTTAATGTTTTTGCTGTTTTGTTCCTGCCCACACACACAATTGTATGTTCAAATAATTACCAAATCTGCATTGTAAAACAACATCAATTCATAGCAAATCTACAATCACACCATAATTTCAATCAATCCCTAATTGGTATGCATGTGTTAATACACTGGACATACTCAGGAATTAAAATTAGTAGGTATATCACAACTTGGTAGCTCTATAACCCAAAGTAAAAAGTTCATAGATCTAGCCTAAAAGACCGAAAGACATAGACGAAATACGAACCTGACCATGCATGTAGAATATATAGATCCCTATCTAATACCGAATGAATGAGTGCACGTGCTTGGCCCATTGGTCTCTAACTTCATCAATTTCATCAACATTGTATTGTTGGTCTCGTGCATAGTCATCAGTGAAAAACTACAACGCCTAAATTTTGATTAATATATAGTTAGCACTTAGGTCAAGTATAAAATGTATATGTCATGATTCATTATTGGAAAAAATATCGAAAAGCAAACATACATGAGTTGGATCTATGTTGACCGATCTGTTCTGGGCTATCAAATCCATTTTCTCTACATACATAGTATCCACAATCATCGCCGTTTTGCTGTTGTGGACACTGTCAAATGAATTCAGTTAGCTCTCTAACTATTAGATATTAATTTGAATTAAAAAAAATACAAAATAGTTGTCTTCCTACTTACCATGACAGGCTCATATTGAAGATTCTTTGGGTCTGGGACACCATTCCCACCTCTCCTTTGATATGTCGTTCGTAGTGCCCTAATAAAAAGAGTTGGATACACAATATTGTAAGTATATATACCTCAAATAATGAAAGTAGAATATATGTATAAATAAGCTAATGAAGTAAGAAGTGAAAAGTATACTAACATGTCGATAAATTCCTTCCCACCATGATGAGCGACTTCAAAAGGCACGTCATAGGTTTAAAGGGAATGAAACACATAGACTTTATTAAGATCAAATCGGATGGCTTACAAAACCCAATTTTCACTTGCGAGGTGAGGAATGAGATAGAGATTGTTGTGTCCCTCAATTAAAATGTGATCAGCTAAATAGTTTATGTGCCTACCCTCTCTTATTGTACTAACGTCAGCTATGTAGTATGGGCACACAAACACAATAGACGACAACATTTCCTCCATCGCAGCGCGACTAGCTACCAACCTATGGACGACAATAACAATGCATATTTGTTAATAAATAATAACTCATATAAGAGGTCATAAAAATTCCAATTGTACAAGAGTACTAAAATCTCAAATATGAAATAATACTTACATGACATAGACGATGACACTTGTGGTTGACATCCATTCCTAATTATAAATGTCGCTTATGTCAACTGTCTATACCATGTATGTAGCATCGTCCCTCCTAACATACTCAGGATGACAATTAATGAAAGTATAATTGTCCCTGAGGTAGTTTTGGGCATAGAAATATAATAAAGCTATTGCTGGTGGAGGTTATCTTTTCTCTGAAGAAGGAATCTTTTGTGGGGCAACTGATTTTTTAAATTTAGCTCTCTTTCCTTTAGCAGCACCCTCTTTTGTATTACTCATTCTGCTAGTACCTCTCTTGGTTTTACTAGCAGGAGCAGTCTTCTTTTTCGATTACTTAATTTATAATAATAAACAAAATATGTATTGAGCATATACATATATATGAAAAAGGCATAAATAGTGTAAATACTAAACAAGGTCTAATGAAGATGTTGAATGTCAATACCTCTTCAGTAGTGAGACATATCTGATCCGTAGGCCAAGGCACGAAGCTTCCATGAGATTCTATCACTATGGCTGCCTCATTTCCCTCTTTATAACAAGGCAAGGGCACACTGCCAATGATTGGAGTGTCAATACTCACCGGCCTTGTATTTAGGGCTAAGTTGTACCCGTGGACTATTTGTGTTTGGGTACTGTGACTGATGCAGACCCTTCCTTTTGCCAAAAGAGTTGAAAGGTCATTCATTAACAAGTCACATTTATGCAAACCCTAAATGAAAATATTACACATTATTAATTATTTATTATACCGAATACATTTAATAACAATTCATAGTTTGTAATGCTTACCTTGGGAAGAATAGAAAGACATGCATCAGCTTCACAACTGTCTCTGATGCTATTTAGATTAGGTATGCGAAGCTGACCATGGTCTACTAAATCAGATGGCTTATACCCTTGAGATTTAATAAATGACAACTCTTGCTCCATTGTTTCCATCTGTTCAAATTCCATATTCAATTTCTAGGTGAGGATGGTGACTTGCTCATTAGTGCTACGAGAACCATGAGATTGACCACATATACTCGTTCTCGTAACACCTAATCCAAGACCCCTGTGTATTCTAAGGTATTCTGCAATTCCTGTAGCCTAGGACACAATGTTATATTGGTTCACCCTATCCTTACCATATGACGTTTGAAGTTCGTCCTATAATATATATAATATATGCAAATTTAGCTTATAGGAATAAGCATAATATAATAGTTTTCTAAAAGAAAACTAATTAGGGTTCTAGATATCTTCATACTTACAATTTTTTTGCTGCAACATCTACATGTTCATTAATATATCCATCTCTTGTTGTTCTAGCCTTCTTCCATAATGTACCAATATTGATGGACGAGGTACATGGGTCCAAGTCTTTGGGTAGGAGCTATAAATCAAAAAATATTCTTATTTAGAAATATTATTATAAAATTCGACATTTAATTGTAAATAGATAAGTTACAAAATGCATACCAACTCCTCTTCAAGGCTTGCATAGCCTTTGCAAGCCATATTATACCGGTATTTATTCTGCTTCGCAATCTCTTTATTTTTGGAACTTTTTTCCTATGCAACAAGCCAAAACATAGTCACATGGTTATTTCAATATTAAGAATAATACTATTATCGATACAAAAATTTTAATTGTTATCTAACAAATACCTTAAAATCCCCTGTAAGATGATATGCAATAAATTGGTTCCAACTATCTTGATTGATGAAACCGCATCGTTTGGGTGGGTTCTGCCATAGAGAACCATCCCTCTTTTTATACATTTTCCTACAAGCTAAATACGACCTAAATGTTCTTAGACACTCCCCATAGTGTCTAAGAAGCCATTTCTTCCTACTCTCGGAGACATTAAACACTCTCTGCAAAATAAGACATGTAGATGTATACCAATGTTAATGTATTAAAATTAATAACATTTGACATAAAAAAGTAATTACATAAAATAGCATGTTTACTGTGATTTCCTACCAAATATGCTCCTCATGACCCTTTGGAATCTGCTTCTAATTATTATGGTAGATAGGAATACGGTTACGAGTCACAAGTGAAATGTAAGTCAAAAACATGTCTACGTAAGGGCCAATGGGAAGATTGTAAGTATTACATCCCAAATCGATTAATTTTCCTTTACTCCTCATATCTGTGATGATTCTCTTAACTGTAGGTCCTCTTTCCCCTTCTTCATCATTGCTGTCCCTATCAATTTTTTTGTTGGCCATATCTCTACAAAAATCAGTAAATAAATTATGTTAGAATATTATGTATTAAGCATAATGTACCATTATATTATCGATACGAATCATGCTTAGAAAGAATTAATCTCAAATGTATCATGCTATTCTGTATATATATACGAATCATACTCTTAAATTATTTCAATGTAGTGTCGAGACCCCAATTTTATAGTTGGTGGACTAGAAACACTCCACAAAGTAAAGTGCACCTGACCATTATTATAGCCAGTGGACCGGATATCACTCCATAGGGCAGAACACACCTGACAACTATTATAGTCGGTGGACCAAAAATTATCCTCACTGGCCCCGACTCACGTGGTGTTCCACTATAAGTAATTAGTATCTTCCCATGATTTATTACCATGCAAAGTTTAGTTTATCGTGCTCGAAATCCCCCACTATTATAGCTGGTGGACAGAAAATTACTCCATAGGACAAAACACTCCTGACCACTATTATAGTTAGTGGACCGGAAACACTCTACAAGGCAAAATGCTTTTGACCACTATTATAACCAGTGGACCAGAAATTATCCTCACTAGGCTCGGCTTGATAATATTTCACTTTATGTAACTAGTAATTTATTCATGTCTTATTAATAGGCTCATTTAATTAATTTGAGGGAAGGAAAAAGGTCATAAATCCAAAGACAAAAAGATATATTGGCCATAGAATAAGCATTCTATATCAAGAATTGTGGTATACATAAAACCCTAACAAGTAATTCAAACATATTTAACATACATTTCTATGCATACTTACCAACCAGGCACCTCTTACATGATTATGATATAAATACCATCTCACACCCTTAATTATCCATCCAACCTTAGGTTATACCATGTTCTTGTGAGAATTACTTGTGATACCCACTAATTTATCAAATACCCTTATCTTATTATTCAATATTACTTATGTCTTATTAAGGAGACTCATTAATCCATTAACTTGTCACATGCAAGTTACCAATTTACCCCTATCATCCCTATAAATCACTAAGACATCCTTTTTTTGTAAAATTACCAAGTCACCCCCTTCTTATTTATCGAATTATCATATTACCCTTCATGTTTGCATAATTACTAAAATGCACCTTACATTTGTTAGATTACCAAATTATCCTCCGTACTTATTAAATCATCCACTTTACCCCTTATACTTATTATGGTACTGAATTACCCTTCTAGTTGGCGAAATTACCGAACAAGCGTTTATGCATGTTTAAATTACCAAATTTCCCCTTTTGTTTATTAGGTTACAAAATCACCCTTCATACTTGATGTGTTTTATCAAAGTGGCTTGAAGGTTCGATCAAAGATTGATGGTAGAGGATGTCACCCACAAAATTATGCAAAAAAAATAAAGGGTTAAGAAGGATTATAGGTGAAGAAATCAAGTAACAAAGGATAGTTGTTCTCGGAAGATTTAAAGTAGTCTTCAAATGCGTCGAGTTTGAGTATTGATGGAGGAAGGCAATGTCCCAGAATTTCCTTGCTCAATATCAACTCAAATGAGAGAGATATACTTCAGCTATCTATGCTCAAAGTTTGATCAAAATTCTTATTCATTATTCATAAAATTCTTTCCTACAATTCATGCGCGCAAGTATATATAAGAGAGGAAGTAGTCGGTGGTATCATGTGAAACCAGCCAATTCTTTCCCTTAATCCAATCCCAATTATCATGGTTGAATTAAGCCCATATGACACTTAATCCAAAGCATAATATCATTGGTTAAATGATACTAAGGATTAATAGTACAAAGCTATATAATTAACTAAGATACATATATGAAATTATATCAAACTCAACTTACATAAAATACACTTAGGGTTAGGGTTTACAACAAGTTAATACAACTAATGAATATCATCACTCTATCTTATTGTTGTAAAGTATTATCCCATGTATGCCATAGTCTTTCATTCTTTGAATACTTTTACACATTAAAGTGTATTAACATCTTCTTCTTGCAAATATGTGGCATACCTATAAGAACAACTTGAATGTTTCTCAATACCAAGCATATAAGAATTATCAAGAATATTTAACATGATAGGTTCCAACATTAAGAAAGCTAAATCTTATTTACCTTGAGGACTAATATGAAAATGACAATCATTAGGTTCATTAGATACTCCTGCATCATTTTCCCCAAGTAAAGAAGAATTTTCCTTCAAATTTTCATCTGAATAATAAGGAGACAAATCACCAACATTAAAATTTCTTGAAATTCCACCATAAGAATCTGGAAGTTCAAGTTCATAAGCATTATCTCCAAACTTTTTTAATATTTTAAATAGACCATCAGCTCTTGGTATTAGTTTGTTTTTATGTAAATTAGGGAATCTTTCTTAACGCATATGTAACCAAACTAAATTACCAGGAGAAAACACATAAGACTTTCTATGCTTATTTGCTTGAGCTTTATACTTGGCATTGGCATTTTCAATATTATTTTTGATTTTCTCATGAAGTTGTTGAAAAAAAATTGTAATCTATCTTTAGCTTCATAATTTTGCAATTCACCTTTTTTTCAACGGTATCATGTTAATAGGCATGTGAGGATTCACACCATACACCACCTCAAACGGACTAGTTTGATTAGTACTAGATGGACTACGATTATAAGTAAACTCTACATGAGCTAACTTAACATCCCAATCTTTTGTACTTTTATTAACTAAACCTATTAATAATGTACCAAGAGTTCTATTAGTTACCTCAGTTTGCGGATCATGTGAAGTGCTAAATAACAATTTAGTATTAAGCATTTGCCATAAAGTTTTCCAAAAATAACTCATAAACTTGACATCTCGATTAGAAACTATGCTTTTAGGTATTCCATGAAGTTTAACAACCTCTCTAAAATACAAGTCAGTAACATGCGTGGCATCATTGGTTTTATTACATGGAATAAAATGAGCCACTTTAGAAAATCGATCTACTACCATAAGAATAGAATCTTTACCACGTTGCGTTCTTGGTAACCCTAGGATAAATTCCACACTAACTCCTTCCCATGGTTTATCAGGAATGGGTAAAGGTGTGTATAAGCCTTTATGAAAGTAACATTTACTTTTTTGATACGTAGAACATCTACTTATCATGGCTTGTACATGTTTAACCATTCTTGGCCAATAGAAAATTTCTTGTTATAATTCCATAGTTTAATGTATACCAAAATGTCCCGCAATGCTACCTTCATATATTTCCTTGACTATGAAGTCTTGAATACTGGATCTAGGATTACAAATTTTATTTACTCTAATCAAAAATCCATCTTGTATGACATAATTTCCATGGTATCCAATTTCTTTACATACACTAAACATGTACTTAAAATCTTCATCATTAGGATATAAGTCTTTTATCATTTCAAAACCTAAGATTTCGCATCCATCATAACAAGTAATGTAGATCTACAAGAAAGAGCATCAGCGACTACATTTTCTTTACCATCTAAATGTTTGACAAAGAACACAAAGGATTGTAAGAAATTTACCCATTTTGCATGTCTTGGATTAACTTTCCTTTGACTATTTAAGTATTTTAAAATTTTATGATCCAAATGTAACACAAAGGGTTTTGGTCTTATATAATGACTCCATGTCTATAGACTCTGTATGATGGAAAAGAATTCCTTGTCATAAGTCGAATAGTTAAGTTTGGCTCCATTCAACTTTTTAGAGAAAAATGTTATAGGTTTCTTTTCTTGGGAAAGTACTCCTCCTATTCCAACTCCACTAGCATCACAAGTCACTTCAAAAAGAAGGTTAAAGTTGGGTAAGGATAGAACAAGGGCATGAAAAAGTTTATCTTTGAGGGTTTCAAAGGCTTGAGTATCTTCTTTTCCCCCAATAAAATTCACCATTTTTTATGATTTGATTAATAGGTGTAGCTATAGTAGAAAAATCTTTAATAAATCTTCTATAACAACTAGCTAATCCATGAAAACTTCTCACATCATGAACATTCTTAGGGATAGGTCATTCTTTTATAGCCCTAATCTTATTAGGATCTACTTTAATACCTTCTCCACTAATAATATATCCTAGGAAAACTACACTTGGAAGCATAAAATCATATTCTCAAGTTTTCCATATAGTTTAGCTTTCCTTAGCTCATCAAATAATTTCTTCAAATGCACTAGATGATCATAACTATTTTTGCTATACACAATAATGTCATCCAAATATACAACAATGAAATCACCAAGGAAAGGCCGTAGAACTTCATTCATAAGTCTCATAAATTAGCTAGGTGCATTACATAACCCAAAAGGCATAACCATCTACTCATAGAGACCATATTTTGTTTTAAAAGCAGTTTTCCATTCATCTCCATCTCTAATCCTTAAATGATGATATCCACTTCTCAAATCAATTTGGAAAATACTTGTTCTCCACAAATTTCATCAAGTATATCATCTAACCTAGGCATAGGAAATCGATATTTGATAGGAATATTATTCACAGCCCTAGAATCTATACACATACACCAAGTACCATCCTTTTTAGGCACTAGTAAAGTAGGAACACTACAAGGAATCATACTTTCTTTCACAAATCCTTTATCCATAAGCCCTTGTATTTGATTTTGTAATTCCTTATCTTCTTCTGGGTTACATCTATAAGCTGGTTTATTAGGAATAGGCATACCAGGCACTAGATCAATGGCATGTTCTATACCTCTTTTAGGTAGTAATCCAGGAGGTAAGTCAACAGGAAATACATCATTATATTCATCAAGCAACTTAATTAGATTAGGATTTTCATGTTTTTGTTTTTTAGGTATAGAATCTTTAGAAACTAAAGCATAACAAATTCCTTCTTCTTTTATACATTTCTCCATAGCCTTTTCATGTAAAAATAATATCTTTTGGTCATCACTCAAAGGCATATGATCATATAAAGAAGGTATGAGCCAATACAATTGTTTTTCTTTTTTCACCACATATTCATTAGTTACTCCATCATGATTTGCTTTTCTATCATATTGCCATGGTCTACCCAAAAGTAATCCACAAGCATCCATAGGTAAAACATCATATAGAACTTCATCATGATAGTCTCAAATAGAAAATGTTATTAAAGCTCTTTTGTTTACTTTAGCTCCTTTATCCTTATTTATCCATTGTCAAGAATAGGGTTTAGGATGATTAGTAGTTTCAAAACCAATTTTCTTAACCATTTACTCACTAGCAACATTGGTACATGAACCACTATCAATTATGAGTCTACAAACCATGTCACCTATTTTACACTTAGTTTTAAACAATTTCTCTCTTTGAGTAGGTGTAACACTAGGTTATATTTGTAAAACTCTTTGAATTACAAAGCATAAGTCTCATTCTTACTCTTCCATAGTTAATATTTCATTAGGAGATTCAACTTCTAATTCATCATCATCACTACATGGTTCCATGTTTTCTATTTCATGTAAGGTTAAGGATCTTTGGTTAGGATAATCTCTATCAAAATGTTCATATCCTTTATATTTAAAACATTGTTTATTTGCCATTTCAACTACCTTATTTTTACCTTTATCATATTTTTTATTCTTTTTATCATATGAAAATCTTGATTTAGGTGTAAAGGTGTTAGAATAGGGTTTATTTGAAGTTGAAGCATTAGACTTAACATTGGCTTTAGTTGATTTGGTTGGTCTTTAAAATTTCATATCCAATTTAATCAATTCATCAAGAGAGTCATAAGAGTACATATCAACTTTGTCTCTTATTAAATTATTCAAGCCACCTAAGTATCTAGCACATTTTTGTTCTTTTCTTTCATGAACATCACAGATAAGGGCTAGTCTTTCAAATTCTCTAGTCGATTCTTCTACACTAAATAAACCATGCCTTAGACTCATCATTTTAACATACATATATTATTCATACTCTCTAGGCACAAATTTCTTTCTTAAGTGATTTTTAAGTTTTTCCTAAGATTTTATTTTAGACTTCTCTTGTCTTTCTCTTGTTCACTTTAAATTATCATACCAAATTCGAGTAAACTTTTTGAACTTTAGAGTAGCTAATTTGCATTTTCTTTCATCATCATATTCTCTAAACTTAAAAATAGTCTCAATATCATGCAACCATTCAAAAAATGACTCCACATTCAAATCATCATAAAGTTTAATACCTTGATCTTCATGGTGTGCATTTCTTACTTGAAATGTAGGTGGTCTCCTTTGGTTGCTTGAGCAAAAATAATTTATCTTGTCTTCTCCATCTTCATGATGAGGCATATTGAAATGTCCAAATCCACTCGTGGCATGGTACATAGGCTTCATTATCCCTTCCACACTATCATGCATGGTTTCCATGCCAACTTGCCATGGCTTATTCTTCTCTTATTCAGCCAACTTACCTTCCATGCTTTGTAGTTGATGTTGCAGTGTGTTTTGAGTTTGTAATCGAGCATCCATACATGTGGTGATGCTTTTGATAGACTCTACCAGGGAATGCACCTATTCACTAGCCATGGTGAAGGTTGACACACAACCCTTCTTGATGCACACAATATGTTCCACAAAGTGTAGGTGCTGGATTGTTTTTCCTCCAACAAAACAAGGCACAAAATAATTGCTAATTAACAATCAAGATACAATCAATACTTTCAGTCCTTGATTAGGCACAAAGGAGAGCTTGTAACCCCAATAACAATCACTACACGCAAGTACACACAAAATGGGAGATGTCTTCTATTAATGGTGTAAAATTCCACCACATAAGATCATAGATTGTCTCTTCTTTGTCTTCAACAAATGCACGTCTTCTAGGGGGAGAATCGTGTTGGTTGCTGCATAGAAGATGTAGAGGAGATCCATAGGGACAGGATTGAGTGATTCTTTGAGAGAAAATGAGAATAAATGGTTCAAATAGAGCATTTGTAACTCCTGGTCTATTTGGTCGATTATGAGGTGAGGTCTAGGGTTTCGACTCTTTTGTTGCCTTATCTATTTGATGCACGAAGGAAAATTGAAATAGTTGATTCAAAATAGATCACACATCAATAGAGACTAGAATGAAGGAGGAATGAGGTGTTGAGGAGCCACAAAATCGTGGCACACAGGGCGACACACAGAACTACTGAGATTCAACCGGCAACCTGTCGATATTTTATGGGGAAAAGTTCAAGATCATTCCAAGATTGCAAGAAATTTGAGCAAGAACTTCAAGAAAATTTCAAGAAGATCATAAAGAAGCATGAATTCAAGTAAAAGGTTGAGTAGTCGTGGAGTTCTTGATGCAAGAACACACACGCGATTTCTGGTCTGCAGGGTCGGGTTTTATGCGACAACTTCAAACAATCAAAGCTTTGATACCAAAAATGATGTGCTTTATCAAATTGGATGGAAGGTTGGATTGAATATTGATGGAATAAGATTTCACCCAAAAATTATGAAAAGAAACGATGGATTAAGAAGGATTACAGGGGAAGAAATCAAGTAACAAAGGGTAGTTGTTCTCGGCAGATTTGAAGTAGTCTTCAAATGTGTCCAGTTTGAGTATTGATGGAGGAAGGCAATGTCCCAGATTTTCATTGCTCAATGTCAACTCAAATGAGAGAGATAGACTTCAGCTAGCTATGCTCAAATTTTGATAAAAATTATTATTCGTTATTTATAAAATTCTTTCCTACAATTCATGCGCACAAGTATATATATAGGAGAGGAAGTAGTCGGTGGTATCATGCTGAAACTAGCCGACTCTTTCCCTTAATCCAATCCCACTTATCATGGTTGAATTAAGCCCATATAAAAATTAATCCAAATCATATTATAATTGGTTAAATGATACTAAGGATTAATATTACAAAGTTATATAATTAACTAAGATACATATATGAAATTATATCAAACCCTAACTTACATAAAATACACTTAGGGTTAGGGTTTACAACAAGTTAATACACCAAATGAATATCATCACTATATATTCTTGTTGTAAAGTATAATTCCATGTATGCCATAGTCTTGCATGCTTTGAATACTTGTACACATTAAAGTGTATTAACATCTTCTTCTAGCAAATACGTGACATACCTACAAGAACAACTTGAATGTTTCTCAATATCAGGCATATAAGAATTATCAAGAATATTTAATATGATAGGCTCCAACATTAAGAAAGATAAATCTTCCTTAGCTTGAGGATTAATATGAAAATGACAATCATTTGGTTCATTAAATTCTCCTGCATCAATACTTGTTACATTTACCAGATTTCCTATTTGGTTAGTTAAATTACCAAATTTTCCTTCATACTTATTAAATGTACCAAGTTGCCTTTTAGTTGGTCAAATTACCATATTTCACTTCTTACTTATTAACATTACCAATTCACCCTTTTGATTGGTTAAATTACCAAATTTCCCTTCTTTGTTATTAAAATTATCAAATCACTCCTTTGCTTGGTTAAGTTACCAAATTATCCTTCTTACTTATCAGAATTACCAAATTGCTCTTTTGTTGTGTTAAATTACCAAAATACCCTTCCTTTATGCCAAATTATCAAGATACCCTTCCTTTATACCATATTACCAAAATACCCTTCTCCTTTATTAAATCACGATTTCACCCCTTTACTTTACAAAATTACCAACATACCTTTTGAAATACCCCAAAATCCTAATTTAAGAAATTATGGAAAAATAAGAATTTATTAGGAAAATTAATTAAATAAATTATTTTATTAAAATAAAAGAGAATTAATTAAGGTAAATAAAGAAGAAAATAATAAATAATTTAAAGAGGAAAAAATAGGGTATTTTGCTAATTAAAATGGAAGTTAAGGAAAATTTACTCAAATATCCCAAATTAATATAAAAAGGGATTTAGTTATTATTTTCTAAATATTATTATTTTAAATAATAATCCAAAAATACCAAATACCCAAAATACCCTAACCCATCCTTTTTCTCTTTCTTCCCTTTTTACTTTTTCCTTTTTCTTCTTTCTTTTCCTTTTTCCCTCTTTTCCCTCTTTTCTCTCCTTCTCCTTTCTTCTTTTTCCCCTCCTCCCCCACTGGGCTGGCTCGAGCAGCCCAAAGCCCTTCCCCCTTCGGCGTGGCCTAGGCCCACGTGATTTTTGATCCTCGCCCATTCCCCCCAGCCGGTCTATCCTTTCTTTCCTTCTGGATTGCCCAGTCTAGCCTATCGCCCTTCTTCTTCCCCCGATCCCAACCTACAAATTTTGAAACCAGTAACCCACACTGCCGATAGCCACCAACTCTGTCTGGCTGACCTCCTCCTCCCTCCCTGTCGCTTTCCTTTCCTTTTTCGACCCCAACTAGCCCTACAACCCCTTCACGCGTGCCCCCTTTTCCTTTTCTTCTCCCCTCGACCTAACCTACCCTACCATTGTAGGACTGCATTACCTATCACTGCCGGACGGTGGTCCTACCTCACCTGCCCTACTTTTCCTCTTCCTCTTTCATTGTTTTCCCCTTTAATTTAGCTTTTAAATACCCCCAAAGGTAGCCATAATTGGGTCATTGTTTTTCTAGCCCAAAAATCCCGACTTTGCACCACCGCCCAAATAGACCCCTATTCCTCCGCCATCGACCATTGATGCTGCCCACGCCGCCCACCAAAGCCTTTCCTACACCACCCTATATAGAATTGAGGCTCCCACCTCCCTTGTCTTGCCTTGCACAAGCCATCCTACCATGCAAAGTCACCCTCCCGATCAGCCCACTCCGACCTCCCGCTGCCCTTCGTGCCACCGTTCACCACCAATTCGACTGCAAATAACACCACCTCTACCTTCCAAAACAACTAGGGGACCTCACTCTACCTCCCTATAACTCAATCTCCCCTACCTCCCTCTCCTTCTCCCTCCTCCACCTTCCACCACCTTCGGCCACCACACCTGCCGCTGTGTGTCGCCACCTTTGGCTACACCACCACCTTCATTCCACCCCTCTCCACATGAGACACCTTCCACGACCTCAAACACCCCCTCATTCCCTCTCCTCTATCCTATACCCCCATCTCTCTACCTCTCTTCCTCCTCCACTGTCGCCACTGCCGCCCGCCGTCGTCGGTTCCACCACCAACCTTAGGTGGTATTCTAATCTTCCCAACCCTTAAACTTTTTTATATAATTGTTAATAATTTTTAGTAATATTAATAGTATTACTCTTATTATTATTATTATTATTATTATTATTATTATTATTGTTATAATTACTACTACTACTACTACTACTACTACTACTACTACTACTATTGTTATTAATGTTCTTATTATTATTATTATTGTTATTATTATTATTATGTTGTCACTCTTATTATTTAATCTAACTTCAAAAATATTTCAAAGTAATGTTATTATTATTATTAGGGCTATAACTTTCAATATTATTACGATTATCCTTATTATTATTATTATTATTATTATCATTATTTTCTTACTAATAATATTAATACTAACTTTGGCCATTACCAATTTTATTATTAGTGTAAATATTGAGACCCTTACATTACTATTACCTTTTTTTACTATTATTATTATTATGCTTAACATTATTATTATTAGTATTACTACCATTACTACTATAAATATTATTATTATTATTATTATTATTATTATTATTATATTAGTATTATTATTATTATTATTATTATTATTATTATTATTATTATTATTATTATTATACTTGACTATATTATCACTAAGGCTACTACTATTATGATTTCTAGGACCATAAATAGTATTATTCTTAAGATGGGAATTATTATTAATATTATCACTGTTATTATTATTACTACTACTACTACTATGAATATTATTATTGTTAAATTATCTTTTTGGTTAATATTTCATAAGCACTAACCTATTATCACTACTACCATTATTAATATAAGTATCATCATGGTCACTACTTTCATATTACTTATATCACTATTATTATTGTTACTAGCATTTGGGTCGATATTAGTATTATCACTAAAACTAGTAGTCATATTATTACTAGTAATATTAACACTATTACCTTTATTACTATGAATATTACTATGACTACCTTAACATAAACCATGATAGCTACTAAGACTTATTTTGGTTAGTAATAGCATGATTAATTATTTTGAGAATAATAAATTTAACTTTAATTATAAAACTACTATTATCATTATTAGCCTTAATAGTAGAGTATGATAAAGGTAGGGTAGAAATAATGGTAATCATTGGTGAAAGGGAGATTAACCCATAGTATTCCCTCTTATAGGTAAATCAAGTCAAAACCTTAAAGAGGTGTAGGAGCGTGCTCCAAGCCCAACATTACTTTACATAAGGATATAGCTAAGGCCTATGTGTGTTGTGTGACTTGTATGCCTTGGATGTTATATACCATGCTATGTTGTGTATCGAATGGTTATCATTAGCTTGTCTTATGCGGAGCGCAGCTTGGAATTGAGGTATGTTCATGTGTTTCCTTATGAGTATGATATGTATTTGCGGTGATTATGACGTGCTATGATGTGACACTCTAGGACATGCATGCTAGGATGATTCATAATATGATATAGGGATGAAAGGAAAAAAGGAAAGAAAATGGGAAGTGAGTTCACTAAAGGTGACATAAGGTTGACCAAACTACCTCATGATCCATGAAAGGAAAATAAAAAGGATGAGGTGATCAAAATGAATGAGAGATAGAAACCATGCAAGGAAATTCTAGGGTTTGCATGGGAACTTCGAAGGTTGCATGGGGTAGATGGAGTTTGCATGGGGATGATCCTTACGTGAGAAAAGTTGTTTTAGGGTGTAAGTAAGGTAAGGAGAGAGTTGTGGAGTGATTGGAGACTTGGGATGAAAAATAGTACGTAGGTTGGTGTAAGGCTATATAGGGGATCCGATTAGGGTTTTGGGAGGAAACGCTAATTTGGGGAGAAATATGGAAGTAAAAACAATTAAGGAAGAGTGGAGTATGGGTTAAGAGTGGGAATATATTAGATGAGGGATGAGTATGGGTGCCGTGGGAAGGAAGAAGTGTTAGGTGAAAATAGAGTGGTTACTTGTGGGGAAAGAAAGGTTCTAGGGTTTGGAGTGGCTAACTAGGGTTTTCAAATCACTTGTGAAATCAATGAGTAAAGTGATGTGATTTGGGATTGAATCTAAAAGAGATAAGGTGTTAGGCGATAAATGAAATAATGGTAGTGTAAGTAAGAGGAAGTTGGGCCACATAGGTCCAATTAGGGTTTTCAACCCTAGAGGGTGCTAGTAAGTAGAGTAGGAGGCCATGAGGGGATCGGCCTTAACCCACATCCTTAGGAGTTGGGTTTTCATTATGGGTATGTGCAAGGGAGAATGGATGTCGGGGCGTGATAAAGGGCGCATGAGTCTCAAGATATGGGACGAGCCCCCTTGAGAGGATAGAAGTAGAAGGTTGGCGACATGCATGTCAAGGGTGAAATGCTTATTGAATAAGACACGAATAAGATACTAATAATTTAAAGAAAAAGATTGTTGAGTTGGGCCCATACCAGTCCATGGGCAAATAATAGTGGCCAAGAGCATTTTGCCCTACATGATTTTCGGTCCACTAGCTATAATAGTGGGGATTTCTGTGCTCAACAAACCAAATGTAATGATGATAATACATGGAAAAGACATGAAGTAATTAGAGTGAAACACCATGTGAGTTGGGACCAAACTGGTCCACCATAAAAAAATAGTGGCCAGGATCGTTCTGCCATGGAGACTGGTCCACCGACTATAATAGTGGTTAGGAGCGTTCTTCCCTGTATGTATTTCGGTCCACCGGCTATAATAGTGGGTTTCCCACATTCACATGGATTGATAGAGATTATGATGTGAAATGATTATATTTACTAGAGATCTAAAGAATAAGTCTACTTGGACCATAGCCGGCCTTCATTATCTATATTATTGTATGCTGCTTATATGATCATGTTATGTTATATGCTTTGCTTGTTTGGCCTTAGCGTATGGTTACCTTACTCAGTACGTAGTGTACTGATCACCCATTTTATGGGTGCTGCTCATTACCATGAGCGGAAGACCCATCTAAGTTTGTGCAGGTAGGGGACGACGACTTTGATGCCTACGACACTTACGAGGCATCAGGCAGAGCTGAGAGTTGAGACTAAACTTGACCTGGGGATCGAGAGCCACCCAACCGGAATTTATCTTTCCTTTTTGCTTACCATGTATTTTTTTATTCTAGTTATGTCATATCGCACGATATTTTATGTTTTTGAAAAACTTTAGTTACTTACTCCTTGGGTTGTAATTCTTAAACCGCACTCTGATTTCTGTAGGGTTATGGATGAGTCCTTTCATGAAATCTCATTTTTAATCAATGATTTATGTTAGGTGTTAATCATATTCAGCCTTAGCACTTAGTACTGGAATGGTAGGAGTGAACTGATCTGGTACTAAGTGTAGCGGTAGTATCCTTAGAATTTACAGTTTTGTTACTCTACTTCTGTTAAAACTTTTTATTAAAATGAAATTTCTCAGTATTAAGTTTCGGGGGTGTTACACCCTTTCCTTTATGCTCCAAAATACTCTTCTTCTCACAAAAGTTACCAAGTTATTCCCCTTTCCATGTAAAATTACTAAAATTCCCTCCTTACTTATCCATTTACTATTTTACCCCCTCTACTCTTATAAATTACCATTTTGCCCTTATTATACAAATTTTACTAAAACACACTCACCACATAAATATTAATATACATGGTCCATATATATCATCGAACAACACCAACTATTATTATCTATTATTAATACTCATTAGCACCTACCATACACACTTATTTAGGCCACACCTTTGCCCATGTAAATTTACCAAAATGCCCCTAAGGCTCATATTGACATGATTTATGCAACAAATGGCCATGTTGGCATATCATATCATTCATATGTACTTAACATTATCATTAACAACAAGGCTTTTTCCTTAGACATTATTTCCACACAGAACACAAAGATTAACATGCTTTTCTTTTCATCAACCAACATATGCCACTAAATACACTATACTTAACAACATATATCATGCATATAAATATATTAAAAATCTTAATGTGCTAGCATACATATATCCACACATTTTAGTAGGATATAATGGTTACCTTTTTTCTACCAATAATCAAACCTTACCGGTACCCCAGTTAAAGGTTTGAGCTTTGATTAGTAAAATCAATACCTAAAAATAATATCAACATTTATTATATTAGAAGTAGAAAAATCAAAAGAATAAACCATTATCAATAACTTAATTAATATATACTAACACCAACTATTTCTATGCCTTGAAAATAACTAAAATTGGCTCAAAATAAAAGGCAAGGCTCACGCTGCATGAGAAACATGAGCTACATGTAGGGATGGAAAGGATTAAGGGTCGAAGAGGGAGAAGTGGGGACAAGGGAAGGGGTGGCTTGGGTTGGGGTTTTGGGGGTGAGGTGGAGGGCTTGTGGAGGGGTGTTAGGGTGGTGGCTAGGTGTAAGGAGCAAGTAGGGGTATAGTTGGTGGTTGGGGGTTGAAGCTTGGTGGCTTAGAGCGGTAGAGGTGGCGAATGTAGGGCTTGGAAATGGGGTGAAGGATGGATAGAGAAGAAAAAGGAAAGGAAAAGAAGAAAAGGAGGTAGGGGATACTAGGGAATTTTTCGCTAAAGGGAGGATGTGGGGTGGTAGATGAGGTGTAAGGGAGTGGATTGATGGCTGTTGAGGCAGTGGAATAAGAAGGAGGGAGACAGATGGTGGTGATGTAAGGTGGAGGCTGAGAAGGAGAGGAATGAAAATGAAGGGAACGGGGTTGCAAGGGCAAGTGGGGGTGATGGGGTGGTGCAAGGAGGTTGATGAGGTGTCAGGAAGGTGGTGTTGGTGGTTAGCTGGACTGTAAAGGCGATAGTTGAGGGAGGTGGAGCAAAAATAGGGGAGGAGGAGGTAAGGAAATAAGGAAAAAAGAGAGGGCTTTATAGGGAGGTGAGAGGGCTTGAGGCAGGTCGAAAATGAGTAGAAGGGAAGGAGATAAGGAGAAGAAAAGGAAGAGGGAAAGGAGAGGAGGCAAGCACCAGCTAGGGTTGTGGTTGCAGGTGGTAGGGTGTTAGATTGTAGGGAGAAGGAGAAGGAAAGGGAAGGCACGCGGGGGAGGGTTGTAGGGTTGGTGTGGAAAAAAATGGAAGGAAATGGATGGGGAGAGGGAGTAGGGCTATAGGCTATAATGGTCGGTGATAGGAGAGTTGGTGGCGAGGCAAGGTGCAAGCTGGCCATAGCGTGTGATGGTTGAAGGAGAAGAAAAAGGAAAGAAGAAGAAGAAGAAGAAGAAGAAGAAGAAGAAGAAGAAGAAGAAGAAGAAGAAGAAGAAGAAGAAGAAGAAGAAGAAGAAGAAGAAGAAGAAGAAGAAGAAGAAGAAGAAGAAGAAGAAGAAGAAGAAGATGAAGATGAAGAAGAAGAAGAAGATGAAGAAGAAGAAGAAGAAGAAGAAGAAGAAGAAGAAGAAGAAGAAGAAGAAGAAGAAGAAGAAGAAGAAGATGATGATGATGAAGAAGAAGAAGAAGAAGAAGAAGAAGAGAAAGAAAGGAGGGGCAGGCCTACCAGGCCACGGAAGAAAGTAAGGAAAGTGGGCCAGTCCACGCACACGAGGGAGATGGGGAAGAAAAGAAAGTTAGGCTAGCCTAACCGAGGGGAAAGAAAGGAAAGAAAAAAAGGGCGAGGATGGTGCGGCTAGTTGGGCGCGAGAAGGAGGGAGAGGAAGAAAAGGGAGAGGGCCATTGGCCCAGTGCGAAGGAGAAGGAGGGCCACAAGCTAATGGCCCGAACGAGAAGAAAAAGGATAAAAAATGAGGAAATGAAGAAAAAGAAGGAAAAAAGGAAAAAGGAAAAAGGAAAAGTGAAAAATAAAATAAAATAATTTTTTGAATAATGATATTTAATATATTTGATAGATAAATTAATTTAATAATTTAATTTATTATAATTTAATATATTAGTTCAAAAAGGGTAATTTTAGTAAAATACTTGTTTGGAAAATTATTTAAATAAAATGAGTATGATAAAAATAATAAAATATTTATTTTAATTTATTAAATATTCATATCCATTTTTATATACTCAAGAATGCACAAAATAATAAAATTAAATAAATTTAAAATTAAATGATCCGAAATGAGTGATATTTATTACTTACTAGGTTTTAGATTTTTTTGGGTATTACAACCACCATCCTCAGCTAAAGCACCTCATGTTTTGTACCTTTAGTAGCATTAGCTATGCATGAAGCCACCTCCATTTTACCACCCAAACCTCACATAACAACCTCTAACCTTCAACTAAACTTCATGCAACACTAACCCAACAAATGTTAACACCTTACATTATGCTCCCCTAGATAATGGGAAGGCCTCGTGTTATACCCCCTAAATAGCATGACTTCCTCATTTAATTTAACCATCCTCTTTTCCTTCTTCCTTGTTAGTACCTTTCCTCACTTGTTTTTCCTACTCTTCTAACCATGAGTTTTTCTTCGATTTTAGGTGATCTTTAGATTGTCTTGTAAGAGGATACTATAATACCCCCAAAATTCACTATTGAAAAATTTTGTTTAATTAAAAGAAAATTAGCGGAAGCAAAATAATAAACTGTAAATTCTGGGGATATTACCACCACACTTAGTACCAGACCGGTTCACTCATACTGTTCTAGTACCAAGTGCTTAGGCTAAAAAGGTAAAATACAAATTTACTAGAAACTTAAGCATATGTAAATCAGAGAAGCGCAGTAAACAATTTACGAGAGTAAAATCCAACAACAGTGGTTACAAAATAACAAATACATTGAATTTAAAAGAGATAAATAAAAACCCTAGTAGTTCCGGATAGTTCCTTATGCTCTTTCCCGAGGCTTACTTGAATAGCACTGAACACGACCTGCAAGGGGCACTGCCCATTAACTAGGCAAGGGCCCCACGAATGGAACCCTTCAGTACTACGGTACTAAGTAACCCTTTAAATACACTTAAAAACAGGTCCGCAATGTAACACATGTTATACTACTATGTCCGTACATATCGACAGGTGTAAACATCATATTCGAACCCACACATATAGTACATAAGGCCATGAAGAAATTCTACGATGTATAAATGATCAAGGCCACACATAAAGTATATACTTATTCCAGATTAATTATTTAATTAATCTTTTTTATTGGAAGTCGATGCACACCATGCCTTTTATCGAATCCATGTAAGTACAGGAACACCCCACTATTATAGCCGGTGGGCCGGTCACTTGCGGGACAAAGTCCACACCACTATTATTCGCCGGTGGATCAGTCACTTACAGGGCAGAACACACCTAACCACTATTACTAACCAGTGGATCGGCTGGTTCCTACTCACATGGTGTTCCACTATAAGTAATTAGTATCTTTTAAGTGTCTTTAGCACACTCTGGTTTGTGTTTCTTGAGCTCGAGTCGTCCCACTATTATTGCTGGAGGGCCGGTCACTTGAGGGACAAAGTCCACACCACTATTATTTGCCAGTGGATCGGTCACTTAGAGGGCAGAACGTACCTAACCACTATTACTAACCAATGGGTCGGCTGGACCCAGCTCAATAATCTTTCACTTTACATGATTAGTATTTTATTGTATCTTATTCAACAGATTCCGCCCTAGACATGCATGACTAACTCCAGCTATACTTATCCTCCTAAGAGGGCCTGTCCCATATCTTGAGACCTTTGCGCCTCCTAACTCGCCCCAACATCCTTCCCTTAAACCACTTACTTATACCGAGAACCTGACTCCTAAGTGTGTGGGTCAAAGCCCACCACCTTATACCTTAAAGTCCACTCACCCACTACCATGGAAAGGGGTTTTAATAACGGTTATTTTATAGTTTTAATAACAGTTTTCAACTATTATTGAACCGCGTGTTCTTAAATCTTTAATAACGGTTCATAACCGTCATGAAAAATACACAAAAACCCGCGAATATGTGCGTAAACTTCATATTTAATAATCATTTTAAAGTAAAAACCGTTGTTAAAAAATAGGCTTTAATAACGGGTTTTCAGTAAACCATTGTTAAAAATAAGGTTTCAATAATGGTTTATAAGAAAAAACCGTTGTTCAAAACCAGGTATTAATAACGATTAATACAAAAACCGTTGTTAAAACATCATCGAATTAGGTTTTCGGTCATTGATTATGCATTTATTAAACCCTCTAATACGTATTAAATGAGCATAAATATAAGATTAAATGGAGTTTTAATAATGGTTCTTAAACAAAACCATTATTAAAACCTATCTTTTAATAACGGTTCTCTGAAAAACCATTATTAAGACATATGTTTTAATAACGTTTTTCATCCGAACCGTTATTAAAACTATAGGTTTTTTTTAAATATTTTTCTGTTTTCTTCCTACCCACATACACAGTTGTATGTTCAAATAATTACCAAATATGCAATGTAAAACAACATTAATTCATACCAAATCTGCAATCACACCATAATTTCAATCAATCTATAATTGGTATGCATGTCTCAATACACCAACTATACTTACGAATAAAAATTAGTAGGCATACCACAACTTGGTAGCTCTACACCCTAAAGTAAAGAGTTCAGAGATCTTGGCTGAAAGACCGAAAGATGTAGACGAAATACAAACCTGAAAATGCATGTAGAATATATAGATCGCTACCTAATACCGAATGAATGAGTGCACGTGCTTAGCCCATTGGTCTCTAACTTCATCAATTTCAACAACATTGTATTACTGGCCTCGTGCATAGTCATCGGTGAAAAACTACAATGCCCATGTTTCAATTAATATACAGTTAGCCATTAAGTCAAAAATATATATGTCATGATTCATTAATAGAAAAATATGGAAAAGCAAACATACATGGCTTGGATCTATATTGACCGATCTATTCTGGACTATAAGATCCATTGCTCTACATACATAGTATCCACAATCATCGCCGTTTTGCTGTTGTGGACACTGTCAAATGAATTCAGTTAGCTCTCTAACTATTAGATATTAATTTGAATTAAAATAAAATATAAAATAGTTTTCTTCCGTCAGTAGGCTCATATTGAAGATTCTTTAGGTCTGGGACACCATTCCCACCTCTCCTTTGATATGCCGTCAGTAGTGCCCTAATAAATAGAGTTGGATACATAATATTGTAAGTATATATACCTCAAATAATGAAAGTAGAATATATATATGTATAAATAAGCTAATGAATTAAGAAGTGAAAATTATACTAACATGTCAATAAATTCCTTCCCACCACGACGAGCGACCTCAAAAGGCACGCTATAGGTTCGAAGGGAATCAAACACATAGACTTTATTAAGATCAGGTTAGACAACATACAAAACTCAATGTTTAGTTGTGAGGTGAGGAATGAGATAGAGCTTGTTGTGTCTCTCAATCAAAATGTGATCCGCTAAACAGTTTATGTGCCTACCCTCTGTTATTGTACTACCGTCAATTATGTAGTATGGGCACACAAACACAATAGAGGACAACATTCCCTCCATCGCAGCGCAACTAGTTACCAACCTATATGTTGACGACAATAACAATGCATATTTGTTAATAACTAATAACTCATATAAGAGGTCATAAAAATTCCATTTCTCCAAGAGTACTAAAATTTGAAATATGAAATAATGCTTACATGACATAAACGGTGACACTCGTGGTTGACATCCATTCCAGATTATAAATGTCACTTATGTCAACCGTCGATACCATGTAAGTAGCATCGTCCCTTCCAACATACTCAGGACGACAATCAATGGAAATATAATTATTCCCGAGGTAGTTTTGGGTATAGAAATACAATAAAGCTAATGCTGGTGGAGGTTGGCGTATTTCCGAAGAAGGAATCTTTTGTGGGGCAACTGATTTTTCAGATTTAGCTCTCTTTCCTTTAGCAGCGCCCTCTTTTGTGTTGCTCGTTCTACTTGTACCTCTCTTGGTTTTACTAGCAGGAGCAGTCTTCTTCTTTGATTCGTTATTTGATAATAATAAACAAAATATGTATTGAGCATATATATATGAAAAAGGAATAAACAATGTAACTACTAAATAAGGTTTAATGAAGATGTCGAATGTCAATACCTCTTCAGTAGTGAGACGTATCTGATCCATAGGCCAAGGCATGAAGCTTTCATGAGCTTCTAGTACTATGGCTGCCTCATCGCCCTCTTTAAAACAAGGCAAGGGCGCACTACCAATGATTGGAGTGTCAATACTCATCGGCCCTGTAATTAGGGCTAAGTTGTACCCGTGGATAGTTTGCGTTTGGGTACTGTGACTGATGCGAACCCTTCCTTTCCCCAAAAGAGTTGAAAGGTCATTCGCTAACAAATCACATTTATGCAAACCCTAAACGAAAATATTACACATTATTAATTATTTATGACACCGAATACATTTAATAACAATTCATAGTTATGTAATGCTTACCTCGGAAAGAGAAGAAAGACGTGCATCAGCTTCACAACTGTCTCTGACACTATTTATATTAGGTATGTGAAACTAATCATGGTCGACTGAATCAGATGGCTTATACCCTTGAGATTTAATAAATGACGACTCTTGCTCCATTGTTGCCATCCGTTCAAATGTCAAGTTCAATTTCTGTGTGAGGATGGTGACTTGCTCATTAGTGCTACGAGAACCGCGAGATCAACCACGTACGCTCGTTCTCATAACACCTAATCCAAGACCCCTGTGTCTTCCATGGTGTTCTACAATTCCTATAGCTTGGGACACAATGTTATATTGGTCTACCCCCTCCTCACCATCTGACGCTTGAAGTTCGTCCTGTAATGTATATAATATATGTAAATTTAGCTTACATCAATAAGTATAATATAATAGTTTTCTAAAAGATAACTAAGCAGGGTTCTAGATATCTACAAACTTACACTTTTTGTGGCTGCAACATCTACATTTTCATTAATATATCCATCTCTTGTTGCTCTAGCCTTCTTCCATAATGTACCAATATTAATGGACAAGGTACATGGGTCTAAGTCTTGGGCTATGAGCTATAAATCAAAAAATATTCTTATAATGTACCAATATTATAAAATTTGTCAATACGCTGTAAATAGATAAATCACAAAATACATACCAACTCCTCTTCAAGGCCTGTATACCCTTTACGAGCCATATTATGCCGGGTACTTATTTTGCTTCGCAATCTCTTTATTTTTGGCACTTTTTTCCTATGTGACAAGCCAAAACAAAGTGACATGGTTATTTCAATATTATGCACAATACTAGGATCGATACAAAAAATTTAATTGTTATCTAACAAATACCTTAAAATCACTCATAAGACGATATGCAATAAATTGGTTCCAACTTTCTTGATCGATGAAACCGTATCATTTGGGTGGATTCTGCCGTAGAGAACCATCCCTCTTTCTTTACATTTTCCTATAAGCTAAATATGACCTAAATGTTCTTAGACGCTCCCCACAATGTCTAAGAAGCCATTTCTTCCTACTCTCTGGCACATTAAACACTCTTTGCAAAATAAGACATATAAATGTATACCGATGTTAATGTATTAAAATTAATAACATTTGACATACAAAAATGATTACATAAAATAGTATATTTACCGTGATTTCCCGCCAAATATGCTCCTTATGACCCGTTGGAACCTGCTTCCAATTATTATAGGATATAGAAACACGGTTACATGTCACAAGTAAAATGTATGTCAAGAATATGTCTGCATAAGGGCCAATGGGAAGATTGTAAGTATTCTATCCCAATTCGACCAATTCTCCTTTATTCCTCATATCTGTGATGATTCTCATAATCGTAGGTCATCTTTTCCCTCCTTCATCATTGTTGTCCCTATCAATATTTTTGTTGGCGATATCTCTAAAAAAATCAATAAATAAATTATGTTAGAATGTTATTCAGCATACTTGATTTGAAAAATGCATTTAAAAAAACCAACATAGATATTATATGTTACAATATTATTACCGTCATTTCCTTCTTTTCCTTCTTCTCTTTCCCCTTGTTTTTGGATTAGATTCAGGATCTGATACATATATTACTTCACAATGATCATCCCTAACATATATTTCCTCCTCATTAATTTTATTGTTATCATCGTTCAATAATTGAGTTGCTTGCATAGCTGAGACACACTCTTTATTCCAATTGGCATTATTTTCATCATCATATTCATTGGCATTTCTTTTTTTCGTAGATAGTACCACATACCATCTTTTATCACTAGGGTCAGTGACATAGAATACTTGTGTCGCTTGTGATGCTAAGATGAATGGGTCTTGTTTATGCCCTGCCCTATTAAGATCTACTAATGTAAATCCATCTTCATATCTAACCCCATAGCCATTATCAACCCATTTGCAGCCGAATACAGGAATTTTAAATACAGTGTAATTTAACTCCCATATATATTCAATCACACCATAATAATTCATATCTGCATAAGTTGGATTCTTGTCTTTCGCACTAGCAACATGCAATTCCTCAGCCACTAAAGTCACCCCACTGTTCTGCATTGTACTCTTCTCATCTTGTTCTTTTGTATAAAAAGTGCAACTGTTGATCACATAACTGGTATATTGAAAAACTTCATAACGAGGTTTCTGAGACAACCAATGCAGGGTTTCGGAAATTAAAGTTGGGGAATGTCCGATGAGTGGAATGATGCGATCTCTTATCTAATAAATAAAGGAAAGATTATGTTTATCGATAATCCATTTCTCAGTCTTTGATGAATTTTCTATCCGTAAAGAAGTCATATGCTCTTCAATGTACGGCTGAACATCATCACTGTTGTGTAATACATATAGATGTGCTACACGGAACATGTTAGGGTCTACACGCCCAAACTATTTGCCTCTAATACCCTGTCCTTCAAATTTACCTACATGTCGAGACTTAGGAATACCAAGAGCTTCAGCATTTGACAAGTACTTTGTGCAAAACTCAATTGCCTCTTCCACTAGGTAACTCTCAACAATACATCCTTCTGGTTGATATCGATTCTTCACATAACCTTTTATCAACTTCATAAACCGTTCAAAGGGGTACATCCAATGCCCATGAACAGGTCCTAACATTTTTATCTCATAAACTAAATGAATAATTAGATGTACCATAATATCAAAGAATGACGGTGGAAAATACATTTCAAGTTGGCACAAAATAATCACAATCCCTTTTTGCAAGGCATACAAACTATCAGTATGTATAACTTTAGAGCAGATGGCTTTAAAAAGCCAACAAAGCCTCGTGATAGTAATTCGAACACGTTTTGGCAAAATTCCACGTATAGCTATTGGCAACAAGTGCTGCATCAAATATGACAATCATGAGACTTCATGTTAATTAATTTCAACTCTTTCATTGACATGAGCCTTCTCACATTAGAAGAATACCCTTCCGGAACCTTGACACTGTGAAAGAATTCACAAAATGAAATTTTCTCTTTTCTGGAAAGAGTATGACACGTCGGTGGTAAATACGTTCTTCTTCCATTGTCTCGCGGTGTTAGTTCCCGTCTATTACCCATTTCTTGCATATCCATTCGAGCATTTATGCCATATTTAGTCTAGCGTGGAACATTAAGTAATTTACCAACAAGATTGTCACATATATTTTTCTCAATATGCATCACATCAAGGGCATGTCTCACGTAGAAAGATTCCCAATAAGGAAGGTGGAAGAATATTGATATCTTCTTCCACCAAACTGATGGAGGCTTATCTTTATTCTTCTTCCCAAACTTGACAGTCAAATGTTTCATCTTCAGCCACACTTGTCGACCCGTCAACCGGATTGGTGCCTGCCCTTCTTCTCGGAATCCATTGAACGCTTTTCTTTGCCTACGATAATGATGATTCTTCGGTAAAAACCTACGATGCCCAAGGAACACAGTCTTTCGGCCATGTGTTAGCTGAAAAAATGAAGTATTCTCCTCACATATCGGACATGCATAATGGCCTTTCACACTATAACCTGACAAGTTGCCATATGCCAGGAAATCATTTATATTACAGAATAACAATGCTGTCAAAGTGAAATTTTCTTCACTATATGCATCAAATACTTCAATGGCCATGTCCCATAAGAACTTCAAATCATCAATCAAAGGTGCCAAACAAACATCAATATCATTCCCAGGTTGGTTTGGCTTGGAAATGAGTAAAGACAACATCATATACTTGCGTTTCATATAGAGCCACAGAGGTAAATTGTATATAACCAAAATCACTGCCATAAACTGTAGCTGCCTTGATTGTGCGGATTCATTCCATCCGCAGAAAGAGCAAGGCGCACATTTCTTGCTTCTTTACCAAATTCAGGAAACAACCCATCAATCGTCATCCATTGTGGAGAGTCAGATGGATGTCTAAGAAGCCCATCATCTATCTTGTTATCAGCATTCCACCTTAGGTTCTTGGCATCTTCAACATCATAAAACATCCGCCTTAATCTTGGTATTATAGGAAAATACCATAACACCTTAGGAGGCACCTTGTTCTTCTTATATCGTGGTGCTTTGCATTTAGGATTAGGACAACTATCCAAAGATGCATTGTCATTGTGATATAAAATACAATCATGAGGGCATGCATGTATCTTCTCATAACTCATGCCCATAGAAGATAGAATCTTCTTCGCTTCATATGTACGATCAGGTAGAACGTTATCATTAGGAAGCATATCCTTCACAAGTGACAATAATTCTGTGAAACTCTTATCACTCCATCCATTACATGCTTTTAAGTTATACAACCTTAAAGTAGTAGATAATTGCGTAAATGTCTTACAATCACCGTAAAAAAGTTTCTCCAAGTCATTCAATAACTTCTCAAACATTTTTGGACAATCCCGAACACTTTCCTCAACCTTTTGAGTCATCTCCTCTAACAAATGTCTCTCATAGTTATCAAATGATGATCCACTACTATCCCTCCCAACATCGTCATTTTCATATTTAGACTCTGTTTCCCCATGCCATATCCAACAAGTGTAACTTGTATCAATTCCATACACAAACAAATGATCTCTCAAATCATTAGCATTGACACGTTGAATATAAGCACACTTCAAACAAGGACAGACTATTCTACTAGAGTCCCGAGTATGTTCAATTGCAAACTTGATGAAAAACTCCACTCCTTCGTTATATTCTCTAGACAGACGATTTGTTGACAACCATTTCCGATCCATAGTTTTTGAATCTAGATATATCCCACATGAAAGTAATTATTAAAAATCAATTGAATTATAAGTTTAATAATTCTTAAATCACTCATGCTTAGAAAGAATTAATTTCAAATGTATCATGCTATTCTGTATATATATATATATATATACGAATCATGCTAACAAATTTCCAAAATTATATTAATGCTGATAAATGAAACTACTCATACTTACAAAGAGTTCATATATATATATATATATATATATATACACATACATACATACATACGTAGAAAAACATTGTACAATTAATAGTTCAAATTACAAAAGATATACATACTACAGGATTTAAGCAATAGCAGCACTATATACATCAAAATGTTGCTACAACTCAAATACCTAAAAAACAAAAGCTCATATCCCTAAAACTAAATCCCCCGATAGCCTCGTCGAGCCCGACTAAAATCTATAATTCTGAAAGTCCACTCATCACGATATATCATTTGATCCCTGACATCATCGCAAGAGAGTCTACTCACGGATACTCTAGGGTAACTGGGGTGGATACTCCGAGCCAAGCTATGACGATACCTCCACTCATCATCGATGACCATCAATGCTCTCGATATCCTATCATACTCTTTAGCAAACAGCTCACCCTCAATAAATCTCGGGTGTGGTGCATTAGTGTGGTAGACAAACCACTACAAAAAAGTAGACGTAGCCGACACCCATGGCTCTATCTGAGGCAGGGTCAACAGAAGGTGATAAGATCTGAAATGGAAGGGGTGATAGGATGACCCACTCGCGTACAAATGACATAGCTCGTCATATAACCATATCACATGAGTCCGTACATCTGTATGTGGCGCCATATGAAAATACCATGGAGGGTATGTCATCTCACCACCTACAAATGAGAACCACTAAATCTTATCATCAAGGTTGTTCTCGAAAGGATCTAAATTACAGAATATGTAAACTGATCTTCAACTAGCTAGACAAATCATAAATATATTCTACCAGATCTTAACCAACTATGTAAACCTAACAACATCAAACTGTTTAAAATAAGGACATAATCTTTAGTTATATATTTAACAAACTAGCTAAACATCAAACTATCATCAAATCATTCAAGCTACAAATAGTAAAATCAAGTAGATATTAATAACATAATATATATATATATATATATATATATATATATATATATATATATATATATATATATATATATATATATATATATATACACACACATATAAATATATAGTACAACTTAATAAACCCTATATGATTATTATTATTATTATTATACACAATTATTCATCTCTATTTAATTTTTATCACAACACCGATTCCCAACCAACCTTCTCAAATTTTCCCCGCAATACCCTTATCCCTAGGATTTTTCCCTATAGCCCTAGTTTATATTTAGTATAATAAATGATAAACCCTAATCCTAACCCTCCCCTCCCCCTAACCCTAACCCTCCCCCTAACCCTAACCATAATTATTTTAGATTATATATACACATCTTATATATAAATATATTATAAATATATATACATATAATAGAACACACATTTTATGAAATATAAATACACGTCTTACAAAATATATATTAAAAAAATCATACAAATACACATCTGCATAATAATGTGAGTGCTAAAAATATATATATACACCTTAATTTTATACTTAGAACGTACATATCTTATGATAATAATATATATTTTAGGCTTGTGGATTCTCTTAAAATAATAATACATATTTTTATAAAATAGATTATAAACACGTTTATATATATATATATATATATATATATATATATATATGTAAAGGTCTCAGCCACAATCAAAAAAGGACAGCAAAATTTTTCACCAACACATTCAAACAACAGATTTTCGAACAACATGGAGCAATTTTACAATAACAAACAAACACAAACCTGTAGCAACATGCTTGTATTTATATATATATATATATATATCAGTAGAGACAAATTAAGCAATGAGGGAAGAACAAACACATATGTAAAGGGAGCGACGGCATGCAAGTTGAGAGAGGCAACAACACGGTGGATGATGAAGGTACAAGTGTTGGCTACGTTTGCAAGAATGACACCACGCACATGGAAAGCTAACAATGGAAAAGGGGTGGTGGAGAGATGGTGGTGCGAGCGTTTCCCTTAATTCAGAGGAGCCGGAGCGGTGGTGCAAGGGTTAGCAAGAGAAAGAGAGTACGAGAGGGAAGCAGTAGAGTCTGAAATTTTTGGCACAAAACAAAAATGAACGAAATAAAAAGGAGTTTTAATAACGGTTCTTATAGGAACCATTATCAAAAGATGTTTTAATAACAGTTCCTGTAAGAACCGTTATTCAAACATTGAAAATTTTGACAACAGTTCTTGTTTGAACCGTTATTAAATCTTGTTTTAATAACGGTTTTATATGAACCATTATTAAAATGGCGATTCAAATTTTAACTTTGTACTTTTAATAACGGTTATTACCTACAACCGTTATTAAAACTTCCCGCGCATTAATTTTCGTGCATTTGACTATGGTTTTGGAACCACCGTTATTAATGTCTCGTTATTATTTCCTATTTTTGTAGTAGTGACCGCCTTCCCCTAGGGTTTTCTTCAGAAACCCTAACCTAGGCCTATGTGGCCCATCCTTTTCTACCTTGCACAATCCAAACTATTTTATCAACCCTACACATGTCGACTCTTTGGTTCCACCCTCACTTCATGCACCACTCATTCTCACTTATTTTTATTATTTTCTTTTTCTTCTTCCCCTACTCAGATTAGGATTTCCCTTTAAACTCTATTCTAGTCTCCTACACACCCTTATACTGTCCCACGTACTATTTTTCACTTGAAACCCCCAAACAACCAAACGACACTTCTATCACCTTCCTCACATCTCGAGGCAACTTTCCATACGTAAAGTTTGCCCCCATGTGGACTGTAATCCCCCAAAAATTTTAAAAGCCTATAATTTAATAAATCACTTTTATTAGGGATAATTTAACTCTTAAACTTATTTAATTTAATTATGTTGAGGATTTTGCCTTTTAAATTTATTTAACTCAATTATTTTGTGGATTTTAAGTATACAAAATTAGATGTGAATATTTAATAAATTAAAATAAATAAATTGCTATTTTATCATACTCATTTTATTTAAATAAGGTTTCAAACCAATATTTTCTAAAAGTTACCTTTTAAACTAATATAATAAAATATATTAAGTTAAATTATTAAAAATTGTTTATCTACCAAAAATACTACAACTTATTTCCCATAAGTTATTTTATTTATTTTTCTCCCCTATTTTCCTATTTTACCTTTTTCCTTATTTTGCCTTTCTCTTTTTTTCTCTCCCCCCTTCTCTTTTCTTCCTTCTTTCCCCCATTTCTCCCGACTGGGCCAGCCACCAACCCAAATCAAGTTCTCCTCCCCGTCCCGCGCATGCTAGGCCACCTAGCTTCCTCCTTTGCCCGAACTGACTAGCCGAACACCTCCCTCTCTTTTTTCTTTTCTCCCCTGGACCAGACCGGTCCCACCCTCTTTCCCTTTCCCTTCTTCCCCGCGCTCCGTTGCAACTCGCAGCCACCCCTTCTGCATCGACCAACCGCCTGCGCTGCTTGCCCACCTTCTCCCTCTCTCCCTGGCCGTTCGTCTGTCCCTCCTCGACTGACCAACATCCTTCTCACCTATGCGTGCCTACTCTCGCCCCCTTTTCTTCTCCCTGACCGAACGCAGATTTGCCATGGCAGACCTGCGTTGTCCTGCCACCACCGGTCGACGTGCCGTCTACGCCTGCCCCTACCTTCCTCTGCCCCCTCTCTTGGTTCTCCCCCCATTTTTGTCCTATAAATACCACCTTGGGATCCATTATTGGACCTTTTGGAACCGCAGCTCAGAAAACCCGCCTTGCGCTACCCCTACTTTAGACAACTGCCCCGTCGCCGCCACCCATCTCTGCCACTCATCGCCACCGCCCGATCCACCCACGGAACCCTTCCCTGCATCACCTTCTACCAACCTAAGCCTCCCTCCTCCCTCGGTTTACTCTGCACGAGCCACCCCGGCCGTGCAAAGTCCCTTCCCCTATCAGCACTTCATCGAGCCTCGCCACCCTTTGCACCACTGCCCTCCGCCTGTCTCGCCGCTTCCAACACCCCCTGCCCTCCAAAACGACCAGGGGAGCTCCCTCTACCTCCCCATACCTTCATTTTTCCCTGCCACCCTCTCCTCTTCCTTCTCCTCCCTCCACCTCTCTTCTCCCCTATCGCAGTTGCTGCCACCACCGTGTGCCGCCGCCTATGCCACCACCATCCCTAGGTGGTCCTCTAAACTCCCCAACCCCTAAACCCTTGTTATACAAATGTTGGTTATTTTAATAGTATTATTATTATTATTATTATTATTATTATTATTATTATTACTACCTTTATCATTATTATTACTTAACCTAACTTCAAAACATTCATAACTATTATTACTATTATTATTAATGACCTATAACTTTAGTATTATTATTTTAACATCATTATTGTTATTATTATTATTATTGTTGTTGTTGTTGTTGTTGTTGTTGTTATTATTATTATTATTATTATTATTATTATTATTATTACTACTACTACTTTGTCACTATTATTAATATTTCATATATCACTAACCTTACTATCACTACTACTATTATCATTATTAGTAACATTGAAACTATTACCATTAATAATATAAATGTTATTATAATTACTTTAAATTATTATAGCTATCAAGACCTATTTTTGATTTGTAGTAGCATGATTAGCTACCTTAGGAATAATAGCCCTACTTTTATTATTATTTTTAACCCTAATAGTAAGTTGTGATAAGGGTAAGGTAGGAAGAATAGTAATTTTGGTTAGAGGGAAGTTAATCCATAGTTTCCCTCTTATAGGCGAATCAAGTCAAAACCCGGAGGAGGCGTAGGAACGTGCTCCAAGACTGGTGTCGTATTAGGTAAGGATGTGGCTAAGATCAATTATGTGTGTGTTATGTGCCTTGTGTGCCATATGTTACTCCATGTTGTGTACTATATGATTTTAATGACTAATTATTTGTAGTACAGCTTGGAGTTGAGGTATGCTAATATGAATTCCTTATGACATGTGTATAATGATTGTTCTGTTGTGTTTCTGATTTTTTTTATGACATGAACCTCTAGGACATGCATGCTAGGATATTAATAATATGATGTAAGGTGAAAGGATAAAAAGGGGAAATGCAAAGTGAGTTGACTAAGGGGGTATGAGATTGACTTAATTATCTCATGATCCATGAGGAAAATTAAAAGGAGTTTACGATTAAAATAAATGAGGGATTTGAACTTTACATGGGAAATTTCTAGGGTTTGCATGGGAATGATCTTTACGTGAGAAAATTTGTTTTAAGGTGTAAGTAAGGTAAGGGGAGAATTGTAGAGTGATTGGAAACTTTGGATGAAAAATAGTATGTAGGTTAGCATAAGGGTGTATAGGAGACTTTGATTAGGGTTTGGGAGGAAACCCTAATATGGGGGAAAATGTGGAAGTAAGAAAAATTAAGGAAAAGTGGAAATTTAATATATGAGGGATGAGTATGGGTTCCATGGGAAGTAAGTAATGTTAGGTGGAAAGTAGAGAGATTACTTGTGGGGGAAGAAATGTGCTAGGGTTTGGAGTGGACTGCTAGGGTTTCTCGATCACCTGCGAAATCAATGAGTAAAGTGATATGATTTGTGGTTGAATCTATATGAGATGAGGTGTTGGATGATAAATGGATTAATGGTAGTAAAGTAAGAGGAAATTGGGCCACATAGGTCTAACTAGGGTTTCAAGGGAAACCCTAGACGGCGATAGTGGGTGGAGTTTGATGTCACGAGGTGTTGGGCCTTAACCCACACCCTTAGGAGTTGGTTTTCATTATGTGTAAGTGTAAAGGGGAATGGATATCGGGGTGTGATAAGGGGTGCAAGAGTCCCAAGATATGGGATGGACCCTCCGGGGAGGATAAATGTGGATATAGTTAGCCATGATTTTCAAGGGTAAAATACTTTCAAATAAGATATGTTAAGACACTAATCACTTAAAGATGAAGATGTTGAGCCGAACCCAGACCGGTCCACCGGCGAATAATAGTGGTTAGGGCCGGGGTGCCCTACATGACCGATCCACCGGCTATAATAGTGGCCTGACGCGTTTTGCCCTGCATGATCGGTCCACCGGCTATAATAGTAGAGGATTCCATGCTCAACAAACCAAACATAATAACGATAAGACATGGGAAAGACACAAAGTAATTACAGTGAAACATCATGTGAGTCAGGGCCAGACCGGTCCACCGGCGAATAATAGTGGCCATGAGCGTTTTGCCCTGCATGACCGGTCCACTGGCTATAATAGTTTCCAGGCACGTTTTGCCCAGCATGACCGTTCTACCGGCTATAATAGTAGGGTTCCCGCACTCACATGAATTGATAAAGACTATGATGTGAATCGAGTCTATATTTACCGGAGATCTAAAGAATAAGTCTATCCGGACTGTAGCTATCCTTTATCATCTATTTTACTACATGTTGCTCACATGATTATGCTATGTATACTGTGTTGTGTGTTTTGTACGCTGGCCTTAACACATCTGTTACCTTACTCAGTATGTAGCGTACTGACCACCCGTTTCATGGGTGCTGCTCATTCCCACAAGGAGAGGACCCACCTGAGTTTGTGCAGGTAGGAGATGATATCTTCGATGCCTACGACTCTTACGAGGCATCGGGTGGGGCTGAGAGTTGAGCCTAGACTTGGCCTGGGGACCAAGAGCAACATGGCCAGACTGTCCTTTTCATTTTGTTTTACCCTATATCATTTGATTTTAGTTATGTTATGTCGTACGATACTTTATGTTCCTTGAGAACCTTGTCTATGTACCCCTTTGGCTTGTAAACCTTTTTATGCGTACTCTGAATTTTATATTGTGAACTATTTAACTTCCTTATGAATCCTTGTTTTAAGTATTAGCTTTTATTTGATGGTAATCCGTTTTAGCCTTAGCACTCGGTACTGGAACAATAGGAGTGAACCGGTCTGGTACTGAATGTGGCGGTAATATCCCCATAATTCACAGTTTTCTTATTTCGCTTCCATTAATTCTTTCCTCTAAAACAAAATTTTTCAGTAGTGAATTTTGGGGGTGTTACATGGACTCTAACCATCCCATGCAAACCCTAGTTCGTCCCATACCTACATTAGCCAACTTACTTCCCCTTGGTTATCTTTCTCTCCCATTTGTCTTTTTCATGCCTCTGTCCCACATTACCACAATAATTATCCTAGCATGCATGTCCTAAAGGGCCATATCAAATCACATCATAACTTACGGCATATCCGTATTATCACATACCAAAAGAGGACAAATGTACACATTTGGATTCCAAGCCACGCGAAACTTGAAATAGTTAAGATAATATCATATAAAACCCGACATATAATTATATAGGACATCCAAGACACGTAAGACACATCACACACATTCGGCCTTAGCTACACCCTTACTCGGTTTAGGTTACCGAGCTATCTCCTACCCTTATTAAGCCACTAATCACACTTTGTAATTGTTACACTTAATGTATTTCCCATTTGCTTAGTTAGATTACCAATTTACCCATTTCCTTTATTATAATTAACAAATTGCTCTTTAGTTGGTCAAATTACCAAATTACCCTTGTTCAATATCCTAATTACCAAATTACCCCTTTAGTTAGTTAAATTACCAAATTACCCCTCATATTTATCATGTTTACCATTTTACCCTTTTCCATTATTAAATTATCAAATTACCATTTATTTATTTAAATTATTATTTTACCCTTCTCAATTATTATAACTACTAAGTTACTCCTTTCCAATTTCCACTTTTATCCCTCTTATTTACAAAATTACTATTTTACCCCTTTACTTCCAAATTTACCATTTTACCCCCCCCCCCCCTTAACTTTTAAAAATTACCATAACACCCCTTTCACTTATAAAATTATCATTTTATCTTGGATTACGGAATTACCATTTGACCTCTTTTAATTCCAAAATTTCCATTTTCCCTCTAATTACGAAATTCCTATTTCACCCCTTTATTACAAGATTACCATTTTGCCCTTTTACTATAAAATCACCATTTTGCCCTTTTATTAGAGAATTACCATTTTGCCATTTTATTATAAAATTATCATCTTGATCTTTTATTATTAAATTACCATTTTGCCTTTGTATTACAAAATTACCATTTTACCCCTTTAATTACAAAGTTACCATTTTACCCTTTAATCATAAGATAACCAATTTATCCTTTAATTATAACATTACTAATTTATCTTTTAATACTAAAATTACCCTTTTACCTTTTAATTATAAAATTACCCTTTTTCTCTATAATTACAAAATTACTACTTTTCCCTTGCCTCCAAAATTACCATAATACCCTTTTTTTAATTAAAATTTACCATTATGCCCCTTAGCACACCACTTATATTAAAATATTATTATTACTATATAAAATATTAACTTTAATACCTTATTCACAACTCTTATAATTAATACAACATTATTAGCACCCATATATATATTAGGCCATATTCTTATACAATACACATTACTAAAATACCCCTAAGGCCCACAAAACATTAATCATGCATTAAGATCACAATAGCATAATACAACATGGATAATACTTACATTTTCATTAATAACCAACTCCTACATTAAACAATATCTCCAAACATAGCACATAATCTATCATACTTCCTCTTCATCAATCAACACAAGAAACCGTATATAATATATTAAACAATATATATCAAGCATAATACACATTAAAAATGCCTAATGTGCTAACATTAATCCATGCGTTTAAGTGGGATTTAACGATTACCTCGATTCCCGTAAAACAAACCTTATCGGTATTCCGGTTAAAGGTTCAAGCTTTAATTATCAAAACCAATACCTAAAAATAATATCAAGATTTATTACTTAGAAATAATAAAATCAAAGTATAAAACTTTATAATGCTTAATTAATCAAATACTTAAATTAAAATATTAGTATACCTTAAAATTTTTAAACAGCAAGATCAAGAAATGCAGAAACTCATGCTGCTAATGTAGCATAAGCTGCATGCAAAGAATGAGGAGGAGGGGGGCTCGAAGGTGGTGAAGAGAGGCAAAATGGGCAATTTCTGGTTAAGGTTTTTAGGCTAGTAAAAGAGGCATGTGGAGGAGGATTTAAGGCAAGGGAAGGGAAGGATGCAAAGGTGGAGAGGGGGTGTAAGTGGTGGTCGGGGATAGGTTGACAGTGGCTAAAGGTGGCGGCAACAACCGCAGAGAGGTCAAGAAGAGGGGCTGCCGAGAGGGGGTCGAGATGGAGGCTGGTGAGGAAGGAAAATGGGGAGGAAAATGGAGGCTTTTGGGTGATAGAGAGGGTTGCAGGAAGTAATGTGGTGGCTCTGTTGGCGGCAAAAACGGTGGAGCGGCGGAAAAATATGGCGGTGCAGGGTGGCTACCGAGAAGGGAGGGAGAGAAGAGAAAAAGAGGAGAGGAGGAAGAATAGGGGCTGGGGGTGGCTTGACGGGGGCTGTGATGGCTCGAGGGTGAGGTAAAGGGTGGCAGGAGGTGGTGTAGGAGGAGAAGAAAGGGAGAAAAGAAGAGGCTCGGGCAAGGCATAAGGTTTGAAAAAAATGCCCAAATGGAATGGGAAGTGAAGAAGAAAATGAATAAAGAGAGGGAGGAGGGTATAAGGGGCTCGGGGATGGCATTAGGCTGGTAGAGGAGTGGCGATGGTAGGGAGAGGGAGAAGGGAATGGCAATAGAAGGGAGTGGGGAAGGAGAATGGTGGGGCTGGTATGGGGTAGAGAATGGTAGGAGAGAGAGAGAGAGTTAGGGAGGTCAATGGGGGAGAAGGAGTTGCAGGGATAGGGAGTTGCAGGGAGAGGGAGAAAGGAATGGCGATGGCAGGGAGTGGGGAAGAAGAAAGAAGAAAGAAATAAGAAGGAGAAGGGGAGGGGGTGTTGGGCGCGAGCGACGAGCGGCTGAAGAAAGAAAGAGCAGGCCAGCCTAGTCGGGGAAGAAAGGAAGGAGAGAAGGGAGCCAGCCGGCTCACGCGGGAGAAGGAGGGTGAGACTGGGTTGGAGAAAGGAAAAGGAAAGGAGGGAGGAGGGGGAGAGAAGTGGGCCAGCGGCCCAAGGCGTAAGAGGGGGAAAAGGGCAGGCCGAAGCAGGCTAGCGGCCCAAAGAAAAAAAAGAAAGAAAAGAGAAAAAAAAAAGAAAAAGGAGAAGGAAAAAGGGAAAAAGGAGAAAGAAAAGGAAAAAGGGTATTAAATAAAATAATCTAATTTATAAAATAATACAATATAATATATTTTGGGTAATAAATTGATTTAATAATTTAATTTAGTATAATTAAAATATAAGGGTTAAAAAGGATAATTTTAGTAAAATAAGGGTTCAAAAATTTATTTAAATAATAAGAGTGTAATAAAATAAAAAAATATTTATACCCAATTTTATTTACTCAAAAATACATAAAATAATTAAAATAAATAGCTTTAAGGCTAATTTATCTCAAATAAAATTTATTTATTAAATTATATGCTTTTAAAATTTCGGGGGATTACAGATACATATGGTTTTGTTCTTAGAGGTCGATAACATTTGGGTAATGATACATGTATTTGAATAGGGTTTTGATGTTATGTGTTAATTCTATATCATATATGCTATTTTAGTTACATTTCTTGATATTGTGTTGTTAATGTTATACCATGTTCATATTATATTGTATTGTGAAAGCATGGTCGTTAGGTGAAAGTATGAGTGTTTGTGATATTATTTGGCTAAGCCTTACCTTGTGGAATGCTATATTTTTTAGTGGAGTAATGAGGAGTGAGTTGTAAATATGATTAAGTATTATCATAATGAAATACATTGGATGTCGGCATTGGATAATGTTGGGTCTTGTAGGGTTTTTGTGAAACGTTGAGTGAGTTGCTAACTTATAAGTATTTGGGTCATTCAATTAATTTTTTTGGGAAAACTAATACGGTGTGTTAATAGTTGAGGGTTTTATAATTTAATTCATACCTAACATGTTAGAGTATAATTTTAGTATGACACAAGTTGCGTAAAAAAGAAAATTGGAGATGTTTAAGCAAGATAAGGATATTTTGGTCAATTTAAGTTGAATAAGGGATTTCGTTATTTATAAAGTGATGATAGATTAGAATATGCTAATTATTTTATGTACAATGCTTAGGTTGACTCGAGGTACCATAGGCCTTGGACAATATGGAAATAACCTTATTTAGGAATAGTAGCCCTAGAACCATGCTTGTTATCGCATTATTAGTTTGAGTTAAATATGGAATTTTAGCATTTATAACTTAAAATTGGATTAAAATATGCTAATTATGTCACATGAGATGCTTGGGTTGATTATAGGTACCATAGGCCTTATAAAATGGGGAAACAACCTAATTTTATAACAACAATCTAAGGGTCATGCTCCCTATTGCATGTGCAAGACTTTAGAGTAAGAAATTGATGTTTTGATATGGTATTAATAAAGGTATTTTAGGATGGTGTGATAAATTTTGTTGTACGTTAAGTGTTATTAAGGGGGTTATGCTTGTCTGGAGAAATTAGGCTTTTGTATGGGTGTTGTGGCCCTTCCCTTAGGAAATGACCTAGTTTACTTTTGGTTGTATCTTATGTGCCTTGTATATCACACTAGGTTTCCATGAAATTATTGAGATAACCAATACTCTGATAAGACATTAATATTTAAAGTAAAAGATAATGTGAATCATGACCAAGCTATACTTATATGTTATAGTGGAAAAGAATAGTGAATAGAAGCATTATATCTTAGGAGTTGTATATGTTCATTCCATTGGATGTGAATAGTGGCTAGGAGCATTATACCTTTGGAGTTGTATATGTCTATTCTAGTAGATGAAAATAGTTGCTAGGAACTTTATACTTTGGGATTTGTATATGTTTTTCCACCAGACTAGAACAGTGCCTTATAGTGTCATGTCTAGAGAGTTATATCTATCCATTCCACCAAATGAGAATAGTGGTCAAGAGTGTTATGTCTTGTGAGTTGTACCTATTCGTTTCATCACATATGAATAGTGGGTTCCCTTAACTCAATGTAATTAAGTAAATGGATTATAAGGGAACCTAATACGGAACCCTATTTTAGTTCCTCTCTTAAGTCATCTCATGTTATAATAAATGTGCATGTTTAGTCTTTCCATGTGACCTTAATTTTTATGTATGTAATATCTTATTATTGTATTATTACTTTACTCAATACCTAAGTATTGACCATCTTATTAATGGGTATTGCTTATTCCCACAAGCAAGCGACCCATTTTTTAATGTGTGTGTTACTTGGGGATGCATTGATAATATTGTTTTTTATGATGCACTTCTTATGGAGGAGTGATTTTTTTGTTGGACTTTGGTCACCTAGTCAATGATATCCGGTAGTTAGCTTTTTGTCCAAGCACTTTATGGATTCATGGTTTCATTAGATCTCTTTTATTGTATTTTTATTTATGCTATCTTAGAGTTTAATCTCTAAACTCTAATATAATATTTATAAAAATTTCTTTTTTTCCTCTTAGTTATTTTATTTAAATATTTAAATGTTTTACCTTGTGCTCGATATAAGAATGGTATGGTAAGTAATATTCATGTCTATTATAGTAGTAACATCCAATTATCTTAATATTATACTGCTACAAAACAATAAAATTTAGTAATAAACTTTATAGTGTTATAGTTTTACTATACTTGCTTTCATGTTTTACCATAGTTGTTATACTTCATTGATATTACTTGTGATTTCCTAGGAAAACTAACTTTTATGATCATCATAATTATGATTTTCATATTTCACCAATATTGTGTTATATTTTACTATAATCCCCCTAAATTTTTAAAAACTTAAAATTTAATAAATAACTTTTATTTGAAATAAATTAGCTTTTAAAATTATTTAATTTAATTAATTTATGGATTTTTGAGTATATAAATTTGCACGAGAATATTTAGTTAATTAAAATAGATATTTTGTTATTTTATCATGCTATTTTTATTTAAATAATTTTCAAAACTAATATTTTACTAACTTTATCCTTTTTAAACTAATATATTAGTGATAGATGAGATTTATATGTTATTTTGCTAAGTAAAAATGTCATTTATTCCTCATTACTTTTATAACATGTAATCTTTTCTCGAGTTTTTCTCTTTTGGATAGATTTTGCAGGAAAAGATAAAAATGAAGAAATTCAAAGGAGAAATCGATGGAAAGAGAAAAGGCAACAAAGAACACATCAATAGATATACCATTCCTTGTGGGTTCGACTCCTTCTTGCCATATACTATGTATTTGGGAATTAGGATTTATTTATTAAATTTGTTGTGCATACGACAGTGCATCAAAGGAATGGTATATAATCAATAATTCCATAATCGATGTTAAAACCCCGGTTATGTAATAACGTACAGTTCTATCATCAATATCTAAACTATGGATAAATAATAAAACATTGTACTCACTAATTAATGAATAAGGATAGGAAGTATTGATTATGGAATTAGGATATCAAATAATCATGGAGAAACGAAATATTCTAAATGATTTAACGTTGACTTGTAGAAACTCATAATAATTCATCTCTTTGCTTTCTCTCAATTTTAATAAATTGAATAAGCTCTCAATTTATCACCTAAACAATTAATAACCTAGGTTAAGAACACTAGATTCAATTAATGGCAGCATTACGAATGGAAAGCAGTCAACTATGACCATAATCACATAAGCTCGGATCATGCAATCATACGAATTAATGGACAAGATTAATAATTAATCTTTTGCTACTATGGAAACGTTAATTAACAATTACGTATTAATTCCGTTATCCTAGCGTAGATTAAGATCTAAACTAGATAGGTGATCAGTCTAATTAGTTTAAATTCTTAATCTATGATGCGAGATCATTCAATTCCGTCCATCAATTCAATTAAATTCCATCTAGAATCATGAATTCAAAATCCAAAACCCTAATTCCGTCATCAAATCCTCCTACCTTATATTATCTACATAATTGCAGTAACACACAATTAAATGCAATAATCTATAATTAACATCAATGCTTATAAATAAATTAACAATGAAACACTAAACACAAGAAAAATAATAATGCAGCAAAGAGAATTGAATTGCATTCAATCAAAAATCAAAACTTGCAATTAAAAGAGGAATGGAGAAGAACTTATCGAATTGAATTGCAGATTGTTGATTGTTCAATTGAATACAATGGAGAGAAAAAGAATTGGAATTACAAATTACATGTGGTATCTAGAGAGTATAGAGAGAAAGAGAAAATCCCATTCTCGAACTCCCCCGAACCACTTTCTCGAATGTTCAAACTTTAGAAATATATCGGGGAAACGTTGCGCGAACGGTTACAGAATTTGAGAAAAACACGGTCCGTGTTTAGGAAACACGGGACCCCCGTGTTTTTCCTTGAACTCTCGATCAAATGCTGAATTTTAAGTGCTGAAATTTGTGTGCTGATAGAAAAACACGGGCCGTGTTTAGGAAACACGGGGGGGGGGGGGGCGTGTTTCTTGTTCCTTCATTATTTCTTCATGAAATTTCAACACAATATTCCCTTTGATATATATTCTTCATTTCCAGTCTTTTCTTCCATTTATTCCATATCTATCGATGTGTTCTTTGTTGCCTTTTCTCTTTCCATTGATTTCTCCTTTGAATTTCTTCATTTTTATCTTTTCCTGCAAAATCTATCCAAAAGAGAAAAACTCGAGAAAAGATTACATGTTATAAAAGTAATGAGGAATAAATGACATTTTTACTTAGCAAAATAACATATAAATCTCATCTATCAATTAGATTATAATGAATTAAATTATTAAATTAAATAATTTATTAAGAATATTACATTTTATGATTTTATAAATTAATTTATTTTATTTTCCCTATTTTTCCATTTCCCCTTTTACCTTTTCTTCTCTTCTTTTTCCCTTTTTTCTCCTCCTTAGGCTGCCCGCACCGGCCTGTTCTTCCCCTTCATTGCACGTTGGGCCACAGGCCCGTTTCTTCCCCCTTGTTCTCCTTCTCCCGTGCGGCATAGCCTAGTCCCAGCCGTATTCTTTTTCTTTTTTTTTCCCAGACTGGACCGGCCAGCCTCCCCCTCTTCCTACGCTTGTCCAACCGCTCGCACCCCCTTCCTTTCTTTCTTCTTCCATGCTTGACCAGCACCTTCTCAGCCATGATCGAGCATGGCGGCCACCTACAACTGCCATACCTAACCCCCACCTACCTCCCTGTTACTCCCTCTCTCTCCTTTGTCATTTTCTTTCCTAATTCGAACCAAACTAACCCCTACATCCCTATCCCCCATGCCCTCTTCCTTTCCTTCTTCTTCCCTCCCTTTCCCCTGCCAACCGACACCTCCCTGCCACCCTTCGTCCTATCTCCGACTAGCAACCTGCCCCTCTCTTCTCCCTCTTCTTTTTCTTCACCTCTCCAGTCTCCTTTCTACCCTATAGTTCGAGCATCTCCCTTTCCCCGATCTCCCTCTTCTCTCCTTCCTTCTCCCCCCATTTTTCCCTATTTTTGCACCACCGCCACCCTCCGCCGCTTACACCGCCACACTGCACCCCCTGCGCCACCTTCTACCACCACCTCCTACTACCCTGCACCATCATGCCACCCCCTCGAGCCCCTACACTCCCTCCCTTCTCCCCCTCTTCTTTTCCTCCCCACTTTTCTCCCTTATCAGCAGGTCACCTGCAACCACTCCTTCTCCCGCCGTCCAGCCACTTATGCCGCCATCAAACCCACCATTCGACACCCTGCAACCTCCTCTACGATCCCCATACATTGGTTGGCCGAAACAAGTCCTCGAACCCCTTCATTTTCCCCTCCTCTTTTCCTTCCTTCTCAGCCTCTCCACCTTGACCCACCTCAGCAGCCATCTTCGCCGCCTCGCCACCTCCGTCTCGGCCATCTTTGGCTGCCAAAAACCCATCCTTAGCCTCCACCTACACCCCCTCTTCACTCTTGCACCCTTACCTTGCCTCCAATCTTCCCCCATCTACCTCCTTTTCTAGCCTAAAGTCCCTAAACTGAACCATCTCCCCCTCCCTTCTACCTCACCACCTTCGACCCCTTTCTCCCCCTTAATCTGCATGTGACTCACGCTGTTCGTGCAGCGTGAGATCCCCCTTTGATTTGGAATCTATTTGGCTAAATTTTGAGGTATATTAATAGTTAATTAAAGTGTTTTATCATTAAATAAATTTTTATAAAGTTTTATCCTTTTTAATTTCCTACTTCTAATATAATACTTATTGATATTATTTTTAGGTGTTGAGTTGCTAATTAAGCTTTGAATCTTTAACCGGGATACTGGTAAGGTTTGATTTTTTACGGAATTAAGGTAATCGTTAAACCTCACTTAAATGCATGGAAAAAATGCATGCTAGCACATTAGGGATTTTAGTATGATTTTATGCATGTTTTGTGTTGCCTAGTAAGATATATATATGGTTGCTTATATTGATTGATAAAAGGAAAATAAAAGAAAATTATGATAGCTTTTGTGTCATGTGTAGAGATGATACTTAAGGAGTGAGTTTGATATTTGATGGAAATGTTAAATGCTTGTCTATGATGTATTATGTTGCTAATGCATGAATAATATTATTGTCTAAGGGTATTTTAGTAATATGCTTATGTAAGTATGTGATCTAATATATGTAGTTGCTAATGAGTATTATGTTGAATAATGACAAGTTGGTGGAGTTAAATGATGAGAATGAAGTGCTAATATTAGTATTTTATGTAGTGGTGGTAAATTTATAAAAATGGTGTAATAAAGGGGTTAAGTGGAAATTTTATAAGTGAAAAGGGTATTTCGGTAATTTTTGTGAGTAAAATGGCATTTTAGTAATCTTGGAAGAAAAGGGCAAAATAGTAATTTTATAAGTAAGGGGTAAAATAGTAATTTTAGATGAAGGAGGGTATTATGGTAAGTTGCAAGCAAAAGGGTAATATGGTAAAATTGGATGTAAGGGGCAAAATGGTAATTTTTATAAATAAAAGGATATTATGGCAATTTGGAAGTAAGCGGTATAAGAGTAATTTTGTAAATAAAATGATATTATGGTAAACTTGGGAGTAAGGGGTAACTTGGTAATTATGATAACGACGAAAGATAATTTGGTAATTAAATTATGATTATAGAAGGACAATTGAATAATTATGATACTAGAGAAGGGTAATTTGGTAAATTAACCAATTAAAGGGCATTATGGTAATTTTAATAATGGAGAAAGGTAATATAGTAATTATAAAAATGGAGAAGGGTAAATTAATAATTATAAATATGGAGAAGGGTAAATTGGTAATTATAATTATGAAGAAGGGTAAATTAATAATCGTAATTATGAATAAGGGTAATTTGGGATTTATGATAATTGAAAAGGGTAAAATGACAATTATAATAATTAAGAGGGGTAAAATGGTAATTATGATAAAGAAGAAGGGCAATTTGGTAATTTAGCCGACTAAAGGGGCAAAATGGTGATCATGATAATGAAGGAGGGTAATTTGGTAATTTATCCGACTCAAGGGCAATTTAGTAATTATAACAAAGGAGAAGGGCAATGCGGTAATCTAACCAACCAAAGGGAAAATATGATAAGTGTAGCAATTATGAGGGGTGAATGGTGATCTAAAAAGCATAGGAGATAACTTGGTAACCTAAACCGAGTACAGGGTAATTTGGTGAATAAGCAACCTAAAGGATAATAGGGTAATTTGTCAAGTAAGGAAGGGATGACTTAACAATTATATAAGTAAGGGGTAAATAAGTAATTTGTACCTAACATGTCGTTGTGATTGTGGAATTTCATAATATGATTCAAATGATGTTGATTAGCAAGGTAAGAGCATTTGATAATTAGTAAGTATCACAAGAACAAATCCTAATTCGGAATTAGAATGGAACTATGATGGCCTTAATGACTTCTCTGTATTATCTTGGATAACCGCCTGAATAAGAAACGACAAATGATATCAGAACGATTGAAAGTGAATAAGTATCTGATTATTGTGCTTTTCGTGATCACTTTAATTAAGACACTAATACTTAAAGTGAAAGACCTTGAGATCGGGAATGGTGACTCTTTAGGGGTCGCTACCCTAAAGACATGTTTAGTCCACGATTATTCTGGTATTTGCTGGTGTGTCTTTGTGCCCCAGCCAAGCCCTATATCTTACTCTATCTAGCTCTATAGACCTAGTTAGGGGGTATGCATACTTATGGATTAGGTGTCCTTGTCGGTAGGGTACTGGGTAGCTTTATGCACTAGTACAACCAGGGTACCTTTGCATCCTTGGGTTCATGGTTAAAGGATACTGAGTGGCTTGTATGCACCGGTACGACCGATGTACCTTTGTGTCTCGGGTTCTTGATCTCCCGTCCGAGGCAAATAAATAAAATTGTTGTGCTGACTAAAGAAAGGAAAACACTAATTACAAAAGTGAAAGATTAATGAACCGGGCCCAGTTGACTTATGATAATGAGTACCAATCCACCGGTTATAATAGTGGCCCAGGAACGTGTTGCCCTGGCAAGTGATTATGAGTACCGATCCACCAGATATAATAGTGGCCCAAGAGCGTGTTGTCCTGGCAAGTGATTATGAGTACCGATCCACTGGATATAATAGTGGCCTAGGAGCGTTTTGCCCTGGATAATGATTATATGTATTCCGATCCACCAGCTAAAATAGTGGGGGTCCCGAACTCAATAAAACAGGCATTGGATGTGAATAAATTATGGAAAGATATTAATTACTTATAGTGGAACACCTTGTGAGTCGGGGCCAGACCGGTCTACCGGTAAATAATAGTGGCTAGGAACGTTCTGCCCTGGAGACCGATCCACCGGCAATAATAGTGGTCATGAGCGTTTTTCCCTATATGTATTCCGATCCACCGGCTATAATAGTGGGGTTTCCGCACTCACTTGGACATAACAAGATAGATGATTGAATAATGATGGTCTAATGGCTTAAGGCCCAAAAATATCGATCGTACTTTATAAGTCGTTGATATGTGGCAGCCTTGTTATATATGTGATTGTTATGTATGCACCTCTCATTACATATGTCTATAGCTTGCATTATGTGTTGCATTGCGAGCAGCCTGTTTTTAAGTGTGGTATTAAAGGATTACTCAGTACCATAGTACTGAAGGGATTTCCTTCGTGGGGCCCCTGCCTATTTAATGGGTAGTTCCCCTTGCAGGTCTTTTCAGGTGTTACTCAAGTAGGCAACGGGAAAAAGAGTAAGGAATTATCCGGTACCGTTAGGATTTTTTTCTTTCTCCTTTAAATTCCTAGTTTTAATGTTAATGTTGTTAAAGTAACCATCATTGGTGGATTTCATTCTTGTAAATGATTTGATGCGTTACTCTGATTTGAAAATGGATTGTAAATTGTGTTTTATGCCTTTGACCTTAGCACTTAGTACTGGAACGGTAGGAGTGAACCGGTTTAGTACTAAGTATGGTGGTAATATCCCTAGAATTCACGATTTTATAATTTGCTTCCGCTAACTCTTTCAAATAAAACGAAATTTTTCAGTAGTAAATTTTGGGGGTGTTACATTTGTCATTTTCATGCTTATGTTTCACCACTATTGCATTTATATTTCACTATAGTCACCTCCATATTTCACCATTATTAACTCAATATTTTATCATAGTAATTGTTTCAATATTTCACCATAGTTGTCATTATATTTCAGTAATGTTAGTTGCAATTTTCCTATGTAAACTAACTTGTCATATTTTACCATAATTGTTGTCATATTTTTCCACTATTATCTTATATTTTACTATAGTTGTCTTTATATTTTACCATTAATACCTTCATATTTCACTATACTTCTCTTCATATTTTACCATAGCTACTGTTAGTTTTCATCCGTATCAGTTGCTATTTTCTGAGAAAACGAACTTATTATACTTCACCACTGTAGTGTTATGCTTCGTTATTAAATTTTACTACATTATTTTTTTTGCTAAAAGTATGTCACTGTAGATATCTATTTATATAAAAAATATTAAAAATATTATGATATAATTTTATATTTTATTTTTTTGATAATTATAATTAAATATATTTTAATGTAAAAAAAGTTGGCTACGATGATGGGATATATGATGAGTACAATGCATCTGTATAGACAATGAATATTTTATTGTCACCTGAAGCCATTATTTTTTATTAAGCTTTTAAAATAAAGATATTTTTAATTCAAAAAATTATACCATTATAATTTTATTTTTTTATAAGTATACACTCGTATTATTATACTTTTGGATTAAAAAATAATTTGTACAAAATTTTTGAAGAATTAAAGGAAAAAAAATATCATAAAAAATTATAAAAAAAAGTGACGTGTCTGCCGTGGCCGGCACGGTGTAAATAGCCCTCCGCATGCCGGCATAATGTCCTACCACAGACTCGAATGGGTAGAGGCTGTTATTTTTCCCACTTGTAAGATTGCGATCTAGTTGGGAGGCCCTACCAATCTTCTCCTGTCCACCGATTAGGTTAATCCTTCTATAAATGCATGTTGAATGTTGATCGATGAAGATAATACACTGCTGAAGTAGCAGCAATGGCCGATGGCACTGCAGGGAAGCCTCTTCGGTGCAAAGGTGACGAGGAAACTGCCCATTATTTTTGTTGATTGGGCGTTCCATTGAAGAATATTTCATTTCTCAGTCTCTCTCTCTCTCTGTTTGTCAATTTTAGCGGCGGTTGGTCGAAAGCCTGGGGAACCGTTAACGATAGAGGAGGTGATAGTGTCACCACCAAAGGCTGGGGAAGCTCGCGTCAAGATCATCTGTACTTCTCTTTGTCACACCGATGTCACATTCTGGCAGTTGAACGTAAGATTTCATTTCGCCTCTTTATTGATTCCCAAAACGAATTACAGATGGCTTGGACGCCGTCACCAAAGGCTGTACTATTCTAAGTTGCACATTTTCTCATGATTTCTAACAAGCCTCCACCAACTTCTAAGATCAAGTAACTTATCCCTGAGAATTTCATTGTTAAGACATCTCACCATGGACCACCCATTATGATCAACTGAATTTGCATAGTACTGGAGATGTCTTCGAACCATCCGTAACATATTAACTGACTAAACAAGTGAAACACACGATAATTTATCATCATATATGTAGACCAAACCCATAAGTCCTGTGGCCAAGTGGTTATAACCCAGTTCGAATTCATGCATTGAAAATATAGAGAAAAGGAAGAGAGAAATGAAGCAGAATAGTGTTTGTAGTGGTTGAATTGAGTACTGTGCTACACGGCCTTTTCTCTTTGTACACATCATAGCAGTTGAAACCAGAATACAATTCTATGCTGTGGGCTGTGGCTATAGAAAGTACAGTACTCGTAAGAAAATTTATCTGGCTTGCAGGGGGACGTAACTAACTGCATCATATCCTTCGTTAGATGTTTGGAGCATAGACTTCAACTCCTTGACATGACACTAGACCATGCCCAAAGTAAATTTATTAAAAACACATGCAGACATAAGTAGATAAATCAGGAAAAATAATCAATCCCCTCTACTCTCCTCTTTTGTGATACCCCAAGGAATGCCTAATTCATGATGCCATCAAATCTGAACCTACATGAATTTCAAATATCAAGATATGGAGGCATAAAGCCACCATTTAATACTGAATTCTAGATTCGAACTTGTCCTTTGAAATTTTGGTTCCAGCACCCTCTTTTCTTTTTCCTTTTTCCCTTTAGTTTGAAAATATCCAACAATCCTAATTGTCAACATAGCATCATTCTAATTTTTGTTGGTTTATTTTGAAGGAACCTCCCGCATGTTTTCCAACAATTTTTGGGCATGAGGCAGTCGGGTAATAATATTGGATTCCTTTCCCTTGATATTGTTATTTGACAGTTTTCTTGTGCGCTTGAGATGCCTTATGATTAATGGAATTTGAAGTGAAAAAGGGAAAAAAAAAACAAGTTTATTCTTTGAACTAGCTATTCAATAAAGCTGTGTTAACGACTATGCTACTCTGTTTTGTTGGGGTTTCGTCTTTCATATCTGTTGTGGCCAATAAGGTTTTATAAACTAATTATTTTCCTCTTTCATATTTGATGGGGGTCATTACACATGTGGTTCATTCTTGAACAATCCCTTCACACGTGGGTCCCTTTATGCGTATTAACGATAGTAAAATATCCCTGCAACACAAACTTCTTGAAATCTGGAGAGTTAGGACCTTGGAGTTTAAATTTTTGCGACACATCGCTCTTTGTTTGTTTGTTATTTTCAGTCGTATTACCACGTCATCATATTCATAGTTGAGGTTCCTTAGGGAAGAGATTGTTATTGTTTAATTATTAAACAAGCAGATGGAGTAGATATTATCATTCCAAACAATTACCACACGCTATTATGTTCTGTAGGTTTGTGGAAAGTGTCGGAGAGGGTGTTCATGAGTTTGTTGCAGGAGATTATGTTATACCGACGTTCTTGGCAGATTGTGGAGAATGTACCGACTGCAGATCTCCAAAGAGCAACTTATGTTCAAATCAACCATTTGAAATTAGCCCTTGGATGCCAAGAGAGAAGACGACCCGATTTACAGGCCTTGACGGGGAACCCGTGTACCATTTTGTTAATGTCGCCAGTTTCAGTCAGTATACAGTGGTTGATACTGCACATCTAGTAAAGATTGACCATTCTATCCCTCCGAACAGGGCTTGCCTTCTTGGCTGCGGAGTGTCAACTGGTAATGGGATTTCCCATTTTCCTATAGGCCTTTTTGTCCAATAATGTTATACAGTGACTAGCCCTTGAAATCAATATTGGATGTTTTTACTGTTCTCTTAGTAGCCTAGCGGCTGCTGTCCTGCTGCAACCCATCCCCAATGCCCCGAGATCAATTCTCATCACAGGTATTCCCCCCTCCCCCATCTGTGCAGCTCGTGAAAATAAAAAGAAAAAGAAAATGGACAGTAGATCGCCTTCTTTCAACACTTCTGCCACAGATATTGACTGTCTTATTACATTATGTGTAAGTCCTTTCTTTTGTCCGTAATACACTTGGTGTTGGTTTTCAAACCGGGGTTCAAGCCAATGTGATGGAGGTTAGGAAGGACCTAGAGTGGAGGATTGTGTGCGTAACTTAAGGAGGGTTTATGGTCAATTAATACATTTATGACAAATGTTTAATTGGTCCTTATGAAACGGATGGTATAGTCAATTAGAGTATTAATTGACATTTAAGGCCTTTTATTAAAGGTATTGATTGTTTTCGTCCGTTACTTTTACCAAACTTTATGGTTGTTTTTAATCCTCAGGTTTGTAACGTTTCACATTTAGTTCTAGGTTTTTTCTGAAGCCTATTTAAAGGCTCTTTTGTTTAGAGTAGAGAGATATGCAAAGTGAGGCATATGCACAATACAACCCAGGGGTGTGCGATAGATCTAGAGAGTAGATCTAGGAAATTCTCAATTGGAAACGGGGTTTCGGAATTGAGTGAATTAATCAAGAGGGTTGTTCTTGATTAATTGGTAAGATTAAAAACACGGGGAGAGTGTTCTTGATTCTTTTATAGCTTGAAAGGATAGCAATAAATATTCAAGTTTGATAAATTTTTCTTTGATTTGTTATTATTCTGCATAGTGCTTGTGTTCTTGGTTTTGAAGATTTTATTTTAGATCTCAAAACTAAGGTAATCACGGATATTTCCCAACACTTGGGAAGTAAAACCGTGAGTTTCATAATCTTTTTCCCGGGTGTGGTCAATATCTTGACTCTTTTCTTGTTGCTCTAGGACTACGTATTGGATCTGACCTCTCAGGTTATGTTCAAGCTCAATCTAAACGAGTGTTCAGTTTTATGGGGTAATAGTGTAGTAGGATAACAATATAAATTAACGGTATGTTTAAATTCTTATACATAAGACTAAATAGTAAAGAATAATAATACCAAATCCTGGTAAGTAGTAAACCTAAATGATTAGTGAAAAGTACTAAATCTCCCAGTCTAGGAAAACCGACGGTGGATCTTCTTTTCAATAATTCGGCACCTGCATGCATTTGTGCCAACTTGGCCCGGTTTTATATACATTTGTGAAAATATTACCTGGAGGTGTAGGTTCACAAAGAATGTCTTTGTTTTCTTGACAACGTTTGGACTTAAGTCTGATTTCTGTAGCTGAAACATAACTCATGACCAAGCACCAACACTCCCAGAAAGTTATTTCATGGGGAGGCCAAGTGTGGCATTTTGTCATTCAACTACGGGAGACACTTGTGTGTTTAGGATTTAGGCCCACTGTTATTAAACCTCAGTCAAGTTTGCCAAGTAAATAATCATGGGTCCTATTTTGCGTCTCTGATTGCATATTTTCACAAATTAGGCTGATTTTGGTTCTCCAAACATGTAGATCTAATCTAACTTGTGAATAAGAAAGCTCTGATGTGAATCAAAGCCATATATGAGTTTTCAGGGTTCGGGGCTTCTTGGCGGACGGCAAGTCTTGAAAAAGGGTCAACAGTTGCTATATTTGGCCTGGGTGTGATTGGATTAGCGGTACTCTCTGGCAGAAATCGTTTAGAATTCATCGCACAATTGTTTGCACTTCGTTTAAAGTTTTTTACTTGTTGAAAAGATATTGCTTTAATTTGTTGTTGCAGGCTGCAGAGGGAGCACGACTGTGTGGAGCTTCAAAGATCATTGGTGTGGATTTGAACCCAGATAAATTTGAACTTGGTAAGGCACTTTGTACATATTCTTATTGTGCTTTTTGATGTGAGACTCAATCTAGTCTTTTGTCTAAGAAGTTAGTGAGGCATTCATCGAAGTGTTTGTACATAAACCCATGGTTGTTATCTTCTGACTTGCATTTTTACATGTTGTCAAAAGTTCTTAATACAGTCGATTTCTTAGAAACTAAAGCTCCAAAATTTCACTATACCAAGTAGCTCTGCTAATGATTTCCAGAGAGGGTCGGTGGAATACGTTATTGATATATGCTACTGGTAGAAGTGTTGTCTGCAACTGCAATTGTTGCTTTGAAGAAGTTCCTGTATCGGGATTCAGTTGATTCCTATTATTTATTTATTTGCACTCTGTTCAACAGGAAAAACATTTGGAGTCACAGACTTTGTCAACCCTAAGAACTTTGGAGACAAATCAGTGAGCCAGGTCCCAACTTTCCTTATGGTCGACTGTACTGCTCTTACATGCTTCCTCCGTCCACCAACCATTCTCTTTTGGATTCTGTCAACTTCTTTTTGCCGGTTGATGAACCTGCTACTGCTTTGACATGGGCAGATTATCAATGAGATGACTAGTGGTGGGGCAGATGCTTGCATTGAATGTGTTGGTTTGTCATCATTGGTTCATGAAGCTTTTGCTTGCTGCAGAAAGGTGCCTCTCTCTTTCTGTCTCACCGTCACTCACTCTCTCTCTCTCTCTCTATTTGATGGTCATTCATGAAATTTTTCCAGAAGAATTATGAATGCAACTAGCATATAGAATAGTGAGAAGTAGGCGTTAGTTTCTCCATGTCTGGCATCATATCACCCCACATCTTACTTATGACATACTCTGTGTTTCTCTTTTAAGCTAATCGGTCTGTTTTTAGAGTACTGATGCAATATGTGAGTTCTGAAAGTTCTCTTTTTATCCGTTCATAATTCCAGGGCTGGGGGAAGACAATCGTAGTTGGCGTGGATAAACCTACATCAATGTTGAGTTTTAGCTCCTTCGATGGTTTTGTGATGACTGGTAGATCTGTTACAGGATGCTTATTTGGAAGCCTCAAGACAAAGACCGATCTTCCTATTCTTGTCAAGCGATACTTGGATGGGGTAAGCTCATGAATGTACGTTCCATGTATTGTTATCATTGGGTTTGAGTAACTAATGACCTGAAATCTAATATCCTGCATACTCTGAACATACTTGCAGGAATTGCAGCTGGATCCATTTGTCTCGCATGAGATGAAGATTGAAGATGTGAATGAAGCTTTTCGTTTGCTCGTTGATGGAAAGTGTCTTCGTGTCATCATGTGGATGGATAAATGAAAAGAACTTTATGTTGTTACTCTTTGTTTTATCTGCAAGTGTTTCCTGATCTCCCTTTATTAATGGAAGTGTTTGAATTATGTTGTAGTAAATTACATGATCTGAAAGTGAATTGTGTCGACTGTCTCGTAGCCGGTCCCTCTTTCACTTTCTATTGTGAAATCTTATATGCTTACTAGTTTGTGCCCCATATGACAGATTATTCAAATAAATTAAAATTTAAACAATATAATTAATACTAATTTAATTATTGTTAATACATCCTAAATTTTGAATGGAACGAACTAATTAATGAAAAGAAAGCATTAAATATGAGAAAGATTTGTCAATGAGAGAAATAAATTATATAATTAATGGATTAGAGGAGGAGAGATGAGAGTGTAAGAAAGTTAATTTGAATAAGAAAAATAGATAGGGAAAATAATAAATCTCTCTCACCCCCAACACCGGCCGATCAAAGGTTAAAACAAAAATAAAAAAATTTCGCATAAAGTGGACACATCGAAGATTCATGTACAAGATACATCCCTCGAAAAGCTAAATTAGCATAACTACCATAATACATCTAACACTTGCAATCGCCCATTTGTCCCTAATAAGGCATTTTTAGTTTACCAAATTTGTCTTTAGTTAGGCATCCCCACCGAGGAACACACCATCTACCCTGAAATCTAAGGCTTCCATTGGCATCCACCTGCAAAACAGTATGACTACATTTAGTTATTGCTTGTTTGATCTTGTTAGGATTGATGTCACCTGATTGCTTCACTCAATCTCAGTGAAAATAGTAGCTGTAATCGTCAAAGCACAAATCCTGGCCTTAAGTCCTCTAAATTTGACAAGTTCAATCTGCGTCTCATTAAAATCCTTAAGTATTATGTATGCAATTCTCGTAGAACTCAAGTAATGCAATGTCTTTCTATTCAGCACATCTAAGATCATGTTGGCCTTAGCCTCATAGTAAATGATGTGTGGTAAAAGTGATGGTTTGTTGAATGGGTTGATTTGTGGTTAAAATAAATAAAAGGGTGCTTACTAGAAAAGGTTTATAGTTATGGTTTAGCTAATGCTGGACAAATAGATGAACTAGACTTTAAGGTTTGGATATCTATATGAATGGTTAAGACTCACATAACTAATCTTAATTAAACCCACATAGAAAACAACTAAGATGATTTATTAATTAAACGCACACAAAAAACAAGTAAGAGGAGTTTTGGATACATATGATAACCTAGAAGAAACTCTAATTTATGATTTAGACAGAAAACATAAAAGTGAGTAAAATCTCAAATAGAGAAAATTTTACCAACACTCAAGTAATATTCAAGCACTTGATGATTAATAATGTATGATTACATGGTGCTTTTAAGAATAGTTAGCATCTCCTTATATATAACCTCCTCAATAATAGATAAATCAATTATACTAAGTCTAACAAGATCTTAATGACTAATGTAGTATTCACAATATTATTCATATGAATAGTAAATAACTAAATTCTAACATAATAACAACCAAGTCCTAAGAAAATCTTAGTAAGATAAAACACATGATAATATAAAAGATAAATCATACCTAAATTCTTAATGGTTGAGCAAACTTATAAACTTATTAACTAAGTAAATAACAACCTAAGTAGCAAATATGAAAATATAATGGTGTCCATATCATACTAATCAACATGCTAATTTTATCTATTAGTGTGTAAAAATTAAATTTTAGCATCATTTGGTAAAATAGACATAACTTTGTATAGAGAATTTAAAATTGATATAAAAATATTTTGTTGGTGTTCTAATTCAATAAGCATTATATGACATCCATATAATAAGGTAAATATCTTTACTTATAAATTAAATCTCCCTTATTTCCAACATGAGAACAACTTAAACACACATTGATCAAGAGCTTCCAAAACCATGGGATCTATGATGAAGAAAGCTAAATTTCCCATTCCTTTACGTGCTCCAACATCACTCTCCCCTTAACCAAAATTCACATCAAAGTTTCTTGCTCGAACTTGAATACTTTTCAATTTTCTCAAAAATTGTCAAGGTGAAAGATATCCTTGAATTATTCCAATAACTCTCCAACATCAAACATGTCCATGAGTCTTTGAATGTATTCTTGAAATTAACTTGGTTTGTTTAAAAGTGTTGAAATGACCTTGAATGGTAACTTCTTTAATGCCTTCATTAAAAAAATAAAAAACATTCCATATCTTCTTCTTTATAGAAAACTTAGCTGTAATTTAGGATTAGTTTTCTTCTCTTGTATGGAAATTTTCACAACTAAAGTAGAAGAATCATGTTTCAATTCACTAACACCATTCAAATCATGTTGTTTCAAGCACTCATCCTTCTTTTCTTTTCTTTTTTGGTAATTAATAACGAATATCATTAAAACCAAAAGAGAATCAGTACATCCAAAGTAGCTAGAACATACAACTCAGAGGAATCTATCCCAGTTAAGTATGATACTCCTACACCCCTCTCTTCTGTTACATATAAGAAATCTAATGTAAAATCTCTTAATAATGTCCTTCACCATGTATGTTGCATGGTGGGAGAGACCCTTGAACACAACAGAATTCCTACAATGCCAAATACCATAAATCATAGCTCCAAAAATTACTATATGATTCCCAAAAAAAGGGGGTGTTACCATTGTTATGAATGAGAACAATGAACTTATTCCTACAAAGATAGTTACGGTAGGAGGATATGCATTGACTATAGAAAGTTGAATAAGGACAATGAAAATATCACTTTAGCCTTCCCCCTATAGACCAAATGTTGGAAAGGTTATCTAGGCACTCTTACTTTTGCTATTTTGATTGTGATTCGAGATTCTTTAAAATACCTATTCATCCAACTGACTAGGAAAATACCAGTTTTACTTATCCTTGTGGGACCTTTGCTTATAGACGCATTCCTTTTTGTCTTTACAATGCCCCTTCTACTTTTCGATGATATTTGGTGGCTCTCTTCTTTGGATTTATAGAGGGCGTTATGGTTGTATTTATTGATGACTTTACCGTGCATGTCACTACTTTTGATGGTTGATTAGCTAACTTGTCTCAAGTTTTGAAACATTGCAAAGAGGTTAATTTTTTTCTTAAATTAGGAGAAATGACCATTTATGGTAAGGGACGGAATAGTTTTGGGACATAAGGTGTTCGAGCATGGCATTGAGATAAAACAATAAAATAAAGGGTGTTACTGCCACATTTGGTACAAGTTCAGTTTCCTCTACCATTCTCATATCAAGTGCTAAGGCTCAAATCATTACTCCACTTAAATTAATAATATGATTACTAAAATTAAAATAGAGAGAACATTCGATAAATACCGTGCTAATTAAAAACAACATTAGTAGTTTACAAAACTCAATAGAGAAATTATAGGAGGACATAAGGGTCCAAATACAACCGGAAATAAGATAGCAAAAGAGATATCGAATAGCCCTATGCTCTCAAATCCAAACTATTAGCATTTGACTAAACTCAGAGGTTGACTTGCAAAGTCTACTACCCATTAAATAGGTAGGGGCCCATGGGAATGAACCCTTCAGTACTATGGTACTGAACAACCCTTATACCAACTTAATATAATAAAATAGCATGGAACGCGTGAAAGGCATATAGCTAACATGGTATACGGCCTATGCATACATATACGAAGACTGAGATACAATAATCATTTAGATAATAAAATTTCCATCAAGGTCACGTACTACTCATATTCATTCATTTAAAACAACTAAACTTATGAATGAACATCCCAAAGATACTCTCTGGAGCGATAATTAAAACCTAACTCTACACCACAATTTTAACCTTCACAACATAATTCCTGTCTCAACATAAATCCCAACCAATACATAACATTACAGGTATGATCATAGGTATAATATAATAAGATCCATATCATCACAGGAATAATTATAGGTACGATATAATAAAATCCATAACATAACAAGTATGCTCATAGCTATAGCATAATAAAATCCATGACATCACAAGTAGCTCAAAGACATAACACCAACACAGGTAGGCATGAAGGTTGCTACCAAAACCATAGGTAGGCATAAAAGCTACCACCAAAATCGCAAGTAGGCGCAAAGGCAGCTACTAAATAATCCGATGATCTAATAATCATTATTTCAATCAAATTATATTATTTTCATTTTTATTTACTTTCTTGAGGGTAGATCAATTAACCTAAAAATACAAAGGTACTACAATCATATCGGTGCACCAAGGTAGCATAATATCCTATCGAATATCAATCCATGGACGCAAAGGTACCTTGGTCGCACTGGTACACAAAGGTAACATAGTACACTATCAACAAGGACACCTAATCCATAAGTATGCATACCCCTTATTGGTCTGCAGAATAGAATATAGTGAGATATAGGGCGTGATTGTGGCACTAAGGCACACCACCAAAAATCCATAATATCAGCCATGGGCTAAACAACGTCCTTAGGGTAGCGACAACTGAGGAGCCACCATTCCAGATCTCGAGGCTTTTCACATTAAGTATTAGTATTTTATTAAGGTGATCACGAAATCGCATACAATATAGATAAATCCAATTCCCATGCTTAACCGTTTTTGCTTATTTCCAATTAGTCGAGAAACCATAATCAAGGTCAACATTAAAATATACTAAGGTCATCTTAGGCTCAATCATTCACATCTAGACCCTTTAGGCCGAAAAAGACCAAAATATCCCTCAGACAAAAATTTTCAAATTATCATCTATTTAAATAATAATTCCATTTTATATATTCATTGGTTTTGAAAAGGATAAAACACCATTAATAAATTATTTCTTATGCAATTTAAATTATCACATATGCTAAATGATCATTTTTCCCTTATACATAATTTTGCATATAAAATCCTATTATGCACTTTTAAGCCATCCAACACACATGCTTGCATACTCAACAATAGATAATACACATTAAACATATTTTTTGGGATAAAAATCATAACACACTCAAAATGACCAAATTACCCCTAGGGCACCTATTTGTATTAATTATTTTATAATTATGTTCAAGCATGCTCAACTTATTATTTTATACATATCTATTATACAAAATATTTTACTAGCATAATAATCATTTCAATCACACATTCTTACTTGATATATTTTATATTAGATAACATCCTTATTTTTCAGATTTTCATGATAACAATTGATAATACATAAATATATAGTAACAAATCATGCTTGACACATTTCACACGTAAAAACCTTAATATGTTATCAAGAAATATTTATCATTTTAGTAGAAATAGCGATATCCGACTAAAGTTATCGGATCTCACTAATCAATCATTTATACCTAAAAATGATACCGTAATTACCAAATTAATATCTATCAGGTAAAATATAATTATAATAATAAAATATTTATTTGTCAAAAATTACCAAAATACCCTTACTTTAAATATGAGTACGAAAATTATTTTATAAGCAAAACACAACTCACGCTGCATAGCAGCTAGAGTGATGCACGTAGGAAAAAAAGGGGCAGCATGGAGGTTGGCTGGGTGCTACGAGGGGTGAGGTAGGGAGATGGGTGTAGGGTGGCAACTGGTGGTGGGAAGGTTGAGGCTACCACGAATGGTAGAAAGAAGGGAAAAAGACTATTAGGATGGTGGATAGTGCTACTGGACAACATAGGAAAGTGGAGGGGCAGGAAGAAGAGGAAGAAGGGGAGAAGGGACACTAGTGGTGAGGTGTTGTGCATGTAGGGTGGTGAGGTTGTGGTCAGGTGGTGATGGTCGGCTGCGGTGGTAGTGATGTGGTGGCGCGGTGTAGGATGGGGCTGTTGAGGTGGTGTTGTCATACAGGGAAGGGCGGTGGTGGCTATTAAGATGGTAGAGGCTGCTGGAGTCACTGTTTTTGTTGGCTGGGCTTGGTGGTGATGTGCAGAGGGATAAAGGGAGGCTACGAGGTGTTGGATGGTGGCTTGTTTGGGGGCCATAGGTAGGGAAAACAAAAGGTTGAGGAGAAAGGTGCATGGGGAAAGGTAGAGGGGAGATGCGGTGATGTGCAGGCCAGTGAGTGATGTGGCTGGTAATGTAGGGCTGGGGAAGGTCTAGCAAAATAGAGAGAGAAAGGGAAGGGGTTGGGAGGTTGGTGATGGTGAAGGTTTATGGCTACGGGGTGTTGGATGGTGGTTGGCTCGGGGCTGGAGAGATTGAACTAAAAGGAGCCGAGAGAAGAGAGGGAATTGGGTGTTATGTGCATAGGAAACAAATAGGGCAGGGAAGGGGAGTTGATGGAAGGTGTGTCAACGGTGTTGAGGGATGAAGCAGGGAGCTATTTGGTTAAGTGTGGTTGAAGGCAGAAAATTCAACGGTGGATAGAAAGCTATGGGGGGGAGTTGTTTGGGTGCTTGGAGGTTAGTAGTTCGAAGGGTAGAGGATGGAGGTTAGGGCAGTTCTGCAAATGATGTGGGGGATAATGATGGTTGGGAGTGTGTGTTATAGGGTGGCTGTTGGTGCATGGGGGACTTTTGGTTGGGGGAAAGGGTTGTGGTGCTGGGCTACAATGGAGGATTGGTCGGCCAAGAGAAGAGAGAAGAGGAAGAGGGTAGTGGTCCAGTGGTGATGGTTGTTGGTAGCGGCAAGGGAAGAAGATGGCAGTGGGGGGTGGCATTGAATCGGTTGGCTACGCTAGAAGAAGATGAAAGGAGGTATTATGCAGGGAGCTGGGATAGGTTGGAGGTGTTATGAAGGAGTGTGAGGAAGACAAGGAGAGTGTTGAGGGGGAGACAATTGGGGTACAACAAGGGGTGAAAATGGTAGGGTAGGATAAAAATTTATTTATTTAGTTTTAGGTTTAGTTAGGGTAGATTAGGGTACTAGATAGAAAAAATACTCTAGAAAAAATAATTCGGATTAGGATAGGTTTAAAAAGGGTCGGAAGGAGTAAAGTAATTGGGAATAAATTTTAGAAAATTATTTTTGGGTTACAAATCAAAAGATTATTAGTAAAATAATTTAGGATAAAATTTACGGGTATAACTAGGATTAAATTAAATAATCCAAAATCTATAAAAAAAACTTAATCTGATTAAGTTTATACTTAAACAGTCATAATAATATGAATAATAATAACACTTTTAATATTGAAGCTCCTAAAATAATAATTATAACTAATTATACAATTTATAATTTATAATTAAGATTTTTAAAAATGGGGTATTACAAAGCTTACCCATTCATTATCTAAAATAGGATTTAATATAAGTTGATGCTCTAAAAAGGTTTTATGACCATATTCTGTGATAATTAAATGCATACAAATCGATGGGTTGATTCCTTCAATGTCAACCATGGTGTGTCCTATTACCATAAAATGCTTTATAAATGTTCTAAGCTACTTATTAGTATCATTTTCATTCATACATGCATTCACAATCATAGGATAAGTATAGTTAGGGCTATCAAATTCATACCTTAAAGAGTATGGGAGGGGTTTTAGTTCCAACTTTGGTTCTTCATCCTCTTCACAAGTAGAAATTCTTTAACAGTAACTTCAGACTTCTAAGTATTTCATTTATAATTACAGTAGTTGAGTTTGATTCCAAATATTTAGCACATGCGGCAACCTTGAGAACTTGATCATTATTGAGTCATCACTTACCAAATACATCTCAAGTGTATCAAATAAGTAATTGTTTTCAAATTACTCTGTATACACTAATCAATCGCGTTGATGCTATAACAAACTTTATTAGTTAGAGGGGGCTTCATAGTTTTTCTTAAATCAAATTCTACCTTCTTTCCTCTAATATTTAGGGAGAACCTTCCATTTTTAACATCAATTATAGCATCTGTTATAGCAAGGATGGGTCTTCCTAATATAAAATGAATTTTAGACCCCTCCCCTATTCCTAAATTAATGAAATCAAATGGCATAAAGAACTTTCCCATTTGAATAGGCAGGTCTTCAAGTATACCTACTAGATATTTTACTGATTGATTAGCTAATTAGATTGATATCATCATTGGCTTCAATTAAAATATATTAAGCTTTTTGAAAATATAAATTGGCATCAAGCTTACATTTACACCCAAATCACAAAAAGCGTGGTTTATACAGACATTACAAATAACACAAGGAATAGAAAATAAATCGAGATCCTTAAGTTTAGGAGGTCATTTTGAATTATACCACTATACTTCTCAATACTGTTTCATAGTCTTCTAACTTCATTTTATTATAGAGGATCGCTTTCAAGAACTTGGTGTAACAAGGCATTTGAGAAATAGCCTCAATGAATGGGATATTAATATATAATTTTTTCAAAATCTCCAAAGATTTTCAAAATTACTTTTCTAACTTACCATTGGCAAACCTTTAGGGAAAGGGTAGAGGAAGCATGTAAGGAATGGGAGGCACATATTTCTAAACTTATTCTTCCTCTTAAATTTGGGTATCATTATCCTCATCTATTATCTTATCACCTTTTTTACTTATGATAACCATGTACCTCATTATTTTCCTTCATCTTAGATGTCTTGTATTATTTTACACATTTAAGGAATGTAGCATTCATATGACATTTGGGATTCATCTCTGGTTGTCAAGGCGGCATACCTAAAGTTCTAGAGGAAGAGCTAGCAATTTGTGCTAATTGTGTGTTTTGTATCTCTAACATCTTATTATGCATAACTTGTTTATCCAACTTAGAGACAAATTATTTTACTACCTCATTTGTAGTTTGTTGTTGTTTCTTAAACTTTTCATTCAAATTTAATTAATTCATTCAAAAATCTTCCATCATATTTTCTAAAATAGACCTTTGAGGAGGGGGATTTGGTTGAGGGGGACAAAAGCAAGGAGGGAAAAAATTAGATGCGGGCATAGGATTTACTGGTGGGATTCTATAAGATAAATTCAGAAGTCTCCATATTTTGATCTTAATTTATCCTAAGGGTACTCATTTGAGAGAATAACTCTTCAAACTGTAAGTTGAAATGAATTTGAAACTGGAGATGCCAATCAGGGATAGAAGATGGTGAGCTAGCATGTGAATGGTGATGAGATTGGGAAAAAGGTGTTGCTTGTTCACAAGGATGCGGGCAAGGTTTTTCTATGGTGATAGGAGTATGATCAACATCATCAATTGAGGCTTTCCAAGTCCTTTGGTCTAAAGGATTAGTCTTATTAGGATTAGGTAATGAAAAGTATGCACAACCTTAGTAGTGAAGATGCCACAGATCATTTCTACACTCAATGATTTGCGCTAAACGATAATTTTCAACATCAATGCACGTGCGCACAACTTCAATTATCTTATCATCAAGTATGACAAGGCCCAGGCCTATGCATATAGTCATAATCAAACTACCTATGAAAATGTCTCCTTAATTAGAATTACTTACACACATAAATATCTTAGCTAGGAAATAAGATGTGTCAATCTATGTATGATCTAACATGGAGTCAATAAAAAAAATACCCGTGGTCCTAACAACACAAATATTATCCCTCTTCCAAAAGCAGTGCAAGATAAAAAGGTATTTAGGTTGGCATGTTAGAAGTGTCATCAATCTTAGAGAAGAAATTATCCACATTAAAGTATGGGGGTATGATATGAAAACCTCCACGAGGTAACATAAAAATGTTATATAGCTCATGCAAACTGATTTGATGATCTACATTAAACAAGCAAAAAAAAATGGCATCACATTCTTTTGTAGAAGGGTTAGCATGCAATTTAAAAGTGCTAAAGAACCCTAGAGTTAATCGTCTATATGTATGATCAGTTCAATATACAAAGTTGTGCATACCAACATTCCTAAGCACTTTTGTAGCTAATTCATGAATTCCTAGTGTATTGAGCCATCCATAGTCCATATAACGTGTGCTTATGATTCACATATAAGATAAATAATCCTACCTTTGTTGTTGCTCAATTGTAGCAAAGAATATTCATAGCTCATTTTCTTGATTTTTTTTAGTTCTATTGGCTTAATGGTTAGTTGCACTACCTAGAATTTTCACCTTTGGTTCTTTGCTTCTTTTTGGGTGGCATTTTGAAAGGAAAGCAAACAACTTTAGTAAATTTCAAGTTCATCAACAAGATACATAGGCAAGGGTACTCCAAATGGGATGAAAAAAGTTGCGATCTATATTTTCTATGTTCTAATCAAAAGAATTATTCGTTGAGACACTCATGCACATCTGAAGGATTAGAAATTAATTTTAGCATATACTGGAGGTACGATCTTTACTTGTGCTCTAAAATTTTGAGTCAATTACCCTAAACTGGAGAAAAAATCTTAGTAAGCCATTTGTTCCAAGTAATCTCACAAATGAATCACAGATTCACAAATAGAAAAATGCACAAGTATGAATATATCAGCACACATTTGAAAATAACATATGTGAATAACACATACCCTTTACTTAAAATTAAATTTATCTTCAAAATACGAGTAGAGAATGCTTCATAAATTGAATGAGATAAGAATCCTAAACTAATAAAGTGAAATTTGCACAAAAATTGGTAATGGGATGCAGTTAGGGTGTTCACTCGGATAAATGAAAAACAAAATGTAATAGATCTGAGTGTTGCAAGAGGTAGCACATTGATTTGATAGTTAGATTAGGTATTAAAAAAGATTGAAATGATTATTAGTGAAGAAGAAAATGGAAGCGGAGAAGAATAATTTCAAAATCAGAGCATCATGATTGAGGTAAATGAAAACAAAGCCTCAATTTAAAAGATGAACACGGGGTACATAGATGAAAATAACAGAAACATGGACCATATTTTAAAACATAGCATCACCCATGTTATATTTGTTGCTCTTAGGTTTACAACATAATTTTTTGTGAAACAAACATTGTATCCCAATGTTAACTTCATTACGCTAAGATTTTTGTAGAAAAATATTTGAAATGAAACACAAATTGTGTTTTTAAATATGGTAGCCCATATTAAACTTGCTACTCTCAACTTTCTATAGAAAAATTTCTCAAATGAAATAATGGATGTGTTTGTTAACACGGTAGCCCCACATTAACTTTGTTGTTGTCATTATACATACATACGTACATATACATATATATATATATACATATATATATATAATAGGAAAAAAAGCACAAAAGTACTTATCTACAACACTTAGGACATATCCAAAGTAGTATCATCCCGATACTTTCATCATTCATAGCTTGAAGTAGTAGGATCTACCACCTCCAAGTTTCTCACACAATATCGCTTATAAAAAGGTTTGAGATAATGTCCATTTAGTTTCCATGCCTTTTCTATTTTCTGACTCTTGATTTCCATTAAACTATGATAAAACAAATTAGTCACAATAAACAGGTAAATCCATCTTGACCTTAAATTCCCTAAAAATAGTTCAGATGAGACTTATACAATAAAAAGTTTTCACAGACTTAAAAATTCTTCCCATGAATTAACTTATCATGAACTTCCTTCGTTTGGTCTTCATATCTCAATGTAGTTTCAAAAGCTTCATTTTATAATTCCTCATGTTCTTGTAAGTGAAGTGTTCTATGTTTACCACTCTCATTTGACTCCATGTTACATGTCTTTACAGCCTAAAACACCTATGTTCTAATTCAACTGGAAGGTGGCGAGGCTTACCATAAAATAAAAGATATGGTAACAAACTAATTTGATTCTTGTACACTAAGAGATATGCCAAAAGAGCATCATTAAGTTGTAAACTCCAATCCTTTCTTTTCAGGTTCATTATTTTTTGTAGGATTGATTTTATTTTACAATTTGACAATTTAGCTTGAACGTTCATTTATAGATGATATGTTGTGGAGATTTGATATGTAAAATAATACTTTTTTAACAAATATTCCACTATTTTGTTGCAGAAGTGAGAACCCTTGTTGTTGACTATAGCTTTTGGCAAGCCAAACCTTACAAAAATAATTGTTTAAAGAAAATATGCAATAACTTTAGCATCATCAATTCAAGTGGCTTTGCCTCTCCCCATTTTGACACATTACATAATCTATAGCAAAAAGAATGTATTTGAAATAAAAATATGATGGAAAAAGACCCATGAAATCCATAACCTTAACATCGAAAATTTTGCATATAATCGTTGGGTTTTGTAGTATTCCATTTCTATGACCTAATCCTTCGGTCTTTTAACAACTTTCACATATTTTGTAAAACTCATAAGTATCCTTAAACAAGGTGGGTGAATAAAATCCACTCACTAGAATTTTATATGTATTTTATTTTAAACCAAAATGACCCCCACAAGCATAGTTATGGAAACATTTTAAAATAAAAAGAACATCACTATCGAGAATACATCTTCTAATGATCTGGTAAGCACATTATTTCTACAAATAAGGATAATTCTAGAAGAAATAATTTTCTCAACTCTTCATTCCATCCTTTTGTGCCTTAGTAAAATGTGAAGGGAATAACTTTCTAACCAAAAGAAATTGGTCATGCTAGCATACCATGGTATTTCATTTGCAACTTCATTAAGTTGTTTGCCTGCAAATGATTCATTAATGGGTGACTCCAATTTAGACACCTTGATCAACCTACTTAGATGATCTACTACTCCATGTTCTCTTCTTTATTTTCCTTGATGTGAATATTGAACTCTTAAAGTAAGAGTATCCATCTAATCAACCTCAATTTTACTTCCTTCTTTGCTAGTAGGTACTTCAAAGCTACATGGTAAGAGTAAACAATAATATAAGTGCCTAGAAGGTAAGAATGAAATTTATATCAAGAAAATTTGTTGGAAAGAAGGTTCTTCTCAATGGTCGTGGAAATAAGCTGAGCCTCATTCAAAGTGTGTGATGCATAGTATATCACATGTGGATTTTTCCTAGTCCTTTGACCTAAAACTGCATTAACAATATAGTTAGATCATCACACATTAATTCAAAAGGGATATTCCAATCAGGTAGCTGAAGATGGGTGTGCTAATCAATTTATAATGTAAATGATCAGATTCTTTACTACATGCATCATCAAAAAATTTCATTAGCAAATATTAAGCTATTATAGGTACCATATTAAAGAAATTGCTTTAGAAAGGTAGGGTGAAACAAGCTTTATTTTGTACCTCATCTCCTCAATAGGAATTGGTGTCTCTATATTATTCATCCTTTAAAACACATTTTCAATTTATTTGTTTCCAAAAGGAATTATTCCATTAAAATTTCTAAAACTCAAGCTCTAAAAAAAGTTTAATTAAGACATTAGTATACTAATATTACTTTAATATCTAGTAGGGTACTACGAATAGTGTACAAAGGTGGAAGCGGTGCCCAAAGCCCAATTATTCTTTGATATATCTGCATGGAGGTTAGAAAGTCCATGATTTTTCATCTATTATCCATTTAAATTTATATATCCTTATTAGCTAGACCTTATATGAGCTTGAGAATCAAATGAACTCATTTATTTTATAGTGTCCACAATAACTAAATGATAATTATTGTGGCTGCTACATATGTAGATTCATGGATGATATACTAAATAATAGATCTCAGTATATATATATATATCCATAAAAGTTACGTTTCATAGTCAAAATCAAACTTATCAAACTGAATAATGGCATAGGTGATAATTCACTTAAGTACTAACAAATTAAATGTGATTTATAGTTCTATAATTTAAAATATGCAAAAGATGAGGGATGCACATTAGAAGAAACTGCAGAAGTAAGAAATTATTAGGTTAGGTTCATACGTTGACACTCATGCACACCCCACCATAGATTAGTCTCTACATGTATAGGGGTGTATCTAATGTTAATTACTTCCGAATCAAAATTTTAATTTTTTGGGCTTTTAATTTTTCTTTTAGGGTTTAGGTTTAGGTTTAGGGTGTAAGGCTTGGAGTATTAGTATGGGGTTTGCATTTTGGTTTCATATTTTATGTGAAGGTTTAAGATGTCTATATATTATTCAATTTTTTTAATAATTTATTTGCAACATGTTGAGCTTTTTTTAGGGGACCATGCTTTTCTAGAAGGTGTAGATGTTTCATTAAAAGGATTATGTATATTATCATCCTTCATCTTTGTGAGAAAAATTCAAACTATGGCTATTGATTAGTTTGTCATACTCTAGTGCTATCATCTCTTCATTTATGGATAATGATACATAGGTAATATTATATGGTCAGTGTTTATTATTAGAGAATAATGGAAGAATTTGAGCAGTATGGATAAATGCTATTAAAATTACACTATTAATGCTTAGTGGAAAATATTTAATAATGGTTGCTATTAAAACCATTATCAAAACATCTATATAAAAACGTTTTTAAATATAATTGTTAAAAAAACTTTTGGTAATGGTTTTAGTTTCATAACCATTAATAAAAGTTAAATTCTAATTGATTATGGTCTAATTTTAGTGTCTCTAATAACAGTTCTTAACCATTAAGAAAGTTTTAATAATGGCTAATCTATTAACAATTTAAAATAGTTATTAAAACCCAATATTAAATCCTCAATTTGTAGTAGTGATTTCTCCCCAATATAAATATCTAAAGTATTTTTATTCTTGTTTAGGAAGATGTGTATTGTAAGAGTATATTTTGTTTAAGTATATGTGTGTTATTGTAGGATGTGTAGATAACGAATTTTTATAATATTTTGAAAAATAAATATTTTATTTATTCTATGAATATGTATTTTAAAGATAGAGAATAAAAAATATATATTTGAGCAATTAAGAATGAGTATCCTAATTGTAGAAAACATTTATTTTCAAACATGTGAAACTATGTGAATACAAAAAGAGTGTGTGTGTGGGTGTGTGTATCCTAAAATATGTATATTTATATACTATAAGATGTTTATTTGTTGGAAAATATAAATATTCAACTTATAAGATGTATATGTCTTCACTATTATATGAAAAGAATGTGTATTTATATCCGAGATGTAAATTTATACACCAATACATATGTATTTATATCATGAAAAATGTGTATTTTATTCGAGAATATGTTTATTTGTATAAAATGTGTATATCATAAATTATATGTAATCCTCTCTTATAGTTATATAAAAATTAAATGTTTATTCTTCTTCTCAAAGACATATTATTGTTGTGGAAAATATATTTGTAGCATCATAAAGTTGTGTATTTATTTTCAAACATATAAACTCCTCTTTTACAAAATGGTGCATTTTTTTAAAAACATGTGTATTTATATCCTAAAGCATGTATATTATTATTCCAGATGATTTATATTTATATCCTAGAATATGTGTGTTTATATGATGAAAGATGTTTATTTACTTCGTATAAGATGTATATTTATATCTTGAAAGATGTATTTGTTCTTAATGAATGTGTGTAATTAATGACGCCACATAAATTATGGTTTGATCAAAACTGTTGATAAAAAACATAAAAATTTTGAGGTGGGAATGTAGAGCAAGTTTGAATAACGGTTTCATACATTAGCCGTTATTAAAAGTAAAGCATCGCTTGTCTTGATAATGATTTTAAATTAACCGTTACCAAAACTTAAATGCTACTAAGTTTTAATAACAATTATTTTTGGAACTATTATTAAAACAAGTTTTGATAACATTTATATGTAAAACCATTATCAAAACTTCCGCATTAAACACCCCTCCCTTCCCTCTCGCTTATTTACGTCTATTAGTGCTCGTCTTCACTTTGCTTCACAGTTGCCCTCATTCTACCATTCTACGCCCATCGTGCCTTCCTCTTGCTCATTGACGATCGTTTTCCATCTCCTCTCGTTATTGTCATCTTTTTTTTTTGTATTGATTACCTAGATCGTGTGTCCCATCTACGCTTTCTCCCACAACCCTTCCCATTGTTCATCCACCTCTTACCTAGCCTCATGCCACTCTACCACAGCCCTTCCCCACCATTCGTGGCTCTTGCAACCATAGTAGCCGGTGTCGACCCTATAGCCTATCTCCCCACCCAAGAACCTTCACTTGGTATATTTTTTTCTTTCATTTCATTATATATATATATATATATATATATATATATATATATATATATATATATATATATATGTATGTATGTATGTATGTATGTATTTATGTTAGCTATTTAGTAGGTATTACACATATTATTGTTTATATGATATGTGTTTGTTATTGTTTTGTTTGTCTTTTTTGTTGTTTGTTTCTATGTTGTTATGGGTTTTTGTTTGTCTTTCTATATGTTTATGCATGCATGAAAATATTGATGTCTTTGATAATAATATTAAAAATAGTCCTGCTAGCATTAGAGACGCATAATTTGATTATAGCTCGTTAAAAATTGCAAGGAGTGCTATATATTTTATAATTTAAAAAGTTAGACAACATTCTTAGTAACATGATTTAGTGGTTGTTCTCTTTTATAGATAGTGGAGTAGTGAGATGGCATATTTGCCTATTATATACTTTCCTCCAACACATTTGTGCAGGACACCTGACTCAGATTTCTAAAGTCATGACACATGGTTATATGAAGAGTTTCGTCGGTTGTTCTTGAGCGGGTGGTATTATGATCAGTTCCATTTCAGATTGTATCATTTGCTTTTGACATTACCTCACATTAAGTAATGGTAAGGAGCATTAGCTAGTTATTTTGATTTGTTGATCAACCATACCGATGCACCACACCCAAGATGTATTAAGGTTGAGGTTTTTGTGAGGGATTATAATTGGATTGTTAGATAGCTTATGGTCATAAATAACGAGTAGTGATTTCATCATAGCTTACCCTAGAGTATCTATCTTGGTTACCCTAGAGTATTTGTTAGTAAACTCTTCTTTGATGATGTTAGGGAGAAGATGACGTATCGAGATGAATGGACTCTAAGAGTGATGGGTTCTAGTTGGCCTAGCAAGGCTACCGACAGATTTTATAGGATGGTTAAGGGGTGATGTTAGTTTTTTGGGTTGTAGCAACCTTTTGATATATATATATATATTATTGCTATTGCCTTAGGTTTTTTCTTAGCTTTTAGGTATTGTTTAAAATGTACAATATGTATTTACTTATGAATTAACAACCCTTGTATAAATATGTAATATGTATATATATATATATATAAAGGGGAGGGGTCACATACAAACTACTATTAATATACAAACATAAGAATCAATCTCATCCATTGGATAAAAATTTAATCACATTAAAGATTTTATTAATACCAAACCAAAAAACTAATCCAGACCTATATCCAAACCTCTAAACCCTAAACCCTAAATCATAAACCCTAAACCATCAAAACCCTAAACCCTAAAAACCCTAAACCCTAAACCCTAAAACCCTAAACCTTAAACCCTACACCCTAAACCCTCTAAACCCTAAACTCTAAACCCTAAAAACCCTAAACCCTAAACATTAAACCCTCAAAACCCAAAACCCAAAACCCTAAACCCTAAACACTCTAAACCCTAAACCCTAAACCCCCTAAACACCAAACCATAAACCATCTAAACCCTAAACCCTTAAAACCCCTAAACCTTATAAACCATAAACCACAAACTCTCTAATTATAATAATAATACAATATCTTAGCCATCCATAAACTTTATTTAGTTAGTCAAACCATATATTATGCAAAAATATACAACAATGGCAGATTAATAATCTGATTATTAATCAGAATAATATAAAATAGCAATACAATATTAATGAGCAATATTCGGCAATACCAACACCATACCAGCATATATTATGCAAAAATTTACAATAATGGCTGATTAATAATCTGATTATTAATCAGACTAACATAAAACAACAACACACCATTATTCAGCAATAGAAAATACAACAGCAACAGCAATAGCAACAGAATATCAGCCCACATTAATGTAATTAACCCTAATCACATTATTCATAATACAACAACAATAGAATTTAATCAAAAAACAACAAACATAACTCAGCAAACAATAAAACATACTTAGTAAATCAACTCAGCAAATTCGAAATCAACTAAAGTTGAGGCGAAGTACTAAATCAACTCAACAAATTTGATTGCTGAATCAATAAAACATAAAACACATACAAAAAAAAATCAGCCAAATCAATACAAAAAATCAGGTTAACAAACACTAGATTACATAATAATATAACAACAATGAAGATATTAACTGGTTTAATACTGTCTTTAAGGAAAATTTTTGACAGTAACAATAGCATACAATTTCGAGAGAAATGGTGACAAACGAAGGAGAATGGGCACCAACAAAAAATGGTGGCGGAGACGTGAGCTTCGGTAGGTTGAAGAAATGTGCTGGGATGAGAAACACCGGCGAAGAGGAGCAAAAAAAATGGAGAAATAATGTCAAAAATGAACGATCAATTAGTATGGAAATTAAATCCAAAATTAACAAAATCAGTCGGTAATACCCGAATAATTAGCACAAAAATCAAATTAAAAATGAACAACCGCACAAGAAAAGCCAAATTACGCAAACAAACTTACGAATTGGAGGAGAGAGGTCGAAATTATACCGATGGTGTGCATTGAGGTGGCGGTCGTGGAGGTTGCGTTGGACTGCTGAGTTGGTTGTTCTAGCTGCAGCAATAGTGGATCTCCTACTCAGGTGGCGCTGCCGCTGTGTTGCGCTGCTAGTGGTGATTGTCCGCGTCTGCTATGTGGCGGTTGAAGTCACAATGGGTAGAGGAAGGTTAAGAATGAAGAAGGTGAGGTTTGGTCGAAGTGAACAGGGGCAGAAATGGCGATAGAGAGAGGGAGACGAGTGGCGCGATGAGAGATGGAGACGGGAAGTGCAATGGAGACTTAGGTGCGAGGGAGAGAGGGAGACGGAGGTGTGATGGAGAGAGGGAGGGTCGGGGGTCGGGACAGAGAGGTGGGACAGGGGTAGGGGAATAAAGAGCCAAACACGGGATGAGTTTTCAACCGTCAGATATTTCAGATCCAACGGTTGAAAACCATTCCTACGTTTGTACCAAAATACAGGTTCGCACATGAGCCAACTTCTATATATATATAAATATATGAACTTTTTCTAAGTTAGAATAATTTATGTATTGGCATATTTTTATTCCTTTGTTGGAATATTTTGTATATATAGCAACAAAATAACATGACACAATATAAAATATGAATTCTTTCTAACTATAAGCGATTTGTGAATTGGTAAGGGATATGGAAACATTGTTGGAACTGTTTATATATATATATATATAACTTTAAAATAGCATGATATACATTATACAAATATAATTTCTTGCTAAGTATAACCAATATGTGAATTAGTTTGTAGAAGTAAATTGATTTGTAAGAATATTTTTTGTGGGATACATATAGATTGGAAAACTATGGATCGAAAATGGATGTCTACAAATCATTTTTTTAGAAAACATGACAAAGGAGTTGAATTTTTTCATCAATTTTGTAGTAGAACATACTCGGGACGCAAGTAGAATAGTATTTCTTTATTTAAACTGTGCTTATATTTAACATGTGAATGCTAAATATTTGAGAGATCATTTGTTTTTCTACATAATTGATACAAGTTACACTTACTAGATCTAACATGGTGAGTCAGTGTCTAAATATAATAATGAGAAAGGTGGGATGGATAGTAGTGGATCATTTGGCAACAACGAGGGTGATTTGTTAGAGGAGATGACTCATAAAGTTAAGGAAAGTGTTCGAGATTGTCCAAAAATATTTGACTAGTTATTGAGTGACTCAGAAAAACCTTTGTACGGTAATTGTAAGATGCTTACTAAATTATCCCCTACTTTAAGGTTTTACAACTTAAAGGCATTTAATAGATAGAGTGATAAGAGTTTCACAGAATTATTATAACTTGTGAAAGAAAAGCTTCTCGATGATAACGTTCTGCCTGATCGTACCTATGAAGCGGAGAAAACCCTTTTACATATGGGTATAAGTTATGAGAAGATCCATATATGCCCGAATGATTGTGTATTATTTTTAATGAATATACATGTTTAGATTATTGTCCTAATGAAGTATAAAATTTCATGATACAAGAAGAATAAGGTGTCAGCAAAGGTGATATGATATTTTCCTATAATATCAAAATTAAGGCAGATTTTTAATTAGGTACAAGATGAAAAAAAAACTTGAGATGGCATACTGATGAGAAGATATATGGTGGGCTTCTGAGACATTTATTGGACTCCCTATAAAGGATGACGATTGATGGTTTGTTTCCTTAATTTGACGAAGAACCAAGAAACTTACATCTTTGACTCTGCGCAGATGGTATGAATCCCCAAAATCAAGGCAGATAAAGTATTTGGCCGGTGATTTGGGTTATATACAATCTACCATCGTGACTCTACATGAAATATAAGTATATGATGTTGTCTTTACTCATTTCGCAGCCAAACCAACTAGGGAATGACATTGATGTTTATTTGGAGCTTTTGATTGATAATTTGAAGTTATTATGGGAAACTGATGTTTAAGTATTTGATGCTTATGGTGAGAAATGTTCCATTGTGAGAGCAATATTATTTTGTACTATAAGTAATTTTCTAATGTATGGTATCTTGTCAGGTTATAATATAAAAGACCATTACACATGCCTAATATGTGAGGATAATACTTCATTTATTTAGCTAAAGCATAGGCAAAAGACTATTTTTCTCGAGCATCATAGATTTTTACCAAGGGATCATCATTATTTTAGGTAGAGGAATGCATTCAATAGGAAACGAGAAGAAAGGCATGCAGCAATCTAGTTGACAGGTAAAAAAGTGTATATGAATATGAAACATTTGAAGGTGTAGTTTAGAAAGAAGAATAAAGATAAACCTCTATCATTTGGATGGAAAAAGATATTTATATTCATCAACCTTCTGTATTGGAAATCTCTATATGTGAAGCATGCCCTCAATGTGATACATATCAAAAAAATATTTGTGATAGCCTCGTTGGTACATTACTTAATATTCAATGAAAGACTAAAGATGAAATAAATTATAAATTACATATGGATGAAATGGGCATTAGGAATCAACTAGCATCACATTACAATGGAAGACGAAATTATTTACAACCGACTTACCATAATCTAAGGAAAAAATTACATTTTGTAAATTTTTTAATAGTGTGAAGGTTCCAAAAAGATATTTCTCAAATATCAGAATGTTAGTGTTAATGAAAGAGTTGAAACTAATTAATATAAAGTCTTATGATTGTCATATTGTAATGCAACCTTTGATGCCAAGAGCCATACGTGGAATTTTGTTGAAGTGTGTTCGAAATGCTATCACTAAGATTTGTTAGTTCTACAATGCACTATGATCCAAAGTTGTAATACCCCAAAAAATTTCTTAGCCCAATACCACGTTATTAATGTCCTAATTTGATTCTAATCCCAAGAAATCTTATTTTAACCTTAACCTAAGTTTTGCATTCCAAAACTTTAACCTAAATTTAAAACCTTGACTCAGATAAATTGTAATTCGTAATCCAAAATAAAAAATCTCTAAAATTTCCACCAATCCTAATTATTTAAGGCTAATCTAAAAACACACCTAAAATAATCCCCTAAACCTTTCCCTTTTTCCTTTTCCTTTCCTTTTGTTTTCTTTCTTCTCCCTTCTCATGTTAGTCCAAGCTGTAACTTTTGAAAAATGTTTCAACTTGCATCTCTCGACTTGCACCATCACCCATCACCTTTCTACACCCTCATCCATCATCCATCACTTTTCTCCTTCTTCTTCTCCTACTTCCATCTTTGCAAATCTGCACACCCCACTCTCCCCTGCTGTTTTACTTCTCACACAACACATATTCATACAACCATCACCGCCCTCACCTTATGGCTACTACTTTACTCCTCACCATCCTCTACAATCATCATCATCATCACCTTGCAGCTGCACCACCACCGCTAGGGCTGTTCATGTTATCCAATATCTACTTATTTGATCCGATATCCGAAGCGATCCGATCCGAAAAAGCAAATAACCGATCCGATTTTTTTTTTCAAATCAAATATCCGATTCGGTCAACGAAAAGTCAAACAAACCAAATATTCGATCCGACAAATACAAATAATATTTGATCCGAAGAAAAATATTTACACATTTTGATATAATTTTTTATTTTATATATAATTGTATATAAATAAATTTATATGTGTCTGTGTATAATTTTTACTTAGTTTATTTATTATTTGAGGAAAAATTTAATTTAATTGAAATTATATTTTTAATACAATCTCTTTTTAGATATTTATAAAAATAAAAATAAAAATACTCTGCATACCGATTGACTACATCCACTCCTTTCTTATTTTAGTTTTAACATTGGATATTTTTTGAGTAAGTCGGATATTTGTTAAGCGAATCAGATATTTGCTTAGCATTCGCTCAACAAATCGGATAATATGAAATATATTTGTCATTTGGTAATTTTTTTATATTTGAAATTGTATTCGGCTAATATCGGTTATATTTGATATCCGATAATATCCGATCCGAAAATTCAAATATCCGATCTTCCGGATATCCGAAGTTTCAAATCAAATATCAAATATCATTTTTAGATATCCGAAATTTCAAATATCCGACAATCAAATATCCGAAATATCGGATATTTGAACCGTGAACAGCCCTAACCACCGCCACCACCATCATCATCGCACGTGTCCCCTTTTTTTTTTCTTTCTTTCTTCCACAATTCACACCACACATGAACATATGTATGTATATATACATACATACCACACTCTCCTTTCTCTCTCTTTGATTTGCCTCCATTCTGCCAATTTTTGTGTCTAAAACACTACCCGAGCACCCCCCTCTTCCTTCTCCTTTCTTCCTTTTCTTTTCTTCTTCTTCATCATCCTTCTTTCCACTGTTTTTAGTATGTGCACCACCCATTCCAACACCGTGCACCACCTCGACCACCACTCACAGCCCATTACCACATGGACTGACCACCAAGGTTACCCCAATCTTTCTTACCACCTTCCTCGGCCACCACAACCAACCACAGCCTCTTTTCCCTTCTTCTTTCTCTTGTCCATTGCATTTTTACAAGGAAGAGGTGATTCATCGATTCCTATTCATTCCCATATAATGGACAACTAGACTCTTCCTCTTTAATGGGTTGTAGTATCGTAAGCTTACCCTTAGTATTCAACTTTTGCTAAATGAAAAAACATATGGCTATCTCAATCATAAATAGAGTAATGTCAATTAATATTTTGCTAAATCTCTATCATTCTTGTCAGCTTCATCAAACGTTAAGAAGTAGGCTTCATATAAGAATTGTTCTCTTTAGTTCCCATTCTTACATAGTTCCAAATTATTGGATCCTTCCTAATCCTTCATGGCAAAACCTTGTTGATCATTTGCAATAGTTGTGCTACATGCTCCTCCTCCTGAGAAAAAAAGCCTTCATCACCTAGGCTTCATTATCACACTACTCCATCTTATACTCCCATGTTTGCAACCTTCTCATCTTGTTGAAAAGAGATAGAGAATAATCTAGGAAAACCTACTTTAAGATCCCATAAGTAGTCCAATTATCATAACAAAATCTAACCTTAGTGCCTTCTCCTATGGCAATCTTTAAATCCCCTTTTAGTAGATCATCAAATTACCCATGGTATACTATTTCCGCTAAGATCCTCTTACCCATCTTCCATTCTCGGACTACTAGAACACCTAAATCGTTATAGGGGTAGATAGATTGCATCACTTGCTTCCACATTACACCAACTATAGTGAAGAATCTCCACCATGATTTGTAGAGCAAAGCATTATTCATAAGTGAAAGGTCATAGACTTCCAAACTTGTTTTATAAGTTCTTAACTAAAATAGTTTTTAAGTACAAATATAGGATCAATTATTGATCTTCAGATGTCTTTGATCAACCGTGCTCATCAAAACTAATCAACGAAGGATTAAGAAAAAAGATAATTTAGTGTTATATATATTATCATAACAATATACATAGTTAAATAGGGAAATATCATTTAGATTTATGTTGATATAAAATAAATGAATTTTGGTTTTGAAATAGACTTGAAATTCTAATAAAAATATAAATTTTAGACATACCGATCGACTAGTGTGCAAGGAAAATTAATATTCCTTTTCTTGACAAACCAGTTGACTGGTTTAGCTAAACCAATTGATTGGTTTGCCTGCAATTTCAAATCCATTTCTAATTTTGATTTGAATTTATCTCTAATGATTATGAAAACTTTTGATTTGAGTTCAATTATGCTAATAAACATATTTTAGTACTATGTGATTATTTTCACATTATTTAGATCATCACATGATTTTAATTAGAAAAATTTTCCCAAAAAGCCACTTTTGGAGGTAAGCTTCCTCTTTTTGTTCTCCCTCACCTCTCCCTCTCTCTTTTGGTAGATGGGGCAACAAGATTGACTTTGTACAGCATTCCTTGACTTGCCAACCCACTACCATGCCCATCTCTAACTACACACAACCCCTTACCACTCCATCAATTCAACCCTACTTATTGGCTTATCCACACTCAACCTCACCAATCTCATCCCTCCTTTCCTTGAAAATGTCGACCAGCCTTGCCTCTATACTCCTCATTTTTGATTCATTCTCATTCCTCACTTGTGTTCTTACTCTCCTCTCCCTTCTCCTTGTGGAAATTTTCCTAAGTGTTGATCATCCTTCTATTTCCTCCTTTCTTCCCTCTATTGAGAAAAAAATAGGGGTTATCTCTATCTTTCTCCTTTGATTTTTGCAAGCAGTGTGTTCCTTTCTCTTCTTCTAATATTGGTTTTAGTTCTCTCTTGTTTTATTTAAGCAAAAAAGAATTAAGTTTGAGAAAAGTTGAAGATTCCAGCTCTATCTTTTGACACCTTATTTTTGAGACAAAATGTAGTGTTTTGTGTCTTTCATCTTCTTTTGATATTCTTGGTTTTTAATGATATTTTGAAAGAGTATTTTAATGTTTTTAACTTTTATTCTCTTAAGAATCAAAGTTTTGCTGGATATGCTATCAAGTACGAGTTTTGTGCTAGAAGAATTGATTCAAGGTAAGTCATTTTTATCTTTAATATAATTAGGTTTATGTGGTATATTGGGGTTCCATGTGTTAGTGTTTATATGAGTATGATTTAATTATGTTCCATGCTATGAGAATTTGGTATAATTCTACCCAAGTTAGTGTGTTTTGAATTTTATGGTTTTAAGCATAAAAATGGATTTTTGTGCATGATTTGTTTAAGTATGTATATTACCATGTATCCATGTGATCCTATGTCTGCAACATGTATTTTTATATGTGATTTGATATAGAAGTATGCTAGGATTAATATAGCAAAGTGTGGTAAATTTTGGTGCTTGTTTCATAAGTTAGGGTAGTGATTTACCCAAACCAGTTGATTGGTTCCTTAAACCCACCCACTAGTTTTGTGAGCACATTAATGGGTTGGAGTTTTGGATTGGTTGGTCGCGATATCAATCGATTATTTTGGTAAACCGACCGACTAGTTTCGATAAAAAGTCGATTGGTTGGTCAAACCCATCGACTGATGTCCCTATAGACTAAAAATTATTTGGTCTATACTTAGACCCATCGACCGATTGGACCAAACCGCTCGATTGGTTACTGTGAACAATAAATCGATTGGTTAAACCCATCTATTAGTTTCTTTGTACGCCAAAATTTTTTGGTCTCTACTTAAACCCATCAACCGGTTGGACCAAACCAGTTGACTAGTTCATATAAACAGTCGATCAATGAGTTAAACTAGTTGACTGATGCTTTGGTTTTGTTTTGGTCTAGGTCTAATTACACCAAACTAGTCAACTGGTTTGAAGGACTCATCGATTGGTCCAGCTAGAAGTCGTTTGGTTTGTTGGTAATTTGTTGTGTTTCTTTTGGGCCTTTTTTGTTTATACTTCCATGTATTTACAATATTTTAATTATGATTTGAACTATGATTGGCTTGATTTAATATGAATTACCATGATGGTATTTGAGACTTAATTTTTGGTTAATTTTGGTGTTATCTCTAAACACCTAATTAGTTCCTTTTATACCTTATGGATGAATTTGTTATCATCTCTAAACACAAAAATGATAGCTTTAATGCCTTGTGATGTATTTGGTATTATCACTTGGAAACACCCAATTTGGTTAAATAATAAATTTTAATGTTGTTTGGTGTTATCACTTGAAAACATCCAATTTAGTTAAATAATAGATTTTTATTGTGTTTGGTGTTACTTTGTTGTGATTTGTGATATCACTTATACAATAGTTAATGCTTTAAGATTCGTTCGAGCCATTTTCTCCAGCTCTCAAGGTAGCTACTGGGAGTTAGTGAACGGGTTGCCCTTGGTTATATTTTTTACTTAGTATCTATTTCTTTCTCTACTGTGTTGCAGTCGGTAACGAGGTATGCGCATATCTTTAAAGTATAAGATTATACCATGGCACCAATGTTTAGTACGGGTGGCTGAAGTATCCTTGTACAAGCCATCTGGTGCTTCATGTTGTCCACTGCTTAGGTGTGTGTAGTATCCCAACTTTTTAACTCTCGTGACAAAGTCATTCAAGGTGTGGTGGGTGTTATTCCAAGACAAGTCCCCTTGGTGTAATTTGACCACGTGTGGTAGGTGTGGTATCTCGATTTATAGTAGGTGCACTCGATGTGTGGTAGGTGTGGTATCCCCAAAGAAAGCTCCTTCGATATATCTTGATCTTGTATGATGAGTGTGGTATCCCATTATAATTATTTATGTTGCGGTGAATTTTGTTCATGTTGGAGAATTGGGTGTAGTTGAACAAACTATTTTACTAACCGAAACTTGTGTGGTCATTAAAGAAAAAATTCTAATATGGCTTATATTGTATGACTTGCATGTATTCCTATATTTCCATACTTCCATGATTTTCATACAAGCATGCTATGTTGTACCTGAGTTGTATTAATATGACATCACCATGTTATTATATGACTTTAATATGCTATATGAACCTTACTATATTTTATGTAGTATGTTTTACCAATACTTCATCATACCAATAGTGCACTTGTATGATCACTATGATAATTTGGCTTCTAGTTTGGGGAGCAGATGATGATTTATAGGGTTATGACTCTCTGTTAGAGTATGCTGAGGGTGATGACACAAGTCATTAACAAGTCATTGCTTGGGATTATAGGTTTATATCTATGCTAAAGAGTCAAGCTAACCAATTATTAGTATTTTGTCCACTACATTGGGATGTTTTTGTAATTCCAATTATTTAAACTCTTGGCTCGATTTCCTATATTTGATTTTATAAAACTATAAAGTTCATTCTATCTACAATATTGTTCTAGCCTTCATCATCCTATATTGTCACATTAATGTTATGATCATACATGTGTTTGTTTCTTGTTTTGTTTTGCCTTGCATCAGACATGGGTTAGGTGATAATCTTACCTCTCTTATTGTTGATGTGGTGGTAATATTTTCTGGTTTTAGTTTTCAAATGCTTTAATAATGTCTTAGAAATGAAATTTTCAAGTTCAAAAATTGGGGGTTTTACACTATTAGATAAAAATATTGACCCATTAGTCTAATAAGGGAGGAAAAGATTACCCTAATATTACCCTATTATTTGTGCCCTATTAGAGTTATAAGAGCAAATTTTAGATTGACCTATTTATTTTCACTCTAATCGATAATTATAATTATCCTATTTGATTATTGTCAACGAAGGTAATATTATTACCCAATTTGATTAGTTTCTACCATGTACACCAACCCCGTGAGATTTTATAGATTGGAAAAGAATAACCTACACTCTTCTAATTAGAAACACCTCGCCTAACTCCAAAAGATGTCCAACAAAACACTATGGTATTCCTAAACTGAAGATCACTGATATATAGAAATAGATAAGAACAAAATTAAGAGCTTGTTTGGTTTTACTTAAGAAAAGTAGTTTTTTAGATAATTAATTATAAAAAGTAATTAAAGATTAATTATTATTGTTTGGTTTTCCTTTTTAAAAGTTATTTTCAAAATTAATTATCTAAAACTACTTTTGATAAGCTATAATCAAGAAGTAGATTATACCTACTTCTTAAAATAACTTTTAGATTATACTGGTACGTTACTTCTATTATGTAAAATGTCGTTTAACACGTACGGATGAAACACACTGATGCTCCATCGTCGCCCGTTCTGTGTTCATCTCTCTCCCACTGTTGTTGCTCGCTCGTTCTGTGTTCTTCACATAATCTTCGCCAGACTTCGCCATCACTGTCGATTTTGCTTCCTCTACTTCAATTTCTCAGTGTTCTGCGTTCGTTATTGCACCAACCGAAGAACATACAAGAGTTTTGATATTTTGTTCTGCGAGATTTGTTTGAGGTATGCAATCTCTCTTGTTTTTAGGTTAGGTGTCCTCTTTAATTTGTCCTTCGTTTTTTATTTTCCCGTTCGATTGGTGTTGTATTGTTGTATTATGTTAGAATGAATTAGGGCATTTCAACAATGGGAAGAATGAACAAGTTTTCAGAACTTCCGATTGGTTTGATTGTGTGTTTGAATTGTAAATGACTCATAAAATTCATTTTGCTTTGTGATATTTTTCCATTATGGAAGGCTGAGGTTCTCTGGAAATTCATTTTCTCTGCTCAGTTAGTGTTTGGCCATGACAGGAACTCCGTTCCAGTTAGTGCTCATTGCAATTTTTTTCCAGAACTCCCCATATATATGCCCCTAAAGCTGTTACAGGTAGCACGATTCTGTCAAATGTTGGAGAGATATGTGATGATGAAATTTCTATTCCTGGCACGCTTGATGGACTGAACTTGCGACATCAATTTTCTTCTCCAAGGAAGTTGGGTTGCTTATCGTATTTCCCTTTCAGGCCTTCGGGAAGAGGATGAAGGAGGTTCTCTTCTCCAACCCACAAGAAAGCTGAGTAAAACTCTTAGTGGGACTGAAAGAATTGGCTTAAGCTGGCCTGAACCAGCCCTGAGTTTGCTGGGTCGGCATGTTGTGGAGAGACCAAAATCTCTCAGACCAGTAGTGTCTTTCAAATCATCCAAATCTTTCAGGCAATACAACTCTTTCAAATTGAATAATGACCTTAGAACATTATCAGATGTTAGTCTTCTAGCAGAAGTAGATCTTGCATCACTTGTAAACAGACGCCGGCGGCCATCATATGTGAGGATAGTCAGGGATCATTATCATACCTTTATGGATTTCATAACAGTATTTCCAATTTACAGGGATCATTATCAGTCAGCATGTTAATATATCAGACCCTTTTTTGTTTCATATGTACGCACTTGACTTCTGGTGAAAAAGATGGTGACGAATATAAAAGAAATGCTCATGTGCATGAGATACATAGAAGAACACGTTTCTATCCAGTTTCTGGTCTTGGACTTCCCAAGAGCATTCTTGATCATGAGTAAGTACCTTTATCATGCCAGAAGAAATCTCTCGATCTAGATTCTGGCTCCTTCTTGTTGAATTATGATTGTGATGGTTATGCTAGCTGCTTCTTTTGTTGCTGTAATGCCATATCATTTTTTTTAGAGGAAATGTTGTACCTTGTTACTGCTCTTATAGTCTCAAGTTGTGATTAGATTATGACGACCTTATTGTTCAGAATATGGTTGAATCAAATCATTTGTCGATGTGCAGAAGTGAGAGCGAACAGGTGAACTTCTGGCTGTACAATTTTCTCTACTAATACATTTACTTGTGATTTGTGTCATCTTGAACTCTTACATGTTAATATTTGGGGCAGCTTGTAAAGCAGCTAAAAAAGGGTTGTGCCTTTGATGGATGGTCTGAAGGTATTTTGAACTTCCTACCAAAGTATAAATATGAGCCAAATTCAGACATTTATCATGGAGAGGATCCAAAGGCAGGAAGACGTACACCGGCAATAAGACATTTATCACAAGGCATTCAACCGGTTATAATCTACAACATCATCACCCCAAAGCTGTATATGTCACTCTTTTGCGTAGAAGAAAATTGATTCTATTTTCTTTGCTTATTTATATTGTGGCATTATGAACTGATTGGTTTTATGTAAACGAGTTGATAGAATCTTATTTTTGTGGACTTGATATAACCAGCTTTTATGTATTTGACATTCTCGAAGAAATTTAACTTTATGTTATATCTAAATTTTTCGTCTCTGCCAGAACCGCTAAGTTCCAAAATCTAGTTGAGATGAATGGATTAAAAACTTATCCAAGCCCAAATAACACATTGGACACACATATTAATCATAGAAAGATAACTCATGATAAAGCATTTCAATTAATCATAATAGGTAGTCATGGGTTATTCATGAGTCCTTAGTTTTCTATTCACCTAATCTGTCGGTAATATATAATTATAAAGATAAAATAACTAAAAATAAAAAAATAAAAATAAACTGATACACATATTTGTATTTAGGTTATACCTAAATTTATCATATACGTCATTGAACTATTTGATTTTATAATGCTTATTATAAATTTAAGAATATTTATTGCATAATATAAACTTTGATTTACAATTAATATTTGAGTTTTAGATGTTTGTGAATTTTATAAAGTCTGTTTAGTGGTTGTTCATAATTTTTTTTAATAAGTTTATAATTTTTATTTTATAATTTTTAGTACTTTGTAATATCTTTATATTTTTTTTATACTTGTTAATGTTTAATATACTTTTTAATATTTAATATTACATAATTTATATAGTAATTATTACTAAAAGATATATATAGGAAGATAAAAACTAAAGATGGAAAATAAAAAGTAATTTTGTAGGAAAATGAAAACCAAACACTAATAAGATACAATAAGTAGTTTTTTAGTATTAATCACTTATGTAATATAAGTTAAAACAAACATACATTTTACTTATAAAAGTACTTTTTTAAAAGTAGATTTATAAAAGTAGTTTTTATCTAAAAGTAGTTATTAATAATAAGTAAAATCAAACAGGGGCTAATTGAACGAAAGAGAATGCACTAATCGTACACCACACTAAATACTTGTGTTTAAGAACATTCATATTCTGGTTCTGACTTTTATACTTTTCTTCCAATTGCTAATCTCCACATAATCCCCTCAGCAGAAGTCTCCCTCCGCACCATTCCCTTGATAAGCTATCTCCATCCCACGTCAGGGAAAAAGTAGTGCAGAGTAATTAGAGGAATATGGCTCATAATGTCATAATTCCTCTGTCTATAATAATAATAATAATAATAATAATCTTTGAAGCCATAACAATCGAGGCATGAGATTTAAAAGAGCTGGATTAATCGTTAGAGCCATCAAAGTTGCAGATGTCTCTAGATGAGCTTCCCGATATCACCAATGTTTACAGAAGAATATTCTTACGATTCTATAGCTTTCCCACTATTATCACCAACAAAAATGTGCGAGTAAAGAATAAAATACAATATTCAGAGATTTCTCTCAGATTACAAAGTTGAATTAGTACTCACTTGAGATGGAGAATGGCTCATGCTGCTGCTTGTTGTTGTCCTTTGCCGCACGGTTGCTGCTCGGGCAGTGCTACTCCGCTCTATGGTGTGGTTCGGGGTGGCACTGGTTTTGCTGTTGTTGGCGTTACCGATGAGCAACAATTAGCTACTCTGCTGCGTCGTTGCTAGCTGGTACTGGTTGCTGCAGCTTGTTGTGTTGGCAGCGGCCGGGAGCTGGTGGTGTTGTGCTGCAGCGTTCGCCTGGGTCGAAGGGCAAATGGCAGAGAAGGGAGGTCTAGGTCGAGGATTTTCAAATATCAGAAACATACGAACGGGAGAACGGGAGATAGGTAAAGAGAGATAAAATGAGAAAATGGGGAAGGGGAAGGGAAATGGTTGTGATTGATTAGGATAGGACTTTTTTTTTAAAAAAAACATCTAAAAACTAAGTGTTAAAAGACATTTTAGTAATAATTAATAATAAAATATCTAATTAATATAATAACTTTGAATAAATATGAAAAATAATTATTAATGAGAAATAAAATATAAATATGAATAATATTAATATTAATCATAATTGCGAATAATTAGTAATAATATTTTTTAATATTAACAAATATTAAAAATAAAAATAATATACAAAAATAATTATTCTTAGTAATAATAAAGAATAAAACTAGTTACTTCCGTGTTATATAGAATCAAATAGGAATATTTTAATATATTGTCCTACTATAAAGTATCCAATAAGAATATTTTAATATAATGTACTATTAGGTAATATCAAATAGTGGGATTTTATTATTTCACTATTTATTACGATTAAAGGGAGACTTTTTAGTCACTGCCTTCTTAAATTGGATCAAATAGGGAATTTTAATATTGCCCATTCATTAAAATCAATTAGAAAAATTTTTAATTGCTCTATTAAATCATCTAAAATAGGACAATTTTATAATTACTTTATTTAACATTCTAAAATTGTCCAATTTTATTATATATCTTGTAGTGTATGAAGGGTAATATTGTAATTCAATGAACATATATCTTATGAACAAGTTTTTTTGGTTTTTTTTTTTGTGATATTTGAGCCATTATTCCTTCTTCTTATGACTTCTTTGAATCTGTCTTCTTTGTCCAATGACTCTTCTTGTTTTCGGTGTACAAGTGGGTCGGGCGATATTTCTTATCACCTAGAGGCTAGAAGCAACACAAACAAGTGCGATATGAAGGAATCATCCACTTTCACTCTTTTTTTTTTCTTAAGCAATACATAAGGGGAGGCAGAGGAAAACCTTGTGTACATCCCGAATCATCCTCTTTTGCTATCGATAGAGTTGTCCTTCCTAAATAATACTACAAATCAGTCGTCATCTAAACGATAGAAAGCAATTGAAGTTTACAATATCTTCAATTTATTTTTAGAAATAATAATAATAGAAGCTCATTAGTAAAGTAAACAAGACGAAGTATGGGGAAACTCGTAGCATAGACGCATGCAAAGAGAGGATAAGGACGAGATAGTGGAAAGTAACCTTATTTTCCAAGTCCATTAGGACCATTCATTCTATTTGATATGGACCATTATATTTATTTCCTAATAATGTTACCCCAAGCCTAGTTAAAAGTATAATATGAATTGGGGACCCCCCCCCCCCCCCCCCAGGCCGATTACCCATCCCTCTACGGGACTTTTGAAAGTTTCAAAAGCAACGAGATATACGGCATCCCTGCTAGGTGGGGTGTAATATAACTTGATAGACATTATTAGGTACTTATATATACTGTGTTTAGGCATGGTTAGATACCTACCTTTATTACTCTCCGCGAGTCTTACAAAAGTAATTTTTGTATACATTTATTTATGATAAGCCTTACTTTTTTATAAACATAAAGTGTACTATGATACCAATATTTTATGTGGAAATGTTCGCTATCAGCCGAATTTATCCAAGCATTTGTCACCATGCAGAGTAGTTCAATTCATGCTGTCCTTACTCTTCATGATTGCCCCTTGGCCTGATCCTAGGAGAAATTCATGGAATAGAACGAAGGGTGGGGAAATAACTTGTATCATGTTGCCTGATGCCGTATACCAAGTGCAATACACCTCCTTGAGTTATCGAGTTTTCCAAAATTCATTCAGACTTTGATGAATTACTTTCCAAGTAATAGATTAACTTGGAACCTATTTACTTCTATGGGGTGCATCATTACTATACAATAAAACCGCAGTCGTGGTCGCAGTGTTGTGGTATTGGAGTATCGCAGTCGATAAATTATATATCGCAGTCATCGCACCGTGATTTTTTTTCACAATATGGTACAAATGTTATGTATTCATCATTTAATTAATTGTACAAATATAAAATAATATTATAAATTATATTAGAAGTTTTTAAATGACTCATTATACGTTAAATTATTATAATAACACCACATTTTCCTTGTAATGAGAAATAAGACGTGTTGGTATTGAATCTCACACTCACCTATTTTTTGATTGTCCTCTTGTTGTGTCAATTTGGAAGGAGATCAGGTCTTGGCTTGGTAATACAAAAGTCTCTACAACTACAACCCTCTATAGTGTAATTTGAGCTCTTAGAAGAAGTTAAAGAAGTTCCAAATTTTTAAGTTTATTACTTTTACCCAGTGCTTAGCCCAAGCTACTACTACTTACCTAGTATAGAGATTGAGAGTAAGGAATGAAGATGCTTTTGATTCTAAAGATATAGATACTAATGATTTAGTTATACAGATTTAAAAGTATGCATAGTGATTTGTTAAGATAACCTTTTTGTAAACCTCAAGTTATAGGTCATAACTTTTGACTAGGTAGAGCAACCATTTTGTGGTATGCATACTTCATTTTTTTTAATTTCCTTAGTAGATCTATCATTAGGTGGTATGCCTACCTTATTATTTATTCTCCTTGGTATACCCAAAGTATTTGTACAAATCATAGGTTGATTTTGAAATATATTTTTAACCATTTACCTGATAAACAATACATGTTAGTTAGTTTCTAGTAGATGAGAAATTAATGAATAACAATACTTTAATATAATTAAATAGTCACCTAGTGTAATGTATATATAATAAATGAATAATAAGAAGTTATTACAAACTAAAATATTGCATAAAATGTTCCACAATGGTTACAACCAAACAGAATATCATGTAGGATCTTCAAAATCATCTTATTGGTTTGATCTATAATGAATATTGTAGTCATTGTGAACATCTCCTATGTTAAGTATTCCAAAATTAGACAATGATAAGTGAAATTGTGGATATTCAATTAAAGAAGAAGAATTATCATCTTGTGGTGAACCCACTAGGTTGAGATGGATGCTTTGGTTTTTTTATTTATTTTGATTTGAATGATAGTAATAGTAATTTGGATGTGGATTTTATGGGCGTACTAATGGTATCCCAATGATTCCATAGTTGTTAGAGCTAGAGGAGGAAGATTGAGAATCATAATATGAATTTTTTTCCTTGATATCTCTCTGTCTTAGACCAACTAGATGTGTTGCAACCATAGTTTCCATGCATGAGATTAGGAGGCATAAATTCAAAAGGTTGACGGAATCTTTGATTAGTGTAAGTTGAGTGGTGACAACTAGTGCTTCTACAACCTCTTCTACCACGACCATGAGTTGGTCAATCATCACCACCTCCACGAAAATCAGAGGTGCTTTATCCATATGATCAAATGTTGTTATATCCATACGTAGACCCCCTCATCCAAACCACCACCACTACCATCATCATTGTTATCATCGTCACTCATACTCAAATGAGAATAATGATATGAGCTAATAAGATCATTTATAGCTTGGGAGTGATCAACAACAACATATTAGATTGGAGGATCTTCTCTTAGTTTTGGTGTTTGAAAGCAACTAAAACCTCATTGAACTTCATTATCATTGTCATCAATATCATCATCGTCCAAGCCATTCCATGAAGATGTTTGATTATTTTCATCTCTAGTATTGATCAAAGGATCCTTTGGTTCTTCTAACCAAGGATCCGAAACATTATCTTCATGAAATATATAATAAAAATTTATAGCATTATATGATTTTTCCATCTCAGCTTGGCTCTTTCTTGTAAAACCTCTTATTTTAGCCTCAAGTTGTAATGTACGTAGATGATAAGATTCAATTTTATATACTTTAGGTATGAATCAAACTAAAAGTACTCCAATTTCTTTTGAAATTTGATGAGGAGGTAGTAGCACTTAAGACTTTCATCACAACCCTCTTAAGATATGGAGTAGAATTCTCATATATATTCCACCATTCAGCTGTAATTATAATTTTTTATAATTAGTATAAAGTTATAAGTTATATACATCAAATATTAAGATGATATATAACCTAAGTACCTGGATTAGTGAATTTAATTCATCTTTGTGTTATAGTGTCACTAAAGTCTTGTTGTTTGCGATTGTATATCTCCAACTATACATTAAAGTTAAAACAATAAGTTATTATCATTATTCTATACAATGAAATTTATTACATGTTAAGTATACATCATTGAGAGCTTGAATCTAATTATTAATGTTTGGCTTGAGCCTTTGTATGACTTTTTTCAACCCTCTCATCACTTTTCAATCCTCTCTAATATCATTTCCATGACTTCCGTATGCGAATTGAGGTTTGAGGAAATATCTTTTTAAAACGCACATGTAAATGAAATGACAATTTAGTAATATATTTTGCATCGACATGTACTTTGCTAAATTAAATAGAAATAAAAAGAAATTTTACCTGTAGTATACAAATTGTGGTGAAGCCGAAAGTTCCATCTATTGTCAATGATCTTCCAATAACATTCCCAATATTAACAATTCTTTCTGATGGCTAACTTTACTCTCTCCATTACTTCATAGAAAAATCTTATCATTGGTTTCTCATCTCCATCCACTAGCCTTAGAACCTCCACAAGAGGCTTTTGCACCTTAAGAACATCATTGGCCTTAGTCCAAAATGTTTTTTCTTTGTTTGTGAGTTGGAGAATAATGTCTAGAACTTTGGTTGCATGATCATCATTCATTTGACCGTATTTAGAATGCTTCCACTATTCTGATTCCCACATGTTTGTAAGACTATGCTTATGGCTCACAATACTATCCAACATAATAAAGTTTGTAGCGAATTTAGTTATTCCACATCGAAGAAGTTGATGATCATTAATTAATTGTGACGTTATGGCAACCACTTTATCATCTGTGCATATGAATTTAGTGATGCTTTGATCCATTTCAAGTATCTTATGAATGTTACTCTTCTTTCAAATATCAGCTAAGATAAGATCTATGCAATGAGTACCACAACCTGTCCAATATAGATGTAGAAACTTTTACATCAAGTTCTTTCCTCTGACCTTGATCGCAGCTTTGTTATATATCAAGAGTTTTACAACTATCTTGAGACAAACTTCCTCAATCACCTTTTTCATTAGCCTAAAATAATAATCTGCATCCTTGGATGAGACATAAGTGGCATCAACATATTTAAAGAAAACTATCCCACATTTTGTGTAAATTAAAAATTTAATCAGGTGCATTTTACTTTGCCACATCCATCCATCACAAAAGATGGTATCCCCATTGCTCCATTATGGCTATTAAGAATTGATTTCTATGCAACACCACCATTTTTCATTAGTGAAAAATATTGTTAAAGCATCTCTGGAAGCATAAAATACCTAGGAAGAATGGGTTGTTACCACCATACCTGCCATAGGATAGATGTCAACTGCCTACCTCATATCAAATAAAAGGCTAAACCAACCAAAACACTTAAAACAAAATAGTAAGAGAAATAAAAGTTTAATTAAACAACTTCAAGAGTGTTTAAATTGAAGCACCCTACAAGTTTTGACCAAATCATCACAAAATACATGGTGGAAGGAATAAGATACAATGAAAATAGGGTAAGGTGTGACACACAACCTAAAATATCACTCCACCACGGACCCCACAAAAATCCTCAGGACATCATTGTTCATTAGCCTTGACCGAAACTAGGTAGGCCCTTTATTGGTCATCCCCTAAGACCACATGGTCCTCTACTCATGGGAATGAGCAGGTGAGCGAGAAAACAGGTAGATCAGTATGCTATGGTATTAAGTAAGCCAAGTTTCTCCCTCAATATAACACAAGTATACCAATTTCTCAAATATGGATATAAAATATAACATGCATCATGATAAGGCCATTTAAAAAGGTAGGAATTCATAGAGACATGCTATCACGAACAATTCCAACAAAGTATAAAACACCATGCTTTATTACACATTATCATCATATAAGCACTTACATATTTAATAACAAGAGAGTCTCAACAACCTTTAAGGTTTCTTTTTTATTATGCAATTATATAGGTTATACCATTTACTTATCCATATATAAGACAAATAATTTATCCAATCAATATTCCATTCCATAACAAGTTAGTCATTTTGACCATCAGCCAATGTATAAACCAGCTTTTATTCCTTTTTGCTTAATCATACCATTACTTCCATTTTTAACCAAGCATTAACCAATCTCTTGGTCATCATTCATAATTTACCAACCAATTACTTATTATCCATATTTTATTATCATAGAGAAATGGAATGTGCACCCCTCCCATGGTCTCACATACCATGGAAGTCTATCAAATTAAGGGACATAAAGTCTAAGCCAAAGCTAATCATCAGCATGGACATATGTCTAGGTCGAAACTAACCAATATGGACACAAGTCTAAGTTGAAGCCACCTAGGTAACCAAAACCTTTAGCATCAATATTTCCTAGTACATCATCAGTATCTATAGTAGGGAAGGTAATAGGACCTCTCAGGATCCTACCTGAGGGCATAGACCAAAAGCATTAAAACTCCTAGCGACAAACTAACCCTGAGAAGCTAATCAAGGATCGGGTACCCCAGACTAGTAATCAACTCGATTGTATTTTGCTTTACGTGATTGAAATTTTAGTCATAAAGATAAGTGATCACATAAGTCCCATACAAAGCAAGTAAGGAAACTTTCCATGATAATCCATATCAATTTCTTTTCTTTCCATCTTCCCAACCATATGGGTTTTACTTATCCATGTACCAATAATATTAATATCCACCATATTATTTAGTTGAATCCTATGCTAAGTTTCATTACTCTTTTCTCAAAGCATCACTTACCATAATTTAAATACCCATTTATCCTTTACATTACTCATAGAGTATCTCATAAATTATGATTCATTTTAACCTTCTCATTAGGCCAATAATCAATGATAAAAATTAGATTTCATCTGAATAATAATCATGGTGTAGTCCCAAACATAGCATAAAATCATAACCAAAACAAAAGGAAATAAATCATGCAAATAAGCTAAAATAGCCAATCAGCTTGACTCAATAAGACAATGCCTTCCTCAAACAAGCTGATGGGCTTAGGTAAACCAATTGATTGTTCATAGACTAGTCAATTGGTTTTTCCTAACTATTTGATGGGTTTAAGCAAATAGCAACACCAAGGTATCCATAGGGTTACTAGTAGTTGAGTTGGATCAACCAGCCGATCATTCTAGAAACTAGTAAATTGGTTTTCCCTAACCAGCCAATTAGTTTGCCCTATAATAACACCATATCTTAAATTTCATGCAGATTCTTACAAATAAATCATCCTTAACACATTAAATCATGTCTCAACATAGTCTAACATATTTTCAACTAGGTTAACATACATTTCTCAACATGAAACCATCATATCCTATTTCTAACAAATTTCATACTATTTACTCAAATTATGTCATCTAATCATCCAAATCACTTATATAGATTGTATGCCTTTATTCCAACATGTAGAAATAAACTAAAGGTAACAATTAACATGTAGGAATACTTACTAAATATTTTAGACGCAATAATCACTTACTTGATACAAGCAAAATCCCTTTAAAATCATAAATCCCAATTGTGATATTCTCAGCTTTGAAAACCATAAAAACCAAAATCTAAACTAAGGAATTACACCATAACCTTGTTAAAATGTGAACTTAAAAAAAATGAGAAAATACCAACTTGAGGCCAAAAAAGAGAAAATCTCACCTTGACCACTCACCTTTTTACAAAAATCTAACTCCTTAATTAACAATTGAAACATTAGAGAGCTAGTGATAGGATCATATGAGTGTAAGAAAATAGATTGATAAGGCTTAAAGTGTAGAAAGAAGAGGATGAATACAAGATCTTAAAGGATTGATGATTGGGGCTATTTATAGCCAAATAATCAAAGGGACATAATGAGGTTCAGGAACTAACTTGAAACCCTATAGTTGACTGTTTGAATTCAAGCATAATGGAAAGATTTTATCCAATATTTTCTTACCTATTCTCCAAAACTTAAATGGTGTCTTTGGTGAATATGGGCCAATTAGACCAGAATTGGCATATACGAATGGAGTAATAGAATGTTAGTGTAGAAAGAATCCTCCAACTACTCAAAATTGTACCTGAGATCGAAGCATAGATCTCAAAATCCTATAGATCGATTAGAGGAGAGAGGAGGAAGAATACAATACTGAGGTCATCTATCCTCCAGATCTGTCCCAATTAACCTCTAGATCGATTAGAGATGATATTTCGGGCTAATTGCATCATGAAAATGGTTAGGAATCTCTTCAAGAAAAATTGTCATAGGCTATTAAGGTTCCATTTTAGTGTAAGAGATTTTCAAAAAATTAAGCTATAAAAAAGCAACAAACTTGACAAACCAGTCAATGGGTTTGGATATACTAGTCGATTGTTTAACAACCAATCGATTAATTTAGATGAGAAAACTCAAATTTTCAACACGATTTCAAATAAAACTTTATCCCAAACTAAATCATAACATTAAATCAAAATCAATGGTCCAAAATATGGCATAATTCATGATAAGTGTAACTTTTACATCTTATTCCTAAGGTTTATAAGAGTTTTTACCTTTAATTTTAGTCAGAATTCTCCCTTTTTGTTCTTATTACTGCCTTTGTGTTGTGAAAATTTGCAGGGTCTCAAGCAAAAAAAATAATGAAGGATAACCTTAAAGGGAGAAGAAAGAAGAAAAAAAGAGCAAAGAGGAGCAAAAGTTAAAGTGGAAAGAGATTTAGAGCTAAAATGTAAATTTGAAATAAAATGAAAGAAAGAATGCATATTTAAAGTATATTAGCTTGAAAGAAGTGAAATTTAGACCAATAAAAAGTCTGAATTTGGAGACGCTTTCAACACAAAATTTTTATATCTTTTTAATATCTTTCCAACGCATCCAAAATCATTTTAATCAATGTTATGATGAAATTGTTATGGTCAAAAATATGCATCATTGTCAAAGCTGACACGGGAAGCCCATCTTTACCGAAACCCTAGCGATCCACGAGGTGGTAATATAAAAACTCTCATTCTAATATCTCGAGGCAGCCTCCACTCCCTCTCTTTTCTCTCTTCTCTAACCTCTTCCCCAATTCATCAAGATCTCTCTTGTAAATTAGAGACGAAGGTTCAAGAAGTTAAATTTTTGCAAGAATTTATGAACATCAAGGGTATTATCTAATGATATTTTCTTTATCTATGGAATCTCTTATTGTTTTTAATATTCTTTCTATGAATTTGATGGGATAAATCTTGTGCTAAGTTGAAGGGGAATTTTCCCCGATCCTAATGTGTTGAATTATTGCATATGTAACACCCCGAGTCGATATGAAGTGTTGTTGTAGGAAAACTCAATAAAATGTAGATGATATTCCCAAATTCCACAAAAATCTAACACACACGCTTGAAACATATCTTCTAGAGTTTGAATGGTCCTCTCTGTCTGACCATCTGTAGCTAGGTGAAAAGCTATACTCATCTTCAATTAATTAACAAAGATAGCTTGCAATTTCTGACAAAAGTGTGATAAGAACCTAGAGTCTTGATCAAATACAATGATCTTAATAACTCCATGAAGTCTCACCACGTCCTTTCCATAGGCATTGACTAGTTTCTCCATGATCCATGTTGCCTTCATTTGCATGAACACGACTGACTTAGTCAAATGATCCAAAATGACCCGAATAGAATAAAAACCACTACAAGTTCATGGAATAAAAACCACAAACTCCATTGATATGTTGTACCACTTCCACTTGAGAACTTCAATTGGTTGTACTAATCTTGCCGGTCTCTTGTGTTCAATCTTAAGTTTCTAGTTGGTTAGACATCGAGTAATAAACTCTACCACTTCTTGCTTCATGTGGGGCCACCAATATATATTCTTTATATCCTTCTACAAATTTTCCCCTCCAAGGTGAATAGAGTATGGAGTGAAATTTCCCTTCTTAAGGATTATCCTCTTAAAGTCCACACACCCCTATGGTACACATAACCTACCACGATACTTGATACTGATATCCTCATAGATCTTGAATCCTTCAGCTCTGCCTTCTACAATACCAATTTGAATTATCTCAAACTTAACAACACCAAATTGCTCAAATCACCTCAAATATTGAAGGTGTAATGGTGAGCGCACTCATTTTTCCCTCTAGACTTCTAATAATGATCAAATCGATCTCCATCCTCCTTATCTCTCAGTACAGATGATCTGATAATATAATTATACCTAAGGAATGTGATATCTTTGGTCTAATTTCATCTACCACCATGTTATCTTTAGCCTCATGGTAAATCTATTCCAATCCATAATCCTTGACCAACCCCAGCCATCGACGATGTCTCAAGTTCAACTCCAGTTGAGTGAAGATGTACTTAAGGCTATAAAAATTACACTAAACTCCATAGAGATAATGCCTCTAGGTATTAAGGGTGAACACTACCGCAATAAGTTATAAGTCATGTGTAGGGTAGTTCTATTCATGCGACTTTAGTTTTCATGAATCATAAGCCACCACCCTTCCATGTTGTATTAGCACGCAACCTAGACCATGCTTGGAAGCATCATCATACACCTCAAAACCATTAGACCCACTTGGCAATGTGAACACTTGGGTTGAAGTCAAATGCATATTCAACTCCTTGAAAGATTCACTACACTTCTCATTCCACTAGGAATGTGTAGCCTTATTCAACATTTGAGTCAGGTCGAGCAATCTTGGAAAATCCTACCACTAACCGACTGTAGTAATTAGCTAACACTAGAAAACTGCACATTTCCTTAATGGAAGTGGGGTTTCTACTAAGAAATAGCTTGACTCTTGGTAGGATCCACTACCACTCCACCCTTAGAGATCACATGACTAAGGAAGGCCAATTGATCTAATTAGAACTCATACATAGGGAGTTTGACATACAGTTGGTGTGATCTCAACAAAGGCCAAAGTCTTCCTCAAATCCTATTCATAAATCTCTCAATCACTAGAGTATATGAGAATGTCGTCAATAAACACCATGAAGAACCAATCCAAGAAAGGACAAAATATTTTATTCATTAAGGACATGAAAGCTGCTAGCGCATTAGTGACTCCAAAGAGCATTACTGTGAACTCATAACGACATTGTCCAGAAAACAGTCTAAGAAATGTCTTGCTCTTCTATCCTCCATTGATGGTAGCTCAATCGAAGACTAATCTTAAAGAACACCTTAGCTCCCTTGAGTTAATCAAGCAGATCATCAATCCTTGGTAACTGATGACGATTCTTCATTGTCATCTAATTTAGTCATCATTAGTCTATGCACAACCACAAGCTTCAATTTTTCTTCCTTATGAACAACACTTACTCTCCTCACGGTGATATGCTTAGATGGATATAAACATTCTCCAAAAGATCTTCCAATTAAGCCAAGATTTTTTTCATCTCCATAAGTGCCATATGGTATAGAGTTTTAGACACTAGCTTTGCCCTTGGCAATACATCTAGAGTGAAATCAACCTCTAGAACGATTAGCATTCCTAGAATATCCTCAAGGAATACATTAGGAAATTCATGAACCATCACCATTTGCTTCAAAGGCATCTTAGCTACTTCGATGTCCTTAACACTACACATGTAGAGTGGATATGCCTAAAGTACAAGGTTACTCAACCTGATTGGCCACTTGAGCTTTGTAGAGGGATTAAGTTCTCACTTCTGATATGAAACCCTCATAACCTTTGGTCCTCATAGAACCACACATTTTTTAGCATATTTGATCAATGCTAGGTACCTCCCTAGAATTGAAATCTTGAAAATTACATCAAAATCATGCAACTTCAACTTTATGAGATCCAGCAAAAATTCTACTCCTCCCACTACCAATATAACCCCTTGGCATAACTTGGAGTACATAATCCTATCCCCTAAAGGCAATACAATAGAAGTGGAAATGCTACTAAAGGAGATAAGGGAGCTCTAGTTACAATATCAAATGCCACGAAAGATTGCAATGCACTTGAATCAAACAACACGCAAGCTGAATAAGTAGAGACATTAAACATACAGGTTACCACATCGCCCTAACATTGTGCCTCTACTTGAATCATCACAGTCAATCATCCTAATGAAGAAACTCCTAGGGTTATAGATGATCATTTCCCTTCCTAAAAAGAGCCAGGCTATGGACCTCTAGGCTAAATAGCTTAGCTAACGGCATTGGCTGGTGATGGAGGAACTCTCTATATCTACAAATATGGCTACTAGAGATATCTCATGCTCTAAGCTTTAGTCTAGCTCCTCTAAAAGCTACTATTGCTAACCTGGCCTTCATATGCCCTATATCCCACCACACCATATCCATCACATGTCACCTTGCTACCTCTATAGTTGAGCCCTAGATGATCTAATCCGCATCTTTTTAGTGGTAGTGCCTCTTCTCGGCACAACCCCCAAACAACCCTTTAGATCAAGGTATTGACCCCATGCTCTGACTAAATATTGGTGGCAAGCTACCCATAAAGAAAGCCTTCTTCTAGTCACCGGGATGCTGGTGACTTTTAAATTTCCTCATGCCTCCTAACTGAGCACTCTTGATCTAGATGACTCGAGAAGCCTCCAAGGCTTACTCATACACCCCTACCATATCTAGCAGAGTGACTCCAACAAACAGCTCTTGGTATCAAATCCTCAAATTGATCTTGAAAATGTGAACTTACATCACCTTATTAGCCTCTAATTTTGAGGCAAACTATACCAAGTCCATGAAGTAAGTATAATACTCCTCGATGGGTATGCCCCCTACTAAAGCATCATGAATTCCTTATACTTCTTCATGCGCATGTGGGTCAGCCAAAAATGAGCGTACAACTCCTCTAAGAATAGTCCCTATCTCATAGGTTCTCCACCCTTACATTGGACTCTCCCCTACCATGATTCTACCCTTCCTCTCAGGTAGTAGATGGCCACATCTACCCTTCAGTCTTCCAAGCAACCGCGGGTAGTAAAGATCTTGTCCATGTCTTAGACCCATCATTTCATGATATCGAATTCCTCCTCGCACTCAAAGAATTGTGGGTAATGACACCCGACCCTCCTAAGCCAATCCTCTAGAGCTGGTGTAGTTATTGCCACTAGTAGAGGTTGAGGTGCTTGAATCTGGCCATCCATATAAGCTCTAACAATGTCCATAAAAGCTTTAATGCATTCATAGTGGTGGTTAGCAGCCATAACGTCCTAAAGATTAGAAAAATTTAAGGATAGAATTCAATCTATCGAGTACTAACACTCACACAACAATAATCATAAAGCTATTTATAGCACATTCCCAACCCCACTCTCACTAACGGACATTCCTGGTTTGAAAATGATTAACCGTTTTGGAAATCCAAGGAGAAGGATTTAAAATCAATATTGATACCATCTAGTGGCATCAGTTTAAAAATTATTTTAGAAGTAAGGTATTTTTAGAAAAAAGGCCTTGATAAAACTTAGGGTATCAACCAACTCATTTTCAAAATTAGTGCATTTGTGTAAAAATGCTCTAATACCAAACTATAACACCCTATTTTTCACTATACAAAATTTTAATTAAAATATTTTAGAGAATAGAAAATACCTATGAAAAACAAGGTGTTATCGCCGTACCAAATATAGGATAGACGTTCACTACCTACCCCATATCAGATATAAGGTTAAATAAACAAAAACACTTAAAATAATAGAGTATGTGAAATAACAATTTAATCAAACCACTTCAAGCATGTTTACCTTAGAGGACCCTAACGGGTTCCAACCAAATCATTACAAAAATACATGTAGGTAGAAATACGGATATAATTAAAATAGGGTTAGGGTATGACACCCAACTTAAAACCTCAATCCACCACAAAATCCACCAAAAACCTTTGAATTTCCTTGCTCTTAAGCCCTGACCCAAACGACATAAGTCCTTTATAGGCCATCCCCAAAGACCTATATATGGTCCTCTACTCATGGAAATGAGTAGCTAATGGAGAAAATTGGTATATCAGTATGCTACTTACTAAGTAAGCCAAGTTTCTCCTTTAATGTAAGACAAATATACCAATTTATCATACATGAATACAAAATACAACATGCATCAAAATAAGGCCATTTATAGAGTAGGAGTGCATAAATAAATATATAATGCATAATTTTGGCAAAGCAAAATACTTCATGCTTAGTTTCACATTACCATCGCATAAATAGTTCCACATTTAATGGTAAGAGAGTCCCAACAACCTCTAGATTTTGTTTCTGATTATCCAATTCTCAAGGTTATACCATTCACTTATCTATATATGATACAAATGAGTCATCAAACCAATATTTCATTCCATAACTAGTTAGTTATCTTGACCATTAGGCAAGTGTATAAATGAGCTTTTATTTCTTTTTGCTCAATCATGCCATTACTTCCATTCTTAACCAACTATTAACCAATCTTTTAGTCATCATTCAAAATTTACCAGCCAATTACTTATTATACATATTTTATTATCATTGAGCGATGGACAGTGCACCACCCTATGGTCTCACATACCATGGAAGCCTATCCAACAAAGGAACATAAATTTCAAGCCAAAGCTAATGACCAAGTGGACATAAGTCTAGGCCAAATACAATCATTATAATGGATGTCTAGGCTAATGCCAAACACAAAGGTAACTATACCCTTTAGTATTGATAATTCCTGGTATATCATCAATATCTAGAGTAGCTAAGGTACTAAGACCTCTCAGGATCCTGCCCAAAAGCACCGAAATTCTTTAAGGCTGACTGACCCCTTATATCTAATCGAGGATCGAGTAACCTAAACTCATAATTAAATTGACTATTTTTTGCTTTACATGATTAGTATTTTATTCATAAGTATAAGTGATCATAGAAGTCCTATACAAAGCAAGCAAAGTAATTTTCCATGTTAATCCATATCAATCTCATTTATTTTCGTCTTCCCAACCATGTGGGTTCCATTTATCCATGGAAAAATAGTATTTATATCCACATTATTATTTAATTCAATCCCATGATGAGTTTCATTACTCTTTTCTCAATAGAATCACTTATTATAAGTGAATTACCCATTTAAACTTTACATTACTCGTAGAGTATCTCATAAGTTATGATTCATTTTAATATTTTCATTAGGCCAATAATCCATGATAAAATATATATTTTATCCCATTAATAATCATGATATATTCTAAACATAGCCTCAAACCATAACCAAACCAAATGGAAACAAATCATGTAAACCACCCTAACCAATTAATCGGTCTTGCCCAAATAGTTGACTAATTTGGGTCAATTAGTTGATCTATTTTACTCAACTAAACCATGCCTTCTTAAAACTAATAAATCGGATTGGGTAAACTAGTCGATGGTTTTAAGTGCAGAACAAGAGCAAGGTCTCTACAAGATTACTAATTGATGGAGTTAGGTCAACTAGTTGGCGGCTCTAGGAACCAATCGATCGATTTGACCTAACCCGTCAATCAGTTTATCCTATCATAGCACCAAATCATAAATTTCATGTACATTATTACATATAAATCATCCTTAACCATATTAAATCATGTATCAACATAGTCTAACATATCTTCAACTAAACTAACATATATTTCTCAACATGGAATCATCAGATCTTATTTTTACCTAATTTCATGTTTTTACTCAAATCATGCAATCTAATCATCCAAATCACTTATACAAGCTATAATCCTTCGTTCCAACATGTAGAAATCATCTAAAGTTAACACCTAACATGCAGGAATACTTACTAAATATTTTAGAAGCAAGAATCACTCACTTGATGCAGGCAAAATGAAATGTCCCGAAAATTTCTAATTTTATAAATTATATTTAAATGAGGTTTTATTAGAAAAATTATATAAATAAATTATTTTTATTAAAATGAAATGATATTTAAATAGGGAAAATCAAGAAGAGATTTACAAGTATTTTAATTAGGAGGAATTTGGGTATTTTAACTAATTAAGGATTTTATTTGGAAATTAATTAAATAAATTATTTTATTTAAAATTAGAAGGAGAAAATAGTTTGAAATTAATAATAATTTTATAAATGATTTAATTGAAGAAAATTAGGGTGTTTTACTAACTAAAATAGAATTTATGGAAAATCTTTTAAAAATTCTAATTTAGACTAAAATAGGATTTAAATATTATTTTATTCAAATATTGTTATTTTTAAATATATAAAATATTGTAATTAATTTAAATACCCAATATTATTATTTTTCCTTTTCCCTTCTTCTTTTTCCTTTTCTTCTTCCTTTTTTTGTTTCCTTTTCTTCATTTTCTTTTTCCTTCCCTTTTCCCCCGACTAGGCCTGCCTACGGCCCAATCCTCTTCTTCTTCCTTTGGCCCAGCCCGCGCGACCCCTTCTCCTGACTCCTCCATGCCGCGTTTTATGTCTAACTTCACCAAAACACGTCGTTTTATTTAATGAGCTAACCCTCACGACCGGCGTCCTTTACCGCCCTCGCTACGCCGCGTTCTTTGTCGTTCCTCACGAAAACGCCGCGTTGCGTTTAACTATCCTTCGACCCGTGCCGACCGCTTGTTCTCCCTCCCTTTTTCTTTCTTTCTTCCTCGCGAACTGGACCAGCCCCCTCCTCCTTCCTTCTTCTTTCCCTCTCCTCCGTCGACGCTGCTGCAACTCCCACCCCAAAAAATGGCGGCGCCGGCTACGAGGACTCTGACCGGCTGATTCACCCCTATTTTTCTTCCTCTCGACTCGCACATTAGCTTGGAATAATCAATTATCCTTAACTCTCGCTCATTCTTTCTCTCTGGCTTCGCGAACCTTGGACCTAACCCAAGCAATCGCCGGTCGATTTCTAACGCCGACCACCCAAACCCTATCATCCAAACCCATTCTGCCGACCTCCAAAACCCTAATAATCCATCTAAACTATATAAATAGCCCAGTCGTGGATGATTTTGAAACTTCTTAACTCTCGAAACCCTAAGTAAGAATCGCCAGCCACCGTCACTTCCAACCCGTATTCCGCCGCCGATAGCCAACTGCAACACCACCTGCGCATCCCAATTTCTTCCTTGAAATTCTCTCTAGCTAACTAAGCCCTTAAAATCCTTTGATTCTTCTTGAATGAGCTGCCATAACCATGCAAAGTTTGCTGCTCATCTCGCCAGAATTTTTACCCCGAAACCTTAAACCACCGTCCGCCGCCACATACGCCACTTCTGCCACCCTATAAACCACCCAATATCTCCTTCTAAGTCTCTTCCACCGAACCATAAGCTTATTTTATTTTTCTCCTTTCCTTTTCCCTCTTGTTCTTCATTTTTACCTCTCTTAGATCCATTTTCCGGCCACCTCTGTTAACCACCACCGGTTCCATCTATACCCTCCGACTCAAGGTGATACCCTAAACCTTTTAAACACTTAATTTTGAATTGTTGATAATTATTCTATTTTTAGCCTAAATTTTAGTGTTAATTCAACTATTATTATTATTATTATTATTATTATTGTTATCGACTGTATCCTAATTTCTAAATTATTTTGACAAGTATGGGAGTATTATTGAGTAAGATATATTATTAATCTTGGTATTTACTTATTTAATTAAATTATTACATGTTTAACATTATTATTAATAATATTATTAATATTATTATCATTAGTGTAAATATTTAATTAATGTTTTAATTATTTAAGGAGGGGCAGAGAACAAAATTCTAATTAATCCTCACACTATTACTTTCTATTAATATTATTAACATTTTTAACATTTTTCTAATTATATTATTATTATTATTATTATCATCTTTATTAACTTTATATTATAAGTATATATAACTTTAATATCATTATTACAATTTTGAATGGTATTATTATTAAGTTGGGGTGGTTCGAAAACCACCTTGTAATTTTTAAGAATTTTGGTATTATTAATATTAATTTTCTACTAATAAAAGTATCACTAATAATATTATAATTTTATTATTATTATTATTATTATTATTATTATTATTATTATTATTATTATTATTATTATTATTATTATTATTATTTCTAAATTTGGTTATTTAATTTACAAATAATATTTTTAGTATTATTTTGGTAAAGGGTCCGAAGCCCTTACTTCACTTTATTTTTGAGTAATGCCTTTTTATTATTGCTACTATTTTTATTATTCTTGTTAATATTAATATTGATATTATTTTTGGGTATTTTTTTTATTATTATTATTTTATCAAAAGCCTAGTATTATATTAAGTTAGTGTTTAATATTATTTTGATAAGAAGGATTCTAATTTTAATTTTTCCCTCATAATAGGTAAAACTAGTCAAAGGCCTAAGGAGGCATAGGAGCGTGCTCCAAGACCGATGTCTTTTTAGGTAAGGGGTGCTAAATCCTTTTGTGTTCTTATATGCATTATGTGCTTTGTATTCTATGTATTCTATATTTATCATTTTTAGTTATTTCGTATGTGGTATGACATGGAGTTGAAGTATGTTTTTGTATGGCATGTGTGCTATGTGTATGTGGCAATATGTGTTGTGACCCTGTAAGACATGCATGAGAGGATGTCGATGTGGTTTTTGTGGGAGAAAGGATGAAAAAGGAGGATGGGGAAGGAAGTTGACTAAGGGAAGTGAATTGACCTAATTTTATGGTTTTATAAGGAATAATCTAATGTATGGTTTTATGTGGAAGAATATAATTTATGGTTTTATGCGGAGAATATAGTATATGGTTTTATTTAGGAGAATCTAATTTATGATGTTATATGGGAGAATTGAATTTATGGTGTGTTTGGGAGAATCTATTTTATGATGTTAATTGGGAGAATCTAATTTATGATGTTATATAGGAGAATCGAATTTATGGTTTGTTTGGGAGAATTTAATTTATGATGTTATTTGGGAGAATTTAATTTATGATTTGATTGGGAGAATCTAATTTATGATTTGTTTGGGGGAATCCAATTTATGTTTTTTCTTAGGAGAATCTAATTTGTGGTTATGAATGGGAGAATCTAATCAATTGTATTATATGGAAGAATCTTTGGGTTTTATATGGATGAATCTTTGGTTTTATATGGTTTGAATTTAGGGTTTGGTATGGATGAATCCTTGGTTTTATATGGTTTGAATTTAAGGCTTGGTAAGGATGAATCTTTGGTTGTGTATGGACTGAATATAAGGTTCTGTATGGAGGAATCTAGGGTTTTAATTATATGGAAGAATCTAAGGTTGCATGGTTGAATTTAGGGTTCACATGGGATTTTAGGGTTTGCATGAAGAAGTTCGAAGGTTTGCATGGAAAGGTTAATGTCTGCATGGGTATGAAATTTATGTGTGGAAAGTTGATTTGGGATGTAAGGAATGTAATGTAAGTGTTGTTTGGGTGTTTAAACACTTTGGGTGAGAGATAGTATGTAGAGCATTATCTTGGTACATAGGAGACTGAGCTAGGGTTTGGAGTGGCTAATTGGGAATTGTCGTGATTAATTAAGGTTTGGAATGGCTAATTATGGTTGTTATGGTTAAATAGGGTTTGGAGTGGTTAATTATGGTTTGTGGTGGTTGATTAGGGTTTGGTGTGGCTACTTGGGGTTTTTATTGTATCATGTGTATGTGGTGATTAAAGTGTAAGTATGATGATGAATATGGAATTTATGATTTATGATTCGTCCATGTCCATGGCGGAAGCCTTTGAATAAAATATTAAGACACTAATTATTTAAAGCGGAAGATATTGAGCCAGGTCCAAACCGATCCACCGGTCAGAAATAGTGGTTATGACATGATGTCCTATGTGTAACCGATCCACCGGTAATAATAGTGGGGTGACTCGAGCTCAATAAAAACAAACTAGAGTTACAAGCGCTTAAAAGATACTAATTACTTACAGTGGAACACCATGTGAGCAGGAACCAGACCGATCCACCGGTCAGGAATAGTGGTGTGGACTTTGTCCTGCAAGTGACCGATTCACCGGCAAATAATAGTGGTGTGGACTTTGTCCCGCAAGTGACCGGCCCACCGACAATAATAGTGGGGTGTTTTTGTACTTACATGGATATGATAAAAAGCATGGTGTGAATTGAGTTAAGATTAGAGATTAATTAAGTAATTAATCTAGGCTGTAATTGGGTCTTTGTACTTTTACCTGAATTGTTCATATGCCTTTATGTTGTTATGTTGGATTATGCCCTGTTATTATTCTGCATGGATTATGTGCTTATGTGTTAGCCTTAGTGCTCGGTTACCTTACTCAGTACGTATCGTACTGATCTCCCTTTTCATGGGTGCTGCTCATTCCCATGAGTAGTATGCCCTTCTGACTTTGTGTAGGTGGGCGAGACATCAATTGGGGTTGTGTGTTGAGCTTGTCAGGCTCAAAGTTCGAGAGAGTTGTGGCCATATTTCAATATTTATGTGATTCTATTTTCTTTTATTAATATTTTATCGGTTGAAGTTAATTCTCTTTTGGAAATAAATTATAATTCTTGATGCGTACTCTGATATCTATCTTATTATTAATTCATGATTCTTTGTGCGTACTCTAATTTGTAATAAATGATCTTTCGAGTTCTTTTATGAACTGTTGGTTTGAGTTTAATGTAAATCTTTTCTTTAGCCTTAGCACTTGGTACTGGAACGGTCGGAGAGAACCGGTTCGGTACTAAGTGTGGCGGTAACATCTCCAGAATTCACGGGTTTTAAATTAAGTATTTTAATTACTTTTGCTTTAAAAAAAGTAGGGAATTTTGGGGTGTTACAAAAAATCCATCAAGCCTGAAATTTGGTAGATAAACCGATCAACTATTTCACAAAATTTGGTTTTGCCTTAGCACTTGGTATTGGAACGGTTGAAGGGAACCGGTCTGGTACTAAGTGTGGCAGTAACATTCCCAGAATTCACAGGTTTTAAGTGTTTTTATCATAATTGCTTCCGCTTTTCAAAAACAAATTAGTGAATTTTGGGGTGTTACAAAGTGGTATCAGAGCTGGTTCCGATAAGCATGCTCTTGTTCGAAATTTTTTAATTTAACCAAGTGTTTCTTGTTTTAAAAACATTTACACTCAGAGTTGGTTTCAAAAATCATTTTCTATTTCAAATGTTTAGCTGATACCACAAAGTGGTACTAGAGCAGGTTTCGACCATTCTCTTCTATTTTTAAACTTTTAAGTTGATACTACAAGATGGTATCGAAGTTGATTTCAACCAAGCTCCTTTGTTTTTAAATTTTTCTTTAAGATGATACCACAAGTTGGTATCAATATGGTTGATCCTTTCAGACACGCACTCTCGTTTTAAATTTTTTTGATACCACAAATTTGTATCAAACTGGTTTTGACTACTCTTCCAATTTTATTTTAAATTCTTTAATCCTATACCACACTTTGGTATTAGAGTGGTTCATTATTTTGATCTTCCGATTATTAAATTTTTAAGTTGATATCATAAGTTGGTATCGAATCTAGTTTTGACCACACTTTTGTTTTTAATCTTTTTAAGTTGGTACCACAAGATGGTACCAGAGAGGTTGATCTTTTTTATTACACTTCTTCTCGAAGGCTTACGAGTTTCTTTATTATTAGTTTTGAAGCGTGTTTTGATCGATCTTTTGGTTTTAATCTTTTTAATTTGATACTAAGAGTAGTATCATTTTGAAAATGAATTGGGATTAAAAAGTTTCCTTGAATTGAAATCATTTTTAAAGAAAAAAAGGATTTATTTATTTTAATTTTTTTTTCCGGCCACAGTGAGAAGAGAAGGGTAGAATTTTAATTAAGTTTATTCTTAAGGAGGTAGTTTTTATAAGTATTATTTTTTTCTTTCGTATGGTGTCCTTATTCCCGTTGATTTAAATTTTCTTTAGTAAGTTTATCCCTAAGGGGGTAGTTTATATAGATAATAATGTTATTTTGGTTTTCTAACCACTTAAAGCGTTTTCTCCCTAACCCTAAGCGCTCCCGGAGACTTCGGGGGCGAAGTCTATTTTCAAGGGGTTAGTAATGAAATGCCCCAAAAATTCCTAATTTTAAATAGTATATTTAAATGAGGTTTTATTATAAAAGTTAATTAAGTATATTACTTTATTTAAAATAAAAGGAAATTAATTAGGGCAAATCAAGAATAAATTTATAAGTATTTTAATTAGGAGGAATTTAGATATTTTAACTAATCAAGGATTTTAATTTGGGAGTTAATTAAATAAATTATATTATTTAAAATAAGAAGGAGAAAATAGTTTGAAATTAATATTAATTTTATAAATAATTTAATGGAAGAAAATTTGGGTGTTTTGCTAATTAAAATGGAATTTATGGAAAATCTTTTAAAAATCCTAATTTAGCCTAAAAAGGGATTTAAATATTATTTTATTTAAATATTATTATTTTTAAATATTCTAAATTTTCAGATTAATTTAATTAGCCTAATCTAATTATTTTTTTTCTCCTTTCCTTTTTCCCTTTTTATTTTTCTTTCTTCTTTTTTCCTTTCCTTTTTCTTTATTTTTCTTCTTTTTCTTTTTCCTCTTCTTTTCCCTGGCTGGGCCAGCCACGATCCAGTTCTTCTTTTTCTTTCCTTCCTTTTCTACGGCACGGCCCAGCCCGCGCGCCCGTCGTCCTTCTTTTGTCCTCGACGTGCTGCGTTTTGTCCGTGTTACTCCCGAGACGCGTCGTTTCATTTAATGACGCCCTCACCGGGCGCGAACCGCCCGGTTCTTACCTTTTTCTTTTCTTTCCCGGCCGATCGAACCGCCTCCTTTCCTTCTTCCTTCTTCCTCCTTCCTCCTCCGTCGACGCTGCTGCAACTCTCGAACCATCAATGGCTTCTCCGACTACGATGATTAATACCGACCGTTTCTTGCCTCATTGTCTTCCTCTTAACTCCGGGAATAAATTGGCATAATTATTGGATGTTATATCTCGCCTGTTTCTTCTCCCCATCCTCGCAAAATTTTGAGGAAAACCAACCGATGCCCGATCCCTTACTGCCACCAGCCACCCAAATTCTCGCATCTAATGCCTTCCTGCCGACCCCCAAAACCTTATTATCCCATCCAACATCTAAAAATAGCCTAGTTATGGGAGTTTTTGGATTTTTTTTCTTCCCTGAGACCCTAAGCCCGAGCTAGCCGCCACCCTGATTTCAGACGCACCTTCCGCCGACGATATCCAACTTCATCACCGGCGCAGCATCTCAAATTATTACCTACAATCCCTTCTAGCTAACTAAGCTCCCCAGAACTTTCGATTCTTCTTGCACGGGCCTCCATAACCGTGCAAAGTTGGTTGCTTGTTTTGCCATAATTTTTACCCCGAAACCTTAAACCATCGTCTGCCGCCGTTCGCTGCCACCTTTGGCTGCACCACCACCATCATTTTGTCCCTTTCCTCCTGGGAAACCATAAACACCTCTTTTATCACCTCAATTCTCCCTATCTTTTTCCCAACATCCATCTTTCCCTCTTTTCTTCTATTTTCCCAACATCCATCTTTCCCTATCAAGAAAGAAAAGAAAAAGGTAAGAACCGGGCGGTTCGCGTGCGGTGAGGGCGTCATTAAATGAAACGACGCGTCTCAGGAGTAACACGGACAAAACGCAGCGCGTCGAGGACAGAAGAAGGACGACGGCCGCGCGGGCTGGGCCGTGCCGCAGAAAAGGAGGGAAAGAAAAAGAAGAACTGGGTCGTGGCTGGCCCAGTCGGGGAAAAGAAGAGGAAAAAGAAAAAGAAGAAAAAGAAAGAAAAAGGAAAGGAAAAAAGAAGAAAGAAAAAGGAAAAGGAAAAAAGGAAAGGAGAAAAAAATAATTAGATTAGGCCAATTAAATTAATCTGAAAATTTAGAATATTTAAAAATAGTAATATTTAAATAAAATAATATTTAAATCCCTTTTTAGGCTAAATTAGGATTTTTAAAAGATTTTCCATAAATTCCATTTTAATTAGCAAAACACCTAAATTTTCTTCCATTAAATTATTTATAAAATTAATATTAATTTCAAACTATTTTCTCCTTCTTATTTTAAATAATATAATTTATTTAATTAAATCTCAAATTAAAATCCTTGATTAGTTAAAATATCCAAATTGCTCCTAATTAAAATACTTATAAATTTATTCTTGATTTGCCCTAATTAATTTCCTTTTATTTTAAATAAAGTAATATACTTAATTAACTTTTATAATAAAACCTCATTTAAATATACTATTTAAAATTAGGAATTTTCGCGGCATTTCACGGGCACTAGAGTAGCAACCGAAGCAAATACTACCTAGAGCCAATAGTGAATGATGAAGCATGGAGACGGTTAGAGAAGCTGTGACCATCTGATTAGTTGTGAATTAGGGTTAGTATTTCTTTGCTTCTTTTGTATGATTTGTTTTCTATGCTAATATATATAACCATGTTCATTAATAACTGCTATTTACTGTTGTTTGTGAATTATTTTCCTAAATCTCCATGGTTTGTCTTTTACTTTTGTTTTTTGTTCAATTTTACTTTTGGACTTCTGTTGTGCTTCACTTTTAATGATTGGGAAGCATTACTTTCGGTGATGATGGGATGGGGGTAGGGAAGGATAAGGCACCATCAATGGTGCAATTAACTTTGAAAGTTTTTTATAGTTTTGGTAAGGTCGCCAATATTTCGATAAAATATCAGTTATATTAGCCAAAATTTGATATGTTGCCGATTTATCGACGATATTAATGTGAATTTTTTTTCCCTGTTGTGCTTCGACATTTTTGCATCGTGATTGACTTGGAATCTGCAAAATTATGGCCGACACTCGATTTCGGAGCCGTGATTTCATTGTATGGCATTTCCTCTTTACCAATTCCCTTCTATTTGGACAAAAGAAAACAAGACATTAAACAAGACATGATATATGTTTCCAAATTATTTATGATGCCTTGCATCTCAAGCAAAAGAGAGATTGATCAAGCAAGATGAACATTGAAGTAAAGGACGCTAGTATTATATATATGGTTCACACAAGGATCATCAACCTCCATTTTACATCATCGTACAAGTATGATACAACAAATATATATAGATGCATTAAACTCATAAGTTATATATATATATATATATATATATAGCAATACCATATATATGATCTCATGAAGACCAATAAGACACTAAAAACTCATAATTTTCCTTCAAATTTAAACAATACTAGTATTCTTAATTGTATTTAACTTCATGATATCTCTTTATAAATCAGACGTATGTGGACGTACGTTCCTTTTCCTTCTTCTCGTTCTCCTCCTTATCCTTCTTCTCCTTCTCCTTTTCTTCCTCACTCTTTGAGTTAAACCCAGGAATCTTGTCCTTTATCTTGTCCAAGAACCCCTTCTTCTCAGCCTCGGTCTCAGGACTCTCAAACTCCGGTGCCTGCATGCCGGTTTGGTCAGCCGCCGCTGCTGCTAAAGGAGTCTGCAGAGAGGTGACGTTCTGATCAGCCTTCTTCTTCTCATGTTGACCAGCAGCTGGAATTTTGTCCTTCATCATGTCAAGGAATCCGATATTTTCCTCAGGTTTATTATTAGGCAGCTCTTGAGCATGGATTTTCCCCTTATCTTCCCAGTGTTTCTCATGAAAGCGTCCAGTTGTGTCTCCTGGTTCACCCTTGTTTCCTTCTTCTTGCTTCTTGTGTCCTGGCAGTTTTTCCATGATCTTTTCTTTTATTCCTTTCTTTTCCTTTCTTCCATTCTTTTCTTCATCGTTTCCTTCCTCGTCGCTTAACTGCAAATATATATATGTACGCAAGAAAATATATGCAATTATAGCCCGGCCTTGGTAATTATCTTTTTACCTCGTAATTAATTCAACGATAAACATATAAGATACACACATACATATATAAAAGAGTAAATTAACCATATACTATATATATATATAGTTAGTTAGTTAGTTAGTTGATCAACACTTACTGAGCTAGATGAATAATCATCTATACGGTGAGCCTTCTCTAAGAGACCACCTCCATGCTTCTTCACCTCCACCTTACTCTTCCCAGTTCCGGAGCCTTCAAGTTTGTCGGAATCGGTCGGGGTTAAATCTGCTTGAGGCTTCTCCTCTTCTTTCTTCTTAGCGAAATCAAAGAGACCGCGGTCACTGCTTACAGGAGGTGCAGGAGCAGCAGAACGGCCGCCTTCGGTTTTTGTGCTACTACTTTGTTGGTGCTTGTTGTTCTGCCTGTCTGCCATTTTGGAAGGGTGTTCAAGTATCAGTATCGAAACAAAAAGGAAAAAGAAAAGAGGATTAACGTAACAGAGGGATGTATTAGCTTTGCATGCAGGTGGTAGAGGGAGTGGTTCTGTAACTTGATTCTTCTTTTAAGTTTCAGCAACCGATGATTTTTTTGGTTGAGGGAATGTGATGAAGAATGAGGGTGTTCCCTTCCTTTTTATAGGAGATTAATTAGAATTACACGTAGTGCATGTCCTAGCTCTATGCACAAGCTAGATAAAATTTGGACCTGACATTATGAAGTGCCCGAACTCTCTCAGCAATCCCAACCGTAAGGCTGTGCGGAAAAAGGGAAATCAGAAAAATTGATTCGGTATCAAAAAAATTAATCCAAAATTCTTGATATCTGATTTCATTTTTAAAAATCGGAATGGATATCTGATCCAATTTTTTAGTAGATTATCCGATCCGTTAAAAATATCCTATTTTAATAATAAGCTAATTATGTTTAGACATAATTAAATTTATAATTAAATTTTTATCTTTCAATCTTCAAGTTTAGATCATTTTTTTATTATAGTACATAAGTCTAAAAATAATTTACTAAACTAAAGTCTAAAATAAATATCTATACTCTACAAACAGTCAAATAGATCACAATCTACACACACCCAAATATCCAGACTAGAAAAAAATTCTAAATTTGCTGAACCTCTTAACTTAAATCATTCTACGATTTTAGACCGTCATTGTTAAAAAATCTTGATTGCTAATTTTTATTGATATAATTAATTATATATTATATTTTTTTATATACAGATTAAATAATTAAATAAGTATTTCTAAAAAAAATTAATTATAAATTATATATATAAATTTAATAATCCGATATATTTTTTCGGATATCAAAAATATTCGAATATAGATTCAAATATAAGATATTAAATATCGGATCGAATTAAATAACTAAAAAAAATATTAATTAGAATAGGGATATCTTAAAATACACATTCCTACTGAAATGTATCTTTGTAAACCACTCGTCCTTCAGTTCAGTCGAGGGGCGCCTACTCGTCTTTTAGACTTCTCGACTTCAGCAAGGCTTTCTACAAGTCAAAAGGTATAGGGTGAGGGGAGTCGAGCATACTTTTGCGGAAGAAGTCTTAACTCTACCTGAGCTAGGGTGGCGGTAGAACGAAACATTTTTAATTGATCCTGTCACTGTCTCCCGATAAATCCTTTCCCCAAAAAAATAAAAAATGTTCGGTAATGTACTTTAAATGTGTTCCATAATTATGGTGAGTCGCCTACAGATTTCTAAAAATAAAACCCTCAAATATAAACTACCCAACAAAATCCAAGAACCAATGAACTCAAGCATCAAGACTAATGTATATTCGTATACAAATAAAAATTAATATATGAAATTCTTATAATATAATATGTAATTTAATAGTTGTGTTGTTAATTCGAGTATAATATTTCTATTGTAATATTTAACAAATAAAAACATAAACCCATATAATATATGGGGGACAAATTTTCAAAAAATTAACTATGATAATGAGTTTAATTAAACCACAAAATTATTCCCTATATTTTGTAAATATCGATTATGATTTTATGAAAAACAAATGTGAAAAGGCTACACTAAGTATGAAATAAAATTAAGATGATCAAATCAAAGTAATGATATATTTATGTAATTAATTTTGAGAATGTTCATTACACTATGATGATAAATTCACTCACTATATTTTAAGGGCTATCTATATGTTGGGATATGTAAGAAAAAAATCCCATATCGGTTACACATATAGTCGGTATTTGGGTTATAATGACATGAAACCTTAACCCCTTTTTTCCATTAGAAAAGGCTTTATATTCCATTAAAAACAAGCCCTCCAAAGGGCTAACACATCATCGATACATAGAATCTCATGTTCTATCAAACCGATCATGGAGGATAGTGATTTGAGGGGGGAGAGTCACAAGTATAAAGACGAAAGGACAAATAGTGTCCTAGGTTAACTAGTTGGTATAACACCGAATTGGCCTCTTTGTAGACATGATTAATGGAACAATAGGAAAAGGAAGACATTAGTGTGTGACAAGAATCCATAATGCTTGATACAGAGTGGTGAGCATTATGACAACCATTAACCAAACAAACATCAAGGATCGAATCCAACTTAATAATAATATTATTAATACACATATCTTTCACTTGGAGGATCCTATAGTAGATTGCCCAAAGCTTAGTGAGTGTAGTATGGCAAAACCCAAAATTTTTTGCAAACCCAAACATCTAACAATCTATATGTTGCAATGTTTCCTAGCATACATAGCAAGCTACCATCCACATTTATCTTGATAATGTTTTCTTGGGCATACAACCAAGCCATGTTGTGCACACTATACAGTTTGCGAAGTTCCAAAAGTTTGTACAATTTTTTCTAGGTTAAGTGCTCTACTGAATCCATTATATGTACCGAAAGAATGAGATATTCCTTAGAAATTCCAATGGCCTAGAAAACATATTGTTCTTATTATACAATAACTTCCAAACTACTAGAGTGAACTTCGATGCCCATGGTGGCTCGTCTTTGTCAATCTACCATTGTTAGCTAATTTTCATGCCTAGTCAATTACCAAATAGAAGATAATATTTGTTTGTTCTTATTCAATAAAAATTTCCCAAAATATCCTACTATATCTATAATACCCTAAAATTTCAAGCCATTTTGTTTAAACTATATGTTTTGTGGAAGTTAAAAAAAAATAGGTGTCACCACCACTCTTAACATAAGTCTAGTTACTATACCTATAACACCCCCAAAAATCCACTATTAAAAAATTTTGTTTTATTAAAAGATACAGAGGAAGAAAATAAAATAAAACTATGAATTTCTGGAATATTACCACCATACTTAGTGATGCGGGAGCAGAGTCGCATGACACAACACCGACTAAGATGATTATGCTACTCCACGCAGATACATGAACATGGAGGTGCATGCAACGTTCTTTAGTTAGCCTAACGTTTATTATTAAGTCATTTATTATTATTTTTATTTCATGTCAAATAAGGTTGTTAGTAGCTAGATCATTTAAGATCTTCTATTTAGTCTTAAGTCATTTATTATTATTATTATTTCGAGTCAAATAATGTTGTTAGTAGCTAAATCATTTAATATCTTCTAGCTAGTCTTAAGTCATTTATTATTATTTTTATTTCGAGTCAAATAAGGTTGTTAGTAGCTAGATTATTTAATATCTTTTAGCTAGTCTTAGGGAATTCATTGTTTCTAGGAAAGATTAGTGGCAAGATTATTGTAATCTTTGAAGGGAGGCTAGACAACTTTTGGCTATTTAAAGCCATAGAAACCGAGAGAAATAACAAAATTTGAATGAGAAGAAAAACCTTAAGCTTGCTTAAACCCGAATTTTGTGTGGATTCATCTCGTAACAAGTCAAATCTATGTGAATGATTTGTTTTGAAAAACTATAATCTTTATTTCTATGTGGCTTAAAGATTAATCTATCCCTCTATTTTTTACTTCGCCACCTCTATCTTTTCCATCGAAAACCCTACTCCCAAATCGTCACTCCATTCATCCATCCAAACCCTTTTCACCTCCCTTCTATCTTTCCATCAACCCTAAACCGCCTTCTACCTTTCCTAACCCTAAACCACCGTTTATCTTACACCCAAGCCCGATACTCTAACCGTACACGCATCAAATGGATTCATCTCATAACAATTCAAATATGTGTAACTAATTTGTTTCAAAAAACTTTAATCTTTATTTCCGTGTGGCTTGAAGATTAATCTATGCCTCTATTTTATTACATCACCACCTCTATCTTTTCCATCAAAAACCCTACTCCAAACCGTCACTCCATTCATCCATCCAAACCCTTTTCATCGCCCTTCTATCTTTCCATCAACCCTAAACTGCCTTCCACCTTTCCTAACCCTAAACCACCGTTTATCTTACACCCAAGCCCGAGACTCTAACCATACACGCATCAATTAATATCAGACCACTTCACTCGTACCATTCCAATACCAAGTGCTAAGGCTAAAAAATTAAATATAAATTGCTAGAAATTCAAACCATATTAAAATTAGAGTAGTGCAATAAATAATTATAAGGATAGAACCCACCATTAGTGGTTATAAGAATATAAAATACATTTAAACCAGGAGTTAAAAAGAGAAAGATTAAAACCTGATAAATTTCTGAACAATCCTTACGCTCTTTTCTGTTACCCACTTAAATAGCACCTAAAACGAATCCGTAAAGAACACTGCCCATTGAATAGGCATGGGCCCCATAAATGGAACATTTCAGTACTATGGTACTGATTAATCCTGTAAACCACACTGAAAAGTAGGCCCATAATGCAACACATGATACAAAACTATAAGCACATGTAATAAGAAATGCACACACAATATCCGCATACTTAACAAGTCCATCACATATTAATAGGTTAGAACGTGAAATCAATACTTTTGGGCCTTAAGATAATAATCAATCATTATTCAATCATCTCTCAAATTATATCCATATGAGTGCGGGAACCTCACTATTATAGATGGTGGACTAAAAACATACAGGGCAGAACGCTCCTAACCACTATTATTCGGTAGTGGATCAATTTCCAGTACAAAAGGCTCCTAGCTACTATTATTCGCTGGTGGACTTGTCTGGCCTCGACTCACATGGTGTTTCACTATAAGTGATTAGTGTCTTCCATAAGTTATTCGCATTTAAGATTGGATTTATTGAGCTCAGGATCTCCCACTATTATAGCTAGTGGACCGGAATACATAATCATCTTTCAAGACAAAATGCTCTTGTGCTACTATTATATCTGGTGGACTGGTACTCATAAACATCCTCTAGGGCAACACGCTCCTGGGCCACTATTATTTCCGGTGGATCGGTACTCATAACATCTTCTAGGGCAAAAAGCTCCTATGTTACTATTATATCCGATGGACCGGTAGTCATAAATATAAGTCAACTAGGCCCAACTCATTAGTCTTTTACTTTCATACTTAGTGTTTTCCCTTTTTAATTAGCACAATAGCTCAATTTATTTGCCTCGATGGGGAGATCAAGTACACCGATTGTACCGGTGCATACAAGCTACTCAGTATCCTTCAACCATCAACCTAGGGATGCAAAGGTACCCTGATCGTACTGGTGCATACAGTTACTCAGTACCTTACGGAAAATGACACCTAATCTATAAGTATGCATACCCTCTAAATAGGTCCGTAGAGTTAGATAGAGTAAGATGTAGGGTCTGGCTTGGGCACAAAGGCACACCGGCAAATACTAGAATAATCGTGGGCTAAACCACGTTTTTAAGGTAACGACCCCTAAAGAGCCACCATTCCCGATCTTGAGGTCTTTCACTATAATTATTAGTGTCTTAACTAAGGTGATCACGAAAAGCACAATAACTAGATACTTATTCACTTTCAATTGTTTCTACTATTATTAGGTACTTCTTATTCATATAATTATCGAAGATAAGTTGGAGGAATCATTAAGGCTATCATTATCTCATTAGGAATCGTTCTCACGATACTTATTGATTGTCAAATACCCTTATCTTGCTATTCAATGTTACTCGAGTCTTATTATAGAGCTCCATAATCTTGTTGACATATTAGATATGAATTACTAATTTACCTATTTCATCTCTATAAAATTACCAAATTACCCCTTGGTTGTATAATTATTAAGTCATCCCTTCTTTACTTGCCAAATTACCATATTACCCTCCATGTTGCATAATTACCCATTTATCCCTTGCTCAGTTTAGGTTACCAAGTCATCTTCCACACTTATTAGATCACCAATCACCCTTCATATTGGTTACACTTGTTAGATTTCCCATTTGGTTGGTTAGATTACGAAATTGCCCTTTTCCTTTATTATAATTACCAAACAGCCCTTTAGTTGGTTAAGTTACCAAATTTCCCTTCTCCATTATCATAATTACTAAACTTCCCTTCTCTATTATTATAATTATGAAATTACCATTTGCTTGGTTAAATTACCAAATTGCCTTTATACATTATCATAATTATCAAATTACCCTTCTACATTATTATAACTACCAAATTACCCTTTAGTTGGTCAAACTACTAAATTGTCCTTGTCCATTGTCATAAGTACCAATTTACCCTTCTATTATTATAATTATCAATTTACCCTTTGGTTGGTTAAATTACTAAATTGCCCTTATCCATTATCATAATTACCAAATTGCCCATCTCTATTATTGTAATTACCATATTACCCTTTTCCATTATCATAATTACCAAATTACCCTCTAATTGGTTAAGTTACCAAATTGTCATTCTCTATTGTCAAATTACCAAATTTTCCTTCTATTATTATAATTACCAATTTACCCTTTGGTTGGTTATATTACCAAATTTTCCTTCTCCATTATCATAATTACCATATTGCCCTTCTCCATTATCATAGTTACCAAATTACCCTTTAGTTGGCTAAATTACCAAATTGTTATTCTTCATTATCATAATTACCAAATTACCCTTCTCTATTATTATAATTACCAAATTACCTTTCTCCATTATTATAATTACCAATTTATCCTTCTCCATTATTATAATTACCAATTCGCCCTTCCTTTACACAAATTTACCATTTTGTCCCTTCTACTTTATTAAATTACCATTTTATCCTTCCTTTACACCAAATTACCATAATAAACTTTTAACCATAATAAACTTTTACTTACAAAATTGCCATTTTGCCCCTTAATTCTAAAATTACCATAATACCCTTTTACTTGCAAAATTACCATTTTGCCCTTATTACACAACTTTTACTAAAATACCCTCACTACATAAAACATTATTACTAATGCTCTATTATCATCATCTAAGTCCACCCACTATTATTGTTCAACATAATCCTCATTAGCACCCACACATATTAGGCCACACTCTTACACAAGTCATATTACTAAAAAGCCCCTAGGGTTCATTATAACAATATTTATGTATCAATGGTCACAATAACATAACATATCATAGATAAGTGCTTAAAATTTTTATTAACAACAAAGCTCCTTCCTTAAGCTTTATTTCTACACATAACTCATAACTTAGCATGCTTTCCTTTTTTTTTTTATCAATCAATACAAACAACTAAATACATTATACTTAACAACATATAGCATGCATATAAACATATTAAAAGCCATAATGTGCTAGCATATGTTTATCCATACATTTAAGTAAGGTTGAATGATTAACTTATTTCTCATAAAAATTAAACCTTACCGGTATCGTAGTTAAAGATTCAAGCTTTGATTAGGAAAATCAATACCTAAAAATAATATCGATAAAGATCATATTAGAAATAGGAAAAACAAAAAAAAAACATAAAACTTTATGAAAACTTAATTGATGATATACTTTATTTAACCCTCAATATACCTTAAAATTATTAACCAAAATAACCCACAGGAAGGCATCAACTCACACTGCTCGTTCAATGTGAGCTGCATGCAAAAAAAAGGGAGAAGGGGGTCGAAGGAGGGTGGAAGTGTAACACCCCAAAATTTATTATTTTTTTAAAACATAAACACTTAAATTAAAAACCCATGAATTTTGGAGATGTTACTACCACATTTAGTACTAGACCAGCTCACTCCTACCGTTTTAGTACCAAGTGCTGATATTAAAATAATAATTGTTAAAATTGAGTTAATACTTGTACCAAAAGTTCATAATAGGGGAATTAGAGTATGCATAACAGTTTACATAAATCCAACGTGTGAAAACAAGATTCATGAAAGGGAAGAGTGTGTACAAGCGTTTAAGTCGTTCTAAAAAGTTTAATATAAGGAAATAATGATATCATAGGAAGGGAAAATAGGCCACTTCACTTTGAAATTCGATCCAGCCCAAGATCATCACTCGGCCTTACCCGATGCCTCCTAGACATCAATGGCATCAAAGAAAACATCTTCTACCTGCAATATGTCAGATGGGCCTCTTACTCGTGGGAATGAGCAGTACCCACAATAATGGCGATCAGTATGCTACGTACTGAGCAAGGTAACCATGAACTAAGGCTGATAGACAAAGTCACATAAACCATGCTGAATAATAAAAAAAGTATAAAGTTCAACATAATAACATAAAGGTATATGAAAATTTAGGTGAATATACAAAGGTCCAATTATAGTCTAGATTAATTGCTTAATTAATCTCTTACCAGAATTCTTTTCATAGCATTCTCTTTATCAAGTGTACATGAGTATGAGAACCCTACTATTTTAGCCCATAGATTGGTCTCCAGGGCACTCCAACGCCTGACCACTATTCAAGCCGGTGGATCAGTCACTTAGGGTAACATACCCTAACCACTATTTTATACTAGTGGATCGATCTAGCCCTTATTCGTATGGTGTTCCACTATAAGTATTAGTGTCTTTTACGTGTCTTAGCAAACTGTAGGGTTTTGTTTATTGAGCTCGGGATCCCCAACTATTGTAACTGGTGGATCGGATAATATAGGGCAACATGCCCTAACCACTATTATATGCCGGTGGATCGGTCTCTAGGATACCTCGGTACCTGGCCACTAATATGCCAGTGGATCGGTCTAGGCCTGGCTCAATACTCTTCTACTTTACATGATTAATGTCTTAAGTGTCTAATTTAGAATTTTAACCCTAGACATGTATGGATAACTTCTTCTACACTTATCCCTTAAAAGGACCCGTCTCACATCGTAAGTCTCATGCATCTCCTAACTTGACCTTACATATTTCCCTCCTTACTTTAACTCACATTAGAAGCCATCTCCCATATATGTGGGTTAGGGCCCACTTTTATACACCTCCAAGTCCATTCATTACTTTACTCTAGGGTTTTCCCCAAAAAACCCTAAATTAGGCCTACATGGCCTATCCTACTCCACCTTACACAACCCAAAAATATTTTAACACTCCACACTTCACAACTGATCCAAAGTCAAACTTGGCCCATGAATCTGTGACACTTGTTTTGGAAGCCCTTGGGTTTTCCCCATTTGCTCACAAGTCAGAATCTGTTACATGCCTTACTTGGGCATGTGATTAAAGGCTTATTCAACAAAGACCAAGCAAGTAGAAGCCCAAGGAGATCCGTGGTTATTTTAGTCTTGTTTATTTTTTATTTTTTATGTTTTTATCATTATAATAAATATTGTATATCTTTTAAATGGGTAGTTAATCCCATTAAGAAGAGAGGCAAAAGGTACGCTAGATTAAGGAATTGCTGTTGTTTCATTTCTATTCATTAAGTTGCATTTAATACCTTAATGAGGGGAGTTAAAAAGGGGGCATATCTTTAATTCTTAGCTATTATAGCTGAACGGTTTTGGGGCTATTATTCAGCCAAACCATTGGCTTTCTTTTGCTGTATGATATTTCCTATAAATATAAGTTTGAAGAGAGGAATAATAATTCCTGATTATTCACAATATGCCTTATGGTTTTCTCTTTGCTTTGAGTTTGTCTTAAGTTAAATATTATTTCCTTATAGCTTTGAGTTTGTCTTGAGTTATAAGATTAGGGTGAGCTTTGAGTTTATCTTGAGTTCTTGCCTAAGATCCCAGAACTTTGAGTGTATTCTTGAGTTTTGGTTCATTTCGTTATTTCATTGCTAATTACTTTTGGTCCAAAATTGAGTATTCGTTCTTGAGAATAAAATTAACTTCGTGATCTAAGAGGGTGTTTTGAGACTTACATCAACAACCCACAGATTCCGCTTTCACCATCCCACTTTGATCACCAAGTGTACACGTGCTACCACAGAACCCTAGTTACCCATAACAAACCCTAGCTGACCACACCAAACTCTAACTTTGTCTCCTACATACCCTTATATTGTTCCACGTACTATCTTTTACCCAAAGTGCTCAAACCCCCAAAAAATACTTCCATTACCTTCCTCACACCCCATATCAACTTTTTATACATAAAATTTACCCCTATGCAAAACCCCTAGATTCCTCCATGCAACCCTAAATTCCTCCATGCATGGTCATATAACACTTTGTTCAACCCCACATCATTTCAATCCATATCATCATAGTACATAACCTACCATGCATGTCTTATGGGCCACACCTTATCACAATAAAAACATAACTTATACATATTATACACATGCCATAAAATATCACATGAACATACATCAGCTCCACATCATACTACATATAAATATACATAAAATACTTCATATTTCATATCACATGGCATACAAGGCATGTAAAACACATTACACACAACAGCCTTAGCTACACTCTTACCTAAAACGACATCAGTCTTGGAGTACGCTCCTAAGCCTCCTTAGGGCTTTGACTGGTCTCACCTATATGAGGGAAAAGCTAAAAAATTAGATTCCCTCCTGCCAAAAATTACTATTACTTATTAATTTATTCTAAGACTAGGTTTTTGATAAAATAATAACATATTAATAAATATAACATTAACTAATTTCTAACTTTGCTAAATATATAGGAAATAATAGTAATATTATAAAAAAATTGATAATATAAGGTTGAAGACTTATATTAATAATAATGATACTAAAATAATAATACTGATAATAATAATAATAATAATAATAATAATAGTAATAATAATAGTAATAATAATAATAATAATAATAATAATAATAATAATAATAAATATGATTTGAAATAAATAGTGGGATAAGGGCTTCGACTGTTCACTAAAATAGTACTACTAATAATATTAGTAACATTAATAATAATAATAATAATAATAAAATAATTACAAAGTAGTAGTAGTAGTAATAGTAATATCATAAACTGAGAGTAAAATAAAGTAGGGATTTTACTCTACTTGGAATTATAATAACACTAATAATAATAACAACAACAACAACAACAACAACAACAATAACAACAACAACAACAACAACAACAACAACAACAACAATAATAATAATAATAATAATAATAATAATAATAATAATAATAATAATATTCAAATAAAATAGCATAGGGCTTGGGCCCTCAATATGAATAATAATAATAATAATAATAATAATAATAGTATTAATAATAATAGTAATAATAATAATAATAATAATAAAATTAATAATATAATCAAAATAAGTGAAATAAAATAATTAAGGCTAGTATAAATAGTGAAAAAGGGTTGAGAGTGCTTAGGGTTCCACCGTAAGCAAGTGGTGATAGGCGACACCAACGGTGGCGGCAGTGGCCGAAAAATGAGAAGAAAAGGGAAAAAGTTGAGGGCTGGGAAGAGGAGAGGGAGAATGAAGATGGAAGTAGAATGAGGGTGGCGGTGCAACCAATGGTGGTGGCGCACGGCGGCGGCGGTGGCTGAATAGGGAAGACGACGAGAAATAGAGGAGGAGAGGGAGAATGAGGAAAAGGAGATTAGGTGGAGATAGAGGAGGTTCTGTAGGTGGTTTTGGGAGGTGTAGGAGGTAGTGGTAGTGATGGGATTGGTGGTTAAAGGCGGCGCTATGGGTGGAGGATGAGGAAGAAGGAGTTGGTCGAGGGGGCTACTTTGCATAGCCAAGGTGGCTTGTGTAGGGAGAATCGAGGGAGAACGGCGGCATAGTTAGTTAGAGGGTGGTATAGGGAGGACTTAGGTGGGTAGAGCAGGTGGCGAAGTTAGCCGACGGAGGCAGACGAAGTGTCTAAAGTGGCGGTGGTGAAATGAGATTGAAATTTAGGGTTTCGGGAAAAAGCTTCTAATACAAACAAGTGAGGGATATTTATAGAGCTTAGAGGAGAGTGTAAGGTCGATGGGATGACGAGGGAGTAGGGCAGGTAGGGTTAGGGTTTGCCGGCAGCATCATTTGGCTGAATTTTTTTTTTTCAAATCGTGTCAAGGCATTCGCGTAGGAAAAGGAGGGTCTTGCGTAGAAAGAAAGGGGGTGGGTTGGGTCATGCTGACAAGCGAGTCAGATGGATGAGAAAGGAAAGAAAATGGTTGGTGAAAACATGTGTAACTGGCGACACCATTCTCAGAGACAAGCAGAGTTGTAGGTTGATGAAGGGAAAGGAGGGAGGAAGAAGAAGGAAGGACAGCGTGGACCGGGCAGTTGGGGAAAGAAAGAAAAGAAAAGAAAAGGGAAGAACTGGACCGATGATGATAATTTTTTTTTAAACAAAATGCTGCATTCCTGGAGGGAAAAAGAATTAATGCGCAGTGAGGCATTTTTTACGAACAATATCGATGCTCCCCATGGTGATACACTCAGGTAGATATACCCATACTCCAACAATTCTTCTAACTGGGCCTTTAATTCCTTCAACTCAACCAACGCCATCCATTAGGGTGCCTTTGAGACAGGCTTAGCTTTTGGTACTAAATCGATCTTAAAATTAATCTCTCGAACTAGGGGCATGCCCAGTATTTCTTGTGGAAATACATCTAGAAAATATTTAATCATCGGAGTATTGTCTAATGCGGTTAAATCCTTGTTCAGCTCCTGCATAATACATAAATATAGGGGGTACCCTTTCTAGATCAAAGTGTGCAAAGTAACTGCTGATACAACTTTAGTGGTCGGCTTGGGCTCAGTCTTCCTGTATGAAACCCTAGTCCCCTTCAGACCTTGCAAGATCACATGTTCTTGGGCACAATCAATAATGGCCTTATATCTCCCCAACATATCCATACCCATAATGACATCAAAATCTTTTAAGTCTATCCCAACTAGATCTACTAGGAAGTTTACCACGTCGGAAAACATCTGACTACACTCCATTCAATCACCTGATGGAAGCATCACAGATAACTATATTCTAACAGATGGTGACAATACAACCTTAGTAGTAAATGCAGATAAAATGAAAGATAATATGTCACCTGAGTCAAATAGAACATACACCTGTAAAGAATGAATGGTAAACAT